>OY288290.1:385000-1110701 GCA_958450335.1 Hibiscus tridactylites | reverse complement strand
TGTTAGACTCGAATATCCGACCTTACTTAAAAAACTAGCACTTTGTTTAAAAAAGGTCGCGACAAGGATTGAATTGAAATGATTTCAGGACATGTTCTTAGCGGGGACGGATACGACTGCATCTACTCTCATTTGGATCTTCACCGAGCTGATAAGAAATCCAGCATGCATGCAGAAAGTGCAAGCTGAGGTACGAAAAGTTGGCAATGGAAGACACAAAATCGAAGAATGTGACCTTCCAAAATTAAATTACTTGGAATTAATCATAAAAGAAGCACTTAGGCTCCACCCGCCGGCTCCTCTATCCGTTCCCCGAGAAACAACCGAGGATTGCATCATCGGAGATTACGAAATCCCGGCAAAAACAAGGACCATCATGGACCTGAGATCGATAGGAACAGATCCGAAATATTGGGAAAACCCTAATGAGTTTAGACCTGAAAGATTCATGAACAGCTCAGTTGATTTCAAAGGGCAACACTTTGAGCTCCTTCCTTTCGGGGTCGGACGGAGAGGCTGTCCGGGATCGAATTTTGCTATCGTACTTGTTCAGCTAGCTGTGGCCAATTTTTGTAATCGGTTTGACTGGGAATTGCCTGATGGAATGAGCGTGGAGGATGTGGATATGGAAGAAGAAATAGGGATCACCATGTTCAAGAAAACTCCTCTTTGTTTGGTACCTACTAGGATTCTGTAAACAATCCAATCAATTGTGCTTGTTGTGGATCTTGCGGAGAAGAAAGCAATTATGACTTATTCGAGCTCGAACAGGTTAAAGTTCGGTCAACATTTGAATTAAAATTGATTTGAGTTTAAATTTAGTTTAAATTCTTAAACAGTTGAGACGAGTTACTTATACTTGATTTGAAAATCTCACAAACAAATCGAAGTAAAATAATATTTAAAATTTAAGAGTGAGCTTTTATTTTCTTTCGGATTTTTTTTTTATGTTTGTACATTTATAATGTTTTGTTGTTGGACGATTAATAATTATATGTTGTTTTGTAAAAAAATGTAGTATAAAGTTTTCATGTATTTAAGGTTCAAGTTTGAGCTTAAATCAAACTCTTGAAAATGTTTGAGAATATTTCGAGTATGAATTTTTTCGAGTTTAAGTTGACCTCTAATTTTATTATTTTAAATTTGATAAGAGCTTTATAATTTTAAGCTCACAAATTTTTGAATTCTTTTTTGAGTTCTAATCAAACTCAATAATACACAGACTCAACTTATCTCATTTACGGCTCTACCTATAACTGAAAATAATTCAATTCTCCTTTCTGATGAATATGATCGATCATATCGCCGTTGCATTGGCTTGTCCCCATCATTGCTAGATTTCCATTAATTATCGGTTCATTTACTCGTTAGTACTAATGTAATTCTACATTCTTCTGGTATTTTAAACAGATAAGTACAACCATAGATTTCCATCACTTTCCCGAGAAAATATCTAATCTTAATTCAAAGTCCGCCGCGGCAGCCATGGTGTTGTACTGATTCAAATGTCAGATTTGTTACAATTTGACTTTGTTCGAGACATATGGCTTTACACGCATTAAAATTTACAAATTAAATTTGGATTTGATCACTTTCTATAACTTATCGAAATAATATTTAAATATATCAATTGAAATTTAACTTAATTGATATGATTGTTACTATAATATTGTAAAAAATTAAAATTTAATACGTTTAATCGTTTATTAGAGATCGATTATGATTCAACAGGTCTCATCTTACTGGCAAAATGTAACCAATGTAAAGCGAACAAATGCCCCTCCGAAGCAAGAATGTCAACCTTTTAACATTTAGGGTGGTACTGTTATTTGTCGTCAAACCAAGGGTTTTTTACTAATTATTTATTGCTAGTACAAATAGGCAGGGAGGTGCATCCCGGGCGTTGTTAGGTGTTTAGGGATTAAATTTAGAGAAATAAGAACATTAAAAAATATTTAAGAATCTACAGTAAAACGAACAGTGAATGGGAGACGTCTCGATATTTTTTAATTATTTTTTTTCAAAATTGTAATGTACTGAACACTTTACACTATAAAAAAAACCCCAAGACGCCCACCTGCAGGTGGTGTCTTCCACTTCCAATATTCAATTTGCGGTAGTCTCTAAAATAAAACTTAAAGACCCTGTTTTTCTAAGGCTTAAACGTCAGATAGGTGCCCAAACTATACCCTTTTTCCAGTTAGGTGTCTAACGTTTGTTTCGGGCCACTTAGGTGCCTAACGTTTCATTTCGTAACCCATTTAAGGTTTTAGCCGTGACGGACGTTAAAATTTTCCATTATCCAATCATAAAGCGATATGTGGCACATTTTTTATTTTTCTGATATTAACCAAAATAAAAAAATAAAATAAATTAATTAAAAATAAAAGTAACCCTGGGTTAAATTCCCTAAAACCCATTAACTCATCTTCTTCCCCATCAAACCGTCCCCCCTCAATCTATAATTCCAACAACCAACCTTCCCCCCCCCCCTCAATTTGTATTTCTTGAAGTACAAAGAGGTTTTTGGTGATGTGGAACTTGAAGTTAAAGGGAAGAAAGGCAGTGAAAGCAATGGTAATGGTAGTGATTTGTTTGAGGATTGTTGTGACTTGGGGTATACGGTTGATAGTGAGGATTTTGAGGAGGAAGAGGAAGATGATGGTGTCGATGGTGACGGGACGCGGATGATGGTGGTGAGGAGAAGGTCGGCCCTGAGGGTGAGTTTGGAGGGGAGAGGGTCGGTTGTTGGAATTACAGATTGAAAGGGGGACGGTTTGATGAGGAAGAAGATGAGTTAATGGGTTTAAAGGAATTTAACCCAGGGTTACTTTTATTTTTAATTAATTTATTTTGTTTTTTATTTTGGTTAATATCAGAAAAATAAAAAATGTGCCACGTGTCACTTTATGATTGGATAACGAAAAATTTTAACGTCTGTCACGGCTAAAACCTTAAATGAGTTACGGAATGAAACGTTAAGCACCTAAATAGCCCGAAACAAACGTTAGGCACCTAACTGAAAAAAAGAGTATAATTTGTGCACCTATATGACGTTTAAACCTTTTCTTAAATATAATTTTAAGGGACAATATTCCTCTTATTTCTCCACATCCCCGCTAATACCTCTAGCACCTTTAATAAAAAAAAATATGTAACACTTTGAAAGGTTAGATATCGGGTTTCCATCCAATTTGTTTTCCAAATAATATTAAATATCAATCATTGAGTCTATTATTTATTACTTTAGTGGTTTATTTTGAACTTAATAAAGTGATATAGTTGATTTGTAGTGAAGGATTATCATAATTGGATTTTTGGACTAAATTCCAAATTTTGCAAATTGAATGGAAAAATGATAATTCTATCAAACAAAAGCCTAAATGAGATTTAAGAAGATTTAGTCTGTATTTGATCGTTAGTAATGTTATATGATGTAGTTGGATCATTTGTGGATCCAATTACTTATATTGAATAGTTTAGGATTAAATTAAAAGTTTAGTAATATGCGAAAATTTTGTATAATTCATGAAGAAAATTTAGGTCTTATGCAAAATGTTGGCTGCCAATATTTGATATTTGACTTACTAAATATATTTTGGATTATTGAAATGATATAAATTGGACTTTTAATGAAGTTTTAGAATTTAATGACCGCCGGTATTTGATATTTGACTTATTAAAGATATTTTGGATTATTGAAATGATATAAATTGGACTTTTAATGAAGTTTTAGAATTTAATGACCGCCGGTATTTGATATTTGACTTTATTAAAGATATTTTGGATTAAAGAAATGATATAAACTGGAGTTTTAATGAAATTTTGGAATTTAGTGATTTTTTTTTGGCATAGCACACGTTGATTTCATGATTTATATTTGACGTGGATTAATATCTTATACACTGACGGTGGAAATTGAACACAAACGTCTTAGTTTTAGGGTATATAGTTTAGGAGTTTAGGTGTAGGGGTTTAGAATTTAGGGATAGTTGTTTTAATTTAAGGTTTAGGGTTATAATTTAGGGTTTATAGGTTAGGGTTTAGTTTTTAGGGTAATATGGTGAGAATTTAGCTTTTAACCTATAAACCCTAAATTATAACCCTAAACCTTAAGTTGAAACAATTATCCCTAAATTTTAACCCCTTTCACCTAAACCCCTAAATCATATACCCTAAACTAACTTCATATACCTTAAAACTAAGGCGCTTGTGGAAACTTTCAGTTTCCACCGCCTGTGTATAGAATATTTATCCTTCTCTTCAAACAATATCATTTTAAAAGTTTGAATTAATTTTTTTAAAAGAGTAATGTTTTTCGTTTAAGTTTTTTTAATCAAATAATATACCCTATAAATAAATAATAATTCGTGAGTGGAACAAGCAAATTTGTATTCCTATTGTATTTTTTTTATGTGCTATGGTTTTTTTCTTCTCTTTTTTATGATTTTTTTTCTCAAAATTTTTTCTCGTAAATCTTTATGTTTGTTGTTTTTCTTCCACTTTGATCAAAATTTATAAACAAAACACCATAAATATTTTTTTTGAATTGAACCATAAATAATTTACCTCCATCCCTTACTAATTCTTCGCATAATGTACAATGCAGGTAGAAATAAATCTAATATTATAAAGCAAGCTTATTTTTTTTTTATATATAAAAAAAGCACATGTGATAGTATAAATTATTTGTAACCTCCAATAATGCACAACACTAGGGATGTAAAAAGCTTACCCGACTTGAAAACCCGACTAAAACCTGCTCGAGTCAGAACCTGATTTAATCTGAAATTTTAATGTCCCAAACTTGATCTGTAACCGACTGTTGTTGACCCGAACCTGAATTCGACATGTTACTGTATTGACCGAACCCGACTTGAGTCCGACTGAAAACGACCCGAACTAGACATGTTACTATGGACCTGAAACTCGACATGCGCCCGACTGAAACGAACCCGAACCCGAAGTCGACCTGGCAGTTAACCGATTTTACTCAACTGAATTGACCCGAGATCCGATTTTACCCGACCTGTTTTGAACCCGATATGTTTTGAACCCGACCTGTTAAGTGACCCGACCTGTTGTTAACATGAACTGATATTGACCCGAGATCTATGACTTGATGAATTAAAAACTTTCATAAGTTGATATACATATATGATATATATACATATACACCTACATACATTGATATATATATATATATATATATATATATATATATATATATATATATATATATATATATATATTAAGTACTATAATTGAAAAAAAATTAAGTAATTGATACTTTATCAACTACAAAAACTTAATAAAGAGTGAATACTAAAAAATAAAAATATTGAACCAAGTAATACAAATAATTTATGAAATTAAGAAATATTAAATTAGACAATACATTATACTTCTAATCTAATACATTAAACATATTTATTTATTTCTCAATTATTAAAAATATTAAGTAATTGATAATTTGTCTATTATTTTTAACTAATATTTACGTTACTTACCATATTCAAAAATATATTTACGTTACAAAATAAATTAGAATGATTTTTTTCTCAGTAACTTAAATAAAATTTTAGGTTTACAAATTATAACAAAATATATGTTAAGTTATAACAGATTCAGGATAATTGTTTTCTTATTAGCCGAACAAAATTGTAGAGTGATTGATTATTCTTATCTAACCTTTAGTAATTTGAACTACATAAACGAATATTTATTGTTATCAGCTTGAAACATATTTTTCTAACTATACAATATAAGGTATGTGTTTTATTAATATTTGAATACTTGATAGTTAACTTAAAAAAAAGAGTTCTGTAGACACCGTTTTTCGTCCGGGCCGAAATTGATTGGGCCTTCAAAAGTCTGTTAAACACTTGGAGTCGCCATCAGTCGTTTTGGGTTGGTACGACCGAAAACTTGTAAAACTGGTTTGCGTCATTATCGAGATCTTCGTCGGGTTCAGGAGTCGGTTATGAGTGAGGAAGGTTATAGCACTCCCACTATGCCCAAAATTAGTACCTAAGGGTTATGGTTGTCTAAAAATGGGAAACTCGAAATGGGGTTAATAGCACTACTAAAAAAATTAATTATAATGCTAAACGTGTGAAAGGAAAGTCACGACATGCTTAAAAAAATATAAACTCATTCAAAATAAAATAAAAAGAACAAAATCACACTTAATCAAATAAATTAAAATTAAATTATTAAAAAGTTCAAATTATTCATCAAATTGGACTAAGAGAATTTAAATTAGAAACCAAATCATAGATTAATCAATTTATTGAAACCAATTGATCATCAAATCTTAGTTCAGGGACCAAAACGAAATAAAAGAAACAAATCAAGGGACTTAAATGATTAATCAACTTATGAAAGGGACCTAATCGAAATAAATATCATCCTAAAAGCCTGAATTAATGACCTAATTAAAAAATCTAAACCTAAAGGTTAAATTTTAATCAATCTAAACTAAACTAGGACCTATGATGTAAATTTACCCTAAACCTAAAGAAAGCATTCATCACATCACTTGTACAGAGACGTGTACCATGCTACTTTACCGATTTCCAAAGCTAGCTTAAAGTTTTTTTTATTTAATGCCAACTTTTTTTTTGTTTAGAAAGTAACTTGCATTTCATTAAGATAAAATAAAGAGTAAACAAGTTTAGAAGAAGCTTACAGACCTACATCCGAAAACTAAGAAAATAAACAACAACTATAAAACATACTTCAAAAACACGAAATTTCTAACAGTCAGTACCTGTAGAAGAAGTAAACAGCGAACAACCAAGGATCACACTGAATCCCCACAAAACCAGACCTAAAATAATAGTGGGTTACTCAAATAGACACTTTCATCGATAAAACCGTAGATCGTGTTTTCTAAATTGATGAATTCTGAATGATACTAGAGAAAGCCACGTTATACGCTCTATGATCTCTTCCCGAGATTAAAAACGATAGTCGTGTTTTATTTAATGCCAACTAGTTCCTGCTATATAACCTCGTTAAATACATTTAAAGTTTGTTTGCCCCTTTTTATCACCTAGCTCAATTATATATATTACATTAGTTTTTTTAAATACCGTGTTATTTTATGTGTTTAGAGTTTTGTTTTAAAAGTTTAGGATTTAAAGTTTGTTTGCCCCTATTTATTGTTTTTTAATTCGTCTGATATTTTATAATTTTAATTTGGTACTTTGTTCATTTTAGTTCCTTAATTTTATTTTAATTTCAAATTGACCCCTATTCATTGTATTTTAATTCGTCCAATGTTTAATAATTTTAATTTGACATTTTCATCATTCTAGACCCTAAAACTTTATTTTTATTTAAAATTGACCCACTTTTATTTTTTTAATTTTATAATGTTTTATTATTTTAATTTGGTATTTTCTTCATTCTAGTCCCTTAACTTTATTTTAATTCCATATTGACCCCTATATATATTAATTCATCATATTTTATAATTTTAATTTGAAATTTTATTCATTCTAGACCCTAAAACTTTATTTTTATTCTAAATTGGCCTCTACTTATTGTTTTTTAATTACTCTAATTTTTATACTTTTAATTTGATATTTTTGTTCATTATAGTCCCCAAAACTTTATTTTTATTCCAAATTGACCCCTTTTCAGTCCAAATTGACCTATTTTAATTATTTTTTAATTACTCCAATGTTTTATAATTTTAATTTGATACGACTTTAAATAATTAACTCCAAATCAATGACGATTGACGAAGGGGAACATAAAGTCTATCGACTACTTATACGGTTGTACCGAACTCAAACTCAATACGAATTCCAATCTCGAAAATACCCCGACCTGAATTACCTGACCTGAAACTACCCGACTTGAAATTACCCGACCTAAAATGCACCCGACCTGAAATGCAACCGACCTTAAATGAACCCGACCTGAAATGAACCCTACCTGAAGTGTATCCGAACCCGAATTAACCTGTCAATTATCTGCTTCGGACCCGACCCATTTTGACCCGACCTGAAATGGACTCGACCTGAAATAGACCCGACTTGAAATGGACCCGACCTGAAATAGACCCGCACCCGACCTGAATCGAGTCAAAACTGAAAATGACATGAAATGACATGTACCTGATTTTACCCGACCTGACAATACCCGACCTAAAACGCATCTGATTACCTGTTTTTACATCCCTACACAACACTATCGCATATGGATAACTTCGGTCCCCCACCCATTGAATATTAAAGACTTTTGTTGTTATCTAAAATGTCAAAACACCAAATAAGAACGTGAAGATGAGGATGAAAACGATGGTTGATAGTAGTTTGTGGTGATTCACCTATTTTGAGACGGGTAGATTGCCACCGACAATTGTTGGGATGAGAGGAGAGACTTGATGGTGGTATTATTGTGGGAGGTTCGATCTTCTTCGTTCTCTTCAAACTAGATGGTATTTATAGTCGGGATGTACTGTTCGATGGGACAGAGTTAGATTTAAAGATAATTATTGATGGACCAATATGATTAGTTCCAGTCTTCACTCGATAAGTTTTTCAGCCTAGTCACGTGGGTTAGCAAAGTAGACTCAGTAGTAGGTGATGGACCTAGCTGAACAATGTCAGATAAAATTGATTAAGAGTTTTAGAAATCAAGACACTAAGACGTCCAGAGGCTTAGAAGAACAAAGACATGACTGCAAGCGGAGGCGTGGCCGTCGTAGGCGGAGGTATAAAATTTTGTTTTTCAAAGATTTTAAGATAATTCAATAAAAATAAAATTTTTAAATTATTGGTAAATTGTAGTCAGGGACGGAGCCAGGATTGAACCATGAGGGGGGCAAGTTAACTAACTTCGAAATAAATAGGGTTTTAAAAAATAAGGGAATTAAGGTTTAATTTCACTAATTTTAAAATTGAAGGGTCATAAAAAGTGATTAAACCAGAAAAAATGAGGGGTCATGGCTTAATTTCATTAATTTTAAATTAAAGGGTCTTAAAAATAATAAACCAAATTTTTTTAGGAGGGGTAAGGACTTAATTACAAAGTTTTTAAAACTATCAATGACCTAAAAATAATTAAACCATTCAAAGTTAGGTAAGGTAATTGCCCCTTCTACTCTCCCTTTAATTCCGTCCCTGATTGTAGTATAAAATTAGGCGAATACTAATATTTTTAAAATATAATATGCTTAATTTATAAAATGACCTAGTACAGCGATAACTAACCATAGCTTAGAAAAAACATGTATTGAAGAGACGGCTCCTGCTTAACCGCTTAAACGGCAGATTTACCGGCAGCCACCGACGAAGCATCTGAGGTATCATCAGATCGATCGACGACTCCAACGCCGTACAGAGCGGCCCTAGAGATCCCAACGCCATTTTGCAACGACAACATCTCCGATCTCCCTCAATAAAATACAATCATAAAAAAATCGGGAAAAAAGAGGAGATTGAGCCGTTTGGTGCGTACGGGGAAAACAAAAAAGAAGATTCTATTCACTACTAACACGTATTCAGTTTGAATGTTTGATGATGTGTTTGGGAGATTAAACTGGTAAGCTTCACAAAAAACAAACGCAATTAACATGATGGCAAACCCTAATTCTCTTGGTGACTTGATCCCAGCGGCGGTTACCGTCGCTTCTTCTCTGATTCCGGGCCATGTTGGCGGCCGTCCACCGGATCGGATATCTACGGTGTCTTTACCTCCTACCTTGGAATGAGCTAGTTCCCCCGGCATTTGAGGATGAGCGTTGCATAAAGAAAGTTTGTAATAATATGGCTGCATCAGTTCTTATGGTTGCGTCATCTCCGATACTGCTGGATGAATTCGACAAGGGGCAAGGGTGTGGCTGAGTCTTTAGTCTAGCAACCACATTGGACCAACATGCAGATGCTAAGAAAGTACCGGGTACTCAGGAGAAAGCCTCTTAAGCAAGTAAGCTCAAGGGTATTGCTACTTCGGATTCTTTTCGTCCTGAGTTTACGGACTTTACCCTGGATAAAGTTGTGGTCCGCGATGAGGATTGTGTTGTGGATTGTTCTAGAGCTTTCCCTAAAATCACCTTTTCGGAACACGTCCTTGATCAAATAGATCTTAGTATTAGCCAATCTATTATCATTCGTTTGTTAGGGCGTAACATTGGGTACCAGACTCTCCTGAACCGAATTCATTCTCTCTGGCAGCCAAAGGGAGAGATTCACCTAATTGATCTGGCCAATAATTATTTTCTTGTTCGTTTGGAGGATCCTCGAGACTATGAGGTGGCGTTAAAGGAGGGACCTTGGACGATTTATGGGAGCTATCTCACAGTCCAGCCCTGGAGTAGATCTTTCTCTACATCTGAGAAACACCCGTCACATGTTATGGTTTGGGTTTGATGACCTGGATTACCGTATCGCTACTATACTAAAGCTCTTTTTCGTTGTATAGCGGCAGTGTTGGGTAAGGTTGTTAGAGTGGATTACGGTACTCAGGCAGGTGAACGAGGGAAATTCGCAAGGCTTGCTCTCGTGGTTGACCTGAATAAACCGTTAATCCCTTGCATCGACAATGATGATTTTGTGCAGAATATTGAATATGAAGGCTTGCACAACATTTGCTTCTCCTGTGGTATTTATGGGCATGGTAATGAATCTTGCCCCAAGAATGCAGCTGATAGCCCTACTGCTAATGAACGTTTGAATGATCCCGTCTCGGTTGGGAGTCCTCACCCGACATGTAACACGATTGACCTTTTTGGCCCTTGGATGCTTGTAGAGAACAAATAGCGTCGACCTCAGACTAAAACTCAGGATAGCAAAGGTAAAATTGTTAATGAGGAAGCTACCGGGGGCTCTAAGTTTTCTATCTTGAATACGGTCGATGTGGATTCCGGGGTAGATCCCATACAACCCGATATGATCGAACAAGGCCAGCATGAAAGGAGTAATCAAGCACCAGTGGTTGAAGCCCCCGTGGTTCCAACATTGCTTACTCGACCCGTAGTGGGGAGAAAGGCTCAATCTTCGACACATGTTAGTTCTAAGGGAGCTACTTCGGATCAGCTGATGGCTAGTGGAGCGACAATGGTACCTATTGTACCCGGGCAGCAGGTTCGTGTGGTTGCTAAAGATGCAAGGAAATCAACGATGGCACATCAATCAATCTCTCTTACTGAGCCGGGCTTTGATAAGGCATCATCGGATGGTGGGACAGGTGCGAAGGGACGAGGCTTGAGAGGTAGGCCGTCGAAGGAGATTATTGTGAAGAGGCTATCAATCCGTAAACCATCAGCGACAAAAACCGTCAAGCGGTCGGTGCTTTCTGAGTGGGTGGACAATGTGAATAACCAACTCAATCATATCGCCTTACAACAGGAACTTGAGCTGGGGGGATGTTCAAAGGTAGTTGTAAATAGTGAGAGGACTCTCGAGGTTTCCATGTCGGATCCTGCTACTTCTTCTAGTGTGTTACAAGCCGTGGATTCGGGTGTGACTGAGAATGTGGAGGCCTTGAGCCTTAGTAAGTAAGTGGGGCTATTCTTCTTTCCTTTATCCATGTTGACGAGTAGCTAGTTTGATCAATATTTTCATGCTAATTATGCTCAATTGGTTACTTTGTGGTGTTGAATTGTTGCTCATTACGTGATTTACTGTGTAAGACCTCGCTGCTACGAAATACTACGAAAAATGATAAAATCTGCAAGTTTTCTGGATTCATAGCCAGATTAGTGGGCATGAATTGGGGTGTGAATACACTGACTCGACAACACGTTAGCGGATGCCGTCAGTAGCACGGGAGGATGACGTTAGCAACAGTGATGATCAAATGATGACGTGGTGGCAGAAGTGAAAGCTTATCTATAACCCACTTAGCCCGATCTAGACGTTTAACCCGAACTACGAAGATTATACGGGGAAAACCAAAGTCAACCCGAAAGTCAACCTTGATTTACGACCCTTTTTTTCCTTTTTATCTTCTCTAGATGCATATTATTAACCTATAAGTTTAGCAAAGCGATTAGGTGAAAACGGAACAACGATCGAAGTTCGATTAGGGGTTCAATTGTACACATTTGACTTTTAGGGACTAAACTGTAAATACCATAAAATACAGGGAATTTCATGATTTTAAAGTTACCAATCCTCAATTAGTCATGTAACATGCCAACATGTCAAAATTCAGCTCAAACGGATCATCCAAACACATTCAATTGCACACACAATATTCAGGGACCAAAATGCAACATTTCCAAACCTTAAAAGATACTTTTAACTGAAAATTTAACTACCCGTATCGATACACTTGGCCCTGCATCGATACGCGGGAAGACAATAGCTAAAGAAAGTTTAAGCGTATCGAAACACTTCCTCACGTATCGGTACGACCTTTAAACTTGGCCTAGGCGTATCGATACGCGGGCGATCCGTTTCGATACCCCTATACAGCAATTCATACTCATCAACCACTTCATATCATGATGGCATTTAGCTATTCTAGCATGCTTAAGATATCAAGCTATTAAAAGGGTAAAACGCCACAAACAAGCCGTAGAACCATATAAAGGCCAAATACAAATCCACAATCAGAAACTAAACATGCTTGTAACAACAAACATCTCCAACCAAAAAACAGAAAGTAGAAGTCCCACCCATTGCCACTTATTACACTAAGGGTGAACCACATACATCTCTTTACAAAGCCTTGGATTCCTCTTGCTTTTGGACTGCCTTGAAATGTTCAATTCTATGCATTGATGAAACAAATGAGCGTAAACATATAGCTTAGTGAGGATCGCTAAACCACATTCATCAATGCATTTAACATAATTTGTAAAACCACCACTTTTATCACATAATTTTTCATAAACCATGTCTTCTCAAGACAACATTGCATTCAATAAACATATGCTCATATGCATCACTTAAAAACAGCAATTAAACCATTGCTCATGCTTTACCAAGCATCTCATGCATTCTTGCATCATTTACAAGCATCTCATGCTTCATTTTATTCATTTACATTATATTGGCTCACAAGTGATAATCCATAAACCATTTCAACACAAAACACAATCGGATACGCGGATTACAAGCGTTGTTCCACACGCTTCATACACACTATTGGACTACACAAGGCTCACACACGAGAGCAACCCTCCATCGTTGTGACACCCGTGGTGGATTATAACGGTACAATCTCAATCCCTCAACACCACTCACCGATAGTTGTATAATTCACTAATGAGAGCACGAGCCACATAATACAAGATCCACACATGGAATTAACAACCACCGTTGTGATCTTAATCTTAATCGTTAGGGTACTTGGATGGAGTATACGGTACAATCACAACCCCTCGACATCCAAGGTGACTTTATTCATGGTGCACCCAATTCTATAGTCGGTTAACTATATCCGATTAAAGTAACCAAAAACCATTTTCATCACTTTCCAATATAATCATTTAACCACATTAATCCACTGTTTTACAAGCATAACCACAATGTCATTTCCACAAGCATCACATGCTTAATATCATATGCATTCAACACATGCAAACTAAGGACCACTTACTTAGTGCGTCCTTAACACAATGGCATTAAAATCTAGCATTAAACCATGCTTAAACATGCTTAAAAATAGTAAACAAATCCACACTTACTTCAAGTGCAATTTCATCAAACATAACACATTTCCAAGAGATGGATTTCCGAATCACTTACTCTTGAGCTTAGCTAAGTGTATCAAACTTACACTAAGCTCCGAAGACCACGCTCAAAGCGTTACAAAGCATGAAATTGCCTTTCCACTCACCGATACGCGAAGCCTTGTTCGCCGACACGGAAATTACCCCTCCGGAGCCTCCAAAATCACCTCGTTTGCTTCCGGATCAAGATCCCATGTTTTCACATCATCAACACAGAGATCTAAATGCATTAAAATGCATTCTAACACCAACAACAATTCACAAACTCGTTGCTCACCCAAACTACACCAAAATACCCATCCAAAACAACCAAAAACTCAATCGATTGCTTCCTAAACCAAGCCCAACCAACATACATCACTTCCAAAGCATTATAAACATCAAAACACATCTAACAAACATCCTAACCCAACCTTATACCTCCAGCAAGCAAGATTCCACCATTTCACCCCAAAATCTCACTTAAAACTATCAAGAACTTCAAGGATCTCAAGGATTTTGGGATCTATGTTATCAACAACTCATTATAACATATAAATCAACTTAAAACTCAATTAAAGTCAACACAAAATGGAGCCTAACTCAACAAGTCCAAAAATTAAGATTTCAACCATAATTTCACAAGATTTTGATCTCCAATCAAAACTATAATGAAAACTCAACCAAAAATAGTATTTAGAAGCCAAGTATCTTGGGAATTTCAATAAATAACTTAGATTAGAGGTTGAGAACGAGATTTACCTCATATCCTTGCTTCTCCCAATGAATGACAAGTTTTCCTTAGCAAAATCTTGAAGAATTAGAAAAGATCTCTTGAAAATGGTTTTGAAAATGTTGAGAGAGTTTTTGGAAGAAATAATTCTAAGTAAAGATGAAAGAATTAGTGTTTGGCTAAAAATGAGAAAGAGTTGGTAGTTACGTTAAATGAAATCTCACTTTAACTAACTTTATTAATTAATTAATATAAACCCAATTAAATCCATTTAATTAAAAACCTTTTAAAACACATGTTATATTAAGAAAATGTCAAATTGACTTAAAGCCCCCTAAAGATTCTAAGATTTTGGCTTCCACATTAAAAATCACATTTTTCCCAGTTTTGAAACTTTACAATTTGGTCACTACTCAAAATGTCCCATTTCCGAAATCCATTTTGTAAAATTGACTTGACCAACCTCTTAAACATATTTTAGCGTATTTTAGCAATTTTTATCACAATTTTATCCTATTCCGATCCTTGATTTCCTTAAATCACCTTACACGATTCAAACCGTTCTCGACCGGTCAGATCTGATGTCTAAAACATCTAGGCCCAAAACCAGGGCATTACATTATCAAGATATTCCGATAGCTTATCGGATTCGGGATGATAGCTTATCGACCATGATTTAGATAAAGACTTGGGATTTATCTCTTTTATTTAATTTAAATATTTTTTTAGGAATTATCTCTTAGAAATTATCTTTTGTAATTGGGTAAACTACTGCAGGGGTCACTTTCGTTTACCGTTTGTACAGATTTAGTCACCACTTTTGAAAAGTGTCAATTAGTAGTCCTCTATGTTTTTGATGTGTAAAGACTTGGTCACTCCGACGTTATACTCCGTTAATCCCCTAACGGATTGCTGATGTGGCTGAATTAACTAAATTACAATATCCACGTGTTATATATCTTCTTTTTCTTCTTCAGGTCTTCGAGCAATAACCGGGAAAGAAGGAAGTGACCAAGATGGTTAGTTCCCACACTAAGCTCAAATCCTTCAGCAGTGAAAGAGGGTTCCTTGGCAGTTTGGCTGGTAAACAACAGCATTGCAAACAAGCACATCAAGAGGCCTCCCCGATTGCTTGTAACTATCGACGAATTGGCGGACGCTGTCCATGAAGGCGAGATCTAAGTGCATAATGGTGTAGTTTTTTTAGACATGCCAGCCGATTTTGCAGCTCTCTCAGCCTTGAGAAAGTCTCTGCAAGCCATGATAACATGCCATTTGCCAGTTTCAGCCAAGGCCTTAGCAGTGGCTAAACCCAAACCAGAGGAGGCACCGGTGATGATAACACTACCCTTTCTTAGTGTTTTCTTGCCATCCGTAGCAGATCTGGTGGCGGCTGGAGCTTCAGTAGCTGCCGTTTGGGCTCTGACAGCTCCAGTTCTTTGGTTGAATTCCCTCTACAATGAAACATAAGACCCTCAAATTACAGGCAAAAAACAGCAGAAACATCAAATCCAACCCCTGTCACAGAATTTCAACCTCTTGAATCATATGACTGAAACATGTAAGTTCAATGTTTTATTCTTACAGAATTTAACAAAATAAAAATGAAACCTTGCATCTTAATGCAGAAGAACTGAAATCAGCTCTGACATGTAAGTTCAATATTTTACTCTACTCCAATGGTTGCCTTTGAGTTGGTGTCGAACTCGTTCCTTGCGAAACGCGACAAAAGGTTCGATTTTCCCACGACAGAGTCGCCGATCAGCACTATCTTGAACAAGTACTCCTCGCCTCCTGCCTCAACAATCCTCGCCGATCAGCCGGTATTATTGCCTTGGTTTTAGGTTACAAATTTGTCAGCTACCTTGGGTTTTACATCAATGGAGGATAGTGATATTGGTGATACTTAGTTTGAATAATAGCGTGAAATGGGTATGGGTTTAGGGTTGAAGAAAGTGGGATGATAGTCATTTTGTGGAGGAAGAAGAATAAGCTGAAATTATATAGGAATGCAGGGTTTTACACGTGGATATTACAATTTAATTAATTCAGCCACATCAGCAATCCGTTAGGGGATTAACGGAGTATAACGTCGGAGTGACCAAGTCTTTACACATCGAAAACGTAGAGGACTACTAATTGGCACTTTTCAAAAGTGGTGACTAAATTTGTACAAACGAAAAACGAAAGTGACCCCTGCAGTAGTTTACCCTTTGTAATTTGAATTTATTTGTCTCTTATCACTTAGGTAATTCCTAGGGTTCTAGACTAGTATAAATACCCCTTGGGGTAAGACTCAAAGTATCACATCTCTCATCTCTTGTTCTTAGTTTTATTTGTTCTTAGGAAATTTTGCTTTAATAAAGTTTTATTTTTCCATAGCCAAAGGCTAAAGCGATGACTTGATTTCAACGTGAGGTATGAAAAGTACCTAATTAACTTCAGGTTTTTTCTCTCAATTTGCTAATCTTAATTTCAAAATCAAAACGATTTCAAAACTAAAGATTCACTTTAGTCAGGATGTTGTTTTTGGTTAAATATGTGGGAGGAAGGATCGGCTATTGAAGCATATTCGACATCCTGGAACACACTTAAGAATTGATTACTAAGAGAAAATTGAGATCAGAATTGTTGTTATTGAAACAACACAATCCGAGTCGGGTTTTTCCAGAACTTTAAAACTATTTATTTTTAACAGCGATAGCCGCAGTTAATCTAACCAGAAAACTGGAATCTAAAAATTGATTTTAGATTATCAGTTTACCGGAGAGAAAAAAACAAGTCTCAATGATTGATCCTTGTATGCAAGTAACCGACGTGAATCCTGAAGTAAAACCTTTTCCAATAATCTGAGGAAATTGAGTCAAAGAAAAAGCCCGAAGCTATTCTTTATTATATTGAATTCATTTTTTAATATTCTCTACAATCTTTATTTATTTTTACTTAAATTCTACAAGTCACCCTCTTTTCTACTTAAACATCATTTAGCTCTCTTCTTGGCTCACCGATCAAGCGAACATAAATCAGGAAGTTTTCTTAGTCCCTGTGGGATCGACCCTTACTTCTCTTTTACTATATTTAATTTCCTTTATTTATTAATAGAGAATAAGGAATTATTTTGACGTGTAAATGACGCGTGTCACATGTTTATGTTATGGAATTCACAAGGTGCTGCGAGCACCACCTTTTGTAGTTATCTCAAGAGTTACATCCGGAGCATAAACCGGAAGTCTTGGCCATGTTTGAACCACAGATCAGTGGGCGTCGCGCTCATAGGGTGATTGCGAGGTTTGTTTTTACACAATCGTTTCGGATAGAGGCGCATGGCTTTAGTGAGGGCTTTTGGCTTTGTTCGGAGGAGGATAGTCAAATGGAGATTATGCATGTTGCTAATCAATTTATTAATAGAAGGTATTGCGTATCCGATACTTTGGGATGAATTTATTTTACGGTTGTTTATGCTAGTCCTTGTTGCAACAAATGTAAGGCTTTGTGGTCTCAGCTTGAAGCTTTAGATCCTGGTCCTAATGTCCCTTGGTTTATTGATGATGACTTTAATGTCATCTTATCACCATATGAGCGTCGAGGTGGTTCCGATGGGCACGTTAATGGTAGTGTGCCATTTGCTGATTTCACCTCTCGAACAGGTCTCATTGATTTGGGTTTTCGAGGTCATCCGTTTACTTGGTCGAGGGGTAATTTGTATGAAAGACTTGATCGTTGTGTTAATTCTGTTTGGTTTGATGCATTTCCGGCTTCTCATGTTTTCTATCTAAACCGGAATGGATTAGATCATAGGCCACTTCTCGTGTGTCTTTCTAAGCATGATGTGATTCCTTCGCCACGTCCTTTTCGCTATATATCCGCTTGGCAGGATCACCACGATTTTCAGTAGTTTCTTACTTCCGTATGGAATGAATATGATTTCTGGCATAATATGGATTATTTTCATGCCAATATTGGGAAGTGGAATTCGGATATTTTTGGACACATTGGTAAACCAAAAAAGAAGTTGTTGGCTCGACTACATGAGATTGACAGAGCGCTTGCTCAGGCTCATTCTGATTCTCTTGTTAAACTTGGGAGTAAACTGAGGGTGGAGCTTGAAGAGGTAATGAGTCAAGAAGAGAGTCTCTGGAATCAAAAAGCTTGTGCTAATTGGATCGTTGAAGGTGACCATAACACCTCTTTTTTCCATGCTTCAACTTTGGCCCGACGTCGACGGAATTTTATCTCTGATTAAAATTTGATGGAATCTCCTGGTGCAATAATCAAGAGGAACTCCAGAACGCTGCTCTTGAATTTTATTATGCTTTATTCTCCTCATCCGGAGCCGAGAGTAGGAACTATCAGATGCGAGGTCAGTTCCCGAGTTGTTTGAGTCTGACTTTAGATCCGCTTGCATGCCCTACCTCGGATGATGAAATCCATCAAGCTTTCTTTGATATGAGTCCGCTTAAGGCCCTAGGGTTGATGGTTTACATGTTGCGTTTTATCAACGTAATTGGAGTATAGTTGTCCCTTCTACATGTGCTCTTATTCGCAAAGTGTTTGCTGATGGTGTGATTCCCTCTGATCTGAATCGCACACTTCTTGTTCTGATCCCCAAGGTAGTTACACCAGAATCTATTGCGCAATTTCAACTAATTGAGCTATGTAATATGCTGTATAAGGCAATCACTAAGATTATAGTTTCTCGCCTGAAACCTTTTCTTCCACAATGGGTCTCTGAATTCCAAACTAGCTTTGTTCCGGGGAGAGCCATTATTGACAATATTATTATTACCCAGGAAATAATACACTCTATGCAAAATAAGAAAGGTAGGCAAGGGTGGATTTAAAGTGGACTTAGAGAAAGTTTATGATCGGTTAGAATGAGGGTTTATCGACGATACTCTTATTGACATTGGCCTTCTGAATAGGTTACGTTTGATTATTATGAGTTGTATTTCTTCTGTCTCGACTCAAATCTTATGGAATGGGTCACCGACTGCAGCGTTTACTCCTTCTAGAGGCATTAGACAAGGCGATCCACTGTCTCCGTACCTTTTTGTGTTGTGTATAGAACGGCTAGCACAATCTATTCAGGGAAAATGTGCAAAGGGTTCTTGGATCGCTTTTCAATCTTTTAAAAATAGCCCTCCTATATCTCACTTGTTCTTTGCATATGACATGTTGTTATTTGCGGAGGCAACGGTTAGTCAAATGCAGTTGATTAAAAGGATTTTAGATGAGTTTGGGAAAGTCTCTGGTCAGAAAGTAAGCATTGCTAAAACTACTATTTTTTATTCCGCGAATGTTTCGATGAGTGTTAAGCAGACGGTTAATGAAGGCTTCGGGTTTGTTGAAGTTGATGACTTGGGTAAATATTTGGGGGTTCTGATTCTTCACAAGCACGTCACCTCGAAAACTTATGGGTATTTGATTCAAATGGTGAGGAAACGGTTGGATGGGTGGAAAGCTAGAACTTTGTCTTTTGCTGGCCAAATTACCCTAGCCAAATCGGTTCTCTCGGCCTTTCCTATCTATACTATGCAATATACGGTACTTCCTAAGAAAGTCTATGCGAGTCTTGAACAGTTGATCCACCGTTTTATTTGGGGAATATCTGAGGACAATCGTGGTGTCCATCTTGTTTGTTAGGGTGAGGTATGCAAACCGACTTCCCATGGTGGCTTGGGTTTCCGCAAAATGCAATTCATGAATGAGGCTTTTGTGATGAAATTAGCTTTCTTCCTTGTCGCTAAAAAGGAAGCATTATGGGTGCGCTTTTTACGCGCCAAATATAAATGGGACATCAATGATCCAGTGCTCCCCGTACGACGTTCCGATTCCCAGCTATGGAAGGCACTGGCTCTAGTTTGGGATGATGTTAAAACTAATCTCTCTTCGTCTATTGGCAATGGCCTATGCACCAACTTTTGATTTGATAATTGGGTTCCGGATACTGGGATTTTGTCGACACATGTTTTTCCTTCGTTTCGATTGCAAGTCCCCCATATATCGGTTACGCGTATGGTGGATAATTTTGGGGAATGGTGTTGGGACGATTTGTAGCATTTGCTGCCGCTGAATGTCATGCTATGTTTGGCAGCGATGAAGCCTCCATGTTCGACTTATCCAAGTGATGTAATTGGGTGGGGTCTCACCGCGGATCGTCGTTTCTCTATAAAGTCAGTGTATGCGATGCGACTTGGCACCATCACGGGTAACCAGGAGCGTGTTTGGGCATTAATCTACAAGTTCTGCGGTTTACAAAAGATCAAGCTTTTCATGTGGCTTGCATGTCGGGAGAAACTAATGACCAACGTTGGACGTGGTCGTCGTCATTTTACGATCGACTTGCGATGTCCTATTTTCCACGGTTAGGATGAGTCTGTTGAGCACATGTTGCGCTCTTGTCCAACTATCCAACCGGTCTGGTTTCGGCTGATTCGGGAGTCCAAGATTGCTGAGTTCTTTGATCTCTCACTACTGCAGTGGTTTGAGGCCAATTTACAGGAGAAACCTTCGTTTGGCGCAAGGGAAGGGGACTGGAATCTGTTGTTTGCTGTAGTGGTTTGGAACATTTGGTGTAGAAGAAATGTCATTGTCTTTGGTGTCGAGATTGATAATTGTGGTTCTATCATTCAACAGAGTTTTTGGCTTGCGAACGTAACTCGTCTATCGCTCGAAACTAAATGTCGAAGGCAGGTTGGGCCTTTAACGGTGACGCCTGTAGCTCGTTGGTTTTTGCCGTCTGTCAATCAGGTAAAGCTAAATGTCGACGCCTCGTGCTCGACTCATGATGGGAAAGCTCGGTGTGGTGGGGTGATTAGGGATCATTCTGGTTCCTGGCTGTATGGTTTTACTAAATTTATTGGCTGCTGCTCAGTCGAGGAAGCTGAGTTATGGTGTATTTTCCTGGTCTTGTTATTGCGTGGGATCTAGGCTTTCGGAGTTTAGTGGTGGAATCCGATAATGCTCAAGCTATCAAGCTTATTCATCAGGTAGAGTGTAATGGTTTTGCTCTCGCTATCACTCGTGCTATCCAGGATGTGATACAGAGATATTGACAGATCTCGATTCGTGCTATCCCTAGAAAGTGCAATCAAGTTGCAGATGCTTTGACAAAACGTGCAAGTCTCTCGAATCTCGACTTAGTTCTTCTGGATTCTGTTCCGAATTTTGTTGTTGATCTATTACGCGAGGACTCACTTCCTCTTAGGATGTAATCCTCATGTGTTTTGTATATCTTATCATGTGCACTATTTTTCCTCTATTAGGTTTAGAGAGATTTTTTAATGAGACACATGATAACGGTATCCTTTCTTATCAAATAAATATAATAATACATGGTACTTGAAGAAGACGCTTCATGAAAAGAAGAAAAAAACGTAATCTAAAACCTAATATACGTCATCTGAATTTTTTTTTATTTGTGAATATTCGAAAAGACATTTCTTTAAACATATTTGAAAACATTTTAACTCTTATTTGATATTTTGAAATATTTTACCCTTATATGCTGTTTGGCAACCATTAAAAGACCCAATTTAAGCTTTATTTGACAAAAAAATTAAAAGAAAATTGAAGTTAAAAATTTATTGATTAGCTCGATTTTCTGAACCGATAGACTTTGGTTAATATTAGGGTTAGCCGCTTTGTCTTTTTCTCTAGTATTATCATTTCTCTTTTTTTTATTCTTGTCTATTTTATGGCCGCAGCAGGCATTAACTTTAGTGTTGGTTGTCGACCACCGACCACCCACTTTTTATTTATTTGTTTCGTTCTTTTAATTTTTTTCGTTTTAATTTATAAATATGTCTTTATGACACGTTTTTGTCTATCTTCTAGTACGCATTTTGTGTTTCTTAACATGCTTTTCTGCCTTTAGGCACGCTTTTTTGTTTTTTCTGTCAGGATTGTATTTGACGTCGTCACAACTGATCAAGATGACGTATTTTTATTATCATGTTGACCTCCCTGTTTTGGACTCTCGAATTGGATCTCGATGCAAGTTTAGTCACATCTCTTATTCGCGACTGAGCTGTGGTAATAAATGTATTGTCAACGTTCCCCAATTCTGTAATATGCATTTTTTAATGTTGTTTGTTGATGATTTTTACCTTTATCGTCGAGCTTTGGTGATGTTTTGTATCTACTTTGTTTTGAGTCTTTGAATTAGATTTTTACATTTTCTTTCTTTGATCATGTTTATGATCTAGAGACGTTAGTTTTCTTGTTTGTAAGAATATATCCGAATTATATTTATTTTTATCTTAAAATTTTCTTTTATTAATAAAACTGACGTACGCATATTTAAAAAATATATTTTTATTATAAATATCTTATTTATATGTATGAAATAGACCTAGACAAAATAAAAACAAATGAAAAAAATATGCATTAAAAGCTCTCGAACTTCTAAAAACAATAATTAAGTTTTCGAATCTTTTTTGCACATTAAAATTTCAAGAATTCATTTTTTAACAAATATTAACCATTAAATTTAATAATTTTTAAATAAATTAGTACAACATGTCAACAGTTACGACATAGTGCAATGTGTCAACAATACAACAAACCATTGTCCAACCGAATCAATTCATAAATTACCTCTTTCTCACACCTATAACACTAAATTCCTAACGTTTTGGAAGAGCCCAAGCCTTTCTCCGCTCCTCTTAAAATCACTTTTAGATATGTTGCTTATATACAATCACGTTTTGAATAGTAGGGGTGTTCAATATGGATGTGCAATATAATCTGAATTCGATTTTAAGAGAAAAAAATAATTTAAATTATCGAAAATAGTTTGAATTCGAATTAAAAAAAAGTTGTGAGTCTTAATAGGAGGTGGATCGGATATGAACATTTCCATGATGTAATCCGAATAAAAATATTTATAAATTTTATATTTGAAAAATATAAATATATATTAAAATCCTAATTAAGTTGAATTGAGATTATATATATATATATTAAAATCCTAATTAAAGTTAAATTAGGATTATATATATAAATCCTAATATAAGTTGAACTAGGATTATAAAGGCTATAAAAAAGCATGGGAGATCTAGCAGTCATTAATGCTTTCCAGAAAAACCCTCTAAATAGTTTACAGAGTTTTATATGCTCGTTTTAACTAGGTGAATTACGTAGAGGTCGGAGCGTTATCGTTGCGGCTTAGAAATCGACATCGTTGAATCGTGATTGGGTATCTATCTTCTTCAAATTCAGAATTCTAAATTTTAAACAAGTAATTCTTCACCTTGACTCATTTGATGAAAATTATTTGTTATTTTTATTTAAAGATATTTGTTTGAGTTGTTACTTTAAAAAGGAAAAAAAATAATTGAATTCGGACTTTCGGATTTGGATTTTAGATATTTTGTTGGATCGAACTCGAATTTATTTAACCAGACTTGGATTTTTTAGAGGTACAATTATTAATTGGATTGGACTTAAAATTTATAAAGTCCGATCCATTGCCATCCCTAGTATTCACGAGCGGCTAACCGTACCAGAACGACTTATCGGTACGATTACCAAAATGGAAATTTTAATATTTTGTGAATCGATACTGTCCCGTTTAAATCGATTATCATCTAAACAGTTAACCGCTTTTATTTGGTACGGTTAATTGTTAACAATAAATCGTTTTACATTTATTATTATGAATATATAATATATATTTATTACTATTAATTTTAATTTTCTTTAAAAATATCAACCAAACAAATTAAAATAAAGTTTTTAATAATAATATAGTGGAATATCAAGGTCATAAAGTATTATGGTAGAAACAACAAACGAAAAATATTAGGCTTAAATGAAAAATAGGTGCCCGGAGTATACATCTTTTGAACTTTAGGTGCTTAATTATTTTTTTTGTAAAAATAGATGCCCAAAGTTTCAACCGGCATAATTTTAGGTGCTTAAAGTTTCAACAATTATAATTTTAGGCGTCTGACCGTTAAATGAGTGTTAAAAAAATTGTCAACCAATCAATGCTTGACATGTGACATTAATTTTATTTTTAAATTTTTTTAAGGAGAAAAACTCAGAAATTTAAAATTTTCATAAAATCCTGAAAGTTTGCAAAGTTTACAAAACAGTGCCAAAAAAATCTGACCAAAGCAAAACTAATTGCACAAATATAATGAAATATTAGTATTAATCAATAAATTAAGTAAAAATATAAAATTAAGTTTAAATTTTTATCGGTTTTTTTGGTTAACCATTTAGCCAAAAATCATAACCATTTTCGTCATGTTTAACCGCTAATTTTACCGTTACGCTTATCATACCGTTTTGACCAATTTTTACCGGTACGATTACCTAATATTTAATCTAATTTTTTCGATTTTTTAGTACAATATATTGGATCGGTTTTGTTTTGAACACCTCTACTGAATAGTTGTAAACAATTCAATTCCTTTTCATGATATTGACATGGGTTTGTCCCATCATTCTAGTGGACAAACACCCTCTATGAAGATTGAAGATGCTACTTGGGACCAATTTCAAAACCTAATTTTTTACATTTCAATTCTTGTGGACAAAGATTGCTTTCATGGGATTGGGAGAGGTGTTATACAAAAAACTTGAAAACATTTCTATGCCTTTTCACCGTAATGAGAGAACCCTTGAATATTTTAGTAACTTCATCTTCATTGGATTATTTGTACAATTTTAAATTTAGAGTATTTGTTGATTTAATCGAACAATCAAAATTGATAAAGAGGGGAGGTAAATTGGAAATTTATAAAATATTAGAAGGAAAGTACAATAAGAAAATTTGCAAGAAAGATTTAGAGTGATTCAACTCTCTCAATGGAATCTACATCCACTACATTAGCTACCACACAAAAATTTCACAAATCACCTAACAACGCCATACTACCAATCCAATACATGAATGATCTTCTTCCGCCATTTAACATCACCACACAGGAGCAAATAGAACATAGACAATCCATTAATCTTCTAGAACATGAGTGAGAGGAGCTCATGTCTCTAGATCTTTTTGTTTAATAGTAATTTTAGTCCCTACATACCTCTAGTTTACTCAACGTCAGTTCCCCTTTTTCTACAAAGATGAAGGGGCAACAATATCGAAGAGGAGTGACAATGATTGTTTTCAATCTCCTTGTAAAACTTCATTGGAAGGGACTATGGACTCTTTTCAGTTACCACGACGATGTCATCGATGCGTTTATCCCGAATAAGTTAAGCAATGGAGGATTGAAATTCAGATTTGTTCGTTTCTCTATTATGGAAGATGCAATATGAGCAATAGAAAGATTACATGGGTTCTAAATTTATAACTATCATGTCAAAGTCCATTTAGCTCGCCATCAGCCTTACCGGGAAAATGGGGTCCGAGCAGTCAAGTGAACCAGTCTAGGAAGATTGTAGAAGCATAAACAAAAGATAAATTGTGAACATTCAATGGAGTAGTCGAAATTGAAAAACTTAAGGTGCTGAAGAATTGCATAGTCGGAAGGAGCATAAAGTTTATGAAAGTATCAAGTTTAGGAAGGATCTTACAAGAACAAGGTATCTGTTAACTCCTCAAAAGTACTAAATTTTATGCTTATTTCACATTACATAAGGAGTTACATTTAGTTATGTTTAGCCTTAAAATTCATGCATTTGCATAAGGAGTTAGGAATTGTGTCTATGCTAGTGTGAAGGGTTGCTTTGTTGGCATTATCGCAGGCTTGACAGGGCAGAGAAGGATAGAAATGAAAGAATGCCAGAGAGAATGATGAGTTGTTGTTGGCAGCGATGGAGCAAAAATTCCCGACTCACTGGTTGGCAGAGAAGAGGAGTTTGATGCCCGACCAAGCAGATGATGGACCTTGTACACATCAGCCCTAAGATTCAAATATAGGATAAGATGATCACATCCCTTATCCCTTGGGCATTCAAAATTCAAATTCAAGGCTTATCCTAGGTCACTCACGTACGCCTATTTAAAGAACTCGAGCAAGCACTTAAAAGACGAGGGTGGATTGATCGACGATTGGATTAGAGAGGCTACACTAAGAAGACGTGGTTGAACCCAGCTTGACCGAGAGCCTGGACCTTGAAGGGTTGCATCAACATACCCCATTCTTTCATATTCTTTTTGTTTAGTTATTTTTATTTTAAACGATGATGTTATTGAGAAACGATGAAGGTTTTTGGTTGGATACCCCCACCATGAACTAAATTTATAGTTGGTGGGGGATGTTTGCGTTGAACGTTGTTTTTATGCTTAGTTTTTAATAATAAAAAATGCCTTGCATTGTTTTCCCTATCTAGCATGTTTTACAGTTTTTAAATTCTATGCCAAGCGACCGTTGGCTTTATTTGCTTATTGCACCTTAATATCTTATCAGACTTAGGGGCAACGATCTGTTGCCATATACAAAGGCAAAATACTTCGACAGAAGATGTTCAAGTAGATGAACTTACTACGAGAGTGAGTCTACCCCTTAGGAGTATAGATTGGAACTTAATCAAATTGATTTATGAAAAAATTCAATATAGATATATAGTGGTTTTTACATGGTTAATTTCGAGTATTGCCATTGATAGAGGCAATGCCAACCTTGAATTTGCTCGACAATAATATCAAGGCAGAACTTTATTAAAGACTGGAATGAAAAGTGTGAAAACCAGGCATCCCTTTCCAACACTCATCATTTATTAAACAATCATTGTGCCAACATTGTTTTCCTTCCACTTCTTTTCTTTTAATCAATGTTTTCAAACAACTTCAAATCAACCAACACTTGTCCCTTGACAAGTAAACAAGTAAAGCAATCAAATCCTTGGCCAGTTCTTGTGGGATCGATAATCAGCTTACTGATATATTACTTGCAGATCGTGTATACTTGCACGCAAAAGACTTTTACCTGGCATTGTTTTCATACATTTCCAATATATTTTCCACCTTTTTACCAAGCACTCACACAATCAACAAGTTTTGGCGCTATTGCCGGGGATTGCGACAGAATTTATTGTTTTTAAATTTTTACTTGTCTTTCTCTTATTTTACCTTTTATTTTATTTCTTTGTTTTGACCGGTGTATGACCAGAAACCGCCTTGTGGTGGAATATTGGCCATACGATCTGGAAATCGAAAGAACCCTGCGAAGGTTAAAGAAAAAAATTTGAGAGAAAACTCAACAAGGCAATGGAGGAAATGGTGTGTTAAACAATGAGGAAACTCCACCTGATAACAATGGGATACCACCAGCTCCTGTTGCCCCAGCTGTTAATGTGGAGGAAGAGAGACCTATTAGAGAACACTCGGCACCAAACATTGACAATTTGATGCCAGGACTGATTGCTCCCGAGGTAAATACACCAAATTTTAAACTTAAACCGATAATGATACAGTTGCTTTTGAATGTAGGACAATATGATGGAGCACCTACTAGAAATCCGAGGCAACACTTGAAGCAATTCATTGAGGTTTGCCAGCTATTTTAGCAGCCTAAAGTATTGGAGGATACAATGAAGCTGAAACTCTTTAGATTTTCCCTGAGAGTTAGAGCAAAAACGTGGCTAAGTTCTTTTCCACCTGGTTCTATCACCTCATGGGGAGATCTATGCCAGAAATTTTTGCTACGATTTCAGCCACCTAAACTCACTACCAAGCTGAGGGGGTGAGATCATCACATTTAGGCAGGCTGATGATGAGACCCTGTATGTTGCTTGGGAGAGATACAAAGACCTATTGAGGAGGTGTCTCATGCATGGATTCTCGAAATGGACCCAAATGGAGACCTTCTACAATGGGCTTAATGCACAAATCAGAACAATTGTTGATGCTTCGGCAAATGGCTCGCTACTTGACAAAAACTATGCATAGGTAGTCGGCATCCTTGAGAGAATTTCAATCAATAATTTTGAATATCTTACTGTCAGACTTGGGACCAACGCTAAAACTGATGGGAAATTACAGATAGATGAGCTCACATCCATCCACGCTGAGATTTTCAAACTTACTAGCATGGTGAGAAATTTGCAAAAGAGTAATGAGACCCAAAAAGTTAAGGCATTAGCCCCATTCTGTACAATATGTAGAGAGGATCATCACATAGACGATTGCCATGCCAACCCTGAGTCAGTAAATTTTGTTAGCAATTTTAATCGTAATTATAATCTGAATTCCAATACTTACAACACATGATAGAGACATCACCCAAATTTAGCTTGGGGAAATCAAGGAGAGAACTAATACAATGTCCAACGCCAAAACAATCTCTAGTAGCAGAACAACAATGCCTAGCGTCAGAACAATGCCATGTCAGGGGTCAACCATAATGCCATGCCACAAAGAGCACAAGACAATTTTTATGCAGAGCAAAGGAATAACCATGGGACTTTGACAGAATATATGGAGAGGAATGATGCAAATGTCCAGAGTTTGACAACATCTATGTGAAACTTGGAGGTGTAGATTGGACCGATTGCTAGTGCACTCGGCAATAGACCCATGGAGCCTTGCCAAGTGATACGGAGGATGCTAGACAAAACTGCAATGAACAATGCAAAGTTGTAACTTTTCGGAGTAGCAAACAATGTGAGGCTGAGACATCTTTCAAACAACCAAATAGTTGCCAAGAGGAGTAGAAAGGATCAGTAGATGAACCAAAAGAAGCGAACATAAGCAATGCCAGACCGTAGACTGATGCCAGATCGCACAACAATGCCAGACCACAATCTGATACCAAACCTCAGTCTGATGCCAACAAAACCTTAGCAAAGCCGGCAGAGCCATCTTATGCTTATCCACCCCACTGTTTCCACAAAGACTACAAAAGCACAAGTAAGATCAGCAATTTAAGCGCTTCTTGGAAGTACTTAAACAATTGCAAATCAATATACCTTTGGAGGAAGCTCTCGAACAAATGCCCAATTATGTTAAGTTCATGAAGGACATTTTGTCCAAAAAGAGAAAGCTAGGTGATTTCGAGACTGTAGCTCTCACTGAGGGATGCAGTGCCATGCTCCTCAATCGATTGCCACAAAAGCTGAAAGATTCGGGAAGTTTTACTATCCCATGTACCATTGGCAACAGATTTATGGGTAAGACATTGTGTGACTAGGGAGCCAACATCAATCTGATGCCAATGTTAGTTTTCAAAAAGCTTGGCATAAAAGCAAGACCTACCACGATGACACTCCAGCCGGCAAACCGATTTCTATTCACTCTTGCAACTCTTCAGTTTCTTTTGCTTTCTTTTCTTTGTTTCCTAGCTTTCTTTCTTTCCAATCAATCCCACCCACCATATTTACTACCCATCTTTTCTATTTAACCCATCACCATTAACTCCCAAGAAACCTATTCCTATTCACTATTGCAACTCTTCAGTTTCTTTTGCTTTCTTTTCTTTGTTTCTACTCAAATCTCAACCAAGATTCCACATGGCAACAAAACTCAAGACAATAGTGCACCCAAGTTCATCCAAGGAACCAACTTTCAAGAGGTTTGCTACGTCGGCGGTGGAAGAGCGATATCACTCCAAGTTTGCTAGCCGAAAAGTATGGGAAGAACAAGGTTTTGCCTACTCCAATTCCCATGAAGATTTTGGCCTTGAACCTTTCGTATTCTAGGTGATCGCACATCAAAATGGAAAATCTTTTGCCATCAACCACAACCGGAACACATCACATGTATAAAAGAGTTCTATGCCCATTCTCCTAATCTTGATAACCCATATGTTTCAGTCTGTGGTAAACCAGTTCTGTTTGATGCCGAGAACATCAACGCCATCTTTGGTGTTTATGTCAAGAAAGATGAGCATACAAAATTCGTAGACAACATCAAGAGTAGAGATCTCGACAAGGTGCTCAAAGAACTCGCACTTCTCGGAACCCAATGGAATGAAGGATCAAACAAAGGAATGATAAATCGCCTTCAGCTTAAACCCGAGGCAAAACTTTGGAATAAGTTCATTAAAACTTGCATAATGCCCACAACACACAATACCACTCTTGATACTCCTCGTCTCTTGCTAATCCATTCTATTCTTAACAACTGGATTATTGATTTCAGTTCTATAATTTGCAATGAGATTTTTTCTTGTGGTCAAAAGGATAGGGGATCTCTTTTCTTTCCTAGCCTTATATCAAGTTTATGTGAGCATGCCAAAGTCCCAAGTCCCCCGACGGATGAGATGGGAACCGCCAAAGCCGAATGGACTCGAACGCAATACATGAAGTTCATGGGAGAAGCACCGGAGAATGACCCAACAACAACGATTACACATGCCACCCATGTTGCCTCGGTAAGGCCCAACGTTGATGCCCGGGCAAGTGAGCCAGCAACAACAGATCAACTGGAAACCATTCTACAACCACTGGCACGCCGACTGGAGCAAATCGAAGCATGTCAACTGCTATTTATGAGGTTTATAAAGGACCACACCACTGCCATCACACAAGTTATTATGGAAAAACATCTCGACAATGTTGTTCCATTCCTAGTTTTTCCTGCCAAGATACTTGCCACGGCAATAGAAACTGCCAATGCCCAGGCAATACCCACTGATCATGCCCAGGCAACGGCTTAGGCGATGCCACGACAACTACCGCAGCAAGCAGAGGTAAAGCCCCTATGACTGAACAATCCCGTGCTGAAACATTGTCTCTTTCAGATGCAGATGAGTAATCTTCCGCACCTATGCCACCACTCTCGCCCACATCCTCCAAAGAAAAACGCAAGGCCTCTACTACCGAGGACATTGAAGAGGAGGACGAGGATGACGAGATACAACCAGCACGGGGATCAGTTCCTCCATCTACCACAAGGAAACAACCACCACGCAAGAGCAAGAAAATAAAAAAGACCGCCCAAAGGAGACTCATCATCGATGAGGATGACTTTTCGGAGTAAGTCCTTATCCCTCATTTTTTTCTTTTTTTCTTTTTATCTTTGCATGCATTGATGACAATGCCTTTCTCGAGTTTGGGGGGTATTACTTCTAGTTAGTTTTATGTTAGTTGCATTCATCTTTAGGACTTGCATTTAGAATTCATATGTTACTTGCCTTGTTTTTAGCTGGATTGAAATTGCCTAGATTTGATGAATTTTCGATGATGACATTGCCCTTGCACTTAAATTGCTAGAACTATCAATTCTAGGATGACCATGGAAAACACTTAGAATCCTACTATGATGCTAAACTTGATTGTACACTTTTGTGGCTTGATTGATTAAAGGAATTCTAGTGAACTTAGGTTAATCACTTAAAATTTGGGTAAATAAATTTTTTGCTAGAGGTGTCCGAAATCGGCTCTAGTATTGTGCTTAAAAATATCACTAGAGGTGTCCGAAATTAGCTCTAGTTGAATTAGATAAAAACCCAAGGAATAAATTTGAATGCCTATAGTTAACATAGAATCCGAAAAATCATCTTGTACACAACTTTACGCACACCCACAAGCATTATAGTTTGATTCTGGGTAACTCCTAGGCCATCCAAAAATTGAATGTCATGCATACTTGGTGCATGGTTCTAGGGGATAAAAAGTCAAGATTTAAAGCAAAAATTCATGAAGATTAAAACCTTGGAAAGTAATTGTTAGTTTGCATTGCTTGAGGACAAGCAATAGTTCAAGTTTGGTGGTGTGTTAAGAGTTTAAAAGTCATATTTTATTGCCTTTTTACTCTTATTATTGTTAGACTTGAGCTCATTTTAGTTGCATTATTAGGCATTCATGCATATTTTCATTGTTTCATTTGCGGTGGTGTTTAATTTCATGTTTTAGTGAGTTTTAGTGGAAAAGAGGTACTGCTGGACTGTTTTGTGCATGTACAGGTCATGCCCGAGCATGAAGATTGATGCTGAGACAACTAAGAATGAGGTGAAGTGGTAACCGAAGTGATGACCGAAAAATCCTAACTTGATGGAGGCGGTTGACGCGAAGATTTGAAGCTTGAATTCCATGAAGAAGTCGAGAGAAGATTAAGAGAAGTTTTGGGGGAATAAAAATATAATAAAAGAGATTTATCTCTTGGAAAAGTATTTAATTCCAACTTAACTTCCTCCTCAAGAAAAACTTTTACTTCGTCATTTCCTATATAAAGAATCCTTAGCCGCCTATTTTAACAAGTTGTTTTTATGCTTAGTTTTTAATAATAAAAAATGCATTAGCATTGTTTCCCCTATCTGACATGTTTTACAATTTTCCAAGTTCTTTGCCAAGCGACCCCTGTCATTTGTTTGCTTATTGCATCTTAATATCTTAAAAGACTTAGAGGGCAACAATATGTTTCCATACACTAAGGCAAGATGCTTCGACAAAAAATGTTCAAGTAGATGAACTTACTTTGCGAGTGAGTCTACCCTTTAGGAGTATAGATTGGAACTTAATCAAATTGATTTATGAAAAACTTCACTATAGATATATAAAGATTTTTACATGGTTAATTTCGGGGATTGCCATCGACAAAGGCAATGCCAACCTTGAATCTGCTTAGCAATAATATCAAGGTAGAACTTTATTAAAGACTGACATGAAAAACATGAAAACCGGACATCCCTTGCCAACACTCATCATTCATTTAAACACTCCTTGTGCCAACCTTGTTTTCCTTCCACTTCTTTTTCTTTTGATCACTGTTTTCAAACAACTTCAAATCAACCAACACTTTTCCCTTGACAAGTAAACAAGCAAAGCAATCAAATTCTTGGCCAATCCTTGTGGAGCCGATACTCAGCTTATTGTTGTATTACTTGCAAACCGTGTATATTTGCATGCAAAATTCTTTTTTACTTGGCACTATTTTCATACATTTCCAATATATTTTCCACAATTTTGCCAAGCACTCACACAATTAACAATATGAAAGATATGACGTTGATGAAGGTTTCTGGCTCAACTTTCTTGTTGATATTCAAAGATCATGAGACTTTGTCCAAAGCGAAATGCAAATTTGTAGCTGTTTTGAAGAGATGGTTCAAGTATTAGACGGATTGGTCATAAGAAATCGGAGACTACAATCGTTGTGCCTGGATTGCTTGCCATGGGGTCCCATCTCATGCTTGGTGTGAAGTCACGTTTCATAACATTGCCATGAGGGGGAGCTAATTTCAATTGATGAGCTGACGGTTAAGCCTTGCTCTTTTTCAAGAGCTCAATTTCAAATAGTGACAAACTCCAAAAAAATGGATCAATGAGGTGATAAATCTAAATGTAGACTCTAAAGAATTCGAGGTACATGTGTTAGAAATTGATCCTATGTTCAATTTGAGTTTATTTTTGAATTGGGGAAGACGAAGGGTCTGATGAATCAGTTAGTTCCAGCAGAGCAGGAATTCAACATGTTGGTTTTGCAAATGTAATCTTCAAGAGCGTTTAGAAAATGAGATGCCACGCACAGTGATCGGAAGTCTGGAATCAGAAAAGTCTTCTGAGGAGGATGTTTCAAAAGATTCGAAAGACGGGTCTGATGATGAGAAGGTTGTGAAAAAGTCAATAGGTGGAGCTAATAACCAAAGAGAAGATATTGATCCTCCTAGGCGTGGGGGAGAGTTTATTCTTCACAATTCAATGGTGGAGGATGGGGAGGCATGTAGCTTCCAGACACTATGAATGCTGAAGTGCTGCCATTTGGCATTGAAATTTGTAGCATCAACCTAAAGTGGAAAAAACTATTCTTCATTATTCGAAATCCAGGGAAAGAAAATGTAGAGATCATGCAATTCAAAGAAAGTAAGAAAATGGGAAAATTAAGGCTAGCTTGGAGGTTGAAGGTGCTTGTCCAACTGATTCTGACATTGCCAGAAAGCAACTAGGAAAGCGTTGGCTTTAGGGGGAAATGTTGTGGAAGAAATGGTACGGTTGGAAAGCCAACAGTAATTCTTAGTTGCAAGAAGGGTATTTAGTGTGTTGTAAATTGTAATAAGTTCTTCTGGTGGCTAAAATCATGGTGTTGAGTGTATCTTTAAAGTGTAGAAGTATGGTTCTTGTGGGATGTTTTAGCATCGATTCTAAAAATTACCTAAGAGCCATTGTGTGAGGGAGAAGTACATAACTTTTGTTTCAGTTGATGCGTTGTGGTAGTAGACGGTTTTTGTGTATTGTTGGCTTGTTTTTTAGAGATTACATCCTTTGATTGTCGTTGATTTCAAGGGTGTGTCATTCGTAGGGAATTATCAGTTCTCTGCGTCTTTATGCAAAGTTTTGTTTGTTTTATATGGATAAGGATGGTGTCTATTGAAGATAAACAAAATCATGGTTTATCATCTTGCTAAGGCAAGTTTGAAAATACACGTTCTTTCCAAACTTTGGCGGTAGCCTGTGGGGTCTAGTTTCATTGTGTTGTTTATGTTTTAGCTAAAGTGGATGTAATGGTAATTGGATGCAGCTCTTTTGGGTTGGATAGGGGAGAAAAATTAACTCAGATTGTTGACATGCAGTAATAAGAAAGTGGTGTTGTGGTGTAAGGGTAAGTGTGTTGTAAACGAGTTAATGGGATTTGTTACCTCTTAGGCGTGTATGGTTCTTAGTTGTATTTTATCGTGACTGCGTATACTTGATAATCTGCAAAATACCTATGTTTCATGCTTCCTTACTCTAATATTTGCTTGCTTTTAAGCTCATTCCATGTCATTTAGGTTGCATTTAGTTCATATGGTTGCAATTTCTTTTTATAGCTTTGGTTAGCGTAGAGTGAGTGCAAAATGGGTACTACTTGAGAAGGGATTGGTCTAGTTTCATGATGTGCAGATGAGCAAGGATAAGCAGCTGAAAATGATGTAGCCTTATGGACAGAAGCTGACTGGTAAAGAAAAAGACAAAACACGCAGAAGAAATTTTCCAGCTCACTTGTAAAAAACTCCTTTTGTCGCTGGTGCCAGCATGTGTCAGAGAATATTCCTTGGGATCACAAGGAATTATGTAGGGCACAAAACCCTAGGAGCCTCCACGATATAAAAGACAAAATACCCTCATTTGGGGGTGTGCGTGAAAAGGTGTCTTAAAAATAGGGAGAGGAAGAAAATGCGGCTCTTTTTTCATCTTTTTCTTTCTCAACTTGGTGTCCTCCATCGTTGAAGCTCCAATGAGTGATCTTGCTAGCCTTGAGAGAGACAACAAGCCTAGGGTGGTTCGTGGCAGTCCATCGCAGATCAGGAGTTCCTTTACCTCTTCTGTTGCTTTAACATTTCTTTATATTTCTGGATATGAGTTGTATGAGCGTATTGATTTTGGATGTTTATTGCACAACCATGGACTAATTTTAGGTGGTATGGGTTGTTTGAATGCTTTATGATTTTTTTAGTTTCTTCAATGAATGTTTATGTCTTTCAGTTTCATTCTATGTTTTGTCTATGTTTGCTAAATACCTAAGGTTGTAGGAGCCTTTGAGAGTTGGCCTTTCTTTGAGTGTGAATTTAGGTTAGTGGTCGAGAGAGCTAACCTTAAGTAACGTAGGTAGTGGAGTTGGCTACTGAGAGGCACAACTCTAACCCATCTTAGAGATAAGCGAGGGGTTTCAACGGCTAAAAAGGATAGAACCTCGTGGGAAGGAGAGTGTTAGAGTTTACGCTGAGAGGTATTGCTGTAGCATTTTTGACTCCCAGACTCCTTGCTAGAGATAGTTTAGGAGCACTCTTAGTATATCCTCCCTAGCTAGCATAGAACAAACTGAAGAACTAAGCTATCATAGAGAACTAGACATAGGTTACCCAAGAAACCCACCCGGTCATTCCCAAAGTGAGTTTCGCACATGTGAGAGGACCAATTAAGTCTACTAATTTCGCCGAGTTTTATTTATATCTGTTGCCACAACATTTCTCAACTTACTTCAACTTGCTAAAGCATTTCTCCATTTTTAGTTTGTGTTTTGCATGCTTAAGCTAAAAAGTGAAATATCTCTGATTCCTATGGAGACGATACTCACTCATCACTTTACTACTCGGTCGACGTGTATACTTGCAATATTTGCGTATCATTTATAGTACATCACATAGCGCAACGGGTTTTTGGCGTCGTTGTCGGGGATTGACAATTGGTCATTTTAGTTTTAGCCTTTGCATTTTTTATTTCTTTTTCGTTATTTCTTTACTTGTTGTTTTGTTTGTCTTTTTTAGGTGTTGTGTTGTTGCATGACCCGAGGAAGGCCCGACGAACCCATACTACCGTATATTCATGAAATTGAACACCTTTTTCGTCAACGGATGAGAATACAAGAAGTATTTAGAGTCATGAATGGAGCTCAAAACCAAGGAGATTTACCAGCTCAGAATGAGGGGAACCCTGCTTCTGTAGCAATTGGAAATCAAGGAGTGGAAGCTCTAGCTCGACCACGAGCTATTAGAGATCACTTGAATCCTATCTTGGATGACTTAAACCCAAGCATTGTAGCTCCCGAAATTTAGGCAGCCTTTTTCGAGCTTAAACCTATAATGTTCAACATGTTGAACTCGATTGGTCAATTTGGAGGCTCGGCTCATCAAGATGCTAGGCAACACATCCGTGCTTTCTTAGAAGTTTGCGACTCTTTTTAACAACAAGTACACGAAGATGTGCTGAAACTCAAGCTTTTCCCTTATTCTTTGTGTGACCGAGCACGAGAATGGTTCAGTGGTGTGCCAGCCGGATCAATGGAAACATGGACAAATTTGTGCAGAAGTTTTTTGCTGCGTTATAATCCACCAAACCGGAACACTCAGTTGAGGAATGACATTGCCTCTTTTTGTCAATCTGATGATGAATTGATGTATGAGTGTTGGGACAGATCTAAGGACCTGTTGTGCAAGTGCACTAATCACGAATTTCATGATTGGACACAAGTAGTAATGTTCTACAATGGTGTTAATGCTCCCTGATACGTGCCCAAAAGTCCTAGATTTTGACCCCTTTTCATGGCAATTATCACTCAACCTACACCCATTCGAGCTGCATTATATTCTTTCATGCATAGATTTCATCGTTTATGCCTTTCAGCCTATTATTCTGTTTATTATATTAAAAAGGTACTATTTAATGCATGATTGATATTCTTGCAGGGTGACCACTGCTGGAGCAGGAGGATGCCGCCACATCACAAAAAGCAAGAGGGAAGATGAGGCAAAAGTAGCAGACAACAGGCCTTGATCGACCCAAGCCACAAGACAGCTTCTACTGAGGGAAGCTGAGGAAGCCTTGCTGAGCAAAACAGACCAATGCCGAGGCAGCAAAAGCCAGGCTGCGGCAGCATATTGCCAGAGGGAAAAAGAGCAAAGTGGCAGCCAACTTGTAGAGCCTTTAACACTGGATTTTTCTACACACTTTGCGTGGCAGCTGGAATTCGAGAAGAGGAGGAAAACGTGGAAGGAAGTATAAAGTTGGACTCTTGGATAAAAGTGTTTATTGTAATAAATTAAAGAGATTTACTTTTTTAATAAAGTCTAGTCCAAGTCCAACTTAACTTCCTCTCCAAGAAGGATTCGTGCCTACACCTTCCCCTATATAAAGGCATGTCGCCATGGAAAGAGGACACATGGGGACAGAGAGGAGAGAAGAGAAGAGAGATTGAGCTTAGGATTAGTTTCATTATGTTCTAAATTTTCTTAGGGTTAGGATTAGTTTGTTTAGTAGTTGTGTGAAAACTCTTTGTACTTAGTTTTTGTTCTTAATGCAATAAAAGTCAAGATTTGCTTATTCTGGCTTTAATTATTTTCGCATTCTACTCAAGAGAGGGTTTGTGAGATCATCCATTTGTTCAATATCAGGAGAGTTGAGCTCACGAAAGGAATAGGCATGGTTATCACCCCACGTGGTGTTAACTAACTCGACCTAGGGATATGTTAGAGTTTCAGCGGCTAAGAGAAGTGTATGAACAATTGGTGTTTGCCTTTGATTCACGCCGGGAGGTATCATCAGAGTTCAGTCATCAACTAGTGTTTCGTGCTTAGGAATAAGGCGGAACCATCCAAGGACGCTTTGCCAAACCTTAACTGCTTTTGCCCACGAGTATGGGATTTCCGCGACATGGATTTAGGCCACTGCCACAGTAGTAGTACGTTGCTGCATTCAAGACAGGAACGAAGTTAAAAGGATTCGACACTACGACACATTCTAATCCGGCCCATCTTCTTATCTTGATTACTCTTTTACTTTATTTACTGGATTCTCTTACTTTAGTTATTAGTAGATTATCTCAAATCACCCAATTAATCTATGTTTTTACTTTCGTTATTTTGCAGTGCAAAGGAGTAGAACCGAAGGTTGAGTACCAATCCTTGTAGGGAGTGGAGACGATACTCACATACTTAAACCTATATTACTTGCATCGTGGATACTTGCACAAATTGCAAAAAAACTATTTACACGCAACACTCCCACCATAATGATGCTAGGTGCGACAACAAATGGAACTTTGCTAGACAAGTCACTAGAGGAAGCATTCGACATTCTTGGTAGAATTGCTAACAACGACTACCAATTTCCATCATCAAGACTTGGAACGGGGAGAAGAACTCAAGGAACACGTGACACAGACGTGGATGCCTCAATTTCAGCTCAGTTATCCGCCATTACAAGTATGTTGAAAAATCTCCAACGTTCAAATGAGGTGAAGGAAGTAAAAGTGGCATCCACTTGCCTTCTTTGTGATGGAAACCATCATTTGAACGAGTGCTCGAATAATCAAGAATCCACCAACTATGTGGGTAATTCCAATCAGAATAACAACCCTTACTCAAATACCTATAACGCAGGACGACGTCAGCATCCTAACCTTTCTTGGAGGAATCAAGGAAACAACAACTATGGCAGCTCGAATCAGCAACAGAATCTGCTTGAACCACAAGGTTCCCAACAAAATATGCCATGGCAAAACAATAGAGGCTTTGCATCTTCATCAAACAACAACTCTTTGGAAGCTACACTCAAAGACTTCATGACATCGACTAAGAATTTCATGTCAACTACAAAGACTCTGCTTCAAGACCACTCTATGTCTATAAAGAATCAAGGGGCCTTGCTACAAAGCCATAGTTCATCCTTGCGATCGTTAGAAACCCAAGTGGGTCAGATTGCTCAAGCATTGCATGTGCGACCCTAAGGAAATCTACCTAGTGATACTGTAGAGTGTCCGCAAGTTCTATATTTTGTACACATTCCTGCCCTTATTATTGCTATTCTTAAGCTCATTTAGGCATATTTAGGTGCATTGCATGCATGACAACATTATTTTCTTTTTCAACCATGCTTTTATTGAATATTTTATGTTTAGTTGAGAAAAGATATTGTTTTAGTTTAGTTTTTATTTTCAGGTGCTGTAGCTGAGGAGAGGACAAGAGAGCTGGAACAAAAGGATAAGTACTGAAGCAGTTCCAGATGCCGCCAAGGACGTTGCCGAAGCAGCATTGCCGCCAAGTGCCGCCCAGGCAGGAGTTACACCGACTTAAACAAGATGGGTCGCGATTGAAAGAAGGAAATTCCCTGAGCCCAATGAGCCCATTCTTGCAATTTTTTGAAGCCTATAGCGGCCAGCAGAACTGATCCAAGATTGATAAGTATAAGTACTTATCCTTACTTGCGGAAGAAGGCAACGTGCAATGAGTCTATATTTAAGTAAAAAAGGAGTCTGTATTTAATGTAAAATCATTTTAAGAACTTCTACTTCAAGGAGGACACAAACTTAGGCCATCAGCCCTATATATACACCCAATGTATGTGAGGGTATAGGGGCATGATGAGGGGGCTTGGCAAGGTATAAGGAAGCATAGCGGAGATGTAGCTAGGTAGATGGGAGTTGTTGTGAGTTGCTGCCCAACTCTCCTAGGGTTTTAGGCGCTTGTATAAAAAGTAGCTGTGAGAAACGGTTGTAATAGTTTTGAGTTGTTTTCAATAAAATTCCAAAGTTTGCTTAATCTATGCACTTCATTCTTTCAAGGGTTAACTACTGAAATAGTCACTTATGTTTTCTCTCAGTACAGAGTTGGTCACCGATTTTGAAAAACGACCAGTAAGGTCACTTACGTTTTCGGGGCGTAAACTTTTAGTCACTCACCCGTTTGTTGCCGTTAAATATTGACGGCTTGCTGACCTGGCAGCGAAAAAATAAGGGTACACTACTGCATTGGCCACTAAAGTTTATTCTATGTACATTTTTGCTCCTTAATTTTAAAAAATAAACATTATGGTCACTTCTGAAAAGGTCTCTTTATAATTTCACCCTTGAATTTTTAAAAATTTATTTTTCAACCCTAAAACTTTACAATCAATTAGTACAATATTATTATAAAGGCTTAAATGAAAAATAGGTGCCCAAAGTATACCCTTTTTAAATTTTAGGTGCCCAAATTGCTCCTATTTAATAACTAAACTTTCAAATTGCTCATATTTTTTTCACTCTGAATTATTTTATTATTATTATTATAACATTACATGTCATTTTTTATTATTGTTAAATTAAAAATAATTTTAAAATAAAATAAAATTAATTTTATTATTATTAAATTTAAAATATTTAAAAAAATATTACTTCTTAAAATAATTTAGGTGTCTAAAGTATTTTTTGTAAAAAAAGGTGCCCAAAGTTTCCATAGTTACAATTTTAGGTGCTCGACTGTTAAATGGGCGTTAAAAAATTGTCAACTAATCGGTGTTTGACGCGTGACATTAATTTTATTTTATTTTTATTTTTAATGGAAAATACTCAAATTTTTATAAAATCTCAAAACTTTACAAGCTTCACAAAACAGTCCCTAAATCCCTAAAAATTCCCAAACTTCTGTCGTCGATTGTCGCCGGTCGGCGTCGCTGACCACACCCACTTGGTCGCCAGACCAAGTCGACCATTTCCCCAAATACGGCGTCATCAGAAACGCCCAATGACGTGCAGTCGAACGTCAAACACGAACGTTGGCTGCACGCCGTTGGGCGTTTCCGGCGACACCGTGTTAGTGAAATGGTCGCCTTGGTCTGACGATCAAGTGGGTTCAACGACGGTGACCAACGGTGAAAGTGACAGAAATTGACGTCAGAAGTATGGGAATTTATAGGGATTTAAGGATTGTTTTGTGAAGCTTGTAAAATTTTGAGATTTTATAAAAATTTGAAAATTTTGAGTATTTTCCATTAATTTTTGTAAAAAAATAAAATTAATGCCACGTGTCAAGCCCCGATTGGTTGACAAATTTTTAACACCCATTTAACAGCCTAGCACCTAAAATTGTAACTATTGAAACTTTGGGCACCTGTTTTTACAAAAAAAATACTTTAGACACCTAAATTATTTTAAGTATTAATATTTTTAAATTATTTTTAATTTAACAATAATAAAAAAAGACATGTCATGTTATAATAATAATAAAATAATCCTGAGTGAAAAAAATAAGAGCAATTTGAAAGTTTAGTTATTAAATAGAAGCAATTTGGGCACCTAAAATTTAAAAAAGGGTATACTTTGGGCACCTATTTTTCATTTAAGCCTTTATAATATTATTGTACTAAATGATTGTAAAGTTTTAGGGTTGAAAAATAAATTTTTAAAATTCAAGTGTGAAATTATAAAGAAACCTTTTCAGAAGTGACCATAATGTTTATTTTTTAAAATTGGGGAGAAAAAATGTACATAGAATAAACTTTAGTGGCCAATGCAATAGTTTACCCTTATTTTTTCGCTGCCAGGTCAACAAGCCATCAATATTTAACGGCAACAAATGGCTAAGTGACCAAAAGTTTACGCCCCGAAAACGTAAGTGTCCTTACTGGTCGTTTTTCAAAATCGGTGACCAACTCTATACTGAGAGAAAACATAAGTGACTATTCCAGTAGTTAACCCTTCTTTCAATTAGTCCACACTAGTCAGTTGAGAGAATCCATTTGTCGGGCACGAAAGTGTAAGGCTCACGAAAGGGTTAAGCACGGTCACAACATGTTGGGGCGTGACTAACTTGGTTCCTAACAAGTTCACAAGTTTCAGCGGCTAAAAGGGATCACCAACCGAGTTTTAATAGCATGTGTTAGGTTCATGCTGAGATTGCTAGGTATTGCCTTGTCACGCTAGGTTTCGAGCGTCCTTGCCTAGAAATAGGGAGGATCACTATCGACTATCTCGCCGAACTTGGAATGTCTGCCAGACTTGCCGCCAGGACTTATTTCCGTTCCACCTTCTGAGACAGCGAAAGTTGTAGGGCAGTGACCCGCTGCGGCCGCGTGACAGGGTCGTAGCCTACCGCTCGCCATACCCACTGAGGCAGCAAATCATGGCAGCGCAAAACATACTTAGGCTTTACAATGCAGTCTACATGCTATTGAGCTGCACTTGCCTTACCCAATCTATCGTCCAAAACTCTCCCTATCCTCCCTCTTATCACTATCGTTATTTTATTTGTGTTTTTATATTTCCACATCATGAGATTTAATTGTGCATTTACTAAAACTTTGTGCAAAAAACCATTCATAGAAGTTGCTCCAATCCCTGTGGGAGACGATATCTTTTATACTGTAACTTGATAAGAGTGTGCACTTGCGCTCACAAAAAGGGAACACCTACACACCCTACAAATATTGAAGTCACTAAAAACCATGGCAAAGAGAAATGCAGTGCACTCGCTTTGAGAAGTGGAACCCTACTTAACAAGGAGGATAAGTTTGGGGGAAAGAAGAAGGAAGAATCCACTCCCAAGGAGGTGCAAGAGGAACCTGATTTGCAAGAGGAGTTATCATGTGAGAAAGAGAAGAATGGGGACTCGATGAAGGGCAAAATGCTACAGCAATGGAAAACCCCCCATTGGTAGAGGAAGAAGTCAGACCCCCACCACCCTTCCCTCAAAGACTTAGGAAGCAAGGTGAAGACCTTCAATTCAAAAAATTTGTAGGCATTCTCGACCAGCTACAGATCCAAGTCTCGTTCTTAGAAGGTATCTATCAAATGCCAACTTTTGCAAAATTTCTCAAGGACATTGTCACCAAGAAGAGGAAGGTTGAGCGATATAAGACTATTGCTACAGCGTGAATGTTGTTCTGTGTAGAGCAAGCTACCTCCTAAGAGAAAGGATCCTGGAAGCTTCATTATCCCTTGCTCCATAGGTCAAAACTAGGTGGGAAAGGCCTTATGTGACCTCGGATCCAGTGTGAATCTCATGCCTAAGTCAGTTTTCATGAAGCTCGATATAGGAGACGTAAGGCCAACCTCTGTCATCTTGCAATTGGCGGACCGATCTCATGTACGTCCATAAGAAAAAATAGAAGATGTAGTGGTGAAGGTGGACAAATTCGTCTTCCGAGTCGACTTCCTCATTCTTGATTGTGAGGTGGACGATAAAGCACCTATTATTTTGGGGCAACCATTTCTAGCCATTGGTCGAATTTTGGTTGACTGTGAGAAGGGTGACTTCACTGTGAGAGTGGTTGATCAATGAGTGACCATCAATGTCTTCAACATTCTTAGATATGTGGACGAACATGAGGAGTGTCAGTAGATAGATGTTTTAGCAGAAAGGGAAATTGTAGATCTTTGCTACAACAATTTCTTGGAGATGAAAGAATATGAGCAACTACAGGAAGAAGACCACGAGGAAGACTATGAGGTTGATTATGAGGAGTTCGAGGAATTTCTAGAGGAGATGGAGCAGTCCAGCTTACTTGAAGCTAAATTAGGTACGCACTTCGAACCTCTTGATTTTTTTAGAATTTATTCCTCCTAAGCCCTTACTCGTGCATGCTCCCGCGTTAGAATTAAAACCATCACCATCTTATCTTAAGTATGCTTATTTAGGAAGTAATGAAACTCTACCTGTGATAATTTCATCTAGTCTTACGCCTAAGCAAGAATCTAGCTTAATAAATATGTTATCACAACATAAAAGAGCTTTAGGTTGGACTATGTCTGACTTGAAGGGTATAAGCCTACTATTTGTATGCACAAAATTTTGCTTGATGATTGTCACAACAATTCTTTTGAACCCCAAAGAAGGCTCAATCTTATTATAAAGAAGGTGGTGATGAAGAAGATAATCAAGTGGCTCGACCCTGATGTCATATACCCTATATCCAATAGTTTGTGGGTTAGCCATGTCCAATAGGTGCCCAAGAAAGGAGGCATGACTGTGGTAAGTAATAAGGATAATGAGTTGTTACCAACAAGGACCGTCACGAGATGGAGGATTTGTATGGAATTTCAGAAGTTCAACAAGGCAACCAAGAAAGACCATTTTCCCCTCCTATTCATCGATCAAAGGCTTGATAGACTTTCGGGTAAAGCATTCTATTGTTTCCTTGACGGATACTCAGGGTACAACCAAATTGCTATAGCACCTGATGACCAGGAGAAAACAACCTTCATGTGTCCGTATGGTACCTACGCTTTTAGAAGAATGCTTTTTGAACTGTGAAATGCTCCAACAACTTTTCAAAGGTGTATGCTTGCCATATTTTCAGACACGGTTGAGGAAATTTTGGAAATATTCATGGATGATTTCTCAGTCTCCAGAGATGACATTGAAACATGTTTGGGCAACTTGGCAAAGGTGTTGAAGCGGTGTGAAGAAGCCTGCCTAGTTCTTAATTGAGAGAAATGCCACTTTATGGTGACCGAAGGAATGGTTTTAGGTCACAAAATCTCGAAGAAAGGCATAGAGGTAGATAGGGCAAAAATCGAAGTAATTAAGAAGCTACCTTGTCCTACCACTGTCAAGGGCATAAGGAGTTTCTTAGGCTATGCTGGCTTCTATCAGAGATTCATCAAATACTTCTCTAAGATTTCCAAGCCACTTTGTAATTTGCTACAGCAAAATCATCCTTTTGTGTTTGATAATGATTTCCACAACCCATTCAAGGAACTAAAGGAGAAGCTCATCTCAGCACCCATTGTCGTCCCACCTGATTGGAATGAACCATTTGAAATGATAAGCGATGCGAGTGACTACGCAGTAGGGGCAACACTTGGGCAACACCAAGGTAAACTCTTTCATGTTATTTACTATGCTAGTCGCAGCTTAAATGATGCACAAATTAACTACACCGTCACTGAAAAAGAATTGTTGGTTGTTGTGTTTGCCTTTGACAAGTTTAGGTCATACTTGATAGGCACTAAGGTTATTGTTCATACGGATCACTCGGCTATTAAATACTTAGTGGCTAAAAGGGATGCTAAACCTAGGCTTATTAGGTGGATACTTCTTTACAAGAAATAGACTTAGAAGTTAGGTATAGGAAGGGATGTGAAAATCAAGTAGCTGATAAGCTCTCTAGGCTAGAGAACCCAGTTAAACATGGCAATACACAAGAAATTAAGGAGGAATTCCCTGATGAGAAAATTTTATATGCTATGGCAATTCCATGGTATGCTGACATTGCTAATTATCTTGTTAGTGGTATTTTGCCTCCTGATTTGAATAGCCAGGGTCGAAAGAAGTTCAAGCATGACGTGAGATTCTACTTTTGGGATGAACCCTACGTGTTCAAGTAATGTGCTGACCAAATAATATGAAGATGTGTACCAGAAGAAGAGCAAAGAGACATCTTATTCCATTGCCATTCATCGCCATGTGGAGGTCATTTTGGTGAAACAAGAACAACTGCAAGTTTTGTAAAACTTGTGATAGATGCCAAAGAACATGGAACATTTCTCGGAGGAATGAAATGCCATTGCAAGGCATATTGGAAGTAGAACGCTTCGATGTATGGGGAATTGACTTCATGGGACCATTCCCTTCATCGTTTGGAGATCTCTACATTCTTTTGGCAGTCGGCTATGTGTCGAAATGGGTAGAAGCAGTGGCCACACCCAATAATGACTCTAATACAGTTTTGAAGTTCCTGCACAAGAACATATTCACCAAGTTTGGAGCACCTAGAGCCATCATTAGCGACGGAGGAACACACTTCGACAACAAGCTAATTGCCAACACATTATATAGATATGGAGCCAGACACAAAATAGCTACAACATATCATCCCAGACCAATGGCCAAGCAGAAGTCTTTATATAAGAGATCAAACAGATTCTTGAGAAGGTGGTCAACCCCAAGTGAAAAGACTGGTCTCCAAGACTCGATGAAGTGCTATGGGCTTATCGAACAACCTTCAAAACACTATTGAGGATGTCCCCCTTCCAACTTGTTTTTGGATAGGTTTGTCATCTCCCTATCGAGCTAGAACACAAAGCTTATTGGTGCTGCGACCGTTTTTTGAAAGCCCACTTTTTATTGTTTGGAATAAAAACAGCCTGACGATTAAAATTTGGAAAATCAAACCTTTTATTTTAATTAAGTCATAAAACCAGTGAATTTCCCATTTTTATTTAAATTTTTTTATTTGCATAAAAATCGTTTTGGAGTCGCCACCGGTCACTTTGGTAGGCCAGACACCATAAAAATGCACCAGAGATTCTTTTTGAAAATTTTGGATTCGGGAGTCGGTTACGTGTAGGGAAGAGTTAGCATCCCTACGAACGCCCGTTATCGGTACCTTATTAATTACACATGGCATTTTGGCATTTCGAACATTAATCTAGATTTAATTAAATCTTTTAACTATAAAATGAATTTTATTCCAAATGGGAGTATACTTTTGTAAGAAAATACATTTCAATCGAATATAATTATGAAACATCCAATTTCATTAGGACACTTCAACTTATATTCGAAAAATGTACCTCAAAACAAAAGGTTTAATGCATGATTAATTATTGTCTTACCATTTTTAAGTGTACCCTAATTAGGCTCCATTAATTGATTTGATTTAAATTCTATGAATGTTATTAATTTTGGACATAAAAGAAAATACCCAAAATAATATTGGGCACTTCCTTTAATGAGCTCAAAAGTAACAACATTCCTAATTAAGATGTCTCTAATCATTAACCCTATTTTAAATTTTAAATTCACCTAATTATTGAATTATTTCCATTTTCTAAGTTAAAGTGAAAAATCGAAACCTTTATCGGAACACTCATTGGTTAACATCACTCTACATTGTGACACTAGCCAATATTGAGTGTTCTAACATTGTTTCAAATATCCACTTATTTTCTACAATGATCCCCTTGTTCAATTATGATTAAGTGAACTACACTAATGGCTCTAATCCTATTTTAGCATGTGATTAATTGTCCAAACAATATATGACATGATGTTTTAAAGATATTCAAGCATATAAATTAATTAAGCAATTAATTAAAACAATTAATTAAAACAAACAAATTCTAAAAAGGGACCAAATTGAATTAAATTAAATAATAGGTGACCCAATTACAAATAAATGGTGATTGGTTTGTAAAGAAAACAAAACCTGAGTGCCTAAACCTAAAACTCTAAAAGAACCAGCCTAAGCCCGTTAAACCCAAGCCCAAACTGTTAAACCTAAGCCCAAAACATTAAACCTGAGCCCAAACCATTAAAATTGAGCCCAAACCCATGACCCGTTTGAATTAAAACCCAAACCCAATGTCTTTTAAATCGATCGGGTCACAGACCCGTATCTAGACCCATGTGAAAACACGCGAATCCTTCGTGACCCGGTTCATTGAAACGACATCGTTCCCAAATCGGTATAAATAGGCTATTCCCAAGTTGGAACGGCCATTTGCTCTCCTCTCTCTCTCTCTCTCCCTTCATTTCTTTCTCTCTCTAAACGCTCTGAACTCGAACACCCAAAATCCTAAAAACCTCACCCTTTTTCGATCAAAACATCAACCTTTGCCTTTGTTCTTCCCTAGTTCTTCAAAAAAACCTAGTTTGATCCTCACAAACACCTAAACCTTCCCCGAAACCTATTTTCAATGTTCTAAACCCCCTTTTCTTTCATGTTCTTCACCAGTACTTCTAAATCCCTTCATTCGATCCTCACAAACACTTAAACACTCCCAAAATCTGTTTTTAAGATCAAAACCCTTTTTTCTCAAGAACAAACCAAGAACCCTTCGAAATCATTTGTTTTAATCCTCTCTCATTCCCTAAAACCCTTCCAACCTATTTCTTGGTTGTCGGGATGATATCGATCACCAGATATAATCTCCGGCCTTCTCCGGTCATCTTCTCCGGCACCCTTACAAATTCCGACAATCGTCCGACCATCTTCAACCTTTCTCCAATGACCGGACTTTCTCCGGTCATCTTCTCCGGCCAGCCCTGGCTTTTCCGACCACTATCTGCAACTTCGACCACCGCCTCCACCGTCGCCGGAACCCTAGATCTACCCAAAAAACTCATTTTCTCACCCTGAACCAAGATCTACCTAAAACCAGTGACCTCACCTCTATAATTTTCAATTCTGGAAATGGTCCTAGCACTCAAATCTTCATTCCGGCAACACTCTCGGCAACAACAGAGCGAGATAAGCCTTCAAACTCTCTCTCTTTATATTTTTTATTTTTTTTGTTTCGAACTAGATCTGCCTATTTATGTTTAGATCTGTTTTAGTTTCCTATTAGATCTAGGTTTTATTAACTGTTGTGGATCTGATTTTATATTTAAGGTTTAGATTTAGGAAGTATTTTATGCTTTGAGATCTGATCTTGGTGATTTAAGGTTCGGCCTTTAGAGATTTTAATTTGTTTTAATGTTTTCGAACAGGTAAAACGGGGAAAAGAAGTGAACAGAGGTAAAAAAAATACCTCAGTTCGGTGTTTCGGTGGTTCCGATGAGCTTCTGGCACGGTCTCCTTGCTCCAGTTTTCTTCCCCGACCAACTCTGGTTCTCCAGGTAACCTCTCAACTTCCTCTGTCTTTTGGTTTTTTTTGTAATTATTAGTGTAATTATTACTAAGCATTAATTACCTTTCTCTCTCTCTTCCCATGTATTTATACCCTCTGCCAGACGTGACGTCACCTTGCACGGCTGGCGATGCCAGCTGGTTCCAGATCGATGGGAATCCGTGTGAAATGGGCGGAGCCAATACCGACTCGCCACGTGTCCATTGGGGCTCAAGTTTGAGCAGGAAAAAGAAACACAGATGGATCAGAGGGGCTTTTTGTGCTTGTTGGGCTGGATATGGGTTGTAACGAGCTAGTTAACAGTTGTATTGGGTTTTGGGTATTAGGTTTGGGCTTTACATTGTTTTGGACCTTTTGTATATACATTTCGGGCCTTGTAATACATTTGGACTCTATTATATTTTTGGGTATTTTTATTATCATCTTATATATATATATATATGTGTGGGGGGGGGGGGGGGAGACAAAAATCCAGTTCTACAGCTGCCTCTCTTTGCTCATTGTTATGGAACATGAATAGGGCAAAGACTGAAAAGACACGGATTTTGTCTGAATCATCTGCTCGTCAAAGCTTGAAGCTGTTCTTCTCATTATTAAATTCTTCAATCTTTGATAATCTGGCATTGCTCCATTGCGCTCTTCATCTCTTGAGGTCTGAAGTTGTTCTCCTTATTATAAAATTCTTCATTTCCCACTATTTCACTGGTTTGCATTTTTGCGACGGCACTGAATAAGCAAGCTCTTCTCATTTGGAACTTCCTCATTCTTCAACGAACGAATTCTTCTCATTATGAGTCTTCTTTGCTGGACGGACTCTTTTCATTATGAATCCTTCTTTGCTGGACGGACTCTTCTCATTATTAATCCTTCTTTGCTGGGCGGACTCTTCTCATTATGAATCCTTTTTTATCATCTTCCTGTTAAAACAATTGAAGTATGCAGGTTAACATGATCCTAATGTCCTATATGATGCATGAACCATGGTTTACTTAGATACATCAATCAACCTCTGCTCTTTTAGGTCCCTTTCTGGATGATTCTTGTCTAATTTCATCCCACACTAAGACTTGGTCATTGTAACCTCTTTTCTGCGTTTCTTGTCCTTCACTCTAAAGCGCCCTTTCGGGTTTTCACTTTAGTTCGCTTTTCTCAAAGCGTCCTTTCAGGTTTTCACTTTGTTTTTTTTCTTTTTTTCTTTTCTTTCTTCTTTTTTCCGAAAGGTACCTTTCCAAGTTTTCACCTCCCTTTTCTTTCTTTTTCTTTCTTTTTTCTTTTGCTTTTTCTTTTTTTTCGGAAGTATTATGGTAAAGGTAGTTTTGCTTTGATCAGTCGCATACTGCTTCGATCGATGATACCCAATCTTTCAACATGAAACTTGGCTGAAACCAAGAGTTTCTATTAAGCTGCAAACACTTCTCTTCGCAGTACCCGCAAATTGTCCTAACTGCAAAATTTACTCAGAGGAACCTTGTAATGTCTCGTCCTCATATTTCTGATCATCTCATCATGAGTAAATCATTGTTCTTCGGGTGACAGTCTCCGTTGCGGCATTCATGATCAACCTTCAACTTTGCACTGCCTCATCTTATACACTCTTCTTCAATTCCTAGAGTGACAAGGTTCACCTGCATTTCTAAAACAATGTAATACCAGGAAATTATCTGTTTTTTTTTCATTATATCAACCATTTTAAGATGCTTCGGAAAAAGAAGGCTCGGAAGTGAATTCATGAATTTTATTGAAGCTTATAAATTGGAATACAACAGATTTTGAAATAGTCATGGCAAATAAAATCAAGAAACAAAGTCAAATCTTCGGGCATCCAAGGCATGAAGGATACAACCACCCTGTCAACCAGAAGTAGGGTTGAGATTGCACTCATGTCTGACGATCTTCAAATGTTGCAGGAATGCTTTCGAATGTGAAACCCCTTTCGAAATACCAGGTGTCCGAGAGGTTTTGATTATCAGATGCCTAACTTCATTCATCTGAGCTGCCTTTTCAGGTTTTCAATTCATATCCTCCTTTGGCTTCAAGACGCCCTTTGCGGGTTTTCATCTTGAACCCCCTTTATTTTTTATTTTTCTTTTTTTAATATCTAAAGCACCTTTTTTGGGGTTTTCACCATAGATATTTTCTTTTTGCGAGAGCGCCCTTTCGGGTTTTCACTCTGCTTTTTTTCTTTTTCTTTTTCCTTTTTTCAATCTCTTTTTGTATTCTTCAAGCATAATACTTTTTGACTGAATCCGAATTCACCGGCTTATGTAGCTCTTTGCCGTCCATTTCAGCCAGTATTAATGCTCCTCCGGAGAAGGCTTTATTGACAACATATGGCCCTTCCCAGTTAGGCATCCATTTCCCGCGATCGTCTCGATGTATTTGTAGGACCTTTTTTAGCACAAGATCCCCCTCTTGGAATTCTCTCGGGCGCACCTTTTTGTCATATGCCCGCATTGTCCTCTTTTGGTACATCTGGCTATGACAAATTGCCCCCAATCTCTTTTCCTCAATGAGATTTAGTTGGTCGAATCGAACCTGAAGCCATTCCACATCATCTAGCTTTGTTTCTGACAATACTCGGAGTGACAGAATCTCAACTTCAATGGGCAGCACTGCCTTTGTCCCATAAACCAAGGAGTAAGGTGTTGCCCTGGTCGAGGTCCATATTGATGTTCGATATGCAAATAGGACGAACGATAGCTTCTCATGCCAATCTTTGTAAGTTTCTGTTGTCTTCGATATGATCTTCTTTATGTTCTTGTTTGCCGCTTCTATTGCCCCATTCATCTTTGGGCGATATGTTACTGAATTGTGGTGAATGATCTTGAATTGTTCACACACTTCTGTTATCACTTTGTTGTTGAAATTTGTAGCATTATCAGTAACAATTCTTTCTGGTAGTCCATATCGGCAAATTATTTCTTTCTTCAGGAACTTACTGACTGTGGTTCTTGTAATGTTGGCATAAGAGGCTGCTTCCACCCACTTGGTAAAATAATCTATTGCCACAAGGATAAAACGGTGTCCATTGGAAGCTTTGGGATGAATTTTCCCAATAACATCCATGCCCCAGGTAGCAAAAGGCCATGGTGAATTCATGGTATGTAGAGAGACTGGTGGAGAATTAATCTTGTCAGCATATATCTGACACTTATGACTCTTCTTTGCATATTCAATGCAATCTCCTTCCATGGTCATCCAATAATAGTCGTATCTCAAAATCTTCATGGCTATTGAGAGTCCATTTGCATGTGTGCCACATATCCCATCATGTACTTCTGCCATTATATTCTTTGCTTTGTTGGCATTGACACATCTTAGCAAAATCTGATCTCTACTCCTTTTGTATAGGATTTCCCCATCGAGTACATATCCTGAAGCCATTCTTTTGATAGTTCTTTTTTTTCATTGTCATTTCCCCCAAGGGATAAGTCTGATATTTTAGATATTGCAAAACATCATGGTACCAAGGATGTTGATCAATTTCCTCTTCTATGATGTAGCAATGAGCATAGGTTTCATAACTCGGCATACGAATAGGCACCATATCTTATGATATGTTTTCTAGGAATACCAAAGCCAGTGTAGCTAAGGCATCCACCATTTGGTTATCTTCCATGGGGATGTATACAAAGGTTATTTCCTCAAACTCCTTTATTAGCTCCAGGATCAATTTTCGGTACTCAATCAATTTCACATCTTTTGTTTCTCATTCTCCATAAAGTTGGTAAATCACCAACGCCAAATCCACATACACTTTTAAGACTTCTATCTTTCTTTTGATAGCAGCTCGCAGGCCCTTCACACAGGCTTCTTATTCTGCCATGTTATTGGTACAAAGAAATTCTAACATGCTTGTAAACGAGTAATGCACATCATCTAGTGAGATCAATACTGCTCCAATTCCTCGGCCAAAAGCATTGGCTGCTCTATCAAAGTACAATTTCCAAGTTTTCCTTTCTGGAATTCCGGCTTCTATCGTGGAGACATTCATCACGTCCTCATCTGGGAAATAAAAGTTCAGGGGTTCATAATCCTCCATCGCTCGACTGGCTAAGAAATCTGCTATGGCACTTCCTTTTATTGCCTTTTGGCTCACATACACAATGTCAAACACTGACAATAACATTTGCCAACGTGCCAATCTTCCAGTCAATGCTGGTATTTCCATCATAAATTTTAATGGATCAAGGTGAGAGATCAACCATGTAGTGTGGTATAACATGTATTGCCTGAGCCTTCGGGTTACCCAGACCAAAGCACAACATAGCTTTTGAATAGGTGGGTACCGTATTTTGCATTCAGTAAACTTTTTGCTCGGATAATAAATGGCTATTTCTTTCTTTCCCGTGTCATCATGCTGCCCCAATACGCACCCCATTGAATTCTCGTAGACCGTCAAGTAAAGGATTAGTGTCCTGCCAAGAACCGGTGCTACTAATATAGAAGCATTGGTTAGATATTTCTTGATCTTGTCAAATGGCTCTTGACACTCTTCATTCCATTCTCCAGGGTTATTCTTTTTCAACATCCTGAAGATTGGATCACATTTATCATTCAGTTGAGATATGAACCGAGAAACATAATTCAATCTGCCAAGGAACCCTCGAAATTCTTTCTATGAGCTGGGTGGCGGTAGATTCTAGATGGCCTTCACTTTATCGGGGCCTATCTCGATTCCCCTTCTACTAACAACGAACCCAAGAAGTTTTCCAGATGTTACTCCAAAGGTGCATTTGTTAGGATTGAGCTTCAATTGGTATTTCCTCAATCTTAAGAATAATTTTCTTAAGTTTTAGATGTGTTCCTCCTCAGTATGGGACTTGGCGATCATGTCATCTACATACACTTCAACTTCTTTATGCATCATGTCGTGAGACAGAGTCACCATCGCCCGTTGGTACGTTGCCCCAACATTCTTTAGTCTGAAGGGCATCACCTTGTAACAATACGTGCCCCATAAAGTTATAACTGTGGTCTTGATCATATCTTCTAGGCTCATCTTTATCTGATTATATCCCGAGAAGCCATCCATAAATAAGAACCAGGAATGTCTTGATGTATTTTCGACCAGGATGTCTATGTGTGGCAAAGGAAAATTATCCTTTGGACTGGCCCTGTTCAGGTCCCTGTAGTTGTTGCGTTCGTGCAGTGACTATAAATGGTACGCAAATGGTGCAAGTATACACGCCGAACGAGTAATAAAGTGATGAGTGAGTATCATCTCCACAAGGATTGGAGGTGAACACAATTTTCGTATCCAATTTGCTATAGTAACAAAATTGTAATGTGAGTATGCTGAGGCGGAATGAAGGATGGGAAAAATGCAGTAGCAAAATAAGCAAACAAAGAAGAGATAATCAAATGGCAGATAGGTCTTCTCTCGGATACTAAGCTCTTTACGGAATGGCTGGATAGCTCTTGAAGGATAATCCTCTTAACACTGCTAACGAATCCTAGTTCTCTCACTATGCTCGGCGGGATTTACTAAGGCTGCTTCTAAACTATCTCTAGCAAGAAGACTGGGAGACTAAAATGCTACAGCAGTACCTCTCATCGTAAACTCTAAACACTCAACTCTTCTAATCTCTATCCCTCTTAGCCGTTTAAACACATAACTTATCTCTAAGGCAAGTTGGAGTCCTTCCTCTTGGTGGTTACTCCATTGTTCATGAGGATCTAAGGCTAGTTCTCTCGATCACTCCCCCTAGCTAATGCTAAAGCAATGACCATCTCTCAAAGGTTGTCACACACTACTCTAACTGTCACTATAGGCTAAGGCTCGCTCTCTTAATCACTACCCCCATCTGTACCTAGGGAACAACCAACTTTCGAAGGCATCATAAGGAATGGCCTATCTCTCGAGGCACTAACATTCCTAATCTCTTACAACCCTGGGCTGTTCCTAAAGAAAGGCCAACTCTCAAAGGCGTTTAAGGTAAGGCCTAACTTTCCAGGCACTTACAACCCTAAGCTCTTACAACTTCAAGGAAATTAAGCATAACATAAACAAAGCAAAGCTCAAGAGAGAACAATAAACATCAACATGAGATTAAGAAAATAACAAGAGTATCATCCAGCAAAACCCAAGCCATCTAAGACAGTTCATGGCTGGGCAATAATCAAACGTATCATTGTCATATAACCCTCCAGATAAATAAATGCTATAGCAAAAAGGAAAGATAAACTCTAGTTCGCCGGTGGACTGCCATGATCGCCTTAGGCTCTCCGCCTCGGAAGAGGACGGTGAGGCCACACCTCGAGCTTCCCGATAAAGGACACCAAGTCTGGTCAACGATGAAGTGCTCCTCCCCTCTGTTGTGCTTCCTTTTGCACACTTTCTCTTTTTCCCCTCACTTTTGCCCCCCCATTTTCTTTGAAGAGATGAAGCCTTTATATAGTGGGGGGTCTTCTAGGGTTTTGGTGCCTTGGTATCTCCTTGAGGATCCCAAAGAATATGCTCCGACAAGCTCTGCCCACCAGGGGACAAAAAGGACGGTCTGCAGATGGAGTACGGCTTTTGCATAAAGTTGTCTGATAGTGTCAGGCGTCCTTTTTTGCACTTCATGTGCTTGTACTTTCGTGCGCCAGCTAGCCTTCTTTCTCCTCCTTTGCTATAGCATTTTGTTCCTTGCTTCTTCCCTCACATTATGCTCTGGCATCCTGCACACAAACAACCAAAAACTATCTTCCATGCAGCACCAACTTTATATAGAATAATAACCAGCAAAGATAAATATGCACACAGAAGAAGAAAATGCAACCTAAATGCAGTCTAAATGCTATGGTATGAACTCAAGAACAAGCAAATGCTATAGCAAAAAGGTATGAAAACAAGGATATTTATGCAGTTATCACACCCCCAAACTTAAGCTATTGCTTGTCCTCAAGAAATGAATAGAACAAAACAAAAGAGCTGCTATGGAAAAGATTTAACGTAGAGAATTGCTATGGCAATATTTCAGTCCTCAGAAATAACTTAGGCAGATAAATATATATATACAACCATGTATGAGATCCTTAAGAACATTCCTTAGGACTAAGCTATGTGCGTATGTGTGTGGCTGCCTTCCTCCTATACTCAAGCTGGTGAGACAAATTTTCAAGGAAGCTCCCTAGTTATACCCTAACTATGTTCTCTAGCTCATTTCCAATTTTTAGACTCTCAAAGTTATAAGTTTTCTGTTACGAAGGGTGTCAGCTCATCACACCTGCCGTCCTTAACTCTAGATGAGCATGGAGCAAACCTCTCACCCCCGAGCTAGTAGGCAGAGTCATCCCGTGACAACTTTCATTCACTCATATGCTATAGCAAGGCTTTATTTTTCTCCTTGTTTACTTGTTTTGTTTTTTTGACACCGAAAATGCTATAGCAAAGCGGAGTGTCCTTCTACAGATATGACGTAGCATTTATTCGTTTGTTTTAGCACAGGGTCGTATAGTTTTTCTTTTAAGTTCTCTAGAGTTTACTAGGGTTCTTCCTGAAAATTTTTTCTGACAAACTTACTTATAGAAAGAGAGTAGTTGTGTAAAGTTTTTTTAACAACTAGATCCTAAAGTCAATTCTACAGATCACAACTAGTTGTGTTTTTTCTACTTTAATTCAAGCCTTAGCAATTTCGTAGTCAGACATCAAAAATATCTTCATAGGCTGTCTCTAGATTAAACAGAATGCCATAGTAAAAATTTTGTTCTATCCTATAATGCATATGCTAAAACAAAACTATGAACACTAACACCCCCAAACTTCAGAAATGCAGTGTCCGCAATACATAAACTAATCTACACTATATGCCATGAAAAATGTAAAATCGAAAAGAAAAATGTTAGTTACCTCTTGGGTGCAGAGGCTAGGTGGTGCTGCCGCCTCAGCCATAGGTTGATCATCGTCACTTAGAGCGGTGACTGGCTCCCCTTGCGATTCAGGTGGCTGTGATGTTGATGTAGCAGGCTTCTTGTTGCTTCATGTTCTCTTCCTAGTGGGTGTGGAAGTAGGATCGATTTGCTGTGACTTTTGGGTAGGGGTCTGATCTTCTTGGGCTGAGGGGTCTCGTATGTCTGGTTCATGGGCTGGGGCTGGATTGGTTTTCTTGGGAAACAGCTAGCAAATGACTCTCTTTAATGAGGAGAGAGGTTTGAGGGTTATGGGAGTCGTCTTTTGTCAGGAGAGAGAAAAGGGTCTCTTAATTTCTCAAAGAAAAACTAGGAGAGAGAACTAGGTTATGTGTGGCTAGGGTTTAATCTTCAAATAATCTCTCTATTAATTCCCCTTTTATAGTTCCCTTTTTGTTTCCTTCCTTTTCCTATGTCTCTCCAACTCCCAAGTCAAGACAAATTGTGTTCCTACAAACTCTAATTTCCTTTATCATTCAATAAAATAAACCCCTTTTTGATGTACCACCTGCATGACTGATCAACTCTACAGAGGACGTGTACTATGATACGGAATTCGCAGGATAATAAATTAAAAGGAAGGACAAACTAAAGATAAGAACAAAGCTGAAAACACACAAAAACAAACTAACTACTATTTATTGAAAATGCTAAAGCAAAAAGAAAAAGTTTAGGAGGCATATTGTCAAGGGTCGAGATGGCTGAGGTGAGACGTGGCTAACCCCACTTCATTTGAGTGATTTTCAGCATCTGGTTTTTTTTTTCTTTTTGGTGGGAGTTTTCTCCAAATGTAGTAGCATTCCTTTGTTATAGCAACTGTCTCGTGCTTTTCTGCCTTCCTCTTCTTTGTGATGATATCCTTGAGAAACTTAGCATATGTGGGCATCTGGTCAATGGCCTCCAAGAGTGGCACATTGATATGCAACTGATCAAGGATTTCTACAAACTTTTCAAATTGGAGATCTTCTCTCTACTTTTTGAGTCCTTGAGGGAATGGTGGAGGTGGCTTAGCTAAATATGTTGTAGCTCCTGGGGTTATGTCTTTTGTTGTAACAAAAACTGGCCCTTCCTCGATTGGTCTTTTAGCTTTGCCATCCTCCTTTATTCCTTCTACTTACTATGGTTCCTAAAGATCTTTTAGCAGTGGTGGTAAGCTGGGTTGGACTTCATCCTTCTCTCCACCCCCAAACTTATCATCTTTGTTAATCTCCGTGCCACTCCTTAATGTGAGTGCACTACATTGTTCCTTGCCATGGTGCTTAGTGGCTTCAGTGTCACTAGGCAACGTTCCTTGTGGTCACACGTGCAAGGCTTGAGCAATTTGGCCTACTTGAGTTTCTAAGTCTCGTAAGAATGCATTATGGCTTTGTAGAAGGGCTCCCTGATTTTTGATGTGTGCTACCTGATCCTGTAGCAAAACTTCCATGGTTCCCATGAAGTCCTTTGTCATATCCATGAATTCCTTTAAAGTAGACTCCAATGAATTGCTTGATGAAGGTGCTGCTCCCTTTTGGTTTTGCCACGGCGTATTCTAGCTGAAGTGGTGTGCCTCTTGCGGATTTTGTCGTGGCATTTGATTGGCCGTATTGTTGTTGTGCCCCTGATTATCCTAACTCAGGTTTGGGTGTTGACACCATCCTGGGTTGTAGGAGTTAGAATAAGGGTTGTTGTTGCTACGGTTGTAGTTCCCCACATAGTTGGCAGATTCTGGATTGTCAGGGCAATTGTTGAGGCGGTGGTTACCATTGCATCTTAGGCATGAGCTTACTGCCTTAACTTCCTTCACTTCGTTGGAACGCTGGAGATTCTTTAGCAAATCTGTGATGTTGGCCAACTGATTCAGTACCAATTTGTCAACTTCACTCTCCTTGGCAGCTTGAGTTCTCCTCCCCATTCCAAGCCTTGTTGTTGGGAACTGATAATCGTTGTTGGCTACCTTGTCGAGGATGTCAAATGCTTCTTCCGGTGACTTGTCACACAGTATCCCATTTGCTGCAGCATCTATCAACATCCTTGTGGAAGCATTGACACCATTATAGAACATAACCACCTGAGTCCACTCATGATACTCATGGTGAAAGCATTTCCTCAACAATCCTTTAAATCGGTCCCAACACTCATACATAGATTCGTCATCAGACTGACGAAAGGAAGCTATATCATTCCTCAACTGGGTGTTCATCACTGGCGGACTATGCCATAGCAAAAAGTTCTTGCATAAATCGGTCCAACTTTGAATTGATCATGCCGGTACTTCATTTAACCATGCTCTAGCACGATCTCTAAGTGAATACGGAAACAACTTTAATCTCAACTCATCCTCATGCACCCCTCGCTGCTTGAAAGAATCACAAATACCCAAGAAGGCACGGATATGCTGTCTAGCATCTTCATGAGGCAAGCCACCATACTGTCCAATGATGTTCAACATGTTGAACATGACGGGTTTAAGTTCGAATTAGGCTGCCTGAGTTTTTTGGAGCTACTATACCGGGATGAAGATCATTCAAACTCGGAGCCAAATGATCCCTAATGGTTTGTGGTCAAACTGCTACTCCCTGACCATTTGCCATAGCATCTGTATTTACAAGTGCTGGTTCCATGACTCTAGCTTCTCCTGGTCATAAACTAGAAGAATACCTGAAAAGAAAAGTAAAACAACAAAATAGGTGAATATTTACAACGTGGAAATAGAAAGCAAAATGAAAATAAAAACTCTGGACAACAAATTGCCAATCCCCGGAAACGGCGCCAAAAACTTGTTGCGTTCATGCAGTGACTATAAATGGTACACAAATGGTGCAAGTATACACGTCGAACGAGTAATAAAGTGATGAGTGAGTATCGTCTCCATAGGGATTGGAGGTGAACATAGTTTTCGTATCCAAATTGCTATAGTAATCAAATTGTAATGTGAGTATGCTGAGGCAGAATGAAGGATGGGAAAATGCAGTAGCAAAATAAGCAAACAGAGAAGAGATAATCAAATGGCAGATAGGTCCTCTCTCGGATACGAAGCTCTCTACGGAATGGCTGGCTAGCTTCTGAAGGATACTCCTCTCAACCCTCTTAACACTGCTAACGAATTCTTGTTCTCTCACTATGCTCGGCGGGATTTACTAAGGCTGCTTCTAAACTATCTCTAGCAAGAATACTGGGAGACTAAAATGCTACAGCAGTACCTCTCGGCATAAACTCTAAACACTCTACTCTCCTAATCTCTATCCCTCTTAGTCGTTTAAACCCATAACTTATCTCTAAGGCAGGTTAGAGTCCTTTCTCTTGGTGGTTACTCCATTGTTTACGAGGATCTAAGGCTAGTTCTCTCGATCACTCCCCCTAGCTAATGCTAAAGCAATGACCCTCTCTCGAAGGTTGTCACACACTACTCTAACTGTCACTATAGGCTCAGGCTCGCTCTCTTAATCACTACCCCCATCTGTACCTAGGGAACGACTAACTTTCGAAGGCATCATAAGGAATTTCCTATCTCTCGAGGCGCTAACATACCTAATCTCTTACAACCCTGGGTTGTTCCTAAAGAAAAGCCAACTCTCGAAGGCGCTTAAGGTAGGGCCTAACTTTCGAAGCACTTACAACCCTAAGCTCTTACAACTTCAAGGAAATTAAGCATAACATAAACAAATCAAAGCTCAAGAGAGAACAGTAAACATCAACATGAGATTAAGAAAATAACAAGAGTATCATCCAGCAAAACCCAAGCCATCTAAGACAGTTCATGGTTGGGCAATAATCAAACGTATCATTGTCATATAACCCTCCAGATAAATAAATGTTATAGCAAAAAGGAAAGATAAACTCCAGTTTGCCGGTGGACTGCCATGATCGCCTTAGGCTCACCGCCTCGAAAGAGGACGGTGAGGCCACACCTCGAGCTTCCCGATGAAGGACACCAAGTCTGGTCAACAATGAAGTGATCCTCCCCTCTGTTGTGCTTCCTTTTGCACACTTTTTCTTTTTTCCCTCACTTTTGCCCCCTTTTCTTTGAAGAGATGAAGCCTTTATATAGTGGGGGTCTTCTAGGTTTTTGGTGCCTTGGTATCTCCTTGGGGATCCCAAAGAATATGCTCCGACAAACTCTGTCCACCAGGGGACAAAAAGGACGGTCTGCAGATGGAGTGCGGCTGCTGCATAAAGCTGCCTGACAGTGTCAGGCATCCTTTTCTGCACTTCATGTACTTGTACTTTCTTGCGCCAGCTAGCCTTCTTTCTCCTCCTTTGCTATAGCATTTCATTCCTTGCTTCTTCCCTCGCATTATGCTCTGGCATCCTGCACACAAACAGCCAAAAACTACCTTTCACGCAGCACCAACTCGATATAGACTAATAACCAGCAAAGATAAATATGCACCCAAAAGAAGAAATTGCAACCTAAATGCAGTCTAAATGCTATGGTATGAACTCAAGAACATGCAAATGCTATAACAAAAAGGTATGAAAACAAGGATATTTATGCAGTTATCAGTAGTCAACACATATTCGTACTTTCCCATCTTTCTTTGGCACGGGGACTATGTTAGCCACCCATTTTGGATACTAAGATACCGCAAGGAAACCAACATCAATTTGTTTCTGTACCTCTTCTTTTATCTTTATCACCATTTTCGGCCTTAATCTTCTGAGTTTCTGTTGATCTGGTCTGCATTCAGGTCTAATGGGCAATTTGTGTACCACTATGTCAGTGTTCAATCCTGGCATGTCTTGATAGGACCATGCGAAGACATCTTTGAACTCGCGCAGTAGATCAATTAATTCTTGCTTCTTTCTGGGCAAAAATGTTGCCCTTATCTTCACTTCTCTTTTGGTTTCTTCTGTTCCCAGATTGAGAATCTCCAATTCTTCTTTGTGGGGCAGAATCTGCTTATCTTCTTTTTCCACCAATCTCGGTAATTCTTCAGGGATTTTACATTCTAATTCATCCTCAACTTCATTGACTTTCGCTAGACATAATGGTTGTTCATGTCCTACCCTAGGATTGGGTTTAGGATCATTCATGCAGTCGATAGTTGAAGACCTGCGAAGAAAATAATAATATATTTTGAAAAGGATGTGAAAAATAAAAAACTCGTTTGCCATTTGTGAATCATCATGGAAAGCATCTTTATTAAAATGATTGTATAATGGCCCTTTACAGATAATCCCCTTATACCCGCGGGCAAAGGTATAAAGTGGTCCCAGTTTTTACTTTGTTTCATTATTGGTTACAAGGGAAGTATCTTCAGCTGTCCAATTCTTCAATGTCTCGCCTGGGGCACAGGGACGGATCATCCTCAAATATTCGCCAGGTCGAGCATCCTCAAAAATTCCACCGACAAAAAGCCCATCCAAATTATTGCCAAAAATTTCCTCCTTATGCAGTTTTATCGTTTCTTGATTAACTTCCTCCAACTGCTTTTCAACATTGGTGAACCTACGTGATTTGAAAATCTTTGTCATATCGAAAGATGTCACCATGCAAAAGGGCGTCTCCTTTCCTTGCATGCGGGCCTTCCTCTGTTCTCTCTTCTTCTTTAGCTCTCTCAGTCGATCTTTTATAGTAGGAGCAAATCCCAATCCAAAATGATCCTTCTTTATCAGAATGGGCCTTGGTCGCAAACTTCCCTGCAGGTGTTTTCCGGTCCCCTTGCCTGTCTTTGCACCCCTTCCAAGTGTCTCTCCCACAGTCATCTTGGTGCAGTTTGACAGACTTGGCCGTGGAAATGGCTTTCCCTCAGCCACGAAGGTAGCATTCACGAATTCCAGCGCTCGGAAAGAGCACTCCAAGGCATTCTCATCTGTCTGGATATAAGGCACATCAGTTGTTATAGAGGCAATGATGTCTTTCTCCGCTCCAACACTGACCAACTTTCCTTCTATGACAAACTTGAGTTTCTGGTGTAGAGACGATGGGACTGCCCCCGCTGAGTGAATCCAGGGTCGCCCAAGCAAGCAATTGTAAGTAGGTTTAATATCCATCACCACAAAATCAATATTATAAACGGTCGATCCTATCAACAACGATACTTCTATCCTCCCTAATACATCCCGGATTGTTCCATCAAAAGCTCTTACAGTGTTCTGGTATGCCTTCATATGGGAGTCATCAATAGGCAACCTTTGCAGAGTCGCCTTTGGCATAACATTCAAGGCGGATCCATTGTCAATTAGGATCCCTGGCAGCGTATATCCTTTACAATGCATGGAAATATTCAAAGTTTTCACTAACCCCATTCCTCCTTCTGCAATTTCATCATCGGTAAATGTTATGTAATTGTCAGCAGCAATATAATTCACAATTCTGTCTAGCTTATTCACCGAGATATTATTTGGCACGAACGTCTGATTTAGCACCTTCATCAAAGCATTACGGTGCCCCTCAGAACTAAACAATAAGTCTAGGACCGAAATCCTTGCATGTTGCCGCTTTAATTGTTCTACTATGTTGTACTCATTGTGCTTTAAAAACCTCATAAATTCTCGGGCTTGCTCCTCTGTTACCGGTCCATTTATCTTTGGAGCGGGGTCTTCCTCAAAAATCTTTTCGGGAGCAGCAGATATATTTTCTTTAGCCTTCTCTGCCTCTTTCATCACTTCTGGGGAGGAATAACATCAGCCACTTCGAGTGAAATGGCCTACTTCATTCATCGCCTCCGCGTTCGATTGCTTTTCTTTCTCTGATTCTTCATTTGGCTTTATCTCCTGCAATTTCTCCGTCTCTGGTATTGACACATTGGACGTGTAATTCCAAGGGACCACTGGCTTTGTGCTTACAGCCCTTGGCTTGACGGACACAACCAAAGTTGTAATGCCCTGGTTTTGGGCCTAGATGTTTTAGACATCGGATCGGACCGGTCGAGAACGGTTCGAATTGCGTAAGGTGATTTTAGGAAATCAAGGATCGAGGTAGGATAAAATTGTGATAAAAATTGCTAAAATCCTCTAAAAATATAATTTAGAGGTTGGTCAAGTCAATTTTACAAAAAAGGGTTTTGGAAAATGGACATTTTGAGTAGTGACCAAATTGTAAAGTTTCAAAACTGGGAAAATGTGATTTTTAAGGTGGAAGCCAAAATCTTAGAATCTTTAGGGGGCTTTAAGTCAATTTGACCTTTCTTCAATATGACATGTGATTTAAATGGGTTTTAATTAAATGATTTTAATTAGAATTTTGTATTAACTAATTGGTAGTTAATGGATTTTCATTTTACGTAACTACCGGTTCCCTCTCATTTTAGCCAAACACCATTTTCTCTCATCTTTTCCAGAATTCTTCCTTGATTCTTCAAGATATTTGCAAAGAAAACTTGTCATCTATTGAAGGAAGCAAGGATTGGAGGTAAATTTCGTTCTCAACCTCTAATCTATGTTCTTTATTGAAATTCCCAAGATATTTGGCTTCTAATAACTATTTTTGATTGAGTTTTCAATATAGTTTTGATTTGAGATCAAAATCTTATGAAAATGTGGATGAAATCTTGATTTTCGGACCTGATGAGTTTGGCACTGTTTTGTGTTGATTTTAATTGATTTCTAAGTTGGTTTATATGTTAAATGAGGCGTGGTTAATATAGATCCCGAAATCCTTGAGATCCTTGAGTTTCTTGGTAGTTTTAAGTGTGATTTTGGGGTGTAATGGTGGAATCTTGATTGCTGGAAGTATAAGGATGTGTTAGGATGTTTATTAGATGTGTTTTGATGTTGATAATTGTTTGAAAGTGGTGTATGATGGCTGGGCTTTGTTTAAGAAGCAATCGATTGAGTTATCTGTTGTTTTGGAAGGGTATTTTGGTGTAGTTTGAGTGGGAAACGAGTTTGTGAATTGTTGCTGGTGTTAGAATGCATTTTAATGCATTTAGATCTCTGTTTTGATGATGTGAAAATAGGGGATCTTGATCCGGAAGCTAACAAGGTGATTTTGGAGGCTCTAGAGGTGTAATTTCCGTGTCGACGAACGAGGCTTCGCGTATTAGTTAGTGGAAATGCAATTTCCTACTTTGTAACACCTTGAGCATGCTCTTGGGAGCTTAGTGTAAGTTTGATACACTTAACTAAGCTCAAGTGTAAGTGTTTCGATAATCCCTCTCTTGGAAATGTGCTAAGTTTGATGAAAATACATTTGATGTAAGAGTGGATTTGTTTACTGTTTTAAGCAGGTTTAAGCATGGTTTGGTGCTGGATTTTAATGTTATTATGTTAAGGATGCACTAGGTAAGTGATCCTTGGTTTTCATATGAAAATGCATATGATGTTAAGCATGTGTGCTTGTGGGAATGACATTATGGTTATGCTTGAAAAATAGTGGATTAATGTGGATAAGCAATTATATTAGCAAGTGATGAAAATGGTTTTTGGTTACTTTAATCGGATATAGTTAGCCGGCTATAGGATTGGGTGCACCGTGAATAAAGTCGGCTTGGATGTTGAGGGGTTGTGATTGTGACGTAATCTCCATCCAAGTACCCTAACGATTGAGGTTAAGATCACAACTTTGAATGGTTAGTCCCGTGTGTGAGTCTTGTGTATGTGTCCCATACTATCGTTAGTGGAATTATACAACTACCGATGAGTGATGTTGAGGGGTTGTGATTGTGCCATTAATCTCCATCACGGGTGTTGAGGGGTTGTGATTGTGCCATTTGTCTCCACCTTGTGTAGTCCGGTAGTTTGTATGAAGCGTGAGGGACAACGATTGTAACCTGCGTATCCGATTGTGTCTTGTGTTGAAATGGTTTATGGATTATCACTTGAAAGCCAATATAATGTAAATGAATAAAGTGAAGCATGAGATGCTTGTATATGATGCAAGGATGCATGAGATAATTATGTATGATGCAAGAATGCATGAGATGCTTGGTAAAGCATGAGCAATGGTTTAATTGTTGTTTATGATTATGCATATGAGCATATGTTTATAAAATGCATTGGTGTCTTGAGAATGCATGTTTTATGAAAAGGCATGTGATAAAAGTGGTGGCTTTGCAAGTCATGTTTAATGCAATGATGAATGATGTCTAGCGATCCTCACTAAGCTTATTGCTTACACTCTTTTGTTTCATCAATGTAGAGAATTGAACCTTTGAAGGTAGTCCAAAAGCAAGAGGAATCCAAAGCTTTGTTAAAGAGATGTATGTGGTTCATCTTTAGTGTAATAAGTGGCAATGGGTGGGATTTATACTTTGGAATGTTTGAGAATGTTTCCCTTTACTTTGAGCATGTTGGTTTGCCTATTCTTGAGTTGTAAATGGCCTTTGGTGATTGGATTTTGGTTTATATGATGTTATAGCTTGTTATGATTTTGGTGAACTAGGGAGCAAGCCTTTAGTGTCGCTACTTACGTGTTGGTTGCTATGTTTAAGCTATTGCCTCGATATGATGATTGTTGATATGTATCCATATTGCGAGATGTCTCAGGGTTGATTCGAGTGTGAAAAAGCATGAAAAACCAGCATTTTCTGCTGTCACAGGGCAGGGTGTATCGAAACACCCTTAATTGTTCCGAAACGGGGGCCTGTAATGGCCATAGCGTTTCGGTACGGTTGAAGGTGTTTCGAAACATTTTGGCTACTGGAGAGGCCTGTTTCGATACCGGTCTCGGAACGCACCCGAGTACCAAAACGATCAACACCGTTTCGATACGGGCGTTTCGGTACGAATGTTGGTGTTTCGAAACGGATGACCGTTGGATGATGATTTGAATTGTTTTAAGTTTTCATGTTTTACATTTTAGTCATGAATGTTGTGGATCCAATTGCTTGAGCTTGGAATGTTCTTTTGAGCTGAATTTTGGCAGGGAGGCATGTAATATGATTAATTACATAGTGGTAACCTTAAAACCTGCAATGTCCTTATATTTTCTAAAAATTACATTTTGGTCCCTAAAAGTGTAATTCATGCAGTTGAGTCCCTAAATGATTTCCGATCGTTGTGCCCTTTTCTCATATGATTATTGAGTATTCACATAGGCTTAATGTGCATCTAGAAAAGATTAAAAAGGAAAAAAAGGGTCGTTAATCAAGGTTGACTTCCGGGTTGACTTTAGTTTTCCCCGTGTAATCTTCGTAGTTCGAGTCAAGCGTCTAGGTCGGGCTAAGGGGTTTACATTTGTTGGTATCAGAGCGTGGTTACGAAAGAATTGGGAATTTTAGTATGTGTAATTGTTATGAGATGAAGTATGATGTTTGAAAAGCATGCTAATGGTTGAATTTTGAACTTTGTGCCATGTTGATAATGTGAATTGTATAGGGAATGAATATGATTGTGTGATGGTGATGTTTTGTGGATATGTGCTGATTTGGAAGGATGAAAAGTATGTGAGCATGATGTTTCATGTATGCTATGCTCTGTAGGGAAATTGGGTGCCCATTGCCTTATTACACTAACCAAATGTTTTGTAAACTTGGATTCTTGCTTGCAGCTGGCCTAAATGGTTTGATTTTTGTTGTTGTTGTGTTTGTTTAAAATAGCACATAGGACCTAGAAGGGAGTTGAGGTCCAATACCATAGTGCCTGCGACTGAGCAGGATAACCAGGGTGAGCAAGGAGCTGATGTCCCTCCTGGTGGAGATCTACCTCCTCCGCCACCACCTGGAGGTGGGGAGCAGGTGCAACAAGGACAAGTTGGTCCTGGATTGGGTAATTTGGCGCCACTAGTTGAGGCGATCACCGGAGCGTTTCAGGTTGTTGTTGCCGAAGCGCAAGTGCAGGCCCCTGCAGCTGGGCAGGTGGGTCTACCTTTGGAGAGGTTGAGGAGCTTAGGAGCGGTAGAGTTCTACGGTATGTCACCTGAGGCATCTGAGGCCTGGTTAGCCAGTACGATCCGTATTATGGATCAAATGGGTTGTAATGATGAGCGCAAGCTGGTATGTGCAATTTCCTTGCTACAAGGTGATGCTTACAGCTGGTGGACGACTACCACAGCTGGTATGGAACTCAATGAAGTTGATTAGGAGTTCTTTATAGGTGCCTTCAGGAGAAAGTATCTAGGTGTGAGATACTTGGATGAGAAGAAATGAGAGTTTATGTCTCTCGTTCAGGGTAACCTATCGGTGGCTGAGTACGAGGTCCAGTTTGTACGTTTGAGCCAATATGCTACTGAGTTGGTACCCAGTGAGAGGCATCAGTGTGATCGCTTCCGGTACGGTTTGGTACAGGAAGTTAAGACGTACATGTTGGCTGCTGATTATACTGATTTTGATGTGCTTGTGTGTCGGGCAAAGGACATCGAGCAGAACCTGGGTTTGTCTTCTAGAGGTGTCGGTTTTAGCTCTGGAAAGAGAGCTGCTGAGTATAGTTCCAGTGGTGGACAAAACAAAAGAGGCCGTGATATGAGACATCAGCCGGAAGGAAGGCGTGGTGTTCCGGGTCGAGGTAGATAGACTCAGGGAGGTCGTGTGAGATCTAAGCAACATACATGCTGGACATGCGATTCGAGGGACCATTTGAGGCGAGATTGTCCTCGAGCAGCTAGAGAGGTTCAGGCTCCTATTGTGGTGACAAGGAACTCTTGTTGGAATTGTGGATCGACATATCACATGAGGAGGGAGTGTCCTTTGTTGGTTGGTGGTGGCCAAGGACGTGCTCCTACGGTAGCTGCACCTCAGAGAGGCCGTGGGCGCGGTCGTGGGAACTTTCAGAGGAGAGATTAGGGGCAGCAAGGCATCACTCACGTTGTATCTGTTCGACCTGAGGGAGGTGGACCAGCGAGGGTGTATGCTCAGCGTGAGGAGAGCAACGATACCGATGTGATCGCAGGTACCTTTGCTCTCCAGTCTTTATCTTTGCTTGCTTTGATTGATTCTAGATCCACGCATTCTTATATCTTGAGTGAGCATGCACATTTGTTGGATATACATGCTGAGATGCTTGTAGTAAGAATGCAAGTGACTAGTTCTTTTGGTGAGACTGTATTCACTAGGAAGTTGTATAGAAGATGCCCTTTGTCTGTGCAAGGACATGTTTTCCTTGTGGAATTGATGGAATTGCCTTTCTATGGATTTGATGTAATCCTTGGCATGGACTGGTTCACGGAGCATAGGGCGGTGGTTGACTTTGATGTTAAGCGAGTCACCTTAAAGTTGGCCGATGATTATGAGGTTGTTGTAGTAGGCGAGAATGTGAAATTCTTGTCGAATGTGATTTCGGATTTGGAAGCAAACCGTATGATGAGGTTGGGTTGTGAGGCTTACCTTGCTTATGTGATGAATCCTTGCACTAAGGATGTGCGTGTGCAGGACATCCGAACTGTTCGCAATTTTCCGGGTGTCTTTTTGGAGGAATTGCCTGGGTTGCCACCAAACCGAGAAGTTGAGTTTGGTATAGAGTTGTACGAGACTACAACTCCGATGTCCATTGCTCCTTATCGCATAGCACCCAAAGAGTTAAAAGAGTTGAAAACACAATTGCAGGAGTTGTTGGATCGAGGTTTCATCCGGCCAAGTGTGTCACCTTGGGGTGCACTGGTCTTGTTTGTGAAGAAGAAAGATGGGATGATGAGAATGTGTATAGATTATCGGCAACTGAACAAGTTGACGATCAAGAACAATTATCCCTTGCCTAGAATTGATGATCTCTTTGATCAGTTCCGGGGAGCCTCAGTGTTTTCTAAGATAGACTTGAGATCAGGGTATTATCAACTGAAGGTGAAGGATGTGGACGTACTTAAAACTGCTTTTCGGACGAGGTACGGGCATTATGAATTTTTGGTGATGTCGTTTGGTTTGACCAACGCGCCTGCTGATTTCATGGACATGATGAATCGTGTATTCCATGAATTCTTGGATCAGTTTGTGATGGTGTTCATCGATGATATCCTTGTGTATTCATGTACTGAGGAGGATCATGATAGGCACTTGAGGATTGTTTTGCAAGCGTTGCTGGAGAATCAGTTGTATGCCAAGCTGAGTAAATGTGAGTTTTGGCTTAGGGAAGTGGTCTTCCTTGGGCATGTTGTATCGGCTGAGGGTATTCACGTTGATCCGCAAAAAGTAGAGGTTGTGATGAGTTGGAAAGTGCATAAGTCAGTGACGGGGGTATGGAGTTTCCTTGGGTTGGCTGGGTACAACTATAGGTTTGTCGAGGGTTTCTCAAAGATAGCAGCACCCTTGACCAAGTTGTTGCAAAAGAATGTTCACTTTGAGTGGACGGAGGCGAGGCAATAAGCTTTTGAGAAGCTGAAGGAAGCTTTGACGCAAGCTTCTATTGTGATTCAACCTGAATCTGGTAAGGAGTTTGTGGTCTATAGTGATACGTCCATTGTTGGTTTGGGCTGGGTGTTGATGCAGGAGAGTAAGGTGGTGGCTTATGCATCTAGGCAGTTGAAGGTGCATGAGCGCAACTACCCTACTCATGATCTTGAGCTTGCAGCTGTGGTGTTTGCCTTAAAGATTTGGAGGCATTACTTGTATGGTGAGAAATGTGTTGTGTTCACAGACCACAAGAGCTCGAAATACCTTATGTCTCAGAAGGAGTTGAACCTTAGGCAACGATGTTGGGTGGAGTTGCTTAAGGATTATGATCTGACGATCGAGTATCACCCGGGAAAGGCTAATGTTGTAGATGATGCTTTGAGCCGGAAAATGGTTGTGGAATTGAGAGTGATGTTTGCTCGTTTGAGCATATCACGTGATGGTGGCCTTATGGTAGAGTTGCAGGTGAAACCATCCTTGATACAGTTGATTAAAGACAAACAGTTGCTTGATGATTCTCTTGTTTCGCATGTTCAAGACATTGCGGAAGATAGACCTTCGGATTTCAGCTTTAGTTAAGGCACACTATTCTGACTGAAGCTCATTGTATTCCTTTTGTTATGCACTCGGGTAGTACAAAGATGTATCGTGACCTAAAGGATGAGTACTACTGGGTAGGGTTGAAAAAGGATGTGGCTGAGTTCATTAGTAAGTGCATGGTGTGTCAGCGAGTGAAGGCTGAGCATCAGGTTCCTTTTGGATTGTTGCAGCCTTTGAGAATTCCATAATGGAAGTGGGAGAGAATCACCATGGATTTTCTGTCTGGTTTGCCTTTGTCACCGACAAGGAAAAATTCAGTTTGGGTGATTGTGGATCGGCTTACGAAGTGTGCACATTTATTGCCTGTGCATACTACGTATACCTTGGATAAGTTGGCTGAGTTGTACATAGCTGAGATTATGCGGTTGCACGGTGTGCCAAAGTCTATTGTGTCGGATAGGGATCCGAGGTTTACAGCGCGATTTTGGGAACGTTTGCATCAAGCCTTGGGTACACGGTTGAATTTTAGTACTTCTTATCATCCGCAGGCGGATGGGTAGTCAGAATGTGTGATTCAGGTGCTTGAGGACATGCTAAGATACTGTGTGAATCACTTGCCGTTGGTTGAGTTTGCGTATAACAACAGTTACCAGGCAAGTATCCAAATGGCTCCATACAAGGCTTTGTATGGGAGGAGATGTAGAACCCCTCTCTGTTGGGCAAAAGCTGGGAAAAAGTTGATTTCAATGCCAGCTATTCTTAAGGGGACCACCGAGAAGGTGAAGCTCATTTGTGAGCGGTTGAAAGCTACATCGAATAGGAAAAAGTCTTACGCGGACTTGAAGCGTAAGAAAATTGAGTTCGCGGTTGGTGAACATGTGTTCATGAAAGTATCGCCTTGGAAGAAGGTGATGAGATTTGGGCGTAAGGGTAAGCTTATCCCAAGGTTTATTAGACCTTACAAGATTGTGGAGCATATTGGTCCTGTGGCATATCGGTTGAGATTGCCTGTAGAGTTGGAGAAGATACATGATATGTTTCATGTCTCCATGCTATGGAAGTATAGATCGGATCCTTCGTATGTAATGCCTGTTGAGGAGATAGAGTTGAATCTGGATCTGTCATATGATGAGGAACCAGTGAGGGTTCTGAACGTGAGTAGCAAAGTTCTTCGTGGCAAGACGATAGAACTTGTGAAGGTGTTGTGGCGATACCGAGGAGTTGAGGAAGCCACGTGGGAAAGCAAGGCGGGCATGCTGAGGTAGTTTCCGCATCTCTTTCCATCAGGTAAGAATTTCGAGGACGAAATTTCCTAAGTGGGGGAGAGTTGTAACACCCTGGTTTTGGGCCTAGATGTTTTAGACATTGGATCGGACCGGTCAAGAACGGTTCGAATCGTGTAAGGTGATTTTAGGAAATCAAGGATCGGGGTAGGATTAAATTGTGATAAAAAAATTGCTAAAATCCTCTAAAAATATAATTAAGAGATTGGTCAAGTCAATTTTACAAAAAAGGGTTTTGGAAAATGGACATTTTGAGTAGTGACCAAATTGTAAAGTTTCAAAACTGGGAAAATGTGATTTTTAAGGTGGAAGCCAAAATCTTAGAATCTTTAGGGGGCTTTAAGTCAATTTGACCTTTCTTCAATATGACATGTGATTTAAATGAGTTTTAATTAAATGATTTTAATTAGAATTTTGTATTAACTAATTGGTAGTTAATGGATTTTCATTTTACGTAACTACCAATTCCCTCTCATTTTAGCCAAACACCATTTTCTCTCATCTTCTCCAGAATTCTTTCTCCCAAAAATCCTCTCAACATTTCTTAAATCATTTTCAAGAGATCTTCCTTGATTCTTCAAGATTTTTGCAAAGAAAGCTTGTCATCTATTGAAGGAAGCAAGGATTGGAGGTAAATTCCATTCTCAACCTCTAATCTAAGTTTATTATTGAAATTCCCAAGATTATTGGCTTCTAATAACTATTTTTGATTGAGTTTTCAATATAGTTTTGATTTGAGATCAAAATCTTATGAAAATGTGGATGAAATCTTGATTTTCGGACTTGATGAGTTGGGCATTGTTTAGTGTTGATTTTAATTGATTTCTAAGTTGGTTTATATGTTAAAATGAGGTGTGGTTAATATAGATCCTGAAATCTTTGAGTTTCTTGGTAGTTTTAAGTGTGATTTTGGGGTGTAATGGTGGAATCTTGACTGCTGGAAGTATAAGGATGTGTTAGGATGTTTATTAGATGTGTTTTGATGTTGATAATTGTTTGAAAGTGGTGTATGATGGCTGGGCTTTGTTTAAGAAGCAATCGATTGAGTTATCGGTTGTTTTGGAAGGGTATTTTGGTGTAGTTTGAGTGGGCAACGAGTTTATGAATTGTTGCTGGTGTTAGAATGCATTTTAATGCATTTAGATCTCTGTTTTGATGATGTGAAAACAGGGGGTCTTAATCCGGAAGCTAACGAGGTGATTTTGGAGGCTCCGGAGGTGTAATTTCCGTGTCGGCGAATGAGGCTTCGCGTATCGGTGAGTGGAAATGCAATTTCCTACTTTGTAATGCCTTGAGCGTGCTCTTGGGAGCTTAGTGTAAGTTTGATACACTTAACTAAGCTCAAGTGTAAGTGTTTCGATAATCCTTCTCTTGGAAATGTGCTAAGTTTGATGAAAATACATTTGATGTAAGAGTGGATTTATTTACTGTTTTAAGCATGTTTAAGCATGGTTTAGTGCTGGATTTTAATGTCATTATGTTAAGGATGCACTAGGTAAGTGATCCTTGGTTTTCATATGAAAATGCATATGATGTTAAGCATGTGTGCTTGTGGGAATGACAAATTGGTTATGCTTGAAAAACAGTGAATTAATGTGGATAAACGATTATATTGGCAAGTGATGAAAATAGTTTTTGGTTACTTTAATCGGATATAGTTAGCCGGCTATAGGATTGGGTGCACCGTGAATAAAGTCGGCTTGGATGTTGAGGGGTTATGATTGTACCGTAATCTCCATCCAAGTACCCTAACGATTGATGTTAAGATCACAACGGTGAATGGTTAGTCTCGTGTGTGAATATTGTGTATGTGTCCCATACTCTTGTTAGTGGAATTATACAACTACCGATGAGTGATGTTGAGGGGTTGTGATTGTGCCATTAATCTCCATCACGGGTGTTGAGGAGTTGTGATTGTGCCATTTGTCTCCACCTTGTGTAGTCCGGTAGTTTGTATGAAGCGTGAGGGACAACGCTTGTAATCCGTGTATCCGATTGTGTCTTGTGTTGAAATGGTTTATGGATTATCACTTGAAAGCCAATATAATGTAAATGAATAAAGTGAAGCATGAGATGCTTGTATATGATGCAAGGATGCATGAGATAATTATGTATGATGCAAGAATGCATGAGATGCTTGGTAAAGCATGAGCAATGGTTTAATTGTTGTTTATGATTATGCATATGAGCATATGTTTATAAAATGCATTGGTGTCTTGAGAATGCATGTTTTATGAAAAGGCATGTGATAAAAGTGGTGGCTTTGCAAGTCATGTTTAATGCAATGATGAATGATGTCTAGCGATCCTCACTAAGCTTATTGCTTACACTCTTTTGTTTCATCAATGTAGAGAATTGAACCTTTGAAGGTAGTCCAAAAGCAAGAGGAATCCAAAGCTTTGTTAAAGAGATGTATGTGGTTCATCTTTAGTGTAATAAGTGGCAATGGGTGGGATTTATACTTTGGAATGTTTGAGAATGTTTCCCTTTACTTTGAGCATGTTGGTTTGCCTATTCTTGAGTTGTAAATGGCCTTTGGTGATTGGATTTTGGTTTATATGATGTTATAGCTTGTTATGATTTTGGTGAACTAGGGAGCAAGCCTTTAGTGTCGCTACTTACGTGTTGGTTGCTATGTTTAAGCTATTGCCTCGATATGATGATTGTTGATATGTATCCATGATGTATACATGTTGCGAGATGTCTCGGGGTTGATTCGAGTGTGAAAAAGCATGAAAAACCAGCATTTTCTGCTGTCACAGAGCAGGGTGTATCGAAACACCCTTAACTGTTCCGAAACGGGGGCTTGTAATTGCCATAGCATTTCGGTATTGTTGAAGGTGTTTCGAAACATTTTGGCTACTGGAGAGGCCTGGTTCGATATCGATCTCAGAACGCACCCGAGTACTGAAACGGTCAACACCATTTTGATACGAGTGTTTTGGTACGAAGGTTGGTGTTTCGAAACGGATGACCGTTGGATGATGATTTGAATTGTTTTAAGTTTTCATGTTTTACATTTTAGTCATGAATGTTGTGGATGCAATTGCTTGAGCTTAGAATGGCCTTTTGAGTTGAATTTTGGCAGGGACGCATTTAATATGATTAATTACATAGTGGTAACCTTAAAACCTGAAATGTCCTTATATTTTCTAAAAATTACATTTTGGTCCCTAAAAGTGTAATTCATGCAGTTGAGTCCCTAAATGATTTCCGGTCGTTGTGCCCTTTTCTCATATGATTATTGAGTATTCACATAGGCTTAATGTACATCTAGAAAAGATTAAAAAGGGAAAAAAAAGGTCGTTAATCAAGGTTGACTTCCGGGTTGACTTTGGTTTTCTACGTGTAATCTTCGTAGTTCGGGTCAAGCGTCTAGGCCGAGCTAAGGGGGTTACAAAAGGTTTATGCACCCTATATTTCACTCTAGAGCTTTCCGATGTGCACACCTCAACCTCTCTCCTTGTTGCAGCCTTCTCAATGAACTCAATTTCTTTGTTATCCATCATCTTTTGAACCAGGTCCCTGAACTCCTGACAGTGCTGAATTTCATGATCACATTCCTGATGATATTCACAATACACTCTAGCAGGTACTTCCATCTCAATTTTCATGCCAATTTCAATCATCTTGGCATTATATAACTGTTCAAATACCCATCTCAACGGAGACTAAACCTCCTATACATCAGTCTTTCGCCTCTTTGTTTCATCATATTCTTCTATCATGTTCACCCCGCGTCCTCCATGACTCGGAAGGGTATTAGCCGCAATACTGGGTTCATCAAACTTCAATATCCCGGTATTGATCAAATTATGCACCACCTTCTTGAACGTTGTGCATGTTTCAATCGAATGTCCTGGTACTCCAGCATGGAATTCACAGCGAGCATCATCTCTGTACCGTGGAGGGTAAGGAGGTTGTAGAGGTGTCAGATGATACGGCCTCACCAGATCTGCCTCATGCAACTAGGGGTATAGTTCAACATATGACATTGGGATGGGTGTAAAATTCATTCTATCATTTCTCGGTCCTCGAGAATCCCTCTTGTTCGAGTTTTGAGAGTTTCCTGCTGCAGTTCCTAGTGATGTAATGGTCACATTTTTCGGTGCCTCATAAGTGCTTGCATTATTCACTTCATTGTCTTTCCTCTTATAGTTCCCGCGAGAACTCTCTCCGCTCTCAATTCTTCTGCTCTTTATTGCGGCTTCTATCAACTCTCCTGTCATCACAATGTCAGCAAAGTTTTGGGTGGCATTGCTGATAAGTCTTTCAAAGAGCGGGCCTCTCAAAGTCTGTACAAACATATGGGCAATCTCACTTTCCATTAACGGGGTTTGTACTTGCGCTGCAACATCTCTTCACCTATGAGCGTATTGTCGGAGAGTTTCATCACTTCTTTGCTCCATTCCTTGCAGCATTACCCGGCTCGGGATCATTTCTGTAACATGCTTATAGTGCTCCACAAAATCTCATGACAAGTCCTTCCAGGATCGGATATTCACCCGGCTTAGTTGTGTATACCAGCGAGTAGCTGAGCCAGTTAAACTGTCCTGGAAACAGTGTATCGTCAATTTTTCATCTTTCAAATAAGCGGCCATTTTTCTGCAATACATTGTAAGATGAGCCTTTGGACGAGAAGTTTCATCGTATTTCTCAAAATCTGGAGCTTTGAACTTAGGAGGAAGTACTAAGTCAGCTACCGGGCTCATTTCAACAGCACATGGTCTCATTTCACTAGCTTTCTGTAGTTCCAGCAAGCGATCCTCTAGAGCCTTGCAGTGCTCCTCATACTTGCGCTCAATTTCAGCACATATCTTTCCAATCTCATCAAGAGCATTCAAGTCTGGCACCTCTTCAGCACTCCCAAAGTTCACACCAATGTGCACCGGGTGACTTGGTGTTGCTCCAACTAGGTTAATGTGGACCTTCTTCGTTGTTGGAGGTTTTTCTGGCTGCATCCTGATGTGGGATGTTGTTTCAGCTTGATCATTCACCTCGTTGGAAGCTTATTCAGCTGCTTAGGCCTTCCCATATTCTTTAGGACCCAATAGAGCAGTCAACTGATTAATGATTTCTGTCTGGGTTTGAGTAAAGCAGTCTTTAATTGATTGTTCAATTCTGTCGAAATGATTCCTGTTTTCACACGTTCGTTTTCGAGATTGGCAAGTCGATCCTAAAAAGCCATGGATCATGAACGCATGCGAGTTCTGTATGAATGTGGAATGATTACGACTTAGAGCGGATTCTGTCATTAAACCTTTCTCTTATTAAATTCTTTATTTATCATAAGATGAATAAATGTATGCATGTATGAAAGAATGCGTGAATGCAATAAAAGGACATCGAATTTAGAAACCATTCTTTCTTAGAAACACCACATTCGTTCGAAAATTTAATTACATAGAGGAGATAACCTTGCTACAGGAAGCTACTAGCCCTAATTCCTAGGTTGACTAGCTCATGTAACAGACGTACAATAGCCTCCATGTGCTCCTCTTTAATGTTGGGTTGCTCTAACAAGCTTGTAGCTTGCCTTCACAGGATTTGGACATACGAAGCGATGCTTCTGACTTGGGCTTTGAATCTCACCAGTTCATCATTTTGACATTGGACCGTTCGTCGGGCTGCCTCATATTTATCTTTCCATGCACCACTTTCTGCCATTACTGTCCCCTCATAGCTGGCAAGCTTGCCCCTCAAGTCCTGAACAACGTCTTCCAACTCCGTTATCCTCTTTTGCAGTCCCTCTTTCTCTATCTCTGCTTGGACCCTATCTTCATTGTGATACTTTGTGATTAATTCCTCGAGCTGTGTCACTTGACTGGTCAAGTCGAAATTTCGGGCTTGTTCTTCTTCTAGCCTTTTCTTGGCCTTGTCACTTGACTCCTTTCTTGCCCGCGCCTTTCTATCGTACATCTTTTTTATAATCATCCATGTCCCGGGTTATTGCATCTAACTCTTCTGACAGATTCTTTATTATTTTGCTTGTTCCACCTTTTTGCTTAGCTTTGTAGTCATTGTGCAATTCCTGCAGCTCTTTTAGTTCTTGATTCGCCTTCTTGTTTTGCTCCATTAGCTCCTTCTCCTTTCCTTTATGAATTTCTACTTGCAGCTGTGCCATTGTTAAATCCTCCTTAAGGTCCTGGATTCCTTTTTCATACTTTTTCAAATCTTGCTCCCGGTCATGTCTGGGTTTTTCTAAAGCCGAAGGTGACTCCTGGATTGCATGAGTTGAAGTTCCAGCTCTTGATGGCATTTCTTGAAACGTGGTGTCATTGACTCTCTGAGCTCTCCACTCGTCATACCTTGCCATTACTTCCGACCCTAGGTAAGGCTGAACCCTTCTTGGTGTTTCCCATGGCTTTGAGGTTTGTAGAATCAATCCCTTGTAGTCATTGGTCTTGTGAGCATATTCGAACTTAGCCATCCCAACTGTGGCAGGTACGAATTGCCTTAATCCAAATTGCCTCGAGACTAACAATAGGCAGTAGGTTGTTCCTCCCCAAATTCCTGGCAACGGAACCCAGTCCATGTTTCCACAACGGTATAGAAAAGTTGTGCCCATATTCAGCCAAGGAGCCTTCCATACTACATATGTATCTTTTAGATCTTTGAGATACTCGATCCAGTGTTTCTCAGTTTTCTTTTCCAGGACACAGTCAGTTATATGTTCTCTGATCGGTGAATAGGTGTCAAGGTATCTAGCCCCTCTGTAAGGTGCGTTCCATCTGTGACCCCTGAACCATATTTCTATCAGTTGTGCACACCCCCAAAATTTTGCTTCCCCTGTCTTCTTGCATATGGTGAGTGACCTATAAGTTTCTGTCAGAATAGCCGGTATCGGGTTGACTCCTTTATTTAGTCATTCAAATAACCTGATAGTCGATGAGTCAACGTGCTCACGGGTCCTAGGGAAGATTACCAAGCCATAGATACACAAGGCAAACAAACTTGTCATTCTAACCGGTTCGTCATTACTTACCAGTACCAACTCTTCGAGAATTCTACAGTTAACTCATTGCCTATATTCATTTTGGTCGGTACTGTCATTTTTGGCCAATCTTTGATCCCACCACTCCTTTGTCTTTCCTGTTAATGCTACCAACTTTTTGACAAACCCTGAATGCCCTGTGCTATTGAGGGACCTGGTGTAGATCTTGTCACTTTCTATTCTCGGACAGTTGATCAGTACCTCGTATTCCTCTAATGTTGGTGTCATATCTACTTGCCCAAAGGTGAAGCAGTTATAGGTCGGGTTCCAGAATTGTGTCATTGCTCTTAATAACTCTTGATCGACCTTTATATCTAATAGTAAGGCTATGTCCCCGAATTCATCTCGAAACAGCTTTTTCATCTCATTATCCCATTGATCCCAGATGCATTTAAAGTCCGATAAACACGCCTCCTGATTAGTGCTTAGCTTTGCGTATCCTTTCATTTTGGATATTTCTCCACTTCTAAGGCTATCCCCATTTTCATGTTGTGTCTATTCAGACCAGATCCATACAGTAGTGTTATTCTCTCCTGCTTTAAATCCTCGTGACATATCGGGTACTTCTAAATTTGACTGACTCCCAATTCGATGTCAAAAACAAAAATGCAATGGATGACAAAAAATAAACAAAACAAACAAACAAAAAGATAACAAAAAACTTGTGTTAGTATCCCGAATTAATATTGAAGGCAAATAGACAAACTACGAGATTAATAATCATTCGAATTAATATAACAATATTTAATGCAGCAAGATAAACAGAGAAATGAATTTAAACCGGCAGCACATGTCCTAGTTCCCTGTCTGGCTCTATTGGGGCGGGCTTCTAAAACAGAATGTGGGCTTTGTTCTAGACTCTCAGTTCCCAAACTGTCGTTACTGCCTACTGCGGCAGCAAGACATCGATTTGGTAGTATAGGTCCCATACAACGAAGGCGTGGGCCCCACGATGCGTCAGGTTAGTATACCGGAAGAAGACAAAAATTCGAACTCGGAGCTTAAGAGCATCACGTCGGATATTGTCTTACTCTCACTTAAGGGTGAAAAACTCGGGTTTAGGGTTTATGCATGAATGACAGGTATAACATACATAAAACTACCCCCATTTTTCCTAAAATCCATCGAACGATTTTTTTTTCAGAAAAAATCAAATCCAGATTAATGTTCGAAATGCCAAAATGTCACATGTAATTAATTAATAGGCCTGACTCTCAATTTTATCCCCAGCGGAGTCGCCAAGCTGCCGCGACCGTTTTTTGAAAGCACGCTTTTTATTGTTTGGAATAAAAACAGCGTGACGATTAAAATTTGGAAAATCGAACCTTTTATTTTAATTAAGTCATAAAACCAGTGAATTTCCCATTTTAATTAAATTTCCATTATTTGAATAAAAATCGTTTTGTAGTCGCCACCGGCCACTTTGGTAGATCGGACACCATAAAAATGTACTAGAGGTTCTTTTTGAAAAGTTCGGGTTCGGGAGTCGGTTACGTGTAGGGAAGGGTTAGCACCCCTACGAACGCCCGTTATCGGTACCTTATTAATTACACGTAGCATTTTGGCATTTCGAACATTAATCTAGATTTAATTAAATCTTTTAACTATAAAATGAATTTTATTCCAAATGGGAGTATCCTTTTGTAAGAAAATACATTTCAATCGAATATAATTATGAAACATCCAATTACATTAGGACACTTCAACTTATATTCGAAAAATGTACCTCAACACAAAAGGTTTAATGCATGATTAATTATTATCTTGCCATTTTTAAGTGTACCCTAATTAGGCTCCATTAATTGATTTGATTTAAATTCTATGAATGTTATTAATTTTGGACATAAAAGAAAACACCCAAAATAATATTGGGCACTTCCTTTAATGAGCCCAAAAGTAACAACATTCCTAATTAAGATGTCTCTAATCATTAACCTTGTTTTAAATTTTAAATTCACCTAATTATTGAATTATTTCCATTTTCTAAGTTAAAGTGAAAAATCGAAACCTTTATCGGAACACTCATTGGTTAACATCACTCTACATTGTGACACTAGCCAATATTGAGTGTTCTAACATTGTTTCAAATATCCACTTATTTTCTACAATGATCTCCTTATTCAATTATGATTAAGTGAACTACACTAATGGCACTAATCCTATTTTAGCATGTGATTAATTGTCCAAACAATATATGGCATGATGTTTTAAAGATATTCAAGCATATAAATTAATTAAGAAATTAAATAAAACAATTAATTAAAACAAATGAATTCTGAAAATGGACCAAATTGAATTAAATTGAATAATAGGTGACCCAATTACAAATAAATGGTGACTGGTTTCTAAAGAAAACAAAACATGAGTGCCTAAACCTAAAACTCTAAAAGAACCAGCCTAAGCCCGTTAAACTCAAGCCCAAACTGTTAAACCTAAGCCCAAAACATTAAACCTGAGCCCAACCCATTAAACTTGAGCCCAAACCCACGGCCCGTTTGAATTAAAACCCAAACCCAATGTCTTTTAAATCGACCGGGTCACGGACCCATATCCAGACCCGTGTGAAAACACGTGAATCCTTTGCGACCTGGCTCATTGAAACGACATTGTTCCCAACTCGGTATAAATAGGTTATTCCCGAGTTGGAACGACCATTTGCTCTCCCCTCTCTCTCTCTCTCTCTCTCCTCATTTCTTTCTCTCTCTAAAGGCTCTAAACTCGAACACCCAAAATCCTAAAACCTCACCCCTTTTCAATCAAAATCTCAACCTTTGCCTTTGTTCTTTGCTAGTTCTTCAAAAAACCTAGTTTGATCCTCACAAACACCTAAACCTTCCCCGAAACATGTTTTCAATGATCTAAACCCCTTTTTCTTTCATGTTCTTCACCAGTTCATCTAAATCCCCTCATTCGATCCTCACAAACACTTAAACACTCCCAAAAAAAATTTTAAAGATCAAAACCCTTTTTCTCAAGAACAAACCAAGAACCCTTTGAAATCCTTTGTTTTAATCCTCTCTCATTCCCTAAAACCCTTCCGACCTATTTCTTGGCCGTCGGGATGATATCGATCACCGGATAACATCTCCGATCTTCTCCTACCCACTTCCGATGATCGAACCTTCTCCGGTCGTCTTCTCCGGCACCCTTGCAAATTTCGACCACCGTCCGACCATCTTCAACCTTTCTCCAATGACCAGACCTTCTCCGGTCATCTTTTTCGGCCAACCCTGGCTTTTCCGACCACTGTCTGCAACTCCGACCACCACCTCCGCCGTCACCGGAACCCTAGATCTACCCAAAAAACTCGTTTTCTCACCCTAAACCTAGATCTAAGTCATGTTTCATCAGAAACACCCTGCTTCTCCCAATCCTAGGCTATCTACCCGAAACCAGTGACCTCACCTCTATAATTTTCAACTCCGGTAATGGTCCTAGCACTCAGATCTTCATTCCGGCAACACTCTCAGCGACAATAGGCCGAGATAAGCCTTCAAATTCTCTCTCTTTATATTTTTATTTATTTTTTTGTGTTTCGAACTAGATCTGCCTATTTATGTTTAGATCTATTTTAGTTTCCTATTAGATCTAGGTTTTATTAACTGTTGTGGATCTGATTTTATATTTAAGTTTAGATTTAGGAAGTATTTTATGCTTTGAGATCTGATCTTGGTGATTTAAGGTTCGGCCTTTAGAGATTTTAATTTGTTTTAATGTTTTCGAATAGGTAAAACGGGGAAAAGAAGTGAACAGAGGTAAAAAAAAATACCTCAGTTCGGTGTTTCGGTGGTTCCGATGAGCTTCCGGCACGGTCTCCTTGCTCCGGTTTTCTTCCCTGACCAACTCTGATTCTACAGGTAACCTCTCAACTTCCTCTGTCTTTTGGTTTTTTTGGTAATTATTAGTGTAATTATTACTGAGCATTAATTGTCTTTTTCTCTCTCTTCGCAGGTATTTATACCCGTTGTCAAACGTGACATCACCTTGCACGGCTGGCGATGCATGCTGGTACCAAATCGATGGGAATCCGTGTGAAACGGGTAGAGCCAATACCGACATGCCACGTGTCCATTGGGGCTCAAGTTTGAGCGGGAAAAAGAAACATATATGGATCATAGGGGCTTTTTGTGCTTGTTAGGCTGGATATGGGTTGTAACGGGCTAGTTAACAGCTGTAGTGGGTTTTTGGTATTTGGTTCGGGCTTACATTGTTTTGGACCTTTTGTATATACATTTCGGGCCTTGTAATACATTTGGACTCTAATATATTTTTGGGTTTTTTTATTATTATTCTATTTCATTTATTTTTATTATTATCTTATATATATGGGCCCAGACAAAAATCTGGTTCTACAATTGTGCTATTAAAAAGCTCAACATGGATGCTCAGTTGGCTGGTGAGAAAAGGCTACTAGAGCTTAATGAGATAGAAGAATTTAGAGCCCGTGCATATGAGAATGCAAGGCTATACAAAGAAAAAATAAAGAAATGGCATGATAAGCACAATATGCCACGACATTTTTCAGAAGGACAACAGGTGCTTCTCTACAATTCCAGGCTCAAGCTCTTTCCTAGGAAGCTCAAGTCTAGATGGTCAGGACCTTTCCTTGTTCACAAGGTTTATTCTCATGGTACAGTGGAAATCAAAAAGCTTGACGATGAAACACCCTTTAAGGTTAATGGTCAGAGGCTGAAGGTGTACAATGGAGCTCCAATCTTGCGAGACAAATCATCCTTGACCCTTGAGAGTTTGCAACCTTTCCTCTACCTTTATTATGCTATAGCATTTTCTTGTTTTGATCTTCATAAATAACTTAGTTTTTTAGGCTTTTCGTCCTTTAATTATGTTTGTGTCCTTTTCTGTGCATTTATTTTTATCACCCCTATGTCAGTTTTAATCGCAAGTGGCAGGTGGTACGCTTAAAAAGTGGCAGTTGACAAATTTTCCTTGTAAAGGATATGAATTTGTCTTTATATTAAGGGGAATTAAAAGGGTGAAAGGAAGCTCCAAAGTTTGGGGGTGGCGGCATGAAAAAGCAAAAAGGGGAGAATATTTTTTCTTTATTTAAAACGGTGAAACCTAGTCGTAAAAACCCTGACATTCTCTCTCGCATTCTACCGTTTTTAATTAAATACCCCTCTCTCTCTCCTCTTACACACGTCGACAACCCAGTTTTTTCACCTTCTCTCTCCATCAATTTCTGGCAGTTACCAAGCCACTAAGAGAACAAACAATTTTCTCTTTCCTCTTACACCCCCACTACCTTGTCTTTTCAACTTCCTCTACACTTCATCTTCTCCAGTTCACTTCATCTTCTTCACCAAACAACTCACCGTTTTCTTTTCTTTGAACCCTCTATTTTCTCTTAAAATTTTCTCCCTTTTTCTACCTCACCAATGGTTAGATGAAAAACACGCTCGGTGCTTCCTCTAGCACTCAACCCCCACCGGTCATCGAAATTAAAAAGTTTTCAGACCCAACTGCAAAGGAGCGATGGCTACAGTTGAAGGATCGCAAACCATTCGTCGAGCAAGGATTTAAGTTCCCTATTGAGGGGGAGCAAGGATTCGAGGGGAAATCATGAACGTCATCTCTAAACACAGATGGGAAACCTTCGTGAAACACCTTAGGGACTTCTGCGTTCCTTTCGTACGTAAGTTCTATGCTCACCTAACGAGCCCAACCCAGTCCGACATCTATGTTCGAGGGGAACAAATCAAGTTTACAGCTACTGCTATCAACAAGTTTTACGGGTTGAAGAATGTGTTAGACTACCATACATCTTTTGCTTCTAATGCCAACGCTCAAACACAAAATGAAGTCCTTGAGGACTTATGCTTTAGCGACACTGAGATAGATGCCACAACACAATCTGTTAAAAGGGGTCGGGTGAAGCTTGAAGCCAAGCTGTGGAATCACTTTATCAAGACTCGTCTCATGCCCACTTCTCACTCTGCCACAGTACACGTCAATAGATTGTTTCTCATTCACTCTATCCTTAACGGACCCTCAATTGATGCGGGGAAATTGATCGTGGACAAGGTGTATGCGTGCTTGAAGCGAGGCAAGAGTCCTCTAATTTTCCCAAACTTGATCACAACCCTATGCCAGAATAAACGGGTCTTTGAGGACCCAGCTAAGGATGAAAGGTACGAGGGAAAAAACGGACTCACACCTGCCCAGATTCCAGCCTTAAGAGGATTCGACGAGGATGCCCCAGCAGAAACTGTCAGGGGATGAGCCAAAACTTTTGTTGTGGCAAGGATCGCGTCTTTCGTGGCCAACACTAACAACATCCAAGCCAGTGTAGACCGACTGCAAGCCAATTGCACAACCTTCTATAGGTATGTGCAGGCCAGGGATGTTGCTTTACAAGCCTTCCTTAAGGAATTGTTGCCCCTATCAATCGTCGGGTTTCCCCCTTTTCCAGAAGAGCTATTTTCCGCCCAACAGAGCCGTCCTCTACCGCCAGAGAAAGCACATCTCAACCCACCCCTGTTGCAAGAAAACAAACTGCAAGGAAGAAAGCTGATGCACCAAAATCACAACCCGTTCAACGCGAGCCTGCCCCTCAAGATACCCCGTCTACTGAACCTGCTACAACGCCCAGCAAGAAACGAAAGAGAAAGTCCAAAGCTACTGCCTCTACTCCATAACCGAAAGATCCTACTCCAAACACTGTTACTATTGAGAGTGACGTATCTAAAGATTCCGTAGAATCAGACCCTGCTACTATCTTCGAGCCCATGGTAGACCAGACTCCAGAGGCTACGGCAACAAAGAAATGCCGCCTGAAGTGCACCGCTGGACAAGTCTGGACAACCACAGTCGAGGAATCTGAGACTAAAGAGAGTGATGATGAAGTTGGCGCCGATCAGACCGGTCCATTTAGACAAGATGATCCAGCCCCTTCGCCCAAACAACAAGAAGATGATACACCCATTGCCTTGTTAAAGAAATCCAGCATCAAGAACAAGGCCACCAAGACCGTGAAGAAAAAACAACCATTGCATTGCATTTAGTGTAATTTCACGCATTTCATTTATTTTCATTTCTTATGCATTGAGGACATTGTATCTTTCAAGTTTGGAGGTGTTAGCGTTCTTAGTTAATAATTAATTGCATCTAGGAACAAAATTTTTGCTATGGCATTCTGTTTGGTTCTTAGACAGTGTATGAACAAATTAAGGATGTCCAATGATGAGTTTTTCTTTATGGCTGTGTATTAATTGAATATATATGACTAATTGCGATTGGTAGAACAGATTTTAGGGTTCGGTGCTTAGAGAATTAGTTTTGTACACAATTCCATGCTCTCTATGCTTAACATTGTTAGAAAAAATTTTAGGAGAGGACTCTTGAAAACCTAAGTGTGAATAAATCAATTAAGAACTCCCCTCTTTCAAAAAAAAGAGAAAAGGGAGAAGGAATGTTCTGAAATTGAGAAAACATACTAAGGTCAATTAGAGAGCTTTCCCAAAAAAAACATTTCTAACTTTGATAAGCATAGGTTGGATGCAATCACGCACACACATGCAATGAACCTGGCCCTAATTAATGTTCTTAAAAATCTCAAGTCTAGTCAAGCATGTTGATAGCCTATGATTTTCTGAGGGCTGAAATTTTGCCATATTATTGTCTTGAACTAAATCTTTGTTATAGCATTTTTTTGTTTTATTTTCTACTCATTGCTTGAGGACAAGCAATAGCTTAAGTTTGGGGGTGTGATAATTCTGCAAAATACCTATGTTTCATGCTTCCTTACTCTAATATTTGTTTGCTTTTAAGCTCATTCCATGACATGTAGGTTGCATTTAGTTCATATGGTTGCAATTTCTTTTCATAGCTTTGGTTAGCGTAGAATGAGTGCAAAATGGGTACTACTTGAGAATGGTTTGGTCTAGTTTCATGATGTGCATATGAGCAAGGAAAGGCAGCTGGAAATGTTGTAGCTTTAAGGACTGAAGTTGGCTGGTGCAGAAAAAACAAAACACGCAGAAGAAATTTTCCAACTCAAGTGTAAAAACCCATTTTTGTCGTTGGTGCCAGCACATGTCAGAAAATATTTCTTGGGATCACAAGGAATTATGTAGGGCACAAAACCCTTGGAGCCTCTACTATGTAAAGGACAATATACCCTCATTTGGGGGTGAGCGTGAAAAGGTGTCTTAAAGTTAGGGAGAGAAAGAAAAGACGACTCTTTTTCCATCTTCTTCTTTCTCAACTTGTGTCCTCCATCGTTGAAGCTCAAAGGAGTGACCTTGCTGGCCTTGAGAGAGGCAGCAAGCCTAAGGTGGTTCGTGGCAGTCCATCGCAGATTAGGAGTTTCTTTTCTTCTTCTGTTGCTTCAGTATTTCTTTATATTTTTGGATATGAATTGTATGAACGTATTGATTTTGGATGTTTATTGTCCAGCCATGAACTGATTTTAGGTGGCTTGGGTTGTTTGAATGTTTTATGTTTTTTTAGTTTCTTCAATGAATGTATATGTCTTTCAGTTACATTCTATGTTTTTTCTATGTTTGCTAAATACCTAAGATTTTAGGAGCCTTCGAGAGTTGGCCTTTCTTTGGGTGTGAATTTAGGTTAGTGATCGAGAGAGCTAACCTTAAGTCACGTAGGAAATGGAGTTGGCTGCTGAGAGGCACAGCTCTAACCCACCTTAGAGATAAGTGAGGGGTTTCAACAACTAAAAAGGATAGAACCTTGTAGGAAGGGGAGTGTTAGAGTTTACGCTGAGAGGTATTGCTGTAGCATTTCTGACTCTCAGACTCCTTGCTAGAGATAGTTTAGGAGCACTCTTAGTATATCCTGCCGAGTATAGAACAAGCTGAAGAACTAAGCTATCATAGAGAACTAGACATAGGTTACCCAAGCAACCTAGCCGGTCATTCCCAAAGTGAGTTTTGCACACATGAGAGGATCAATTAAGTCTACTGATTTCTTCGAGTTTTATTTATATCTGTTGCCACAACATTTCTCAACTTACTTCAACTTGCTAAAGTATTTCTCCATTTTTTCAGTTTTTGTTTTGCATGCTCAAGCTAAAAAGTGAAATACCTCCAATCCAGTGGAAACGATACTCACTCATCACTTTACTACTTGTTCAACGTGTATACTTGCACTATTTTCGTATCATTTATAGTACATCACACAGCACAACAGTACTCTTTTCCTCTATTTAGATTTAAAGAGGTTTTTAACGAGGCACACAATTCAGGTTAAGTCTTGTTTCGAAGCTTTATTAATAAAATTAATTTACTGAGAAAAAAATCCATTAATCTTCAGCAACTAACGCTATAACCAGAAGAAACAAGCACTGCCTTCGGTCATGACTTCGAAAACAGCTTAATAATAATCCTTTAAAGCGTAAACGTCGAGAAACTTAAAGCAAAATTGTTAAACTCGGAAATATCACCTTCGACACTTCACAACTCAAAACCGCAAACCAATCCAAGAGGCACAAATGAATTCCCAAGCAACAATATATGGAAATAATTTTATGAGTACTCTTTTCCATCGACTAAGATTGGGGTTCTTAATGAGGCACGTGTAAATAATTTTTTTTGTATGGTTTTATATATAATGAAATCATGTAATTTGATCAATAATAATAATAAGGATTAATATCCTATACACTGGCAGTGGAAAATAAAATTTCCACAAGCGGGGTTATTTAGGGGTTTAGGGTTTTAATTTAGGGTTTAGAGGTTAGGGGTTTAGGTTGTAGGGTTTAGAATTTAGGATTCATGGTTATAATTTAGGTTTTAGGGCTTAGGGTTTGTGGTTAGATTTTTAGGGTTTTAAGGTTAAAATTTTAAAATTTAAATTTAGGCTTGAAAATAGGCATGCTTGTGTAAACTTTTTTTACACTGGCAGTGTATCAAATATTAATCCTAATAATAATAGGGTTTTAAATAAAACGAAATAGATCGTGAGCTACTCGAGTCCGACTCGTTCTAAGTTCGATAAAAAATTGACTCGATTGGACTCGACTCGAGCTCGAACTCTGGTCGAGTTCTTAATGAGTGGAGTCGAGCTCAACCCACTCAAACTCGAGCCAAACTCAAACTCAACTCGAATTCTTAACGAGTTCGAGCCAAGCTCAGGGCTACGCGGGACTTGAATTGTTTACACCCCTAATCGGGCCCACATATCGACTTGACTGATTTATCCCATAATTCCCCGTACCAATATCGTTCAAACACGGTCCAATTTGCATTCCCGTATTTCTAGCATCCCTTGACTACATGATGAGAAAAAAAAAACATTGTAATATCAGTATTCACAAACTTTTAACTAAATGTTTTTTCCCCCATCATGTAATAAGACATGGTGAGTTAAAACACGGCCTTTCGTTGTTGGAAAAATACCAAATCAGTTGAACTGAAAACAAGGGGTAGATGGAAACCAAATGCTGGCAGCGGGTACCAACATTATAATTAACGTCAATCTAAAGTAGGAGTATCCTTTTGTTACATCAACTACCATCTTACCAAATTATTCCAGCTTCCCTCTTTGCCTTTATTGCACTCAACTCCTCTTTCCCTACCCCTCGTCCTTAGAGCACAAGGGTTGGGTAGGTAGGGTAGGGTTCGAACGGGACCGGACGGGTCTTTTTTTTATTATCGACCATTAAATTTAGATAGTTTTTAATGAGGTACACAACTATAGTCTTTTGTACCTTTTTGTTGTTCCTATGTATATCTCAACACTAAAAACTAAAGCAAACTCTAACCTTAAACGTTAAAAATTAAATCATACACCCTTAATCCTAAACATTAACTCTAAACTCCGACTTTAAATCTAATTTTTAATGTTAAGACATACATAAAACACCAAAAATGACTGAGTTTCTATTTTTTATCGTAGTATATCAATAAAATTTTGAAAAACAACATATTATAAAATTGAAAATCGCTTAGGCCAAACTTATGCCTTGAATATAGGAATTCAAAGTTGGAATCATATTTTAAATAGTTTTCTAAACCTATTTTCAAATTTAATATTTTTTTGAACAATTCGGAAAATTTGCTCCCAGTATAAAACATGTTATGATAGGAGTATCATCCGAACATACAAGAAGTTTGGAAAAATAAATAAATGGAAAGGAGCAATAAATCCCGTGAAGAAAAAAAGAAAGAAAAAGCTTAGCAAACCCACCACTATCTCCTTCACAAGCTCATCCTAAACCTACCCTATATTTACTTATTCTGAAATTATTACCAATAAGATGGCTCCAATGCCCAAGTTTTCTTACCAAAGGCTGACGGACGAGGACGAGGGCGAGGAAGCAGCAGCAATCCGATTCAAGAAGGCACGGAAATGGCCGAGGATCGGCATTAGAAAGAGACCGAAGCTCAAAATCCCCGGGCTAAAAAGGTTCCTCAGAAAGAGAAGCATCGTTTTCTCGAGGCTAAAGCTTTCGTGGAGGAAGGCTTTGACAAGGCTGAAGAATGGGCAGTCTCACATGAACGATTTGTTTGGTGGGAATTTCTTGGTTCTGCAATCTAACCACACTCCTTTCAAAACTCGCAACAACCCATTCTAGGCTTCATGGAAGGTACCTTTTAATTTTGCTTCTCGTCTTACATTGTATATGATATTAGTGTCTGAAGATTGTGGTTTTATGAATGTATCTGCTTTATTTTAATTTGATTATCCGTAATGCTTATAGTAAATATGAATGTATATGGTTTTATACTACTTGTGTATATATATTTGTCAGAAACTGAACTCAACAAGTAGTCTCACTAAACAAAGAGGATGATGTTCTTTATCTTAAGAGACTCGAATTTAAATAATTTTGTCCGTAAAGTATGTGTGCATTATCAAAGAATTAAAAAAAAAAAAGAGGATTGATACGACTTTTCAAAAGATGATCTCATTAATGTGCCTCATAGTTGGTTGTGTGTTGGGTTTCAAAATAGATGTCATCTCGGATGAATTATATCATGGCCCGAAATTCGAATAGAAATTATATGTTACTTTTTGGTGTTTTTTACCTCACATTAAAAAATTAAATTTGGGGTTAAGATTAGGTTTAGAGTTTAGGAAATTAGAGGTAATATGTATTTTTATGGTTTAGATTTGGGCAGAGACGAAGCTATGTGGGGTGGGGAGCGGCAATTGCAACCCACCCCAAGATTTCTTTCCAATAATTTTGTCCTCTTATATAAATTTTTTTAAATAGTTTATTTATAAATCTCCCTTTCAAACATTTTTATTTTCCCCCCAACCCAAAATCTTGGCTCTGTGCATGAGTTTAGAAATTAGGGTTAGGGCTTAGAATTTGATTTTTTTTAGTATTAGGGCATAGGAAAAGAGAACTGAAAAGGGACAAATAATTTTTATCCATCATGGCCCCTCCTCGCCATGTCAATGCCAACGAATAAAAATCACACACCTTATTTAATTTTTCATATCATTTTTTACCAATTGAATATTTATTCATATTTATTGTACATTAAATTTCAAAATTAAATTTTTGAGAGTGACCATTTGAGTGAGTTGGTAACATGAAAATTAACGAAGTTGATGGTTTTTATTAGTTAGGACTATAGATAATGATGGTGAGGAGGGCCAATAATATAAAATCTCATTCATGTTTGGAAAAACAAGAAATCAATGAGAAAGAACAAGAATATTGGAGAGAAATGATAGGAAATTTGAGAAAAATTGGTTGGGAGGAAGGTTTTGACATTTGGATAGTTATCTAAAATTTATAGGTCAAATTAAAATTTAATTTTTTCGCTGACGTGTCACATCATCAAATTAGCAATTTTTAACGTTCTTATAAAACAATAATACACGTGACAAAAACATTATAAAATGATAATAGAAGTGACCAAAATGTTACTTTTTAAATTCGGAAAGTATAATGAATACTTATAAAATAAAATTGATTGTTGCAGTAGTTTATTCTATTATTTTATTGATATGACATCATACCATGTCATCAATCTAGTGCACGTGGACATACCTAGTTAGCAAGAAGTGTTGACTATTAGTCAACTAACCGTTTTAATCTAAAATGACCATTTAAACTAAAAATTGAAACGTTGGAACTAGAATGTTTCAAAAAACGGACCAATATAATCATTCAATCAAACATTGAAAGCTAATCATGACATAATGCTTTTTTATTCAACTTCTTCCGTTTTGCTTTCATTTGATTGTTTTGGGTTGATTTATTTTTAATTTACTTGGGGTTTTGCACTGTATAATTTTGGGCTGTAAAATTAAAATGTTGTGTTGGATTTGTATAATATATTATATTTAGGGTTATTATTTGATGTAATATAGTTTAAAGAAATTTATGCAGACATATCTATTTAAAATTTTTATCTTAAATTTTAAAATTTTAAATTTTAATCTATAAACTCTAAACTGATGAGGATTACTTTTCAATATAACATCAGGGTTAACTCTACGATTAAAATAAAACACACAATCCGTCATTGATTTAAATCTCAATGGCACCGTTATTTTTTAATCTCATCGTCCATCTAAATGTATCCTTATTCTCTTTTATTCCATTCCAAGTAAATTTTTCTACAAAATTAAGTGATGAAGGAAAAATATGATTTTTTAATGGAAATATAAACAAATATCTACATTTCAAGCAGCAAGCCCTTATAGCTCAGTGGTAGAGCGTCAGTCTTGTAAACTGAAGGTCCGTAGTTCGATCCTGCGTGAGGGCATGTGTGATATATGTTAAATATTTACATTAATTTCGTTTTATAGATGAAACGACAGTTTTGAGTTTCAATTTTCAAACGTAAATACTTCAAAAACAAATCCACTCAAAGAGTCTTTGTCCCTTATCCCACTCCTTTCTTATATTATATATATTACAAAATTAACAAGAGAATTGCTTATTTCCTTGCGTTTGGAGTTTACTTGGTGGTCTAAATTTCCGTGAGGATCTCGAGTTGATGGCCATTTGTTATCGGCGGAAGCTAGGATGTAAAAATTGACCCGACTTAAAATTAATTGAAACTGACTTAAGTCAGAATTGATAATGTGAATCCGACTTGAGAATGATAGATCCTAATTCAACTTGATAATGTGATAACGGAACCCGACATGCATCCGACCTGATATAAAGCTGACCTGATTTGTAATTGACTCAACCTGTAAATGACCTGACTTGTTATTGAACTGATCTGATATTTACCTAGCTAATAAGTTACGATTGATGAATTTTTGAGATAATGAATTTATTATATTATAGTGTGATAAAATGCATCTACACAATTTAAGGTACATGATTAACTGTGATCATTAAATATCTAAATGATGTCAACATAATTCCTTAAGGTTTATGATTTATTATATCTTATTTGAAATCAACTTGATAATGACCTAAATTTGAGTCGATTCGAATCTAACTTAATTCGAATCGAATCATTAAATTGACCTGACATAACTCATATGTGATTTGATCTAACTTGGTCTGGCCTGAAACATGAACGTCCCGCGGAACCTATATTTTTTATTCTCTAATTTCTAAGCTAAGAATGTTCGGAGGAGGAGCAGAATCTCAGGCAATTTATTATCGGCGAAAGCTATGTTTTTTTTGTTTTTTTTAATTAAATTTGAAACAAGACGTTGTGAATGGGTGTACTTGCCAATAAAAACAAATAATGGATTGGAAGTTTAGATGATTGCACTCAGGGATCGATGATGCACTTGCTTTTCTTTTACAATGTATGAAAGGAAAAATCAATCTAAAGCCGGTTTTGTTTGTTTTCCGCCCTGAAAATTAGTTGGTCGGTTTCTTCAGTTTTTGTCTAAAGTAGATTTGATTTCGATTTTTAAAAATAAGTCGATTTGATTATTTTTCAGGCTTGTTTTTGTATTGAACTAGCCAACCTGATCGATCATTCAAGCCTAACTACATTTGCAACGGAGGCAAACAGGCAGGTTCGAATGGGTTTAAATAATCAGACTATCATCAAATTCAAATTATCTTGGGTTTGAATTTTCTCAGATTTAAGTTTTCTTAACTCGGATTTCGACCAAATCAAAACAAGCAGATTTAGATGAATTTAAATATTTTTTAAGTTTTATAAGTTATTGGTAAATTTAGGGGTGATCAAAACTCGATTCGACTCGAAAAATCGATATTTTTTTAATTTCGAGTTATTCGAGTCGAGTTGTTCGAGTTATTCGAGTCAACTCGATTAACTTGAAAAAATTTCGATTTCGAGTCGGTTTGGAATTTGCCCAACTCGAAAAACCGAAAAACCGAATTTTACAGTTTTGCAATTTAGTCACTGATTTCATTTTTCTTCAATTCCTCTTTCATTTTAAGTCCATTTTTTACCAAATTTGAACCATGTATTCCTAAACCAGCGTAGAATACGTATTTATCTTCAATTTATATTTTTGAAAATAAATTTCATATTTTTTCAATTCAACCCCTTAACTTTGTATGATTTTCTCATTTCTTCAATATCTCCTTCGTTTTAAGTCAATTTTGACCAAAACTGAACCACATGCTCCTAAACCAATGTAGAAACTAGAATATCTATTTAGCTTCAATTCATATTTTTAAATTAAATTTCCTACTTTTGTAATTTAGCCCCTCAACTTTGAATGTTTCCCATTTCTTTAATTTCTCGTTCGTTTTAAGTCTATTTTTTTTACCAAAATTAAATCACATGATTCACTAACACTATATAATATCTATATAACTTCAATTCATATTTTTAACGAATTTATTCTTTTTTTTAAATTTAGCCCTTTAACTTTATATTTTATTCAATTTGATCATTCAACTGAATTTTTTGTAATTTTTTTCTTTGCATCAATTCATTGACTCGTTTATACCCTTATCAGTACTTTATCCTCAAAAGTTCCTTATTTAAAAATAATATTATAAATATATTTTAGAAGTTTAGATGATATTTTTTATTAAAAAACATTACAAATCCTACTTATGCATGTGAAAAATAATATGAAGAAATATATATATATATATATATATATATATATATATATATATATATATATATATATATATATATATATATATATATATATATATATCTTATATGAATAGAGAAAGTCGTTTAAATTGGAATCAAATCGTACTATAACATAGTAAATAATTACAATTAAATTTGAATAGAAATTCGAAAACTCGACTCGAATTTCATAAACTCGACTCGAATCAAAAAAATTCAAATTAAGTTCAAGTCGTAAAATATGACGCGTCAACTTGAATAACTCGAAATTTTTTGACTCGACTCGCTCGAACGCTCACCCCTAGGTAAATTTATACAAATATTCCTTTTTTGTTAATTTTTTTAATGAAATACACCCTCTAAAATTTACTTAGAAAAATATCCTCATTTCAGACACGTAGACGAAAGTGTGTTACGCCGAAAGCCTTGTTGACTGGACACGACTTCCATGTATGTTTAAGGCATAATGTCAAAAAAATGCCCCTAACGTTTGACTGAATACTAAATAGTCACATTGGCCTCTATTCCTTTTTAGCACTTTGACCTTCAACGTTTCATTTTGGGTCAAAATAGCCCTCAATGGATGAAAATCGTTAGTTAACTAGTGGTAAACACATTTATAATTTAAAAAATTATCACACAAATAATATGGGAGAGTACGCTCTCAACTACAATTCCACCACCCTTTCCCCGGCGGAGGGCCACCAGCCTCAACTCTGGAAGGAAGAGTATGAAAAGATTGGTTTCTTCGTTCCAACATGGTTCTTTACTTTCCCCTCCATGTGGGTGTCGGCGGGCACACTAGTTTTCTCATCCCATCGGCAAGTCCTGGGTTACACATTAGGGCTGCAAAGGTGTTGAGCTCGAAGGTCACAACCGAGATGCTTGCCAAGTGTGGAGAAGATTGAAATTTGGGTGTTTTATGGAAGCTAAAAGATAAAGAAAATTGACAAGATATTTAGAGTGGTTCGGCTTTCTAACTCAAAGCCTACATCCACTACCTTAGCTTTCTACTAAGGATTTCAACCAAATTTACTAAGAATTTCGTCCCCTTTTCTCGGATTAGGAGGAACCGTTACAACGATCAAGTTTTCTACCCAAAGCTTGATCAAGCACTCTCTTACAAGAGAAATTCTAAGCAAACTTGAAATACCTCTAATAGGTATTTGTTTGCACAATTAAGCTATCACCAAAAACCTAAACACTTGAGCAAATTTAACAATGTTTAGCTCACAAGTGTTGTCTATACAAGAATTGGACAATCTTTTATCATAATATTGTTGACAATTGAAGCATTAACATTTCCTTGATGCTTGAAGGCCCCTTTTATACTCTCAAATGAGTTTGTAGCCGTTGAGGACCGTTGGGATTGAATTGGGGCCATTGGAAACTTCATTTCCCTCATTAATTGTAGTTCTTGAGCTGTCCGTATCGAAACGACCTTCTTTAGAACTAGCCGTTGAAGCCTGATGCAGCAAGCCGTATCGAAATGCCTCTTGACGTATCAAAATGGTATTGAGCTATATCGAAACGATTACAAACCATTTCGGTACGAGTGACAATTGAGCTGCAATTTAAAATACCGTTGGGGGTTTTGACCGTTTAGGTCTTTTCTACATAGGCGTATCGAAACGGTGAAGCCCGTATCGAAACACTATGTAAAAAACCTCACCCAGATTAAGCCCATTTCAAAACAGGTAGAGCTGTATCGAAATGTTTTGACACTGTAAATGGTCGTATCGAAATATCTAGGGAGTGTTTCAAAACGCCTGGGTGGTTTTGCAAAATTTGGCTTTAGAAAACGCATTAAAGCCCTTTAAGAATTCCTCAAACATATTTTCAAGTTGTTTGGACTTAAAAGCATTTTGAATTCTTTTCAATTTAGTCTAAAACTATTTTTTAATTATTATATTAAAACACATGTTTCTACAAAGGGCATGAGTATTCTATATGCTTTTTTATTGTGACCGTCTTCATTGGTCTGTTGGTGCATCTTCTCTTGATCTCTTCTCTGGTCAGGATTTTGTCATGCGTCTACCAGCGTTCTTCGGCCACCATTTCCATCCTCCACCTTAAAGTCTAACCCTCTCATCCACTCGAGTAGTTATTACAGTTTCTGGCGGTTACCTGACAGGTACGTTTTAGAATTGACACATGCCCCTGTTGGCAGTACGATTACCTTTATTATCCTTTTTGGCACGTGTTTCATATGCTTTACTATGACAATGTTACCGTTATCTATGGCCTTCATAAATTGCAGGCAACCTCTGGAACTTCGTCACACAATCAATTAGTATTGTTTTTGTATGTATCCTTTATGGTAGATGGCATTCTCAGCCTCATGGACAAACTGATTTTCGCTGACGAGGAGGCGGTCACCTTTCAGTTAATCGATTCCCTTAACACTATCGAAGGGGACTCTCCATAATCATGGTTGATTGGTAAGGTTTTGTCTCCAGTTTCTCATGATGGCCCCTCACTCATCCGGGTTTTCCATTCAATTTGTGCTGCTGAAATCTCCGAGATCAATCAATTGAAGGCTGGATACTTCTTGTTCCAATTCCCTAGCAACACAATTAAGTCTGCCATTATCTGTCATTCAATAACGCTCTTATTGGCTATTGCCTTTGCGGAGTTCAACCCATCCTTATCCCTGGCAGATTATGATTGCCGCAAGCAGCTTATCTGGATTGGTGTATATCGCCTTCCTCTAGGGCTCATGATTGTGTGTACATGCACTGCACTTGGGAACTGTTGTGGTCGCCTCATTGCTTTGGACTTGCGTCGCATGGAGAGTACTTTCGGCTGCGAATGGAGATTGACATCTCCAAACCGTTGTGTCGCTGCATTAGACGGGGTACAAGAAACAAATGCACATCCCAGGTCTTCCCGATAAAATATGAGTGTCTCCCTGATTTTTTCTATGGATGTGGAATGATAGGTCACATGGTTTCTGGTTGCCCAACTACCCCTCCTCACTTGTCTGCACCCTATCAATAGCGCTTCCTACAAATGGAGGGTTGCTTGAATGTAGAGAGTTCCCTACTTGTATTGGTTTACTATTACTATGGAATGGTGAAATAAAAGTTGAACTTTTATCTTACTCAGACTTACATATTTATATGGGTAAACTACTGCAAGGGTCACTTTCGTTTCCCGTTTGTACATATTTAGTCACCATTTTTGAAAAGTGTCAATAAGTAGTCATCTACGTTTTCGATGTGTAAATGCTAGATAACACACTCAGAGATTGAAGAAAGATAGGAAAGAGAGACGGCACTCTCAGCTTTTATTAATAAGTCCATAATATCTCAAAGAGACTGGACTGGGTATTTATACAATGCTGACTGAATCAGTTAGAGTTAGTAAACTAACAACCTCCCTAACCAACTCTTGCTGACTCAGCACAACAGATTCATATTACAACAGACTCACATTTACTCTACCTATCTAATACTCATAACATTCACCCAACTCCGGAAAACTTCTGAAAATTGCTGATCTTGAACAGGAAAAAGAGAACCACCTGCAGCGGAGCAAGGAAACAACAAGAACAAAGCAAAAGAAAAGAATAAAAGGAAACAATACCTTAAGCTACAGAAGACGAGGAAACAACAACAAGCTTAGTACGAAAACGAGTGAACACAGGGGCAGACAACGACTTTGTCATAACATCAGCAACCTGCTCAAAAGCAGGAACTTCATTGACCAGAAGAGTCCCAGCAGCTACCTTCTCCCGAACAAAATATAAGTCAAGTTCAACATGTTTGAACTTAGAGTGCAACACAGGATTCGCAGAGACCGCAACTGCACTAGAATTATCACACCACAAAGTAGGAACACCTTCACACAAAACATGCAACTCATGTAGCAAAGACAGTAGCCACAGCACCTCAGAGGTAGCACAGGCAACAGCCCTGTACTCAGCCTCCGCAGTAGAACGAGAAACAACAGATTGTTTCTTCGAACCCCAGGAGACTGGATTTCCTCCAAAAAACAGACAGAAACCAGTAGTCGACCTTCGATCATCCAAATCAGAACCCCAGTTTGCATCAGCAAACGCAGTAATATTCAAACGAGAAGTTGCTGTAAACTTCAAGCCACAGTCAATAGACCCTTGTAAATAACGCAAAATTCGTTTAACTGCTTGAAAGTGAGTGTCAAGAGGATTTTGCATAAACTGGCATACTCTATTAACAGCAAACGCAATATCAGGACGAGTAATAACAACATACTGTAAAGCACCAACAATGCTTCTATACTCAGAGACATTAGAAATAGGAGACCCATCAGAAACTGAAAGATTGAGACTAGTGACCATCGGGGTAGGAAGAGCCTTGGCATTTTCCAAACCACTCCGAGTCAACAGATCACGAATATACTTAGTCTGACTTAACACAACTGAACCATCAACATAAGAGACTTCAATACCCAAGAAAAAATTCAACAACCCAAGATCTTTAAGCGAAAACTGTTTATCTAAATCAGTGATGACCGTCTGAACTTCAAGCATATCATTACCAGTAACAATTATGTCGTCGACGTAAACCAGCAAGTAAACAACTAAACTATTGCTCAATCGAACAAACAGAGAAGGTCAGACTTAGAGACAGTGAAACCAACAGAAATAAGATAATCCCGCAATTTCTCAAACCAGGCTCGAGGAGCCTGTTTCAGACCATATATAGCTTTATTCAATTTGCACAATAACCTCGTATCATTACCTTGTTCATACCCAGGAGGCTGTGTCATATAAACCTCCTCAGCAAGATCGCCGTTAAGAAAGGCGTTGTTGACATCGATCTGCCGTAGAGTCCACCCTCGTGTCACAGCAATGGAGATAATGGTGCGAACGGTAGTCGGTTTGATTACGGGACTGAACGTCTCGTGAAAATCGCACCCAAGTTGCTGCAGATAACCCTTAGCCACCAACCGGGCCTTGTACCGGGACACCGAACCGTCCGCATGACGCTTGACCTTAAAGATCCATTTGCACTGAACGGCACGTCGATTGGGGGGCAACTCAACAATGGTCCATGTGTTGTTCTTCATCAACGCATCATATTCGGCTTGAGCGGCTTGGTGCCAGTGAGGGTTCTGCATCGCTTCACGAATCGTGCTGGGTTCAGCAACATCAGGAAGAGAAGGGGGCGAGGCAACCGAGGCTGTGAAAACCTTTGGTTTACGAATACCGGCTTTCCCCCGTGTGACCATCGGATGCAAATTGACCACAGGAGGAGACGATGCAGACGGAGGCAAAGACAACGATGAACCATCATTTGTATCAGGGACGGAGGAGGACGACACTTCTGGAGAAGCAGAAGACCGGCCTTCGGAGGAGGACGACAGCGGAGAATCACCACGCACCGGAGAACCAGCCAAAGAATACACAGGACCGTCGCGAGTAGAAGGGAAAAACACAGGTTCTTGAGGGGGGCACACAAACTGCATCTGCAGATTGAGCGGCAGGACTCGTAAAACCACCATGCCCTAATTCTAATTGAACAGCATTATGCCCTAACTCTGACTGAACAAACATATCAGGATCATGAGTTGGACTCACCATATTATCACCCGGGCTATACCCCTGACCCATATCATTTGATGACAACTCAGGCCCAGTAGTATCTTCAGCAAGTATAGGAGAGACAACATTAACTTGTTCACAGGTTCGGTCAACACCCTCCGATCGTCCGGGCCTACTAGAAGACGGCCCACTAGAACTAGAGGCACGAGCATTATTGAGAGGAGATTGAGAAACGGAACCAGGAGGCTAAACCGGAGCCTCTATATTCGGAGAAGATCCAGGAGAAAGCCCACTAGGAGTAGTAGACTTGGTCTGTGAAGAAGTGACCGCAACATTGGGCCCAGGTGAAACCAGAATTAAAGGAAACCCATCAGAAACACATGACCCAGCATTGGATAGCCCAGTATCTGGAGAAGAATTCAACGAGGACTTGGCCCAAGGAAACTTTGTCTCATCAAAAATAACATGTCGAGACAGAATAATTTTACCATCTGAGTCGAGGCACTTATAACCCCGATGTTGAGGACTATACCCCAAAAAAGTACATTGCCTAGTCCGAAAATCAAACTTATGTTGATTAAACGGACGTGTTAATGGAAAACAAGCACAGCTAAAAACCCGTAAATAAGCATAGTCAGGTTTATTCTTGTGTAAGATCTCATACGGGGACTTGCCATGTAAAACACGAGTAGGCAAACGATTTATTAGAAAAACGGCTGTAATGAAAGCATGGATCCAAAAACGCAAAGACAAACCGGTCTGAGCCAAAAGAGTAAGGCCCATATCTACAACATGCCGATGTTTCCGTTCGGCCTTACCATTTTGTTCAGACGTGCTCGGACAAGAAATTCGATGAAGAAGACCATGTTCAACAAACCATTTTGAAAGAACCTTATATTCACTCCCTCCATCCGTTTGTAACTCTTTAATCTTGCATTGAAATTGAACCTCAACCATAGTGTAAAAATTAACAAAACAAGAAGCAACATCGGATTTGCGCTTAAGCAAATACAACCATGTAAATATGCTAAAAACATCTATAAAAGAAACATAATACCGATAGCCATCAGACTCTTCATGAGCCGAACCCCATACATCCGATACAACAAGTTGAAAAGGAGCAGTGTACTCAGTTTGCGATAAGGAAAAAGGGAGTTTGTGTGCCTTGCCTTGGACACACGGAACACATACAGAGGGCAAATTATTGTCACTAATAGGAATACTACAAGAATTTAAAACTGAATGTAAGGTCGAAAGCGAAGGGTGGCCAAGACGTCGATGCCAAACTTCCAATGGCAATGCAGACTTCGAAACAGCAAAGACTTGTGTGACAGAATTATGCATACCACTCGAACCAGCAGATCGAAGCTCATACAACCCCTCGGGAGTGAGCTTCCCCTCCAGCAGAGGCCTCTTGGTCCGTGCATCCTTAACAAGACAATGTCGATGATGAAACTCAAAAAACACATCGTTGTCACGAGCAAAAGTAGAAACAGACAATAAGTTCTTCCTAACGTCAGGAGCACACAACAGATTGTTCAAGCTTAAGGACCTATCCTCACACACCAACTGACCACAACCAATATGGGAAATACGAGCTTGAGTACCATTGCCAACAAGTAAAGAATCCATACCTGTGTATGCTGTTTCAGCCTGCAGGTTTGTTCGATCATTGGTGATGTGGTGAGTAGCCCCTGAATCAGGGTACCACACCACATCACGTGAACCAGAAGCAGCACCAGGTGACCCAGGATAAGTTGCAACACCTGGAACAGATGGGAAGACAGTAGAGATCGAAGGTAGAACAGCAGAAGCAGTAGGAGAGAAGGACGTTGGAACACCACTAGGTACAAAAGGAACATATGGTGTAAAACTCGCAGGATAAGAAGCAACAGAAGGTACAAAGGTATGATTATATGCCTGAGCAGAAGAAGAACTTGGACTAAAAGACTCAGATTTCGAACCAAAATTCGAAGCATTGGAAGAAGAACCATAATCTCCTCTTGTGTTAGGAAGCCCAGTGAATGAATGATCAAACCAATAGTAACATTTCTGAACTAAGTGACCGTATTTGCCACAAAGTTGACACTGTGGACGGTTCGAGCCAAAACGACCCCTTCCACGACCTCTGAAATAACTGTTGTCACGCTGCCCTCTAGAGTCCTGATTCATAGTGGAAAACTGATTCGAAAATTGATTTCCACTGAACTCATCCTTGTTAACAGAATCCCCTGACTTAGCAATATGAGTGACCACATTAGCTTGAATTGCAAAACCATCAGTCATAAATTCTTTCTGTCTTGCTTCGCAATCAAACAACATTTCAGTGAGATTTTCAAGAGTTAGAACTTCACGCGATGCCACAGCAATAACAGACTCGAACTCAGCTGTCAATCCAGCAAGAATAACACTGACTTGTTCTTGCTCTGTGACCACATTCCCAGCAGCACTTAAGGTGTCACAAATTTGTTTCACCTTTCCAAGATACTCACTGACAGAGAGCCCACGTTTCTTCTGGGAATGAAGGCTGTGTCGAAGCGAGGAAATCTTCGAGGAGGACTTAGCACCATACCTTCTTGCCAAAGTATTCCAGATGCCCAGAGACGTATTGATGCCGGTGAGATGAGGAAGCACATCAGCACTTATGGTGGATAACAGCCACGAGGCAAGGAGTCTATCTTGCTTGAGATAAGCAAGAAAAATAGGATTCGCAACTGTCACCCCTGCTGAATCCACAATCGTCTTAGCAGGAACCTCATGATCCGAGATAAAAGGTACTAGGCCATATCCTTCAACAATTAGAAGGACTTGATGCTTCCAAATCACATATGTGTTTTCACTCAGCTTAACAGTGTCAAGCTTTGGGAGTTGTTGAATGAAATACTCATTTGTCGAAGACGTTAGCGTAGCAGAAATGGAACTAGATCCAACAGACGAGGTGGTAGCCATCACTTGAACCAGACGCAGACTACAACTCAGTAGGTACAAGCAAATCACCAAAGGAAACAACTAAAACCAGACCACAGATACATTTCATCAAACAGATTATGTGCACAAAAGACTAACAACCTCCAACGGAGCACATCAGAAGCATTCGACCAAACAGATCAACAGAGTAAACTCACAACAGAGCTAGATACAACAGACGATACACAAACCAAACGAATCAGATTAGAAGACAGCAGAACAACGATCAACCAAAACACGAACAATACGAACTATACGAAACAGAATCAGATCAACAGAGCCACCATAACCACACAAACAAGAACAGATCAACAGAAACGATCACCAATAGAGCTAGTAAAGACTGTGATGCCACAAAGATGATAAAACATCAAAAGGCACAATTCTTTGATCTAAAAGTTACCTGAGAAATCACTAGTCCGTTTGCAACCAAACCTCAAACAGACGTTCTTGCGACTGAAAAGATAACTTTGATAAAAATAAGATCAAAGAATCGATGTAAAGATCAAGATAGGTGAGGACACGAATCTTACCCCAATTGAATCAATCCGAAGCAATTAACTAGAAAATGCAATGAGACGGAGAACAAACCGAGCTGATTCTTGAGTCACGATCTTGAATCCACAATCACAGTCTTTAGCAAGCAAGAAGAACACGAAACACAGCGGAAAGGATCCCAGAACAAGCGACTGATACCATGCTAGATAACACACTCAGAGATTGAAGAAAGATAGGAAAGAGAGACGGCACTCTCAGCTTTTATTAATAAGTCCATAATATCTCAAAGAGACTGGACTGGGTATTTATACAATGCTGACTGAATCAGTTAGAGTTAGTAAACTAACAACCTCCCTAACCAACTCTTGCTGACTCAGCACAACAGATTCATATTACAACAGACTCACATTTACTCTACCTATCTAATACTCATAACAGTAAAGACTTGGTCACTCCGATGTTATAGTCCGTTAATCTCCTAACAGATTGTTGATGTGGCGGAATTAATGAAATGACAATATCCGCGTGCCATCTACTTTGTACAAGTCAAACAACACCTATAAGTCAAAGTGGAAGCTTTTGTTAATATTTTTTGTTAATCGGTTTCTTCATCCAACCATGAACTTGACTTGTTAGGTTATTGTCTGGCAGAATCAAACTCCATTATAAGTCATTTTCTGTTTGAATCAAACTAAACGTTTAACGGAAAAACCCTGGAAACCCTACATCTCCAAACCAAGTTTTTTTTTTCATGCTTATCCCATTTGTTTGTGGAGCTTTCCATCATCAAGAAGGAGATGAATTCTGGATCAGGCCACTTTCTTTTGTGGGAACCCAAGGTATAGTTCGGTTCAATTCGATTACGAGAACTCGAACGATTGTGTTCCTTTTGTGGTAAAGCTGAAGGACGAGAAGGAAGAGAAAATCAAACCGGAAACTGCCAGCATCATCAGTCTCAAAGGGATGTTTCTGAAGTGATCGATAGGCTTCAAACACCATTGGAATCGGATTGAAAGATGAGAAAAAGAAGAGCATTTCATGGAATGTTAAGTTACAGAATCAGAGAAGACCTTCTCATTATATCCCAGCCGTTATAATCTTGATTCCGTTATAATCTGAGAAAAATTGGGACTACAAGAGATAAGTTCCCACAATCTATCAAAATTGCAGATGCAAAACATCTTTGGTATTTCAATTTTTATATTTGTATTGCGATTGCAGACATAACGAATGTAATGTCATAAGCTGATATTTTCTCGGTTCACAATCACACCCGTCTCAATAAACTGAAATAGAATGTTTATATATATATATATATATATATATATATATCAGAAGCAGCAGGTTAACGTTACATACAACCGGTGGCCTTTCTCCATTTGTAGAACTGGGAAATGGGAATGTATCCATACACATATATGTACATAAATACAAGAACAATTAATTCAAAGCATGCACGAAGGGATTAACATTTAGCAAGTACTGAAATGAACTTAGCTGGATCGAACCGTGTCGATGGCTGCAACTAAGTCGTCGAATTTTGCTCTGGTCACCTCCTTTACTATCTTGTTGTGCTTCAGTATCTTGAACGTTGGAACCACCCTTATGTCGAGCTCCTACGCCAATGGCTGCCAAAATCATTGCACAAATTTCTCATCCTCGCATAGTTTCATAATTTTCCTAGACTCTGTTTAAATCACTACTTACATACATAATATAAATTAACAAAATCCCCAGATAGTTGAGCTAACTAATGGATTTGGAAATAATCATAGGAATTTTAGCTACCTTGTTTTCTTGATTGCAATCAAGCTTTAGAAAGACAACGTCAAGGCACCGGACTATAGCGTCATTTAATTAATTCCATGGATATTGCCATGAACTTGACTTGTTAGGTTATTGTCTGGCAGAATCAAACTCCATTATAAGTCATTTCCTGTTTGAATCAAACTAAACGTTTAACGCAAAAACCCTGGAAACCCTACATCTCCAAACCAAGTTTTTTTTCATGTTTATCCCATTTGTTTGTAGAGCTTTCCATCATCAAGAAGGAGATGAATTCTTGATCAAGCCACTTTCTTTTGTGGGAACCCAAGGTATAGTTCGGTTCGATTCGATTACGAGAACTCGAACGATTGTGTTCCTTTTGTGGTAAAGCTGAAGGACGAGAAGGAAGAGAAAATCAAACCGAAAACTGCCAGCATCATCAGTCTCAAAGGGATGTTTCTGAAGTGATCGATAGGCTTCAAACACCATTGGAATCGGATCGAAAGATGAGAAAAAGAAGAGCATTTCATGGAATGTTAAGTTACAGAATCAGAGAAGACCTTGGAATTGTCATTTTATTAATTTCGCCACATCAGTAATCTGTTAGGGGATTAACGGGCTATAACGTCAAAGTGACCAAGTCTTTACACATCGAAAACGTAGATGACTACTTATTGGCACTTTTCAAAAGTGGTGACTAAATCTTTACAAACGGGAAACGAAAGTGACCCCTGCAGTAGTTTACCATATTTATATTTATGTCATTATTACTACTTGTTATGAACATTTACGGTTCACTAGAATTCATGGTTACGCTGGTCGATAGTGGAAACATTGGACTTGGTCCCTTCTTAATAGGCTCCGAAATCACTCTTCCCTTAGTTGATTGGGGAGACCTAAATGAAATATTAATGGATTCTGAAAAGCAAAGGGGTGTAGGAGATCCCGCTCAGACATTCAAAGCTTCCGAGATGCTTTTGTTGTTAATACTCAAAATATAACTCATATAATAATGATATTTAATTCTATTATTAATAGAATTAATTTGTGATTTGGAAATGACAATTTTGCCCTCATTATTTAGCCTATAAATAATGGGCAATTTCACTCATTTGAGACATATTTAAGTAATGGAGTTTGCTTTAGAAACACTTTGTTTGGTTTTTATAAACCTATGACGAGTGTTGATTTTGAGTTGAGAGAAGAGCAGTACCATCAGAGTCCGCTCCATCTTTCGAGTGTACGAAATTTGAAGAGTCGTGCTAACCTCAGGAGGTCGTTCGTCCATTGTAGCGATTACACACATCGGGGAAAATTCACTTCTAAGGCAGTGGTTAATACCACAACACGATTTGGTTTCGTTTAATTATTTTATTATTTTCCAGTCAGTGCTAACGCCTCGTTTTGTAACAGTCTATTTTCCAACAATTTAGAAGTGAATTCAATGTTGTTGTCGAAATGATTCGTATCATTGGTGTTCTCATGCTCATGAAAACCCCGAGATGATACCACTATAACTCTGGTTAAAGGTTGGTATTTTTGGGGGAAATGGATAAAGGACGACAAATATACTCGATACACTTAAAATAGTAAGTCCAATATTTAAGAGCATATAATGTTTCATATATAATATTAAATGGATTTAATAGTTTGTTACATGGAAAATGCAATGAAAAAACGATTCAAATTTCATGTTCCTACAAACATCATAGCATTAAAGTGCTATTTTAAAGCTTTATATTAAGCTTTATATACAAAGTCCGTTAGAAAGAAAAAAAGATTTTAATGTTGTGCTCTTAATTATAGTATTATCAGCTCAGGAATTTTAAATGGTTTTTATTATTTTACATTCACGTGTTGACACTGAATGTATAAAATTTTGTATTATGGTTGTTTAATCATGTGTTGTAATTACTTACATTGATTAGATTGCATTGTTTTAATGAGTTGTGCATGAAAACGTTTAAAGAACGGTATGCAATGTTACATTCAAGATATACGTTAAAACCTTTAAATGCTTATAAAGCTTTTGCTTTAAATTTTGCATTTAAACGACTATTGTTGGTTGCTGCAAGACTTTTAAGTTTATGCATGAATGTTAATTATAGTTCATTATTTTACATTTTATATGGCTTTAAGTGTATACAATGTAGTATTTAAGCTACTCTTAAAGGGCCAATTTATGGTTGATAATTGGTACTAATAATTTTATTTTGTGAAGTTTATAAAGATCGCAAGATAATTGAAATTTTGGAGAAAAAGTTTAGAGCCAATGATAAATAATTCTCCGATCAACTATTTTTGAGTTGTCCAAATTCTGGTCCAATCTTACACCTTGTTGATGTATTGATTTTTCCCTTGTCGTGCTAACAATTTTTTGTGAGAAATTTAAACAACATGACAGTTGAAGAAAATGTAAGAATATGATAAATGCTGGAATGATTCTCAAGTCAAATATTCTTATCGATGAGCTTTTCATATTCTGGTACGAATCCCACAATTTATTGAAAATAAAATGGGAGTCTCAAAGATAAGAATTTCAATTACTATCGATAAATTATTTTTGAGAAAATTATTGTTGGTAAAATTCTCAAAGGCTAATTTTGTGAAATCTTTTTTGATTTTAGAATTAACATGTTTTAATGAGATGTTAATTCTTATGAAGAGGTCGAAGATACAAATATGGTGAGAATGAACAAAGTCTACTTGGAATTGTAATTATACCTATAAGATCAAATTATTTAGACTTGTCTATTAATTCATGCTTTTTATCACGTGAACTTATATTGAGCCTTTAAGCTAGTCTTTAACTCAGTGAGCATGTTTAGACCATGGTAAAGACTAAAGGCTAGAATGAATGACTTTTCTAAGTAGTGAGACTTATATTAAGTATGCTTAATAAGATACTATTGTGAGTAAAAGTATCAAGCATAATTCTTTAAGAGACCTTAATTAAAGAAAGAGAAAATTTATAAATGACTTATTGAAAAATATTATGAAAATGCATGTCTAGGATTGGTTCTATCAAAGACCTGGTATTTAAGCGTGCCTAGTGCACCAGCTCTCTTTTATGGTAACCTACCTGGTGCATTGTTTTTTAATGTGCTAACTTTTATAAAAATACTATGACAAATAAGATCTCTTCAAACTTAGTGTAGGAGTTAAAAGAGTTGAGATTAATTTGGTTGAGCAGAATACCAAATTTAGTCATAGTAAATAAAATATGTGATGGTCTCTTCAGGGCTAATATGCTGAATAATATGAATGAGAATATGATAGACATTAGTGCTACTAAAAGTATGTTGTAGCAATTAAATCTCTTTGAGTTCTTTTCCTAAGTAGATGAAAGGAAAGAGATGATCTATCTTAAGAATTGTGTTGAAAACTCTTGTAATAAACTTGAGATAATTTTTTTCTATTGCTAGGAAAATTTGTAAACTCTTCATAAATATTTGCATAATATTCTTAATTTCTCGAATTAGGAGAAAGTTAAAATTCTCTTTGAATGAGTTAAAAGGAATTTCATAATCGTTTGAGATTATGTATATTAATCTTAATGATTAATATTTCTCAAAACCTTGAGAATATAATCATATGTAAACAAGATTTGAGTTTGTTAAAATATCGTTTTATGGTTAAAACTCATAAAAAACTTTACTCTAGTATGATTGAGTATTTGTTTACACATTGTTCAAGACACTTATGGATTTGTTTCTATCTTAAAAATGTTAGAAATGTGAGGGTGTCTAGCAAAAGTCAGTTTGCCTGACTTTAAAAAAACCACTATCAGTTCTAAAACTATTGATGCAATGTTTATAGGGTATGCTACAAATAGTGTCGCATACAAGTTTATGTCTTTACATTACTTCTCAATTTGTGAATCTAGGGATGTTGTGTTCTTTGAGGACTCCTTTCCTCTTAAGAAACCTAGATTAAATGTTGAAACACAACGAGAAAATCATACTTCTGCTTCTTCTAGTATTTCTGCCAAGAAAACTCTAGAGTTTGAATTAGAGCATAGAAGAAGTAAAAGACAAAAGGTAGCAACTACCTTCAGACCAGATTTTATAACTTCCTTTATTACAGAAATTAGTGATTTAGACTCTATAACCGAACATATAGCTCAATATTTCCTTTTATATGATGATCCAAAGACATATAATGAAGCTATAAGTTCAATTGATGCTAGTTCTTGGAGAAATGCTATTGATGATGGACTAGAATAAATAATGTCTAATCACACTTGAGAGTTGGTTGACTTGCCTAGAGGATTTAAACATATCAGTAATAAATGAGTCTTTAGAAAGAAACTTAGACCAGATGGGTCAATCCAGAAGTATAAGGCAAGACAAGTAGTCAAAGGGTTCACTCAGAAGTTTGGTATTAACTTCTTTGATATGTACTCTCCCGTGACAAAAATCTCAACAATTCGTGCCTTGTTTGCAATCACGTCCATTCATAAGTTGCATGTACATCAAATGGATGTAAAATCTGCATTTTTGAATGGAGATTTAGATGGGGAGATCTATATGGAGCAACCACCAGGTTTTGAGACACCTGGTATGGAAGGTGTGTAGACTTAAAAAGTCTCTCTATGGCCTTAAACAAGCTCCAAAGCAGTCGTACGGGAAATTTCATAAAACCACATTGAGTTTTGGTTTTATTGTTAATAGAGCGGATGCATGCGTGTATTCGAAAATGTTTGGGACTGGTTGTGTCATCATAAGCTTATATGTGGGTGGCATGTTGATATTCAGTACTAACATTGAGTCCATTAACAAAACGAAAATTTTCTTGTCTACTAAATTTGAGATGACTGATTTGGAAGAGGTTGATGTGATCTTAGGAGTAAAAGTTACCAAAACTGAAAATGATTTTCTTTAAATCAAACACACTATATTGAGAAGGTGTTAAAGAAATTTGACAGTTTTGATGTCATCCATGTTCGAATTACTTATGACTCTTGTATCTATATTTTTAAAAATAAAGGAAGTAGTGTTTCCCAAGAAGAGTATGCTAAAATTATTTGAAGCCTTATGTTCTTAACGAACTATACTCGGCCTGATATTGCCTATGTAGTGAGTAGGTTAAGTAGATATACTCATAATCCTACTGGAGAGCATTGAATTGTACTCAGGCGCTTACTTAAGTATCTTAAAGGTACTATTGAGTGGAAACTCGATTTTTTTGGATTTCCTTTAGTCTTAGAGGGATATTGTGACGTCAACTAGGTTACCGATAATGATGAAGTAAGCTCCACGAGTGGGTATGTCTTTACCTTAGGTGGTGTAGCGATTTCATGGAAGTCTGCTAAGCAAACTTGTATCGCTTGCTCTACCATGGAGTCAGAGTTTATTGCTCTTGACCTAACTGGGCAAGAAGCCGAATGGCTTAGAAATTTGTTAGCATAAATTCCATTATGGGGAAAATCGACTCCTCTGGTGTCCTTGTTGTGATTCACAAGTGTCGATATGTGTGGCTAAAGTCAAGCTTACAATGGTAAGAAGAGACACATTCATATAAGACATGAATCAGTGAGACACTTAACGGAGTATTCTCTTTAGAGTATGTGAAGTCAGAAAGGAACCTAGCAAATCTGCTTACCAAAGGGTTAAGTCAGAAATTGGTCCTAAATTCGTCGAGGGGGATGAGTTTAAAGCCTATTGGTTGAGGAATTCATGGTGAATACTCAACTTAGTTATCTAAGTTCAATGTGGTCAAACGAAACCATGGAAAGACTCATAGTGTACATTTCTCATTACCTATCCCTATGACGAATAATGTACATGCACAAGTTGAGCATTGTTGCTCTTAATAAATTCATAGCTCAGGTTTTGGGGTGGTCTTAGTGAGAAAGACTTGATGAATTTACCAACTTTGGTTGAATAAACTACTCTTAATAAGTTCATTTCCCACTATTGAGTGGGTAGTCTTATCGCGAAGGACTGCCCCGTGTTGAGTGAGAAGTCCTATTGCGAAGGACTGAATGAACTTACCGCTAGAAATGATGAGTTTTCTTAAAACTCTTAAAGAATTCAATCCCTAGAGTTTGGGTTGTTCTATTGAGAAGAACTTATTGAATTCGCCGATTAAAGAGGTTGAGTTTTTATTCTTAATGAATTCTTTTCCCAGAGTTTGGGTGGTTCATTTTATAATTGAACTTGAAGAATTCACCTATTTATTTAAGAGGATGAGCTTAAGGAAAAAGCTCTTAATTAGTTTATAGCTCTTATTTGAGTGGTTTATGTTGAGATAAACTTGATGAAATAACCTATGTAAGTGAGAAGGACTAGCCACCTTCTATGAAAAACATTGGGCCGTTTTTCTAGTACACTTGCTAAAATCTATATATATATATATATATATATATATATATATATATATATATATATATATATATATATATATATATATATATATATATATATATATTCGTATATATACTTTGTAGACACATCGAGGACTTCGGTGGATGAAGGGGTTGGTTGTGTGTTATGAGTTTACCCTAATCTTAGAAAGTTCAAGACTAGTTTCACTTGTCTAAGAGAATGATTGCTCATCATCACTATGTACTAGTTCAAGATACGTTCACTAATGCTTAAGCAACTAATCTCGTTATTGCTCTTCTCATGTTTTAACTTCAATGCTCTCATATCTACGAAGGATATTTTTTCGCATTGGTGGGAGATTGTTGTTAATACTCAAAATATAACTCATATAATAATGATATTTAATTCTATTATTAATAGAATTAATTTGTGATGTGGAAATGATAATTCTGCCCTCACTATTTAGCCTATAAATAGTGGGCAATTTCACTCATTTGGAAACACTTTGTTTGGTTTTTATAAACCTATCACGAGTGTTGATTTTGAGTTGAGAGAAGAGCAGTACCATCAGAGTCCGCTCCATCTTTCGGGTGTACGAAATTTGGAGAGTCGTGCTAACCTCAGGGGGCGTTCGTCCATTGTAGCGATTACTCACATCGGGGTGAATTCGCTTCTAAGGTTGTGGTTAATACCACGACACGGTTTGGTTTCGTTTAATTATTTTATTAGTTTCCAGTCAGTGCTAACGCCTCGAACGCCTTGTTTTGCAGCAGTCTATTTTTCCAACAGCCTTAGCTCAAACAATTTATGGGATCAACGACCGAGCAAAGGTTGGTTTACTTGGCACAAAACTGCCAATCAAGCAACCACGGTGTGTGAAAAGACTCGACCGGGTTCCTAGGAGATTCAAATTGGATACGGACTCATCCAGACAGTAAGGTTATATCTGAATTTGCCTCCCAATCCGATCACTGTATTATTTCCATTGACACTACTAGGGCATCATATTCAGTGGGGAACCATAATCGTAGGGACTATTTCCAATTCGACTCCTGTTGGATGATAGAAACTGCATGCTGTGATCATGTGTTGAACCTGACATCACCAACTCTTGAGAAGCTTCAGACAATGGGGAGAAATCTTGAGCACTGGCAACGTGAAAGGCGATCCAATCAAAATCTCGAATCAAGTTCCTTCCAAAGCAAATAGAAAGGCTATTCCGAATAAAGGTGCAGCGATAAAGCTCGACATCGAGAAAGCGTATGACTAAGTTGAATGGCCATTCTTACGAGCAATGGTGACTAAGGTAGACTTTGTCGATCAATGGACATAATTAATTATGAAGTGCACCGACCATCTTCGACAAGATGCAAATGGATAAACTTTGATGGAACTTTTCATCCCACAAACAGTTAGTCTGGTATTGGAATTTTGGGCAAAATACTTTCCATTAGGGATGTAAAAACAGGTCAACAGTTGGGTTTCAGGTCGGGCTCTGTCAGGTCGGGTCAAATCGGTTACAGGTCATTTCAGGTCATTTTTTGTTTTGACTCGATTCGGTTCGGGTTCGGGTTCATTTCGGGTCGGGTTCATTTCAGGTCGGGTTCAATTCAGGTCGGGTTCATTTCGGGTCGGGTTCATTTCAGGTCGGGTTCATTTCAGGTCGGTTCATTTCAGGTCGGGCCAAAACGGTTAATTGACAGGTTGATTTCAGGTCGGTTTCGTTTCAGGTCGGGTTCATTTCAAGTCGGTTTCGTTTCAGGTCGGGTTCATTTCAGGTCGGTTTCGTTTCAGGTCGGGTTCATTTCAGGTCGGTTTCGTTTCAGGTCGGGTTCGTTTCAGGTCGGTTTCGTTTCAGGTCGGGTTCATTTCAGGTCGGTTTCGTTTCAGGTCGGTTTCGTTTCAGGTCGGGTTCTTTTCAGGTCGGTTTCGTTTCAGGTCGGTTTCTTTTCAGGTCGGGTTTATTTCAGGTCGGGTTCCTTCGGGTTTAGGATTTATTGTGTTATGTGTATTGTAGGGACTAGGGACTAGGGATTATGATTTAGGGGTGGGTGGTATGGCCTAAGCTTTAGGGATTGGGGATTAATGTTTAGGGTTCATAAATTGATTCATACATGCTTACATGCATTATATATACTTTCTATAATACATGTATGTACTTTCTTTCATATGTGATATACATACGTTAGATAGAGTTGAGAGACTCGACTCAAACTTAAAAATCGATCAATTAATTACTAAATAAATTGAATTATTTGAGTCCTATTTTATAATTTAAATTCTATTTGATTTTTTTAGATGAGTTTATAAAATTATGATTTTAATCAAGTTGAAGAAAAAAATTAAAGTCGAAACGATTTTTGTTTTGCCTCAAATAAAAAAGAATAAATTTTTTGAATCAAATCTATTTAAAAAATTCAAATCAATTCAAACTGAATTTTGTTCACTCTTTTTTAGAATTTAATTTTGTTCACTCTTAATGGTTTATATTATGGATGAGTCGGGAAAATGGCAGTTTGCCCAAGGCGAGTCTAGATTAGACGTTATATATCGATAGATACTATTAATTATTTTAATAACTTTTGAGATCATGGGATTTAAAATATGATTATTTTCTTTTTTAGAATAAAATATATTAAATCACTTTCTATACCACTTTTTCATATTTTTATTTTTTAATTCAAAATAATAAAATTATTAAAATAAAAAGGGAATAACAATTTAAAAATTAAAAGATAATTTTTTGCATATTTTATTCTAAAAATAAATAATTATGTTTCAAGTCTGCATAATTTCACAAATTATTAAAATAATTAATAGTTCATATCAATATATATAATTGGGTGGTATTGAGGTATATTCTAGAATTTTTCGTTTGTCCAACTTTGTGAATCATAAGTTTATAAATTAATCATATGTTAATCCTCTTAAAATTTGAAATTTATTTTAATCCCTCAATAAATTGTATTATTTTCATTGTGCAAATCCAATCATTGATTTCTTTTAGGTATATCATATATGATGTTTGTAGGTATGCGTACAATTCGAGTTTTTTCTCGTTCAATCGTAATTCAAATTTTATGATAAAATAAAGTAAAATGCATTATAAAAATTATCCTTAAATATATAAAAGAATATTAGACTACTATTTTGGGTCAATTTTTTTAATATCGTAAATCTGAATTTTAAAAGGAAAACCCCCAGATTGTCAAATTCGATAACCCATCAAGTTGGGGTAATTTGACTAATATATCTATCTACATATATTTCTCAAACTGTTGAACTGAATATGTAAAAATAAACTAAAGAATTGAATTTGAAGAATCCGGCGATAGAAGCGCGGGAACTCAAAATTATTTTGTCTCCTTGGAACCACATCGATTTCAGAATGCCGAAACTACCCCTGACCCACCGCAAGATCCGCCCGCCCCAAGATGGGCACGGTATACGAGACATCTATTGGAATCTATTAAATTTAAGGTTTAATAGTTAAATAGGTGCCCAAATAGTTAAATAGGTGCTCAAATTATGTTTTTATTTTTAATTGTCTAAATTATTTTTGGGTCAAATAGACGCCTAACGTTTCATTTCGTGACTCATTTAATGTTTTTCGTTGATTTTTACTGTTAAAGAACATATGTGATCTCCTAAAATTCTAAAATCATATTAAAAATAAATAAAATTAATAAAACAAAATAAAAATATATCATGAAATGTTTAAATATTTTCGAAATAGTTCCCAAATTTGATCACTCCCGCCTACGTTGGTCGCGTTTCCAGCGACGGAAGAAAGTGTCCTCCCCTCGCCGGACAACCCACACATCGTGAATCGTTCGAAGGATCCATTCAACAATTTCAACGTTTCACACGACATCGGTCGATATTCATCGACGGAGTGGTGGGGTTGTTTTGTGAACTCTGAAAAAATTAAGAGATTTTCTAAAATTTAAATAATTTTATTTATTTTAAATATAATTTTAGAATTTTCAAGAAATGATTATGCATGTCTTTTAACGGTGAGAATTAACGGAGAACCTTAAATGGGTCATAAAATAAAATGTTAGGCACCTATATGACCCCAAAAATAACTTAAGCAGCTAACTGAAAAAAAGACATAGTTTAGGTACCTATTTGACGGTTAAGCCTAAATTTAGAAAAAAAAACATGAATTTGGATATTTTGCATATTTATTATTTATCTTTGAAGTTATTTTAAAATAAAAGTTAAGTTAATTAGAAAGACAATTTATTAATACTTAAAATTATTATTAATTTAATTTTTCTTTTAATTGAAGTTAAGTTAGTTAATTTATTAATACTTAACATTATTATTAATTTTAAAATTCATCAATACTTGACATTATTTTATATTCATTAAATATAATTCTCATTATCAGCAAATCAAATAATAGTATTAGTTCAGGTTAATATCAGTTCAGGTCAATATCAGTTCAGGTCAATATCAGTTTAGGTCAAGAACAGTTCAGGTCAATATCAGTTCAGGTCAATATCAGTTCAGGTCAATAACAGTTCAGGTCAATAACAGTTCAGGTTCAAAACAGGTCGGGTTCAAAACAGGTCGGGTTCAAAACAGGTCGGTTTCAAAACAGGTCGGGTCCAAACAGGTCGGGTTAAATCGGTTATCTGGCAGGTTAGTCTCGGGTTCGGGTTCGTTTCGGTCGGGTGCAGGTCGGGTTCGGTTACTACAGTAACAGGTCAAATTCGGGTTCGGGTTCACTTCGGTCGGGTGCAGTTCGGGTTCGATTCTACAGTTACAGGTCAAATTCGGGTTCGGGTTCGTTTCGGTCGGGTGCAGGTCGGGTTCGGTCTTTAAATTCTCGGGTTAAACCAGGTTCTGACTCGATCGGGTTTCAGGCAGGTTACCAGGTCGGGTCAGTTTTTCACACCCCTACTTTCCATCTGCTATCAATGTTGCTATTATGGAAGCACATGCATGTTATTAAGCCCTACTTCTAGCCCTCCATCCAGGATGGACGAAGGTTATTAACCTTCTTAAAGGATCACAAGATGTTGCCACATTATATTTTCAGAAGCTAAATGACAACCCCTACATATAAGTTTATTACTTACAAAATTACAATTATTTCTTAATTAAAATATCAAACGCGTCTAATTATTAATTTCACAACTCTATTTCTTTTCTTTAAGTTATATGTAAGTTTCGTGCTCATCATATAATAATCACAACTTACTTTATTTTTATCATTTTCTGATATTCACATAAGTCGTATACATGTAAATATGGAAATGTTTTACAATAATTCATACGTAATTCCTATTTTACTTTACATATAATGCCGGAAAAAATTATTTTTTTTTAAATTGGCTTATATCACAAATAAGTACTTGAAGTATATTAACTTTTTTTATTTAGGTGCCTGAAGTATTTTTTGAGTCAAAACCAATACATAAAGTATACTTTTTGGTTGAATTAATGACCCAAAGTATACTTTTTGGTCAAAATAGATACCTAAAGTATTTTTTTTGTTAAAATAGGTACCTAATACACACGCACACACTTTGACCAAAAAATACTTTAGGTACCTATTTTGACCAAAAATATACTTTAGGTACTTTGACGAAAAAATACTTTTGATACATATTTTGACCAAAACATATACTTTAGGTACTTAATTAACCAAAAAGTATACTTTAGGTACTTATTTTGATCAAAAAATACTTTAGGTACTTAAATAAAAAAATCGGTGTACTTTAGGTACTTATTTGTAATATAAGCCTTAAAAATTTAATAGATACTATTATAAAACCACATTACAAAATTAAATTAGAACTAAGAGGGTTGGTCCAGGGTAGTAAGCAGTTTGTTATTGTCACGGGGCTAGGTCTAGTCTCGTGCGGCCTTGGCCGCAAAGCACTTGGAAAGGCTTGAAAAGCGGCCAATGCCGAACGAGACTAGACCCGCCTAGACCTAGCCCCGTGACAAGTGGTATCAGAGTCATTTTCCGCATCCTACCGAGTTGAGAGATGGCGCAAGAAAGAAGGAACATTGCAACAAAGGAGAGAGTGGAATCTCCAAGTACGAAACTTGGAACCGAGGTGAGAAAATCACGATTTTGTGACTTTTGTGATCGTAGCTTTTTCCATGCAAGAGATTGCCCCACGAATAGGCCAAAGAAGTGTTTTTGGTGTGGAGAGACACTCGTTTGTCCATTGCCCGCACCAAAGCAAGTAGTCCAAGGAACAGGACGAGACCGACGAGACCGAGGCTTCGAAGCTTGTTTCACCAAGGTGTAAAGAGCTACCAATGGGTCCGGTAGAAGCGTTCAAGGAGCAAGCCATGCCCGACGAGACTGAGGCAACGAAGGTTGTTCCCTTGCGTGTTGAACCACCGATGAGACCGGTGGAAGAGACATCCAACTTCGAGGAGGAAGTTGCGATGTACGAGAGTTGAACAACAAGCCCATGAGAAAATGGGAGAAGAAGCCCGATGAAAAAGCGAGTTCGAGTAAGGAGCAAATCCGCCCAACTCAAGCCAAGAGTGGCCAAGACGAGGAGGAGCGCGAGTTTGCTAAGATCGTGATTGCCAACGTAGAGTTTGAGGCGCTAGTGGACTATAGCGCAACATCTTTGATCATTTCCGATCGAGTTGCCGATTGGTTGAGCCTTCAAGTGGAGAAGGTTCATGATGAGACCGAGTTCATCAACTTCACCGAAGAGTACGTCGATGGAGTTGCATGGGACGTGAGAGTTAGCATCGGAGAATGGTGCGACACAACCAACATCAAGGTAATTTCTTATCATTGTCTTGATGAAGAAATTATTATTGGTTATTCTTGTTTAAAACAGATTAACGCACTTGTTTTGCTAGAAGCCGAGGGTGAGTATAATGCAGGTTTTCAACAAAGCGATGGCGAGTTGTTAAGCCAAGACGAAGGCAAGCAAGTGTGCGGGTCCAAGGTAGCCAATGACGATGAGGCCATGGAAGAGTCCATGGAAATTTCCAACACAATGGGATGAGTCTTTGAAGAGATCAAAGACGAGGAGAAGTCTTTGGAGTTGCCAAAGGCACCAAAGAGCGAAGCGGTTCATGAGATGGAGTACCCATCCGAGCCATCCGAGTTTGATGAAGTGGTTCAAAAACCATCCGAGTTTGGCGAAGCGGTTCGTGAGATGGAGTACCCATCCGAAGCGGGTCAAGTTGCCAATGGAGAGGAGTTAGCAATCTTCTACGAAGAGTTGCAAGCTGAGTTCGACAAGTGGTCAAATTCCATGGACAAGTGGCATGAGTCCATGGAACCAAGTCTAAACACCGAAGTGTCCAAGCCCATTGACGAGGGGCCCAACTATGCCAACACTTGCCTTGGGTATCGACAAGGCAAAGTGGATCGAGACGACGCGGACCTTGTGTCCGAGGTAAATGATTCAATTTTTCAATTGAATTTGGATCTAACTTATTGTGGTTCTGTCCACATGTTGCTTGCGACGACAAGCGAAGAACCGAGTGACGGAGTGGTTGGACCAAACCAAGAGTTTCCAACCCACCAAGCCAAGGGACGTGTGCTAGAGAGCACCGAAGGGGGCCCATCCAAAGACCCCGCCATCATCACATGCCTTGAGTATCGACAAGGCATCGTGACACCATCCGAAGAGGACCTTTTGTCCAAGGTAAGAATGCCGAATTTGTGTGAAAATTTTGGACTAACTTGCTTTGGTTCCTTGCGCAGGTTGCTCGTGAGTTCGAGTAAAGAGTCGATACAAGAGCAAGTAGGCGGAGAGGCCTACAAGTTGAGTTTGCCAACAAGCGATCGAGTGGACCACAACATCATCCCCAAGCCGTTAGACGAGTATGTTCGAGAGTGGTTCGAGGCTAGCCATGCACCAAGTAAAGCGAACATCACAAGAGACGAGAAGCCACCACTCGAGATTGATCATGGACCAAGGCATGAGAGCCTTGAGCTTTGGAGGTTATTTCCCGATGCCAAGCGGAAATATGATGAGCCATCCATTGAAGTGCATCAAGAGTCAAGGCATGAAAGCCTTGCCCATCCGATGAGAATTCCCTTAGCCGAAGGGAAAAATGATGGAGAGCCAAGTCCGTTCGAGAGCAAGACGGATCATGAGTTTGCCAAGGAGTGGCAACCGTTCGAGAAGGATCGAGATCTAAGGCATGAAAGCCTTGCCATTTGCATGAGAGTTCCCTTAGCCAAGCGGGAACAAGACGATGAGCTGAGGCCGTTTGAGGACAAGTCGACCAAGACTCATCAATACCTATCGAAGAGGGCGTCGATAGATTCAGTGGGGGAGAATTTCACGGGCCAACTTTTCGCGATCGGGCCAGCCGCACCCATAGGTGCTGACCCTTGCGCACCACATCTCCCACCCGACCGAGGGGCCCAAGTAGTTGCCGAGTTCACACACCAATGGGCCATGCACAACGCCCTTGGTGGTGTCCGCGCCCAAGAGAGCCGAGTTGGGCCAGTTCTAGCGCACCATAGGGCCTTGCCAAGCACCCCATGTGCTGCCCACAAGACTTGGACCCAAGGGGGGCCAACACAAGCACCTGAGGGGGCCTTGCCATGCACCCTCCATGTCGGCCAAGACATGGAGCCCGAGCCCACACCCGACGTGCACATTATGGAGGCTGAGTCCACACACGAGAGGGCCTCGCCTTGCACACTCCATGTCGCCCAAGCCACGGAGCCCGAGCCCACACCCGACGTGCACGCCAAGAGGGCCGAGTCCGCACCCGATGTGCGCGCCAAGAGGCCTAGGGGTTGCCCATCCGAGTTGCCCACACCCCTAGGGCCCGACTTAGCATCCAACATGCAAGAGAGGGGATTTTGGACACCAATATTAGGCCATGAGATGCCCAATCCACCCATGCCAAGTTGGCATCCTTGGAGAAATACATATGGAAACCTATCCATCCATGGGGGAAGTATTTCAATCCAACCAAGCAATGATGTAATAGGCTATCTATTGTGGGCAAGAGTGATTGTAATCAGGGCAAGTCTATTTTAATATGACAAGCTTGCCTTGAATAGGAGATTCTTTTGTGAGACTCACCCAAGGCCATTGGAGCGAGTCATTCCTAGCCATTGGATCGAGGGGGATTAGGCTATAAATAGAGACCTCCTCCACCCATCCTAGGCATTCCACACATTCCACATTTCACCATTTCTATCTTTTGTAATCTTTTATCTTCTTTGTTAATAAATAAGCTTTGGTACTCTTTTCTCCCCATCTAGGCTTAGGGGGAGTTTTTAACGAGGCATTAGCTTTCTTAAACGAGTGTGCATCATCTTTTTTTCTTTGCTTTGTGAGCCATCACCCATTTTGTTTTCCAAGAGAGCTTCCGCAATCCGAGACTAAGCCTTCCAAGCTTATTGAGTAAGGCTGACTTGGCCGCTTTTCAAGCCTTTCCAAGTGTTTCACGACCAAGGCCGCACGAGACTAGACCCGCCTAGACCTAGCCCTGTGACATTATCACTTAAGCAAGCCTCAAGTTCGAGGCCTTGTGTATGCATAAAATTTATGCTAAAAGACTCACCTACAAAAATCAAGTGTGCGAAGCGGGTTGGTCCGGATTAGTCAGGGCAAAGCCCTAAGAAACTGGAGGGCAACCAAAAAAATTAAATTAGAATTTATTTACATATATTAAAATTGAAATCATTGTATATCTTACTAGTTAATAGTACGATGTGTATCAAATTATCATTATAATTATTTTTTAGAAATTTAGATATTATTTCTTTTAAGAAAATGATTATTACATTTTTGTTTTTGTTTTTATTATTTATTAAATAATTTTAATATGAAATAAGTATACAATATTTAACATTTTTAGAGAAATATTTAACATACATTTTTTTACAAAGAAAATTTTTTTCATTCATTCAAAGGAGAAGACAACAAAACGAAAGATCTTGTACAAATTTTAGATATTCACATAAGTCGTAGACATGTAAATATTGAAATGTTTTACAATAATTCATACGTAATTCCTATTTTACTTTACATATAATGCCGGAAAAAATTATTTTTTTTAAATTGGCTTATATCACAAATAAGTACGTGAAGTATATTAACTTTTTTTATTTAGGTGCCTGAAGTATTTTTTGAGTCAAAACAAATACATAAAGTATACTTTTTGGTTGAATTAATTACCCAAAGTATACTTTTTGGTCAAAATAGATACCTAAAGTATTTTTTTGTTAAAATAGGTACCTAATACACACACACACACTTTGACCAAAAAAATACTTTAGGTACCTATTTTGACCAAAAATATACTTTAGGTACTTTTTGACGAAAAAATACTTTTGATACATATTTTGACCAAAACATATACTTTAGGTACTTAATTAACCAAAAAGTATACTTTAGGTACTTATTTTGATCAAAAAATACTTTAGGTACTTAAATAAAAAAAAATCGGTGTACTTTAGGTACTTATTTGTAATATAAGCCTTAAAAATTTAATAGATACTATTATAAAACCACATTACAAAATTAAATTAGAACTAAGAGGGTTGGTCCAGGGTAGTAAGCAGTTTGTTATTGTCACGGGGCTAGGTCTAGTCTCGTGCGGCCTTGGTCGCAAAGCACTTGGAAAGGCTTGAAAAGCGGCCAAGGCCGCACGAGACTAGACCCGCCTAGACCTAGCCCCGTGACAAGTGGTATCAGAGTCATTTTCCGCATCCTACCGAGTTGAGAGATGGCGCAAGAAAGAAGGAACATTGCAACAAAGGAGAGAGTGGAATCTCCAAGTACGAAACTTAGAACCGAGGTGAGAAAATCACGATTTTGTGACTTTTGTGATCGTAGCTTTTTCCATGCAATAGATTGCCCCACGAATAGGCCAAAGAAGTGTTTTTGGTGTGGAGAGACACACTCGTTTGTCCATTGCCCGCACCAAAGCAAGCAGTCCAAGGAACAGGACGAGCCCGACGAGACCGAGGCTTCGAAGCTTGTTTCACCAAGGTGTAAAGAGCTACCAATGGGTCCGGTAGAAGCGTTCAAGGAGCAAGCCATGCCCGACGAGACCGAGGCAACGAAGGTTGTTCCCTTGCGTGTTGAACCACCGATGAGACCGGTGGAAGAGATATCCAACTTCGAGGAGGAAGTTGCGATGTACGAGAGTTGGACAACAAGCCCATGAGAAAATGGGAGAAGAAGCCCGATGAAAAAGTGAGTTCGAGTAAGAAGCAAATCCGCCCAACTCAAGCCAAGAGTGGCCAAGAGAGGAGGAGCGCGAGTTTGCTAAGATCGTGATTGCCAACGTAGAGTTTGAGGCGCTAGTGGACTATAGCGCAACATCTTTGATCATTTCCGATCGAGTTGCCGATTGATTGAGCCTTCAAGTGGAGAAGGTTCATGATGAGACCGAGTTCATCAACTTCACCGAAGAGTACGTCGATGGAGTTGCATGGGACGTGAGAGTTAGCATCGGAGAATGGTGCGACACAACCAACATCAAGGTAATTTCTTATCATTGTCTTGATGAAGAAATTATTATTGGTTATTCTTGTTTAAAACAGATTAACGCACTTGTTTTGCTAGAAGCCGAGGGTGAGTATAATGCAGGTTTTCAACAAAGCGATGGCGAGTTGTTAAGCCAAGACGAAGGCAAGCAAGTGTGCGAGTCCAAGGTAGCCAATGACGATGAGGCCATGGAAGAGTCCATGGAAATTTCCAACACAATGGGGTGAGTCTTTGAAGAGATCAAAGACGAGGAGAAGTCTTTGGAGTTGCCAAAGGCACCAAAGAGCGAAGCGGTTCATGAGATGGAGTACCCATCCGAGCCATTCGAGTTTGATGAAGTGGTTCAAAAACTATCCGAGTTTAGCGAAGCGGTTCGTGAGATGGAGTATGTAACGCCCCGGTTTTGGGCTTGGAAGTCTTGGGCGTTGACCGGTTTGGTCAAAGTGCTGTTCGAATCGTAAGAGGTTAAATTAGGAAAGCCTAGTTCGGGTTGCATTAAAAATATGGAAAAATGTTCTAAAATCATCTTTTAATATAATTAAGTGAACTGTGAAATCAATTTTGGAAAATGAGTTTTGGAAGTGTGACATTTTGGCTAGTGACCAAAATGTAATTTTTGAAAGTTTGGTGGTTGTTTTATAAAGGGTTGAAACTTTGAATCTTTAAGGAGCTATTAATCCAAAGGTGATTTCTCCAGATTTTTCTAAGGTTTTATAAGCCAATTATCTGATTTTAAAGATAACAAAAAGGAGGGAAAACTCATTTTAGTCATTTTCTCAACTAACTTCCCATTTTCTTTCTCTCTTTTTCTCTCAACCCAAACACTCCATTTCCAGAGTTTCAATTCTGATTTTCTCACCTAAATTCCTCCTTTCAACTCTCATTTGAATCCTAATCATTGTATCTTCAAAACCTCTTCAATTTCTACAAGTTTCAACAAGCATTTTGGTTCCAAAAAGTGGAGAAATACAAGTTTGGAGGTAAGAACGCCCTTCTCCTCTGAACTTCAAGTTCTTTAATGAAATTCCTAAGTTTTCAATCCTAATTTGATGTTTAATTAAAGGCTTTTAAGTTGATTTATGGATCTTGGCTAATTATGCAAGATTTTGATGATTTCACATGATTTTCGTTAGATCTGTTAGATCTGTGATTTGAGAGGTGTTTTTGTTGTTAAATGATCTCTAAATTGAAAAGGAAATGAGTCTTGATTGATGCAATCCCGGATAGGTTGAGTTTCCTAAGTTTAGCTTGTGTTTTAAGGTAGTTTTTGTGGTGATCTTGGTGATCTGATGTTGCTGGAGGTATAAGGATGTTGTTAGGTTGTTTTTAGATGTTCTTTGATGTTAATGGAAGTGTGGTTTTGCTGGTTAATGGCTGGGCTTTGTTTGGAAGTGTTTCGGATGCATTTTCGGTTGTGTTTGGTGGCCGAAAATGGAGGTTGAGTGAGAGCAGCGAGTTTAGGTGCTTTCATTGAAGCAATTAATGCATGATGATGCATTAATCCTCTGCTTTAATGTGTTGAAACAGGGGAGGCATCCTTGGATCCAAGAATTGTTGATCCGGAGGCTTGATTTGGTGTTTTGGCTTGAAGCAAAATGGAAATCGGTGAGTGGATTTGTGAAAATGGTTTTCGGCTTTGAAACCAAGGTTTTGGGGGCTTAGTTTAAGTCTAAACAACTTTGCTAAGCTCAAGTGTAAGTTCTCGGATTTCTCTCTAAGTGGTGGCCATGTTTTGGTGTGATGCAAAATGATGATTTGCACGTTTTGATTACTGTTTTGGAAAGCATGTTTTAGCATGTTAATTGCTGATGTTTTAGCATGATAATTGCTGATGTTTTAAGCCATGTGTTGGAGGTAACTCTAGGTGAGAGTACCTTGTTTTTATGCATTGATTAAATGTGGATTTGATGCTTAGAAATGCATGATGAAATGGCTTGGTTTAATGCTTTAAAACAGTGGATTATATGATGTATAATATGTATATTGGCAAGTGATGTTTTGTAAAAGTGAAGGTCACTAAGGTGGTTAAAAGTCCTTGAGTGAGCCTTGTTACTTAAGATCATCAAGGTGGTTAAAAGCCCTTGGATGAATCTTGATGCGGACACTAAGGTGGTTAAAAGTCCTTAGGTGCTCCTTTCCATGGTGTTTAAAAGTCCATGGGGCCAAGGTGTTTAAAAGTCCTTGGGGCCAAGGTGTTTAAAAGTCCTTGGGGTGATTCAAGCATTGGACACAAAGGTGGTTAAAAGTCCTTGTGTGGTCCTCATTCATGGTGTTTAAAAGTCCATGGCCAAGGTGTTTAAAAGTCCTTGGGGCCAAGGTGTTTAAAAGTCCTTGGGGAAAGTTATTGAACTTGTTTTATAAATGAAATGTATCACTTGAGCCAATATGACATGTTGAATATATTGAGATGCATGAGATGCATGTTTTAATGATTATGTTGAAGCATGAGATGCTTGTTAAAATGAATTTGAAGCATGGAATTGCTTGAATGAAAGTATGCTTTGAGCATGTACAATGGTTGACTATAAGCACGATTTATAAATGGTTTTAATTGCATTATTGAATGGTTTAAAAAGAGCACTCCTCACTAAGCTTTGGCTTACGCTCTCTCGTTTTCTTGATTCAATAATGCAGAGCATTAGAGTACATTGAGGGGCAGCAAGAGGAGGCAAGCAATCAAGTTCAAGTAAAGCTCAATGTATGAAGGTTTTATAAGTTCTTTTAGCTTTTGGTTGAATTGGCAATGGGGGGCCAATGTGTATGTTTTGGGAGGTGTTTGAGACTCCCTGAGTTTGTTAAATGTTGTATGAATTGTTGGTTTTTGGATTGGATTCCTATTGCTTGCTTATGAAGGTTTATGCATGAATGGTAGCTTAAGTAGGAAGCATGTCACCTAAATTGGGGCTTTTCATATGTGTTGTTTAAATGCTGAATTGGTGATGCAATTATGGTTCTTGCATGTTGTATGATTAAGTGATATGGTTTGGTGATGTTAATTTGGAGTTTGAAGCATGATTGTTGTGGTTTTTGGGTCGAAATCAGGCAGGGGTATCGGTACTCGGACTTGTGTATCGATACGCCTGAGCCAATTATGCTCATTCCTGCCCAGGCGTATCGGTACGGTTGAACAGGTACCGATACCGTATGAAGGCCGTATCGATACGGGGTAACTCGTATCGATACCGTTGCTGAAGTTTGGTTACTGCCTTCCCCGCGTATCGATACGACACGTGGCGTATCGATACTTGACCGTTAAATTCAGTTAAAAGTATCTTAATATGTTTTGTTTGGTTTACGTTTTGGTCCTGAATCTCGTTTGATCAATTGTATGAGTTTGAGAAGTCCTTTTGAACTGAAATTTCGCAGGGAAGCATGAAACCTGACTAATTTCAAGATGGTAACTTTAATTTGGGTTAAGTCCCTTAATTTACCAGAATTTACAATTTGGTCCCTAAAGTTGTGATTTGTTCAATTGGGTCCCTGTTTGATCTCTGATGTTTGTGATCTTTGAGTATGTTGTTTGTGTGATCACAAGTAGGGTTAATGTGCATCTAGATAAGATTAAAAAAAAAAGGGTCGTTAATCAAGGTTGACTTTCGGGTTGACTTTGGTTTTCCCCGTGTGACTTTCTTAATTCGGGTCAACCGTCTAGACCGGGTTAAGGGGGTTACATTTGGTGGTATCAGAGCTGAGTTCTCGAGTAATTGGGAATGTTTGTATGCATGATTGAAGCATGGTTTGGCTTGTATGCTTGTTGTATGAAAGCATGTTCAGTGATTTGAGATGATGATGTTTTGAGATGTATGTTGTGATGATGCATGATGAGGGTACCCATTGCCAAACAAAAGCTAAAGAGATGATGTTGTTTTGGAAAGAAATTGAGCTTGAATACTTGGAATTGCTTACCTTGCTGGTCCTGACTTGTTTTATTTTGTATTGTTATGCATGGTAAAAGTATGGCACCACGTAGAGAGTTAAGAAGTAGCGCGAGAGCTACGACCCTGGAGGGGAATGTGAATGAAGAGAATACGGGTAGTGCTGTGTTACCTCCTCCTCCACCTGGTGGTGGTGGTGCGGAGAGGGAAAGAGCTGGAGCTGGGGCAGCTGGTGCTAGAGCTGCAGGACCTGAGGTTGGTCAGGGGCAAGCTATGCCTGACATGTCTGTGCTGGTACAAGCTATAGCGGGTACTTTTCGAGCAGCAGTAGCTGGAGCTCAAGGAGCTGGGCATCAGGGAGATGCTGGAGCTAGACTACCCTTAGAGCGTCTGCGCAGTCTTGGTGGGACTGAGTTTAGGGGTATGTCAGCTGAGAGGTCGGAAGCTTGGCTGGAAAGTACCAAGCGTGTTTTGGGACAGATGAGTTGCACTGATGTGCAAAAGCTGGGATGTGTGGTGTCTTTGCTGCAAGGTGATGCTTATACGTGGTGGACGACCACAATCTCCGGGATGGTTGATGCTGATGTTACTTGGACGTTCTTTCAGAACGCGTTCAAAAGGAGATATCTGGGAGTAAGGTATCTGGATGAGAAAAAGCGTGAATTCATGTCTCTTACCCAAGGGAGCATGAGTGTGGCTGAGTATGAGGTACAGTTCGTACGTCTCAGTCAGTATGCACCGGAGCTGATACCTGATGAGCGAGAAAGGTGCGAAAGGTTCCGTTATGGCCTGGTGACGGAAGTTAAGACCTATATGTTGGCTGCTGAGTACAATGATTTTGATGTGTTGGTTAGTCGATCCAAGGACATTGAGATGAATCTGAGTTTGTCTGCGAAAGGTGCTGGAGCTAGTTCTGGTAAGAGAGCTGCTGAGTATAGTTCCGGAGGTGGACGGAACAAGAGGGGACGCGATCAGAGGTTTCAGTCCTCATCTAGGAGAGGTGGAGGTGCACCTGCTAGGGGTGGCAATGCTAGAGCTGACCCTAGTGCTTGTTGGATTTGTGGTTCACATGGTCATTTGAAGCGTGACTGTCCTCGTGCTGGGAGGGAGGTGCAAGCTCCTGTTGTGACAGCTGGTTATGAGTGCTGGAACTGTGGTTCTGCTGACCACTTGAGGCGAGATTGTCCGAGGATGGCTGGTGGCCAAGAGCGTGCTCCTGTTGTTGCTGCACCGCAGAGAGGTCGTGGGCGCGGCCGTGGTAATTTTCAGAGGCGTGAGGAAGGTGGTCGCGGAGTAGCTCATGTTGTAGCTATTCAGCCTGAGGGTGGAGGCCAAGCGAGGGTGTATGCTCAGCGCGAGGGAAGGAATGATGCTGATGTGATTGCAGGTACCTTTACTTTGCAATCCTTGTCATTGCTTTCTTTGATTGATTCTGGATCTACGCATTCATACATTTTTCGTGAGCATGCTGAGTTGCTTGGTTTGCCTGTTGAGTCTTTGGATGTTGCTGTTAGAGTCACTAGTTCTTTTGGTGAAACTGTTGTGACTCGTAAGCTTTATAGAAGGTGTCCTTTGGTTGTTCAAGAGCATGTCTTTCATGTTGATCTTATGGAGTTGCCCTTCTATGGTTTTGATGTGATCCTTGGTATGGATTGGCTTGCTGAGCATCGTGCTGTTGTGGATTGTGAGAATAAGAGGGTTTCGCTTAAGCTTGCGGATGATTATGAAGTGGTGGTGGTTGGTGAGAATGTGAAGTTTCTTGCCAATGTTGTTTCTACCTTGGAGGCGAGTAGGATGTTGAGGCAAGGCTGTGAAGCTTTTCTAGATTTTGTGATGAATCCTTGTTCTAAGGAGTTGAGGGTGCAGGATATCAGGGTTGTGAAGGAGTTCCCTGATGTTTTTCCTGAGGAGTTGCCTGGTTTACCTCCTAATCGTGAGGTGGAGTTTGGAATTGAGCTGTATGAGAATACAACTCCTGTGTCCATTACTCCCTATAGAATGGCACCTAAGGAGCTGAAGGAGCTGAAGACGCAGTTGCAAGAGCTACTTGATCGTGGTTTCATCCGGTCGAGTGTGTCGCCTTGGGGTGCTCCTGTCTTGTTTGTGAAGAAGAAAGATGGCACAATGAGGATGTGCATTGATTACCGTCAGCTGAACAAGTTGACTATCAAGAATCGGTATCCTTTGCCGAGGATTGATGATCTCTTTGATCAATTTCGGGGAGCTGCAGTGTTCTCTAAGATTGACTTGAGGTCAGGGTATTATCAGTTGAAGGTGAAGGATGTAGATGTGCCTAAGACAGCTTTCAGGACAAGGTATGGGCATTATGAGTTTCTTGTGATGCCGTTTGGTTTGACAAATGCTCCTGCTGCTTTTATGGATATGATGAATCGTGTTTTTCATGAATACCTAGACAAGTTCGTTGTGGTGTTCATTGATGATATCCTTGTGTACTCGCGTACTGAGGAAGAGCACGAAGAGCATTTGAGGATTGTGTTGCAAGCTTTGTTGGAGAATCAGCTTTATGCTAAGCTGAGCAAGTGTGAGTTCTGGCTTAGGGAGGTGGTGTTTCTTGGGCATGTGGTCTCAGCTGAGGGGATTCGTGTTGATCCTCAGAAGATTGAAGCAGTGATGAACTGGAAAGTTCCTAAGTCTGTTCAGGAGGTTCGTAGTTTCCTTGGTTTGGCAGGATACTACCGAAGGTTTGTGGATGGTTTTTCCAGGATTGCTGCTCCTTTGACGAAGCTGTTGCAGAAGGATGTTAAGTATGAGTGGACAGAAGCGAGACAGCAGGCTTTGGAGAAGCTGAAGATGGCTTTGACGCAAGCTCCTATCTTGATTCAGCCTGAATCAGGGAAAGAGTTTGTGGTCTACAGTGATGCATCCTATGTTGGGTTGGGATGTGTGCTGATGCAAGAGGGTAAGGTTGTGGCTTATGCGTCGCGGCAGTTGAAGGTGCATGAGCGCAATTATCCTACGCATGATATTGAGCTGGCTGCGGTGGTTTTTGCTCTGAAGATCTGGAGGCATTATCTGTACGGTGAGAAGTGTACTGTGTACACGGATCACAAGAGTTTGAGGTATCTGATGTCTCAGAAGGAGTTGAATCTTAGGCAGCGGCGCTGGTTGGAGTTGCTCAAGGATTATGATCTGACGATAGAGTATCATCCTGGAAAGGCTAATGTTGTTGCGGATGCCTTGAGTAGGAAGGTAGCTGTTGAGCTGAGAGCTATGTTTGCTAGCTTGAGCATATCGCAGGATGGTGGTCTTGTTGCTGAATTGCAAGTGAAGCCATCGTTGGTTCAGTTGATCAAGGATAAGCAGTTGTTGGATGATTCCTTGGTGTCTCATGTTCAGGATATCGCGGAGGGTAGACCTTCGGATTTCTGCTTTAATGAGGATGGGGTGTTGTGTTTTGGTAGTCGGATAGTAATGCCTGTTGATGCTGAGTTGAGGCGTGCTATTCTGGCTGAAGGTCATAGTAGTCCTTTTGCTATGCATCCTGGTAGTACAAAGATGTATCGCGATCTTCGTGATGAGTACTATTGGGTGGGTTTGAAGAAGGATGTTGCAGAGTTTGTGAGCAAGTGTTTGGTGTGTCAGCGAGTTAAGGCTGAACATCAGGTTCCTTCTGGTTTGTTGCAACCGTTGAAAATCCCTGAATGGAAGTGGGAGAGGGTTACCATGGATTTTGTATCTGGTTTACCTTTGTCTCCGTCAAAGAAGAATTCTGTTTGGGTGATTGTGGATCGCTTGACGAAGTGTGCGCATTTCTTGCCTGTGCATACTACGTTTTCTTTGGATAAGTTGGCAGAGCTGTACATTGCTGAGGTTGTGAGGCTGCATGGTGTGCCTAAGTCGATTGTGTCGGATAGGGATCCGAGGTTCACATCGCGTTTCTGGCAGTGTTTGCATCAAGCTCTGGGTACAAGGTTGCATTTCAGTACATCCTATCATCCTCAGTCGGATGGCCAGTCTGAGCGAGTTATTCAGATTTTGGAGGATATGTTGAGATGCTGCGTGATAGAGTTCCAAGGTTCTTGGGAGAAGCATCTGCCTTTGGTTGAGTTTGCTTATAACAACAGTTATCAGGCTAGTATACAGATGGCACCTTATGAGGCTCTGTATGGGAGGAAGTGTAGGACTCCTCTGTGTTGGGCTGAAACAGGTCAAAAGTTGGTTTCGATGCCTGCTTTGTTGAAAGGAACCACCGAGAAGGTGAAGCTCATTTGTGAGCGGTTGAAGGCTGCTTCTAACCGGCAGAAATCTTACGCGGATTTGAAGCGTAAGGAGATAGAGTACGCGGTGGGTGACCGTGTGTTCTTGAAGGTTTCGCCTTGGAAGAAGGTGATGAGGTTTGGTCGGAAGGGTAAGTTAAGCCCAAGGTACATTGGACCGTATGAGGTTGTTGAGCGTGTGGGTCCTGTTGCGTATTGGTTGAGGTTACCTCAGGAGTTGGAGAAGATTCATGATGTGTTCCATGTTTCTATGCTCCGGAAGTATAGATCTGATCCTTCGCATGTGATGCCTGTTGAGGATGTGGTTTTGAATCCGGATTTGACCTATGATGAGGAACCAGTGAAGGTTCTGGATTCAGATAGCAAGGTTCTTCGTGGCAAGACCATTGAGTTGGTGAAGGTGCTGTGGAAGCATCGAGGTGTTGAGGAAGCCACGTGGGAGCGAAAGGAAGATATGCTGAAGCAGTTTCCTTATCTCCTTCCTTCAGGTAAATTTCAAGGACGAAATTTCTTAAGGGGGGGAGAGTTGTAACGCCCCGGTTTTGGGCTTGGAAGTCTTGGGCGTTGACCGGTTTGGTCAAAGTGTTGTTCGAATCGTAAGAGGTTAAATTAGGAAAGCCTAGTTCGGGTTGCATTAAAAATATGGAAAAATGTTCTAAAATCATCTTTTAATATAATTAAGTGAACTGTGAAATCAATTTTGGAAAATGAGTTTTGGAAGTGTGACATTTTGGCTAGTGACCAAAATGTAATTTTTGAAAGTTTGGTGGCTGTTTTATAAAGGGTTGAAACTTTGAATCTTTAAGGAGCTATTAATCCAAAGGTGATTTCTCCAGATTTTTCTAAGGTTTTATAAGCCAATTATCTGATTTTAAAGATAACAAAAAGGAGGGAAAACTCATTTTAGTCATTTTCTCAACTAACTTCCCATTTTCTTTCTCTCTTTTTCTCTCAACCCAAACACTCCATTTCCAGAGTTTCAATTCTGATTTTCTCACCTAAATTCCTCCTTTCAACTCTCATTTGAATCCTAATCATTGTATCTTCAAAACCTCTTCAATTTCTACAAGTTTCAACAAGCATTTTGGTTCCAAAAAGTGGAGAAATACAAGTTTGGAGGTAAGAACGCCCTTCTCCTCTGAACTTCAAGTTCATTAATGAAATTCCTAAGTTTTCAATCCTAATTTGATGTTTAATTAAAGGCTTTTAAGTTGATTTATGGATCTTGGCTAATTATGCAAGATTTTGATGATTTCACATGATTTTCGTTAGATCTGTTAGATTTGTGATTTGAGAGGTGTTTTTGTTGTTAAATGATCTCTAAATTGAAAAGGAAATGAGTCTTGATTGATGCAATCCCGGATAGGTTGAGTTTCCTAAGTTTAGCTTGTGTTTTAAGGTAGTTTTTGTGGTGATCTTGGTGATCTGATGTTGCTGGAGGTATAAGGATGTTGTTAGGTTGTTTTTAGATGTTCTTTGATGTTAATGGAAGTGTGGTTTTGCTGGTTAATGTCTGGGCTTTGTTTGGAAGTGTTTCGGATGCATTTTCGGTTGTGTTTGGTGGCCGAAAATGGAGGTTGAGTGAGAGCAGCGAGTTTAGGTGCTTTCATTGAAGCAATTAATGCATGATGATGCATTAATCCTCTGCTTTAATGTGTTGAAACAGGGGAGGCATCCTTGGATCCAAGAATTGTTGATCCGGAGGCTTGATTTGGTGTTTTGGCTTGAAGCAAAGTGGAAATCGGTGAGTGGATTTGTGAAAATGGTTTTCGGCTTTGAAACCAAGGTTTTGGGGGCTTAGTTTAAGTCTAAACAACTTTGCTAAGCTCAAGTGTAAGTTCTCGGATTTCTCTCTAAGTGGTGGCCATGTTTTGGTGTGATGCAAAATGATGATTTGCACGTTTTGATTACTGTTTTGGAAAGCATGTTTTAGCATGTTAATTGCTGATGTTTTAGCATGATAATTGTTGATGTTTTAAGCCATGTGTTGGAGGTAACTCTAGGTGAGAGTACCTTGTTTTTATGCATTGATTAAATGTGGATTTGATGCTTAGAAATGCATGATGAAATGGCTTGGTTTAATGCTTTAAAACAGTGGATTATATGATGTATAATATGTATATTGGCAAGTGATGTTTTGTAAAAGTGAAGGTCACTAAGGTGGTTAAAAGTCCTTGAGTGAGCCTTGTTACTTAAGATCATCAAGGTGGTTAAAAGTCCTTGGATGAATCTTGATGCGGACACTAAGGTGGTTAAAAGTCCTTAGGTGCTCCTTTCCATGGTGTTTAAAAGTCCATGGGGCCAAGGTGTTTAAAAGTCCTTGGGGCCAAGGTGTTTAAAAGTCCTTGGGGTGATTCAAGCATTGGACACAAAGGTGGTTAAAAGTCCTTGTGTGGTCCTCATTCATGGTGTTTAAAAGTCCATGGCCAAGGTGTTTAAAAGTCCTTGGGGCCAAGGTGTTTAAAAGTCCTTGGGGAAAGTTATTGAACTTGTTTTATAAATGAAATGTATCACTTGAGCCAATATGACATGTTGAATATATTGAGATGCATGAGATGCATGTTTTAATGATTATGTTGAAGCATGAGATGCTTGTTAAAATGAATTTGAAGCATGGAATTGCTTGAATGAAAGTATGCTTTGAGCATGTACAATGGTTGACTATAAGCACGATTTATAAATGGTTTTAATTGCATTATTGAATGGTTTAAAAAGAGCACTCCTCACTAAGCTTTGGCTTACGCTCTCTCGTTTTCTTGATTCAATAATGCAGAGCATTAGAGTACATTGAGGGGCAGCAAGAGGAGGCAAGCAATCAAGTTCAAGTAAAGCTCAATGTATGAAGGTTTTATAAGTTCTTTTAGCTTTTGGTTGAATTGGCAATGGGGGACCAATGTGTATGTTTTGGGAGGTGTTTGAGACTCCCTGAGTTTGTTAAATGTTGTATGAATTGTTGGTTTTTGGATTGGATTCCTATTGCTTGCTTATGAAGGTTTATGCATGAATGGTAGCTTAAGTAGGAAGCATGTCACCTAAATTGGGGCTTTTCATATGTGTTGTTTAAATGCTGAATTGGTGATGCAATTATGGTTCTTGCATGTTGTATGATTAAGTGATATGGTTTGGTGATGTTAATTTGGAGTTTGAAGCATGATTGTTGTGGTTTTTGGGTCGAAATCAGGCAGGGGTATCGGTACTCGGACTTGTGTATCGATACGCCTGAGCCAATTATGCTCATTCCTGCCCAGGCGTATCGGTACGGTTGAACAGGTACCGATACCGTATGAAGGCCGTATCGATACGGGATAACTCGTATCGATACCGTTGCTGAAGTTTGGTTACTGCCTTCCCCGCGTATCGATACGACATGTGGCGTATCGATACCTGACCGTTAAATTCAGTTAAAAGTATCTTAATATGTTTTGTTTGGTTTACGTTTTGGTCCTGAATCTCGTTTGATCAATTGTATGAGTTTGAGAAGTCCTTTTGAACTGAAATTTCGCAGGGAAGCATGAAACCTGACTAATTTCAAGATGGTAACTTTAATTTGGGTTAAGTCCCTTAATTTACCAGAATTTACAATTTGGTCCTTAAAGTTGTGATTTGTTCAATTGGGTCCCTGTTTGATCTCTGATGTTTGTGATCTTTGAGTATGTTGTTTGTGTGATCACAAGTAGGGTTAATGTGCATCTAGATAAGATTAAAAAAAAGGGTCGTTAATCAAGGTTGACTTTCGGGTTGACTTTGGTTTTCCCCGTGTGACTTTCTTAATTCGGGTCAACCGTCTAGACCGGGTTAAGGGGGTTACAGAGTACCCATTCGAAGCGGGTCAAGTTGCCAATGGAGAGGAGTTAGCAATCTTCTACGAAGAGTTGCAAGCTGAGTTCGACGAGTGGTCGAATTCCATGGACGAGTGGCATGAGTCTATGGAACCAAGTCTAAACGCCGAAGTGTCCAAGCCCATTGACGAGGGGCCCAACTATGCCAACACTTGCCTTGGGTATCTACAAGGCAAAGTGGATCGAGACTACGCGGACCTTGTGTCTGAGGTAAATGATCCAATTTTTCAATTGAATTTGGATCTTATTTATTGTGGTTCTGTCCACAGGTTGCTTGCGACGACAAGCGAAGAACCAAGTGACGGAGTGGTTGGACCAAGCCAAGAGTTTCCAACCCACCAAGCCATGGGACGTGTGCTAGAGAGCACCGAAGGGGGCCCATCCCAAGACCCTGCCATCATCACATGTCTTGAGTATCGACAAGGCATCGTGACACCATCCGAAGAGGACCTTGCGTCCAAGGTAAGAATGCCGAATTTGTGTGAAAATTTTGGACTAACTTGCTTTGGTTCCTTGCGCAGGTTGCTCGTGAGTTCGAGTAAAGAGTCGATACAAGAGCAAGTAGGCGGAGAGGCCTACAAGTTGAGTTTGCCAACAAGCGATCGAGTGGACCACAACATCGTCCCCAAGCTGTTAGACGAGTATGGTCGAGAGTGGTTCGAGGCTAGCCATGCACCAAGTAAAGCGAACATCACAAGAGACGAGAAGCCACCACTCGATATTGATCATGGACCAAGGCATGAGAGCCTTGAGCTTTGGAAGTTATTTCCCGATGCCAAGCGGAAACATGATGAGCCATCCATTGAAGTGCATCAAGAGTCAAGGCATGAAAGCCTTGCCCATCCGATGAGAATTCCCTTAGCCGAAGCGAAAAATGATGGAGAGCCAAGTCCGTTCAAGAGCAAGACGGATCATGAGTTTGCCAAGGAGTGGCAACCGTTCGAGAAGGATCGAGATCCAAGGCATGAAAGCCTTGCCATTTGCGTGAGAGTTCCCTTAGCCAAGTGGGAACAAGACGATGAGCCGAGGCCGTTTGAGGACAAGTCGACCGAGACTCATCAATACCTATCGGCGAGGGCGTCGATAGATTCAGTGGGGGAGAATTTCACGGGCCAACTTTTCGCGATCGGGCCAGCCGCACCCATAGGTGCTGACCCTTGCGCACCACATCTCCCACCCGACCGAGGGGCCCAAGTAGTTGCCGAGTTCACACACCAATGGGCCATGCACAACGCCCTTGGTGGTGTCCGCGCCCAAGAGATCCGAGCTGGGCCAGTTCCAGCGCACCATGGGGCCTTGCCAAGCACCCCATGTGCTGCCCACAAGACTTGGACCCAAGGGGGGCCAACACAAGCACCCGAGGTGGCCTTGCCATGCACCCTCCATGTCGGCCAAGACATGGAGCCCGAGCCCGCACCCGACGTGCGCATCATGGAGGCCGAGTCCACACACGAGAGGGTCTCGCCTTGCACACTCCATGCCGCCCGAACCATGGAGCCCGAGCCCACACACAACGTGCACACCAAGAGGGTCGAGTCCGCACCCGATGTGCGCGCCAAGAGGCCTAGGGGTTGCCCATCCGAGTTGCCCACACCCCTAGGGCCCGACTTAGCATCCAACATGCAAGAGAGGGGATTTTGGACACCAATATTAGGCCATGAGAGGCCCAATCCACCCATGCCAAGTTGGCATCCTTGGAGAAATACATATGGAAACCTATCCATCCATGGGGGAAGTATTTTAATCCAACTAAGCAATGATGTAATAGGCTATCTATTGTGGGCAAGAGTGATTGTAATCAGGGCAAGTCTATTTGAATATGACAAGCTTGCCTTGAATAGGAGATTCTTTTTTGAGACTCATCCAAGGTCATTGGAGCGAGTCATTCCTAGCCATTGGATTGAGGGGGATTAGGCTATAAATAGAGACCTCCTCCACCCATCCTAGGCATTCCACACATTTCACCATTTCTATCTTTTGTAATCTTTTATCTTCTTTGTTAATAAAGAAGCTTTTGTACTCTTTTCTCCCCATCTAGGCTTAGGGGGAGTTTTTAACGAGGCCTTAGCTTTCTTAAACGAGTGTGCATCATCTTCCTTTCTTTGCTTTGTGAGTCATCACCCCTTTTGTTTTCCAAGAGAGCTTCCGCAATCCGAGACTAAGCCTTCCAAGCTTATTGAGTAAGGCTGACTTGGCCGCTTTTCAAGCCTTTCCAAGTGTTTCACGACCAAGGCCGCACGAGACTAGACCCGCCTAGACCTAGCCCTATGACATTATCACTTAAGCAAGTCTCAAGTTCGAGGCCTTGTGTATGCATAAAATTTATGCTAAAAGACTCACCTACAAAAATCAAGTGTGCGAAGCGGGTTGGTCCGGATTAGTTAGGGCAAAGCCCTAAGAAACCGGAGGGCAACCAAAAAAATTAAATTAGAATTTATTTACATATATTAAAATTGAAATCATTGTATATCTTACTAATTAATAGTACGATGTGTTTCAAATTATCATTATAATTATTTTTTAGAATTTTAGATATTATTTCTTTTACGAAAATGATTATTACATTTTTGTTTTTGTTTTTATTATTTATTAAATAATTTTAAAATGAAATAAGTATACAATATTTAACATTTTTAGAGAAATATTTAACATACATTTTTTTACAAAGAAAATTTTTTTCATTCATTCAAAGGAGAAGACAACAAAACGAAAGATCTTGTACAAATTAAGGGTGGGAATTGGGTGTGGAATATCGGAAAATCGTGGGAATCCGAACCGAAGGGGATGGGGAATAACCGAAACATTCACTCACGGGGACGGGATAGAGAAAATTTTATCACCGAAAATCAAATGGGGATAGGGACGGAGATTGTTATATTCGAACCGTAGGTATATTCGGACCATAACCATATAAATAATTGTGGGGATCCCCGAAAAATATCCAGATATTTTACAAAAATTTTAAAATATATAAAATTAACTATCATTTACATATATACCTACTTATCTTATTATCAATATATTTATGCCTTTTGTTTAAACCTTATTAAGTTTGGGTGACCTCTCTAGTAATTTACCATTTTTTGTTAATTATATAATTTATTTATCTCTCTATTTCTGTCGTTCATTTTACACAAAAATCTTGTTCCTCTTCAACCATATGTTTAAGTGTATTGATTATATGACATGTAAACTGAAATTGACCATATATTTTGGTTAATAAAATAGTAGGTTTTGTTTAACTTTTGGGGCTGGGGGTTCCTCAAAAACCACAGGGATTCGATAGGTATGAGGATGGGGACGAAAAATTAACTGAAGTATGTAACGGGAATTATTCAAAATCGTACATGCAAGTGTTGGGGACGGAGTAGGGAATACAAAATCGTCCCCGAATTGACCGATTCCTATCCCTAGTACAATCCGACCATCCAAGCCACTGCACCACCACAAATCAAAAGAAGGATCACCGAGTTCCAAGCTAAATAGAAACCATGAAAAAAAACTAAAGAAAACATGGAACATAAACAAACAATGTGACGAAAACATGGTTAAAACTCAAGCACATAAATCAATCGAAGGCTCAATCAAGCAATATCTCTGCGAGAGCTCCATTCGAAGGTAAGCTTTCTTTCTCAAAAGAAATAAAGATCTTGTCATCAGAAATGCTGAGTGAGTCAGATTGTGAGCGAGGTAGAGTGGGGGTGACAAGCATCCAAAACTTTCATCGACCCTTAAAACTAAACAGTAATCACTTATCTGCCAACTTATAGTCGTGGAGCAATAGGTGATCACTAGAAAAGGTAAAGAAGCTACACCATTCAATCATCCCTTCCCAAAAACGATGATGGTAAGACCCCTGACAATCATCCTTGATGCGGATAACCTTTTAAGAGATTATCCGCGGATGCTGAAGAGCAAAATAAAACACAGTAAAAAACTTTCAAGGTCTTAGAGGTGAGAGCCTATAAATAAGGCCACCCCCTTCATTTTGAACACACTCAAGAAGTTGATCACTCAAGCATACTTGTAAAGTTCTCTTGTAAGCTCTCTTCTTTAGCTTAATACAAGTTCTTATACTTATAAACTCCTTTGCCTTCTCTTGTGTTCCTTTGTTTAGCCATCGCATTGCGTGGGAGTTCAAGGCTGGTTAGCATAGTCGAGGATTGCTAACGCCGCACGGATCGGTTTGAGAGAATAAGTTTGTGACAGTTAGTATCAGAGCGTGTTACGATACTCAAGATATGGAGAAAACCGGTAAGAGTCAAGTGGTTAGCTCATCCGACACGAGAGTCATACATGAGCATCGAGGGCGCGAGGATATGGTTAAGCCTAGTGAGACAAGGCCAAAGGACAAGTCCAAGGACATGATCTCTAGCTTGGAGACTCGTCTTACCCACGTCGAGGAAAACGTGGTGGGTGTAAGCACCCAGGTGGACGACCTTGCCCAACGAGTGGAAGGCCTCGAGGCGGAGGACACTAAGATCCACACGGCCATGAAAGTCATAATGGTGAAGCTAGAGGAAACCATGCGTGCGGAGATAGGGAAAATCCGCGATCTCCTAACGGGGGAGCTCTCGAAGGTACGTGACTCTTTGCAACAAGAGCTTGCTCACTCTCATGCTTAAATAGAAGCCTTGCAAGGCGACCTTGCCTTGTGCAAGTGAGCCATGGCCGCCGGGCCAAGCACCACATATGAGTCTAAGAAGGTTGAAGTGCCTAAACTGAAGACCTTCGTGGGTGCACGCAATGCAAAAGAAGTAGACAACTTCTTGTATGGCTTGGAACAATATCTTGTTGCGGTGGGAATCGTGGACGAGGCCGCCAAGATCCAAACCGCCTCACTCTACCTCACCGACACCGCTATGCTTTGGTGGAGGAGAAGGCACAGTGATGTCGACAAAGGTACGTGCACTATGGCTACTTTTGATGACTTCAAGAAGGAAGTTAAACGGCAATTCTACCCGGAAAAGGCCGAAGATGAAGCCAGAGCCCGCTTGCGAAGGCTCAAACAATCGAGGAGCAATCGTGACTATGTGAAGGAGTTCACCACTTTGGTGCTTGAGATCCCCGATCTCTCCGACAAGGACTCCCTTTTCAACTTTATGGATGGCCTCCAACAATGGGCCAAGGCCGAGATAAAGCGTCGGGGAGTACAAAATCTTGTCGATGCCATTGTCATGGCAGAAAGCCTTGTTGATTACTCTAGCAATAAGGAGTCCAACAAGTAAAAGGACAAGAAAGGTGGGGGAGAAAAAGGCCATCGCAAATAGGGTCACCATGAGGACAACTCACCCAAGCACAAAGACTCGTCTTCATGGAAAAATAAAGATAAAGGCAAAGCCAATGACACTCGAGGCCCGAAGCGACCTTCGTCCAACGAGTGCTTCATTTGTGATGGAGACCATTGGGTCCAAGAGTGCCCGCAAAGGCAAGCCCTCAACTCACTCCTCGTGAAGCATCGAGAAGGAGGCGAAACCGATAAAGAAGACGGTGGTGTCCAAATGGGATCTTTTTGGTCAAATAGATACCTAAAGTATATTTTTTTTTATTAAAATAGGTACCTAATACACACACGCACGCACTCCACGCGCACGCACTGCACACGCACGCATTGCACGCGCACGCACTGCACACACACACACACGTGCAGAAGCCCTACACCATAACAAGCTCGCGGCCACCTTCCTTCTAAATCCAGACCAACAGCACTTATGGAGACTGACGACATCCCTCGGGGGGAGTCCACACCATCGAGACCATTATCGAGCAAGGAACCACCGAAGATTGAGAACTAAAATTGAAAAGGGGGAACAAAAAAACTAGGGTTGGGGAATTTTTACGAGAGACTCGTCGCTAACAAGACAATGTCTGTTTTTCAAAACTCGTTTCTTTGGTCTATAATTGCATCCCAATGGCAATGTTTATATATTTATATGGAATTTTCATTCCATAATTATATTTTTAATAAATTTTTAGTTTACACAAACCTTTTAATTTTAAGATCTATAGATTTAGATTAGAATTTATGGGTTTATGTTATAGGGTGTAGAATTTTGAATTTGTTATTAGAATTTAGAGCTTAGGGTTTATAGTTTAAGATTTAGATTTTTAAGGTGTTAGGGTTAAGATTTTAGACTTTATAGTTTAAATATGAATGATTGTGTAAAAAAATTACACAACTTGTATATCAAAATATAAACTTACTAAAACAACAATAACAGTTGGTCCATCTAATTTGTATTATTTTTTAATATAATTATTAATATTCAACTTATTAATTAGTGAATTCAATTAAATACTACTACAAAAATCTATTACCGATGTTCGATGTATTCTCCCCATCTAATTTCTCGCATTCATAAGATCATAACCACTATCACTAAATAAAAATCCAACCTGATTTTGATTAGACCAATCAACTAAACTTGTAATATAAATTTGGCCGTCAATATGGGTCAGGTTCATTCTCTTAAAAGTCAAACAGAACTCGCATAAAACGCCTAGGGTTGGGATTAGTTTACCCAGTCTCAGTGTTGTATTTGCAGAAATTTGCTTGGGAACTGAACAATGGCCACTTCCGCCAACAACCCTGCTTTCGACGCCGACGAGGACAGCCCAAGTAACCCATCTCACGAGTTCGCCCAGTTCGGAGCCGGGTGTTTCTGGGGAGTAGAGTTAGCGTTTCAGCGAGTCGAAGGTGTAGTCAAAACTGAGGTTGGCTACTCACAGGGTCATACCCACAACCCGGATTACAAGCTGATATGCACCGGTTCCACCAACCACGTCGAGGTGATTCGGATCCAGTTCGACCCTGAAATCTGCCCTTACACCAATCTCCTCTCCGTTTTCTGGGGCCGCCACGATCCAACCTCCGTCAATCGCCAGGTATGTAAACTCTCTCTTATATCGCACACCAGGTGTTCGTGTTTTTTCCTAAATGGGTACTTTTTTTAACTTGTTGTTAGGGTGGAGATGTGGGAGCTCAGTATAGATCTGGGATATACTACTACGACGAGAAGCAGGCTCGCTTAGCAAGGGTGTCAATGGAGGCGAAGCAATCAGAGTTGGGAGATAAGAAAATAGTGACGGAGATTCTGCCGGCGAAAAGGTTTTACAGGGCGGAAGAGTACCATCAGCAATACTTGGAGAAAGGTGGACGTTTTGGGGATAAACAATCTGCTGAAAAAGGCTGCACTGACCCCATTAGATGCTATGGCTGAAACCCTTTTGAGCATATTCTGTAAGAGCAGAAGTTTTTATCTTATTAAGCACTTAAGCATCCTGTGTGGTGAGATTCTGAAATCGAGGGCTAGAATTGTTCAGAATTCATCCTTAGGATAGAATAAAGTTTTATCGGAAATGAAGCTTCCATTGCAATTCCACAAAGGAAGTCTTTCCTTTGCTTTGTTAGTCACCAAACTTTTAAAAGTTACATAATATGCATTAAATTTTAGTTTTTGTTATAAATAGTCACAGAACCGTTAACTTTCTGTAATTGAATCACATGACAGTTAAAAAAATTTAATATTAACACATTTAATCTTTTATATTTATACATTCAATCAATTTAATCCTAATTTAACCTTCATTATTGATGTCCAAATTGATTGAATGTGTAAATATTGAGGATTAAATGTGTTGTTATACAAATTTTCGTAACTGTCATGTCACCCAATTAACGGCATAGTAACTATTTTGTAACAAAAACTAAAGTGTAATGTCCATTATGTAACTTTTAAAGTTTAGTGATCATTTTGTAATTTTTGGGATAGTTCAATGACTATTTTATATACTTTATCCTAAATGTTAACAGGGTGCTTCTTTCATAGTAAAATACACAAATAATCATTAAACTATCCTAAAAATATAAAATGATTATTGAACTTTTAAAAGCTACATAATAAACATTAAATTTTAATTTTTGTTATAAAATAGTTATTGAACTGTTAACTATAATTAAATGAGTGATGTAGCAGTTACACAAATTTATATCATAGCATTGAGATGTGAGAATCTAAAAACATCGTCCTTTGGATGATAGAATGAAATCAATGGCTAGTATTGTTCAAGACGTCGTCCTTTGGAAGAGATGGAGCTTCAATTGTAATATCACAATGGAAAGAATGGCATTGGTGGAAGAGGTGACGGTCGATAAATAATGCCAACAACAATTCCAAGTAAAATATCTATAAATTCTAAGTTTTCTTTAATTTATATCACTTTCCTCTAACTCTTATCGTTCTCTTTCTCCCATGAACCCCTTGTGGGATCTCACATGAGAAAATGACGGTAAATAATGCTGACATTAGGGTTTTCATACTTAGGTTTTAATCAAATTAATCTATTGAATTAAAATTTTTTCAGTTAATCTGTCAATTAATTTTAAGTATAATCGATTAATGGTTTAGATTTTTCAAACTTTGATTATCGATTAATTCGGTTTGAAATCGACTAATTAACCAAAATTATTGTACATTAAATATTATATATATTTATTTTTGGTCACTAAACTTTTGAGAATTATAAAATGATCATTAAATTTTATGATATATTATCAAATGGTCAATAAACTTTATCAAATTAGCAAAAAATAGTCATTAAACTTTTCAATAATTATCAATAATTTATAACGTGCAATGAGTCAATGACTATTTTATAATAGTTCAATAAGTTTAATGATTGTTTTATAATTTCTAAAAAGTTAGTGACTAAAAAGATCATTTTAACATAGTTTAGTGGCCATTTGTGTAATTTATCCAAAATTTTAAAAACAAATTTTGGTTAATTTGAAAACCGACCGAATTAGCCTAACTTTTTCAGTACGGTTAAAATTTTTTAATTCAATCAATGGTTAAAAAGAGAGAAAAAAATCAGTTAATGAATTTTGAGTAGTCCGTTTGGTCAGTTAAAAGAACGAACGATTAAACCTTTAGACGACACTGAACATAAAACAATTCCAAGTAGTTTTTGAATTAATTTGTTGTGATTTTTTCATTAAATTACATCTTTTCTCACTAAACTTTAGTATTTGTGTTGATTTTGTCATTCAATTTCCAAACGTTTTAATTTAAGCATTGAACTTTAATTTTTGGTCCAACTAAAATATTGATCGTTAAATTATTAACGGCGTAATAATATGATAATTTCTTTCTCGCTTTCTACAGAAATTTGTCAATTCTTTTGGTCATCATTCTCGATCAATCACTTCATGTTCATTCACAATAAAACCATTCCATTTTATTCCACTTTCTTCTTTTCAAATTGATTTTCATAAAACATACTGAGAATCAATCTAAAAGTTTGTGTTCTAATACTCCGGTCTTTTCCGACGATCATCCAACGAGACTAATTTCGAAATATTTTATTCTTCTTCTAAAAAAAATACTTCACATCGTTTGAAATTTTAAACAAACACCACAAACCTCATAAATATGAGAGAGCTCCCCAAACCACTCAAAAATGATGGGGTCTTTTTTTTACTTAGTTTCACCAGTTTTAAAGAAATTTTGAGAAAATTCAAATCAATAAAGTGTTGGAGGACGATGAAACAAGTTCAACAATATTTAAAGTGTCGTAAAAGATGTCAAAATTTTGTGGTTTTTTATAGCTAAATAAACGACTCAATGACTTCAACAAAAATTAGTAACCAAATCGATACATAAAACGATGTCACGTTAACACCAAACTGTGATCAAAATATTAGTCAATAGTAAGTCAACTGCGATCAAAATCAAATTTAAATATTTACTAATATTTTCTTTCTTATATGGTAGTCTCGTAGTACTATGCATCCCAAAATTTAACAGTGTTGGTAGTCCAATTAATAAGCCCAACTCTATTAATTCCTTAGGGCTTTGCGAAGAGTAAGTTATTCAATAAATCCTTCCACATTTGGACTTGAAAATTTTTGCTGACCCAAGGCGTTGCAAATCATATAGTATTTGTTTTCTTTTCTGGTTTAATCATTTTTATCTAATTCATTATAAGAACAACCTTCCTAATTTAATTTATTTTATTTATAATATTAAAATTTTAATTTCTAACCTTATTTAAGTGATCTAGTGTTTTGTCTCACTAAATCAATTGATTATTAGTTGTTTTCTAATAACTAATTTGATCAATGAAATATTAAAAAAATGGAAAATTTTAAACAATTCACGTGTACCCCATCATAAGCTTACGCTCTTTATTTAACATTTTCTTTTTTATTAAATAGAAATGTGATACATTCTTATGTCGGAATTCAAATTCATGTAAAATTAAACGATATAAGCATATTTAATCACTAAATCAATTAGCGGATCTTTAATTTAACATATTTATTTCTTATATTCTAATACATATCGATTGTTCATTACTTTGTATTTGAGTTTCTCATTAACTGCATTACTAACACACACATATATAAGCGTTAAAACTTTTAAGTTGTATACTTCTTTTTGGATTACCAGGTGAATGTATTTAAAAATATTTAAATCTAAAACTTTTTAAAAGATATCAACCGAACTAAAATTGAATAAAAAAATGAGCATGCGAACCATGCATTAATATATATATATAGGGGCAGAGCCATAAATTTTTTAAAGGGTGTCATTTTTTTGAACGATATTTAACAGGGGTTAATTATTTATAAAGAGGTGTCATTTTATTTATAAATGAGTGTCACTTATATATTTTTCAATTTTTTCATATACAAATTATATAGAAAAATATGATTTTCAAAAAATTTTAAGGTGTCATCAGACACCCAATGACCTTAGTGCTTGAAAGCGTTGTTTCTAGGAAAAAGACCTTTGCACAAAGTTCAATTTGTCACACACAAAATGAAGATGAAATACAAGCTGGATAGTTCCCACTTAGAATTAAAAATGTTTTATTGTTTAATTTGTCAATGCCCTTCACATGTGCTCAATATTAAAATCCAACCAACCAAATTTGGTGTCATGCCTAGCTTTCTTATTTTGAGAACCGAAATGGGATTTTATAAGAAATTAATTAGGTTTCAATACTACTTCAATCCTTGGCATATTTTTTAATGGTAAATTACAACGGATGTCACTCAATTATAGGTAAGATTACATTTGAGTCACTCAATTATTAAAAGTTACATTTGAGTCACCTAATTATTAAAGGTTCCATTTAGATCACTCAATTATAGGTAAAATTACGTTTGGGTCACCCTTCGTATTTTAAAAAAATGCATCAATTTATGTATTATATTAATTAATAATTTCAAATGAAGCATCTAATATTAACGATGATATATACGTGATTTCGAAGAAAAAATGACTAAATTGATATACTTTTTTACATATGAATGGTGACTCAAACGTAACTTTACCCATAATTGAGTGATCTAAATGTAACCTTTAATAATTGGGTGGCCCAAATGTAACTTTACCTATAATTGAGTGGCCCAAATATAACTTTTAATAATTAAGTGACCTAAATATAACTTTACCCATAATTAAGTGACTTCTGTTATAGTTTACTCTTATTTTAAGTCGATATTTCTAATATGAGACTTCAATTTTTATAGATAAAGAGATTGAATTAAAATTTTGAAATAATATTTAGCCTACCGCGATACAATCATCATGTAGAAAAAGGTAAAAGTTATATTTGATGGACCAATAAAAACTTAATTATCAAAAATCTCATTGCATGCAATTTTGGCCAAATTATCAACCAACTTATTTCCCTCTCTATAAATATATTGGACTAAAATACACAACACTAACACATGAGTTCAAATATATATTGACTATGTTTGGTAAAGAGAGGTTTGAGCAAAAATTAGAGATTTTAGGTATAATTAGAGGTTTGACCAGTCAAATCTGCTCATATTGTTGTTTGGTAAACAGTTGATTGGGGTGAAACCGCTAATTTTGAAAAAGCTCATAATATGAGTTTTTTGATATTAGAGGTTTGATATTAGAGTTGTAAAGACTCTTTTACCCTTACCAGTTACCAAAAATCTCAAAATAACCTAAATTAAATATTTTCTCACCATATTTATAAGCTAATCCTATTTAATTTTTTTTCTTTTTATTATCACATATTTATATGTGTATTTAAATTTATTAATTAGTTAAATTATATTGAAATAATTATATAAATAATAAATTAATATATAAATCATTCGAATATGTTTAAAAAAGTTATATTAAAAATAATTTTATAGATCTAATTAATAATAATTAGATATAAAATATTAATAACTAATAAACTATTCAAACAAGTATTGAATATAATCATGTCCTTATATGTCATTTTGTTTGTTTAAATAATCTAACAGCTATCAGCTATAAGTTAATTTTACCAAACATTTTTATACAATAAGCTAATACAATCCGCTAGTCAAATCAGCTAATGCAATCAGCTATCAACTATCAGCTAATGTAATCCGCTATCCGCTAATTGCCAAATAGAGTCATTGTAGAATCGTAAAAGAGAAATACATCGTCATTCATTATTTTTTTAATGAGTTGAGGTTGAATTAACCGTGACACTAATTCAATCAACAATTTAATATATAAAATATAAATTTATATTATATATTTTTTTTATAAAAAGGTTATGAATACAAAATCATATTCATCAATAAATTATAAATAAATATTTTGTGTAATACTTAATTGAAAATTCACTAATAAATAATATAGATTAGAGTGACCTGAATCAATATAAAGTAGTAATTGATATAATTGACTAATTATGAACTTTAACTAATTACCAGTTCACCTAGTGAGATGAGACGTAAATCCTTAAGCAAAGACAGGAGATTCAAATTATGATATTGTAAATATAGCAAACTGTGTTGTAAGGGTCTCATAATAAACTTTTATTATACCTTATATAGATTAGATAATCAATGAATCAAATATTAATTATAAAATGGATTAATATCCTATACACTAGCGGTGGAAAGTTTTTATTTCCACAAGCGCCTCAATTATAGGGTTTAGGGTTATGGTTTAGTTTTAGGGTAATATGGGTGGGGATTTAGGTTTTAACCTATAAACCTTAAATTTTAACCCTAAACCCAAAATTCTATCAACAATCCCTAAATTCAAAACTACTACACTTATACCCCTAAATTTTAAACCTTAAACGAAGTCCCTAACCCCTAAAACTAAGGCGCTTGTGTAAAAAAATTTCCACAAGCGCTTGTGTATAGAACAATTACCCTTATAAAATACCATGAAATTTAATATTAAATATTAATTTGAATTAATATTATATGTATATCATTTGAAAAAAAAATAATTCTTAACTCTTTAATCAAACTTGGTACTAAAATAAGTTTAATCACATCAATCGGCATTGTTTTCAAAAAAAACGGTGTCGGTTTGCGACGGTTTACAATTTTTATTGGTCAACATAACAAGCTTCCGTCGCCACTAATAAATATGTCCCAATATCAACCATTGACTTACACGTGTCCATTGCGGATTGGTTAGGGGAAGCATTGCACTTCATTCTCACACGTCGGGTATAGTTTTAGGCTCATAACTGATATGATAAACCAGGCCCATATGATAATTTCTCGAGTGATTGGATTTGAACGATTGCCACGCCAGACTGACCTGGACTCTTCCCCTCACCATAAGCGAACTAGAGGTTCAACGGTCTTTAATAATTTTAAAAAGGGTAAAATATATAGATTATCACTCAACTACCTTCTCACTTCTATTTTACTCACACAACTTCAAAAGTTTTCAATTTAATAGCTAAACTTTTAAATTACTCATGTTTTAGTCACTCTCAATTATTTTTATGACATGTTATGTTTTTATTATTATTAAACAAAAAAATAATTTAAAATAAAAAAGTATTAAATAAAAAATATTTTAAAAAAATAACAAAATTTACAAGCCTCATCTCCCCCAACCTTTTCTTACCTTTCTCCGGTAAGCCCCATGTTCATCCTCACCAACCCAAGTCCCAAATCACATAGTTCAGCTTTTTATCACTGAACCTCATGTTCGCTTAATGTCATAAAATCAGTGAAACCTCACCCAATAATACCATACAATCACCCCGCCTTTTCTTCTTTATTTCAGGGTATTAGCCATTTGTTTCCTTGAAACCAATGAATTAGTATTTTTTATAATGATCTATAAAAAAAGTAGATAATAATTAGAATTTAGAGTTTAGATGAAAAAGGGATTACCAGTGAAGATGAGTATCGCCGATGGAGGTGATGGTGGCGTGGGGTGAAGATGATGGTTGCCGTGAAGGTGAGGGAGGTTGGGGGTGTAAATCACGGTGGTAGGTTTTGATTTTTTATTTAATAATAATAATAATAAATTGTTTTTTAATTTTAAATTATTTTATATTTAATATTAATAAAATATGCCAAGTCATAAAATAATAATAATAAAAAAATAATTGAGAATGAATAAAATAGGTGCAATTTCAAAATTTTGTTATTAATTTGAAAAATTATAAAATTGAGTGAGTAAAATAGGAGTGAGAAGATAGTTGAGTGAAGATTTGTGTATTTTATCCTTCTAAAAAAATAGTACAAATTAAGAAAATTTAAGAAAAATTACTTATTAATAATTGTAAAAAATATATATTTCGGAAAACCAAATGATGAATCCAAACCTTTTGTTTTTAAAAAACTAAAATTAATTAAAAAAGCATGTTTTTATTATATTTTTTATTCATTACGATCAATTTTCTATTTCTTTGCTATACTACAATAACAGATTAATTGACTGAGTAATTTAAAATAAATATTATATTATAAAGATAATCATTTCAATTTAGTTTATTCAAGTTTTCAATTCAGCCTATTGAATCGATTTTGAAACCATTGTACGGAAATTTTTTTTGAGATTCATATCTTGAACAAATCAATCTATATGTATTTAGTTAGGGCGTGGGATCTATTTAAATTTTAGAATCTTGAATTAAAATTTTCTACTATTTTAAAGAGTTTAATTTAAAAAATTTATAAAAATTTTCATAAAATTTGAAGCTTATCAAAAAATTAAAAAATTTAAGAGGGGATTTAATTAAAATTATTTAAATTTTTTGAAATATAATAATATTTATTAAAATATGTGAATGGAACAAATTAAAATTTTAAAAAACTAAATGTAAAATTATCAAAATTTGGAAGGGCAAAAGTCCCACTGGCTCCGCTAAGCGTTAGCCTCAATAATTAGTATCATAATCCTATTTAGAGGGAAGAGAAAAGAAGATTTTAAGAGAATGGAGTGAATATTCTTAGTGAGTCTAAAACTCATAACTTAATAAAATATGAAGAAATAAAGATGAGCAGCTTAACCAGTCGACCAAATGTAATTTTTTAATATGATATTATTATAAGTTATATGCAGGGACGAACCCAGGACTTTAGGTTAGAGGGTCGAACATATAAATTTTTAGGGGACGAACTTATAAAAGTTTGGGTGGACGAAAATAAATTTTTAATAGAAAATACATAGAAAAATTCTAAATTTTTTCTAAATCATATATGATTTAGAAAAAATTATGATTTTCAAAATTTTAGGGGGCAGTTGCCCCACCAGCACCTCTCGGTCCATCCCTGGTTATATGTGAATTTACCTTTGATTTTGACTAATCCCAATGTTAACTACTAATTAAACATTATCACATTTTTCTATATAAAAGAAAAAAAAGAAGTAAAATGATGAAGCGCGTGGGAACAGTAAGCCATAATAATATTTCCGTCACGCAGGGTGACACGTCAGATTGTTCATCATCATTCATCGCTTGGCTTTGCCAGCTCCTCTTTAAACGGCCTATAAATTTGGAGTCCCACCCAACATTTCCAACAACCTTTCTTTAGACATCGCCGACGCCGCCACAGCTGTCTCTATTATGCCCTCAATTCCGCTTTCAATGGAACACAGCAATTACAACTCAACTTTCTCCGCCGTTTCCTCCGCCTCTCACCTACCCGATCCCGATATCCACATCCTAACCTCAGGTGGCCTCCGCATCCCCGCTCACTCCGCCATCTTGGTAATCCTCTCTCAACTTGTTTTAAGAGTCTTTTAGATTTCAAAGTTTTTCTGTTTTTTTTTTGGTTCGGATCTGATTTTCTTTTTTAATTGTAAAATAAAGGCAATGGCGTCGCCGGTGCTGGAAAACATAATCGAGAGGCCACGTAAGCACCGGAGCTCCGAACCAGTCATCCCGATTCTCGGCGTTCCATGCGACGCCGTTTCTGCTTTCGTTGATTACCTCTACTCTTCCAGGTTGGTGGCTTAAGCCTATTGATGTTCCACACTCTTTTGTTTTTTCCCGAATGATCTCCACCGTTCATTTCTTCCTTGTTTTCCACGTGACATGTAATATGACGATGGAAAATCCACCACCTAATCTAATTCGAAAACTTATAAAAATATGAGTTCTATTAGAGTGCCACGTGGCTATTCAATCTCTTCCTGTAGGATTCTATGTTGGTGGGCGGTGAAATTTTTTATAATATTTTCCCAAAAGTTGAGGATGCGGTTTCGTTTACGTTTCAGATATTATTTTTTGTTTTGTTTTTAGTGCCGAAGTCGAATTGAGCGAAATGATTCAATGAATTTTCAATAGGTGCGAGGAAGATCAACTGGCGAAATATGGGATTCATCTGCTAGCATTGTCGCACGTTTACTCGGTCCCACAGCTGAAACAGAGGTGCAGCAGGGGAGTTAGTCAACGGCTGACGGCGGAGAACGCGGTGGACGTTCTCCAACTCGCCAGGCTCTGCGACGCTCCCGATCTTTACCTCAAGTGCATGAAACACATCGCCGCCCATTTCAAATCTGTCGAGCAAACCGAAGCTTGGTTTTTCATGCAGGATCATGATCCCTGGCTCGAGCTCGAGATTCTTCAATTCATCGACGAAGCTGAAACGGTAAATCAGAATTAAATAAGTAAAAAAAAAACACCCAGATTGTTCTTACTTCTTAACGTCGAGAATAATGACAATTTTGTTATTTGTAAAAGTGGGTTCTGAGTGTTCGATATAATGTCGCAGAGAAAAAAGAGAATGAGGCGGCACAGGAAAGAACAGAGCTTGTATTTAGAGCTAAGCGAGGCAATGGAGTGTTTAAAGCATATATGCACGGAAGGGTGCACAACTGTGGGGCCCTACGACGTGAAACCGGCTAAGAAACCGGGTCCCTGCAACAAATACGTGACGTGCCATGGTGTTCAGCTGTTGATAAAGCATTTCGCTTTGTGCAAGAGAAGGGTTAATGGTGGAGGGTGCTCCCGCTGCAAGCGAATGTGGCAGCTTCTTCGACTCCATTCCTCCATTTGTGATCACCGTGATTCTTGCAGGGTTCCACTTTGCAGGTAAATAATCTAAACCCATCCACCATTGTTATTTTTATTTGGTAATTTGCTTCATTGTTCAGATTCTACATGTGTCTAGGCCCATGGCATTTTCCATGGCATTTTCCATTTGGTAATTAGTAGGTTCAATTAATTTACATAGGATTCTACCTGTCGGGTTAGTCTTTGAACATTTGCGTTTAGTCTTTGTCTTCTCAACTTCCATCTGCCATGAAAATGTTTTTCTTAAGGTGAACTTGTGGTTGGCTTGTCCCTATCACTTTTTTTAACGTTTTCTTTTGATATTTTTAACTCAATTATAGGCTATAGCTTGATATTTTGCTAATTTCTGGCACAGACAAAATATCTATCATAAGATAAGTTATGGAGATTTTTTTAATTGTCCTAAGGTAATTACAAGGTGGTATTTGTTCATATTTTTTTAACCTTTTGATAAGGCAAAGACACCTTACAAATAAAGCAAATTGAACTTGGGTCTCCTAAGATGACATTATAATCTTTTAACATCAAATCAACTCATGCATCTCGGACTTGATATAAGTGTGGACTACATTCACAAGAGTATATGGTTATTAAGTTGCCAATACTCAACCCAGAAAATGAATGGTGATTAAGTTGCAATTCTTCTGTTTAGCGAATTAGACTAGAGATTTTATGGTGAACAGGGATAGCACACTTTGTCAATTCTCACAACTGGCAAATACATAATTAACTTAGAGAAAAACAAGAGATAAGGCTCGCATTCATGTCATCAGCTAATTAGAAAATATCAGCCTATTGGTGGGTCCTAAAAGGTCCTCATTTTTAACTTAGATTTGCAGACATTATCATAATCAGACCACTAAACATTGTTTACTTTTGTAAAACAAATGTTGGCAGGCAATTCAAAGTGAAAGCACAGCAACAAGAGGGAATGGGGGATGATGCAAAGTGGAAGCTGCTTGTGAAGAAGGTTTTATCAGCAAAAGCTATATCTTCTCTAACTCTACCCAAGAGAAAGAGAGAGGATGAGCTGAGCCTGAGGGAAACCCATCATCAGGTCTTGAAAAACTTCAGATTATGTTGAGTTTTTACAACAGATGATAGTTAAAATTCTTTGATTCATAGTCATAGTCCTGGTGTTTTGTATATTGATGGCTATTGTGTGAGTTGCTGTCTAAAGCAAGATGTAAAAAAGTATTCGTATTTTGATATATGTACTTGATATGTATTCAGATTTTAAATAGAAATTATATTGAGTAGTGTGGGTTTGATCCAATCCACTTAAACTCGAAATTTTAATTTAAAAAACTTCTGCTTTGCTCTAAATATATTTTTGTCTTAAATAATATATTCTGATCATCTGAAAACAGATTCGGATAAGTTTACCATCCCTACTTAAAAGAATAGAAATTCCCTACTTATTTCGGTGCACTTTTTATGCCCCAACACTAAAAAGTTAGGTTTAGGATTTAAGGTTAAAATTGTGGTTAGAGTTTAGGAAATTTGAGGTAAGGTGTACATTTTAGGGTTTAGGGTTTAGGGTGTAGGATTTAGAATTCAGGATTAGAGCTTGGTATTTAATTTTTTAGTGTCAATGTATAGAAAGGGGCACCGAAAAAGGACAAAGGATTTTTATCCTACTTGAATAGAAATCCCCTCTGCCTTTATATGCCCAAACATTAAAAGTTAGGTTTAAGGTTTAAGGTTAAGGTTGTGGTTAGGCTTTAGGGAATTTGAGGTAAGATGTATTTTGTAGGGTTTATGGTATAGGGTTTAGGATTTAGAATTTAGAGTTAAGGCTTGGTATTTAATTTTTTAGTGTTAGGGTATAAAAAAAGACATCGAAAAGTGGCAGAGTATTTTTATCCTACTTAAAAGATCAAATTTTAGTACCAACAAGGGTTGGTTCAATGATAAGCATCTTGATATAGCTTAAGCAAGTTTTAAGTTTGAGGCTTGTGTGTGCAAAAAGTTTTCAATTGGAGACTCACCAACCAAACCTAAATGTGTGACACGAATCGGTTTAGATTAATAGGACAAAAAAATATTTTTTTGGTATTATGTAATCATCTTTAACTAGACATTGTTCATTAAAAGAAACAATACGGTGCATGTTTTTCATAACAATTTGGTGCACAATTAGTGTTTGTCAACCACATTTTAGAGGCATTGAAGTCTAAAAGGCAGTTTCATAATAGCAAAAGTAGAGTAAGATGCTCATTTTGTCCATTAATGATGGGTTAAAGAAATAACATAAATCAAACAAAGGAAACCCATTGCAACCCTACTTGGAATCCTAAAGTTGGACTTGGATCTATCATTTCATTCACTTTCCAACATTCTTTCCCATTGTTTTCTGTTTCCTTGCATTTTTAATAATGTGCAAGGAATCTTCTTTTTCCTGTAAACTTTTCTTAGAGGCTTCATAAGGAGGATGTGTGGTATTGAATAGAGATAATTGCATTCTATATCTTCAAATTATGTTTAGATTTTAAATTAATCCCTAATTTTAAAATACTTTAATTAAATCTTCAAATTATTAATAGTATTTTAATGAAGTGTTAAATATTAGCTCAAATCGAGCAAGGACATTTGGCTGATTAGTCAAGCTACTCATTTTTGTCCCCTCGTATTTTTTTAGGTCATGGGTTATAGGCCCACTAGGAGGCACACCTTTCCTTCCCCTAAAATCACTCTTCCCCTATCCCTCCCCCTCTAGGTAGGATTAAAATTTGTCACAAAAAAGCACAAATCATGTGTGGGTCATATTTCTTTTTAACAATTCTTACCTAGAGAAGAGGAATAGGGAGAGGAAATTTGTTCTTAATGGGTAATGAACCTACAACTTAAAAAAAGGGAGTGTGTCAATTGAAAAATTTTAACCACATGTTCTAAAGATTGTAATCATGTTCAGATCACATTTAAAATACACACTTCAAATTTTAAACACGTGTGCACATGATGATGATGAATAATTTAAATCTAAAATGTAAAAATATAATGTGTCATTACGTGTGACTGAACCAAATAGACATTGGAGGGGCCCAAATGGTACAATGACATTCTAGGTCACTCTTAATTAAATATTATTATTCCGGTGAAAAAATATCCTACAAGTATGTTTAATCTTACTTTAAGAACTAAAATTAAAATTTTTAATTTTTAAACTCTAAAACCTAAATTCGATTCACTTGTGTAAAATAATTTTTCTACCTCTAATGCATGAAATATCATCTCTTCAATTAAATATCGATCAAATCAAACTTTAACCTTCAAATTTTAATTTTACATATAAACAAATCAATAGTTAAGGGACACAACATTTCAAATGATACATTAAGTACTAAATTGGGAAAGTGATAAGTTTTAGAGGGCATTTTGTGCATTAAGCTCTCTTTTTTTAACTAAGGGTTTGTTCTTAATTCAATACCTGGTCATTGCATTTTATTAGAAAAGTCAACTCAAATTAAAGGTAAATTTGGGAGAATAATTCAAATGAAAAGTAATATTTGAAATATAGAGGAAGTTGATTGATATAGGTCAATTTTACAGTACAAGAGAAAGACGCCACCTGCATGAATATTTTTGTAATTTTTTAACTTAAAATGTTCACGTGTATAATAAATATAAAAAAAATTAAAAAAATGACGCCACCTGCAAGTGGTATATTCTCATGTATTATAAAAAATAATCAACATCCATTATATTTCAAATATTACTTTCTATTTGAATTATTATCCCAAACTCCCCGAAATTAAATTCTACTTGCAAGACTCATTTAATTATTTAGAAATTTGATGTTTTTATAATTAAACTTGAAGAAAAATATTTACTTATTATATAAGACCCGGTCCATGGCCTGCTCATAGCTAAGACGTCTGGCCTCTGGGTCCCGTTGAATGGGATTACTCTGGACTATTACAAAAGGTTGAGATTTGATTTGTTTTGGGATTTTAAAAAATAATTTACAATATCAATTAAAACGTTTGTTTAATGATGTGACAATTGACATATTAATAGAATGATTAAATTTCAATTTAATCCATAAACTACAGTATTTTGCTTTTGACCATCTCATAGAATTCTGGAAGCTTATTCCGGATGTTTTCATGATTTAAGCTTAATAAAATTGAATCCAGAGTTTGAATAGTCCACTGGCTCTTTATGGCTGGAATCAAAGAGCTCGTGGCCGAAGAAGCTAAAGCCTAAAGTAGGGAATATGTGGGTAGTTAATCACGTGAATTGGTATCTTGCACCGCATAATATTTTTTAATCATTCATATTCGATTTACTGACCGATATATTTGGATTAAACTTTACAAAAGTTTAATATAAATGAACGATCTTCTTAGTTCAGTTTTTTTTATTTACAATATCAATTCTCGCCAATTTTTATTGTATAATACTGAATATAAAGGCAATTATTTTATACACCGACAGTAAAAAAATAATTTTCGCAAATATCTTAATTTTAAGCTTTAGTGATCTATTTAAGGTTTAAAATTTAAGATTAAAATCTCATCTCTAATCATGTTACTCTAAAACTTATATCATAGCTTTTAATCACCTACCTTAAATTTTAAATTCTAACCTCTAAAACTAATATAGTAGTAAGCCATTGAAATAGGTTGGTGTGGGTGTCAGAGTGAAGGGTGGTGGTAGCGCCGCTGGCTATTCCGTCCTCTCACATCATACACGCTGCCCCATGAATACTCTTCGGCGCCCTCTTAAATCAACTTCATCTGCCTCTCACTGTTTCTTTACTCTTTTTTATCTATTTGGTTTTGAATCAAACTGAAGAAATCCGATTCCAAGTATTACTCATAAAAAAAGAAATCTTATTTATTGTAGAATTTGAATGAGTGTTCTTCTTCAGCTATCAGTTATCCCCACTGAGAACATTGAACAAACACCTGGAAGGCATGGATATTAAATTAAAACCCAGGAAATATTAGAAAGCTGACCATCTTCAAACAAACTGTGACTCTGGGTTCATTCCATTTATTGCCTGCTTTGTTCATGTTTGTTTATTTTGGCCTCACTCTAAAAAACTAAAAAGCCAATTTTACTTTTTGAAGAGAGTAGGACGAGACAGTCCCCCATTATCTAACAATTTCTGAAACATTATAAATGAGTCCCCCCTCCCCCTCCTGACACCGTTGCAGTGAAGATGATGCCGATTTTAGGACCACAGTTGGTAGTATCCCCTTCCATCCATCCTCCACTCCTCGGCTGAAGCTGTGTGGTGTTGATCAAAATGGAAAAGGTACACTGTGTAGTACTCTGCAACTGCAAGTGTTAAAGGAAACTCTTAGACGTCTAAATGGCTCTCTATTCAAGACAAATTGTTGCATTTTCTATTAAAAAAGATTTGATTTTTATGGTTTTACTTGGAACTTTTTTCCCTGTTCAGGCCCCCCCGCAAAAGATAGTTTTTTAGCATCACTGACCGAGACCCTTTAGCACTCTGCAGCAGATGTAGACCACCAAGTTCCAAAACAATATCTGGCAAAGGAAAATATGGAAGCAAAATTTTTCCTTACAAACAAACACGTCTTATATGTATATATTCTAGGGAAAACTACACCAGTGACCACCGAAGATATTGGGATACCTATTTGAACCACTGAACTAAAAAAAACGTCAATCACACCACCAAACTAATTAAATCAACCTATTTTGACCACCGCCGTTAAAAAATTAACGGAGGGGTGACGGAAGTGCCACGTGGCAGTTAACAGGACTTTTTTAAAATTACATGTTTAGTCCCTATTATTTACTTATTAAATCAATTTGATCCTAATTTTATTTTAATTAAATAAAAATTAATCAACCAATCAAATTATGACACGTGTCATCACCCAATTGGATTAATTTAATTTATTTTGTTTAATATATAATATATTTTTTCCTCCAATCAGGTGGTGACATCACCACCTGGTTAAAGGAAATTTAAAGAAGAAAATGAAGATGGCATTATGGTGGTTCGAACTTGGGACCATGGGGATAAAACCCCCAACCTTTAACCATTGAACCAAACTGCTCCTAATAATATAGTTTGCACCTTTTATATACATATCTGTTCAAACTAGGAGTTAAAGTAGCAAGCCTGCAATTTAGGCAAAATACAAATCTGAGAAGCGTACAATGTACTGTTAGAACTTCATAGATCCCTCAGCCTTTGTTTCCATCTTCATTTCGCCTCCATTTTTCTCAGTTTAAGACCCCAAGAAAATAACAATTATCTAAGGAATCGAAAAAGAAAATTTGCAGGAGCAAAAATGGGTTCGGTTCCATCATAACTAAGCTTAGATTTTGGAGCAAAATTTGTACCCAAAACTATCAGTAGTTTTTTCAAGGGGTTTTGTTGATCGAAAATAGAAAAACAAGGTTAAAGAGAGAGTCTTTATACCCTCTGAGGCGAGTTCGAATTTTGTAATGAAAAAGAAAGAGATAAAAAAGATATCAGTCCATGAATTAACGATTTTGACCTTTGAAATTAAGATTTTGAAAGCAAAACACTCAAGTACGAGTTCCAGCAGAGGTTTCATGTTCATCCCAAACGAATTTTCAGTTGTTGTTTGGTAGAAAGCAAAGGAGATGTTGGTCATCGAAGTTGCATAGCTGGTTCGTTAGTCTTACAGCAGTTAGGAGGTCGTTTGATGTTCGTCATTTAATTTGTTTGGTTCAATGGTTAAAGCTTGGAGTTTTATCTTTTTGGTCCCAAGTTCGAACCACCATAATGCCATCTTCATTTTCTTCTTTAAATTTTCTTTAATTAGGTGGTGATGTCACCACCTGATTGGAGGAAAAAATATATTATATATTAAACAAAATAAATTAAATTAATCCAATTGGGTGATGACACATGTCATAATTTGATTGGTTAATTAATTTTTATTTAATTAAAATAAAATTAGGATCAAATTGATTTAATAAGTAAATAACAGGGACTAAACATGTAATTTTAAAAAAGTCCTGTTAACTGCCACGTGGCACTTCCGTCACCCCTCCGTTAATTTTTTAACGGCTGTGGTCAAAATAGGTTGATTTAATTAGTTTGGTGGTGTGATTGACGTTTTTTTTAGTTCGGTGGTTCAAATAGGTATCCCCAATATCTTCGGTGGTCACTGGTGTAGTTTTCCCTATATTCTATTTATTAACACCCTGTATTCAGTACTCATTAATTACATTTACGACTTTGGTATTCATCTCTCTTCACCACCTTCTGTCTTGTTCGTCCATTTCTAGTTTATCTTCTACTTACAGCTATAAACAATCCAAAAGCTTTACCTTTTAATATTGATTGTTTATAGTTTTGGGTTTTCATTTTTTTAGAAAACAATGTCATGTATCCCTACTTTTACGTCGACTTTTTTCAAATTTTTGTGAACTTCAATGACTTGAGAGTTGGGAGTTGAAGACCTCTCTCCATTCCCATTTCCAAATATTCCATCCAGCAGGTGCAGGTCTGATATGTTTGTTTTTCATTTATTTTTCTTTTAGTTTTTCAATTGCTTTCTTTGTTTTTACTTGCATTTGTTTATTTCTTGGGCTATACAATTTTTTATTTGTTTTAGACCCCATTTTTTTCAGTTACTATGAAATTTGAATTCTAGATTCTATAACTTTGTTTGGAGTTTTCTTCTTTTTAATACACGGTTCCACTGCTCCTGCCTTTTACCCTATGTTTGTTTTCTAGGCTATGGTTCCCATTTTTTCTTTTCTCATTTTTTGTTTAGAAGGTAATTAGAAGTCTAGAACTAGCTAAGTCTCTTCTCCAATGTCAAAGGTTTTATTTTTCTCTGTTTGCTTTTAGTAAGTGCAAATTTAAAATGTACTGCGTTTTTGGGTGTTCATTTTCCCTGCATTTGGATAATTTAAGCTAATGTTTCTCATGAAAATGACATTTCTCTTTGCTTTCTATGTGTTTTTTTTTTGCTTTGTGTTCTTTGAGGTTTTTGATGCCTTCATTTTCAAGAAAAAAAAACCGGTTTTCTGAAACATTCTGGTCTACTTTCAGCCTAAGTTTGCCAGACAATGGAACATGTGGATGTTTGATGCTGGTTTTGATATACTGATTTCATTTTCTAGTTGGCTTGTAGAGTGTTTAGAGGGGTTAATTCAATGTTTCTATTTGATCAGTTTCTTGTTTTAATTGTTCTTTCAGGTAAAAAATCCGTATCATAATATGAGTTTCTGCTGAAGCGAAGAACACTATTTTGATACTTAATTTCGAAAAGAATGGATGGTCGAAGACATTCTGTCGATATACCAATCTCAAGAACCTTAATAGCACTTAGGAGAGTGAGGTCATTAAGGGATCCGTCCACTAATTCCATGAGTAAATTCTCTTCATTGTTTGACAATGCCAAGTGGGAAACGAATTCAAACAACGGGATTTCTTTGCAGTTTGTGAACGGTTGCACGACAACTGTTTCCGAGAGAAATGAACTTCAAGGTCCGGGGTATTTTGGATTCAGCGAACGAAGAGAGGAGCAAGGTTATGATTTTGGATTGCATTCTGTTCCTGAAAACTCTAACTCTAAGTTAATCATATGTGAGAATGTGGCACCGGTAGGGAACAATGTTTCATCTGTTAGGGCTGAAACCCATGGCGATTCGGATGATTGCAATGGTGATTCTACTGATTATGGATTAAACAAGGCAGAGGTCCAAAAGAACAGTCCATTGGGCGAAAGATACGATAGTAATTTTAGGGATGAAGGTATGAGCTTGATATGTATGGCACCTAGTTGTAATTCTATGGAGGATTTAGCTTCTTGCAATGAACCTGTTATAGGATCCTCGCCAACTGAGAGAATTAACCACTGTAATTCGAAACTGAAATGTCAATCTAGGAATCATGTGAAATCATATGGGGTTAATGGTGATGTTGCAAGCCCTTCTATTGATGCTGTTTCTAATTATAGTACCTCATTGTACATAGATGAAAATGTCGACACTACAGACTTGAACCACCGTGGATGGGGAATAAGCTACTGTTGGTCGAAAACTCCAAGGCTTAGAGAATCAAATCCTTCATCTGATTTTGAAGACTTTCCTTTGTTGTCATCAGATACAGGGGAGGCAACTCTTTGTGGGCAGAGCATTTGGAAATGCATTAATGGCGAAATCAACCCGTATTCTGACACTCCTAGGAGCTTAGGACAAAAATTCAAGCCAAAATCTTTTGATGAATTGGTAGGACAAAGTGTTGTTGTGAGGTCTCTTTTGAGTGCCATAACCAAAGGAAGGGTAGCCTCTTTTTACCTCTTCTATGGTCCTCGTGGCACGGGGAAGACTTGTGCCTCAAGGATTTTTGCTGCTGCTTTGAATTGCCTTTCACTCGAGGAGCATAAACCATGTGGTCGATGTCGAGAATGTATTGTGTTCTTTTCTGGAAAGAGCAGAGATGTCAAGGAGGTTGACTCATTGAGAATCAATCGCTCAGATAGGTTGAGGTCCCTCGTTAAGAATGCAGTTACCCTTCCGGTTTCCTCACGGTTCAAGATTTTCATTATCGATGAGTGTCAGTTACTGCATGGTGAGACGTGGGCAACTGTTTTAAACAGCCTAGAGAAACTTTCTCATCACATTGTTTTCATTATGAGTACTCCTGAGCTCGATTTGCTGCCAAGAAGTGTGGTTTCCCGGTCGCAAAAATATCACTTTCCGAAGATTAAAGATTCCGATATTTCAAACAGGTTGGAGAAAATATGTGTTGATGAATGTCTTGACTATGATCAGGCTGCATTAGGCTTCATTGCTGCTAAATCCAATGGCTCGTTAAGGGATGCAGAGATGATGCTCGATCAGTTGAGTTTGCTCGGTAAAAAGATCACAATGTCCTTAACCTATGAGCTCGTAAGTGCTGTAAACTTTTCATATTCTATCTCGTGGTGCTTCTGTTTTTTCTTCGTGGTTATTGAAGTTTCTTCATGGTGATGGTGGCAGATTGGAACTGTTTCGGATGATGAATTGCTTGATTTGCTGGATCTGGCTTTATCTTGTGACACATCAAATACAGTAATACGTGCCCGGGAGATAATGAGGTCCAAAATTGATCCCATGCAACTTATATCACAGCTAGCAAATCTCATTATGGACATTCTTGCTGGGAAAGGTGAGGAAGGCAGCTCAGAAGCCAGAAGAAAGTTTTTTGAAAAGCATACTTGTAAGTTTCGAATATTCATGGATCATATTGCTGTTGAAATATCCTTATTTTGCTTTATATAGTATGTTGATTCAATAATGAAGCTGAAAACGTTTAAAGTATGGGTTCATAACTCATATTTCAACAAATTCCTTGTCCTATTGTCTATAGAATTGTGTTATATGTACAAAGGTCAATGAACTAAACCTGTAATTGAATTTTACCGGCACATGACAACCGTAAATTTGATAAAGAAAACCACCAAAACAGAGTAATTCAAAAATTGTAAATGAATTTACAAGCATACACGCCATGAGTATTGAGTGTTACATTTGCAAATTGTATTATCACAGCTGAATCGAGCTTGCAGAAGTTGAGTCATGCACTTAGAGCACTGTCAGAAACAGAAAAGCATTTGAGAGTGTCAAAGAATCAAACAACTTGGCTCACTGTTGCTCTTCTGCAACTAAGCTCTATGGAATCCAACTTTCCAGATGCAAATGATTCGAAACTATGTTTTCCAAATGCTCAACACAAAGGTCAGCTTGCTTTATAATTTAGCTCTTATTGTAAATTTTAACTTAACGTATTGAGAAGCTGTCTATTAAGGTTTGTTCATGTTTGGAAGCAGATAGTGATTCTAACAGCACATCGTCCACTGGGGAGAGGTCAAATCATCCCTTCACATGTATGTGTAATGGCATCAACTCATCTAAATTGGCAGAGCTTGATGGTTCCGAGAGAAGTCTGGAATCTATATGGAACAAAGCAACCGAATTATGCCAATCTGGTTCACTTAAAAGATTTCTGAGGAAACAAGGGAAGTTGTCTTCTCTTCGTTTTAATCAAGGTACACGGGTCTGAGTTTCTGTATTCAACCCGCATCTATGATTTGCACATTACATGTATATGAATTTAGCAAATTACAAAGTTGATAGTAAGAATAAACTTTTTTTAAACGAGGAACCTTATTTCCCAAATGAACAAGTTCCTGTTTCTAGCACTTATCGAGCAACATGTATTTAAAAAATCCTTAAGTTGTCATCTAGCTCGGATACATTGGACCCTTTGTCAGTCTTAAATGGATGAACGTGTCGATGTTGAAAATAATATCTTGTCTTGTTATGCTGGAGTTTGTTTCTCCACTAGTGGTCCATTTCGTAGACATTCTAGAGCATGCTTTAACATATTTGAACATAAACATTGTTACGGCTACAAGAGTTTTCTGGATATTGTATGTGATTGCTTTGTTTTCCGATCTTCATTGAAGGTTTCTTATTATCTCATTCCATTTTTGATGATTTAACGTTTCTTTTAATTCAGGTCTAGCTATTGCCGAACTGGAATTCTGCCATCCTAATCATGTATCAAGGGCTGAAAAATCATGGAAACATATTGCAAGTTCACTTCAGTTGATTGTGGGCTCAAATGTGGAGATTCGGATTAAGCTTTTGGTTCCTGATCAATTGTCGAAGGGTGCCAAAGTTGGGAAACTATCTTTTAGTTTGTTTAGTTGTTCGCGCAGGCTGCATCTGAAGTCAAGTTCATCTACGAAAAGTGGAAGTGATTCCGAAGTTTCGCAATATGCTTCGGAGAAACCGATGATAAGTGACCGACACAGACCTATTTTAAGTTGTTACTCTGATCACAGGTTTGAAATACCTCGCAACTGTTCTCATGGATCTGAAGTGGTTCGGGCTTTCAGAAATAGTGAAGGAAACATACTGAGCACAGGGGGAACCCCATCTTGTGGATCGTTACGAGATGATATGTCTCAGACTCCGGCATATATAAATGATTCATCGAAAGGAGATGGAAGGGACTGTGGATGCCAGAATCAGTCCGTTCAAGAGCCAGATTATCAGCCGAACTGTTTTCCTAGAGCATTGAGGCCTCAAAAGAAGGTGCATTTGTCTGACACGACTAAAATGATTTCGATGAGTAACCAAGAAGAAAACAAACTTGCTTTATCTATTCCCGGGGTTTGTTCTAATGATCCCTATGTTTTCTACAGCTCTGACAATGAGGACAGGTAAAAAGTCTTGTCTTTTCTTTTCCAAGATATGTATGATGGTAGTTATATGAACCCATATACGAAGTATTTTATCCTCACATTTATGCTTTTGGCAGATTGAGGGAGAACTCTGAGGTACTTTGCTGGAGAACCCCTACGTTTCCTTTAAAGAAGGTAACACTAACACATTAACGTTTTTCTCAAGAACTAGATCAATGTAGGGCCTGTGTTTGAGTACACTTAGCTCTTCGTCGTACTAGTTAGTCCCGAGTGTTATCAAGTCTTTTCTTTGTATGCACCATGCTTCCATCTATGCATGACCTAAAACCAAACCTTACTGTTTCATGTTTAGCATTTTACATCTAATGTGAGTACGCCACTGATCTTCCAGCATCGAACTTCGATATGGTGCTTGGAAGTTTCTTTAATGTTTCAAACTCGACGAATACTGCAGGCCTGGCAGCTGACTTATAACCGTCGTAGTCGTAGACTGCCGCACATTGCAGATTGGGTTCTTCCTTGCTCGAACGCCAAGTAACTCCATGCAGGCATGGTGGCAAGTTTATAGTGGATTCCAAAAAGCTTCAAAGTAGGACATTAACGACACATTTTGTAAGTACATAGATCTAACATAAAAACCAGATCTTGATCTTAGATGTTAGAAGTTAGAAGTTAAACATAGGACCTTGAATTCCAGTACTTGGATGATGTTAGAGTTTCTGGCGTTGGTAATCTATGGATTGTTGGCCTATGTAAAGTCGAAAAATGATTAATGTGTTTTGTTGGCTATGAAATCATCGTTGTTGAAGTTCAGTTGCAGTTTTTATTCCATGGAAAGATGATTTTTTGTTGTTGAAACTTCTGATTGGGATTTGTTCAGTAATCCATTGCTTCATCAACAATCAACACAATAAATGTTATAGAGATAGTTGCACACCTTGTCCCAAAACTATGACCTATTCTAAGTTGGTCCCTAAAGTCTTCAAACTAAGTTGGCCTTAAGCTTTAAAATATTCTATGTCACTCCTCAAACTATCAAATATCGTTCCATTTTGATCCTTCTGTAAAAGTGTTTGTTGGTTAAAAAATAATTTATTATTTAAGATCCTAGGAATTAAACTAGTGACCGATTTTTTTCAAACCTTCAAAAACATAAATTTTTAGATCACTTGTAGGAGTAAACATTCGATTGAGTTCAGATGACAAATTCTATTGAGATTGAACAGAACAGTATTACTGTTACACTGTGATCAATCATCATAAGATCCTTTAGCACATGACTCAAATTAGCATATTCAAAGAGATTGAACTTGTCCAATGTTCACTTCTCTTGAACTGAAAACATAAGACAAAAAGCTAGCCGACCAATCTGAAAAGACAAAATTAATTCTTGGTTCATAAGTAAGCATCAATTGATTTGCATCAAGTAGTGCTAAAACATAAACTTAACATAAATACAAGGGAAATTTAAACGATGAAGAAGATTCAACCGTGAAAGAAGGTTTAGTCATGAAAAAAAAAAGAGAAAACAAAGAAGAGAAAGAAAGAAAGAAAATTAATACTAACGAGTTGGTCCAAGTGGTAAGCAGTTTAATATCGCTTAAGTAGGTTATGTAAAAAAATTCTACTAAGAGACCCACCCATCAAAGCCCTAAAAGTTTATGTTTTCAAAATTCACTGGTTTGTGGTTCGATTAACTTTAATTTTTGATTTTTCTATGTTAATTTTTGGTTTTTGAATTTTGTTCTTTATTTTGATAAAAATGTTTTATTTATGGTTTCTAAACATTATTCAGTTAAAAAATCATTGTTTAAGCAAATAAAATAATATATAGTATTTTTAAAGCCATTTCAATATTTTAGAGTATAAAATACTTATTTTATATTATAAAACAGTTAAAATTAATTATGAATTAAATAACAAATCAAATTCGATTCATTTCAAGTAACCACCATTTTAAAGTAGTGAACCATAAACCTTTTAAACACTACAAATCATATCGATTTTTTTATTTTTCAGTATTTGTTACTTTGCCCTACACATAGGGATGTAAAAACAGGTAATCGGTCAGGTTTCAGGTCGGGTAAAATCGGATACAGGTCATTTCAGGTAAAAAAAAAAAGATTGACTCGACTCGGGTCGGGTGCGGGTCCATTTCAGGTCGGGTCCATTCCAGGTCGGGTCCATTTCAGACCGGGTCCATTTCAGGTCGGGTCCATTTCAGGTCGGGTTAGAACGGGTCGGGTCCAAAGCAGATAATTGGCAGGTTAATTCGGGTTCGGATACATTTCAGGTCGGGTCCATTTTAGTTCGGGTTCATTTCAGGTCGGGTTCGTTTCAGGTCGGGTTCATTTCAAGTCGGGTCCGTTTCAGGTCGGGTCTATTTCAGGTCGGGTTCATTTCAGGTCGGGTTCATTTCAGGTCGGATGCATTTCAGGTCGGGTGCATTTCAGGTCGGGTAGCTTCAGGTCGGGTAATTCAGGTCGGGGTATTTTTGGGATTAAAATTCGTATTCAGTTTGAGTTCGGTCGTACAACCATATAAGTAGTTGATAGACTTTAGGTTGACCTTCGTCAATCGTCATTAATTTTGAGTTAATTATTTAAAGTCATATCAAATTATAATTATAAAACATTAGAGTAATTAAAAAAATAATCAAAATGGGTTAACAGACATATGTGTATGTATATATGTATATCCCTAAACAATACCCATAAACCTCAACCCTTAAATCTTATAATCAATAATAATTAGAGTATAAGCCAATCCCCTAATCCTTAAACTAATTTCATAACCCCAAATAATTAAGTTGACACATTTACCCCTAAACCCCAAACATAAATATCTAAATCTTACAGATACTATTCACTAATAATTAGAGTGCAAGCATAATCACACAATCCCTAAACTACTCTCATAGCCCCAAACAATCAACTTGACACACTTACCATTAAACCCTAAACATAAACTCATAAATCTAACAAACAAAATAAATTGAAACATAAAAAGGACATATCTAAAAATAAATTAAAACCAAATTATTAATTAGAGCCAAAATTACAAATGAATAAAATTATTAAACCTAATTACTTACGAAATCTTTATACGATGACCAAATTAAATTTAAAGCAAACCAAAAAGCTTAATAGTTAATTAATTTATAAAGCATGGCCTAATTAAATAAAATTTAAAAAACTAAACATAAACCCTAACCATCTAATTAAGGAAGGACCTAAAGCATAATTAACCCCTAAATAAATAAAAAATCTCACCTCTCTCAATTTGTTTTATAGGCGGGAAAATCTCACCCCCCCCCAAAAAAAATCCAATTTTATTTGAATGGTGGCAAACCACCCCCAAACCCAATTTAAGGGCGGCAACCCCCATTTTGTTTGATATGGTGCCAACCCCCCCATAATTTTCTATCAATCAAAAAAATATTTCCCCATTAATTCAAAATTTTTTTCCCCTAAACTAAAAAATATTTTTTTATTTTATTAATAGTTATAATTAATTTTTTTAAAATAAAATATTTCTTAAATTTAATGATCCCAATTAATAATTTGATTTAAATTTTAAACAATTTGTTTTAAATTCATCCATCACAACTTATTAATTTTTAAATTCATCCATCACACATATGTCTGTTAACTCAAAATTAATTTCTAGTTATTTTTATTTATATCTGTTAATTTTTTACTTAAGTGTATGGATTTTATTTTATATCTTAACTTAATTCTACATTTTGTAACTTAAGACAATAATTACTTAATATGTTCTAATTAAGTAAAATCATATATTTTATAACTTTATCAATTTTGAAATACAAAAGTTGTAGGAAGACTTACAATTTTTATAACTTGAATCTGTTAAGTATAAAATATTAAAGTAGACTTTCAATTTTTTTATAATTTCTAAATTTACTTAATCTTTTTTCAATTATAAATGTTATACATAAGTTATAATTTCACTAAGTTTTACAAACTTGAAAAATCTGTTAAGTGTTTAGTGTTAACTGTTAAGTATAAAAAAAATAAAATTGTAGACTTATAAAATTGTAGACTTATAAATTTTTGAACTACAAATACTATACATATGTTATAACTTTAGTAAATTTTATGAACTACAAATAAGTTTACAATTGTTATTTAATTTTTTATAATTTGTAAGTTTACAATTTTATTCAAGTTAATGAATAAACTTTAAAATTAAAAACAATTCTTCATTTAATTTTTTATTTTCATAAATTATCAATTACTTATTTATTTTTAAACTTTAGTACTTAATATATATACATCACCTATATCAATATATGTAAGTGTATATGTATATACATTATATATGTATATGGTATATCAACTATTATAAATTTTTTAATTCATCATGTCATAGGTTTCGGGTTAATTTCAGCTCAGGTCAAGAACAGGTCAGGTCACTTAACAGGTCGGGTTTAAAAGCAGGTCGGGTCCATTTCAGTCGGGTCCATTTCAGGTCGGGTCCATTTCAGGTCGGGTCCATTTCAGGTCGGGTCCATTTTCAGGTCGGGTCTATTTCAGGTCGGGTCCATTTCAGGTCGGGTAAAATCGGATATCGGGTCAATTCAGTCGGGTAATTTCGGTTATTTGCCAGGTCGGCTTCGGGTTCGGGTTCTTTTCAGTCGGACGCAAGTCGGGTTTCAGCTCCAAATTAACAGGTCCAATTCGGGTTCGGGTCGTTTTCAGTCGGACGCAGATCGGGTTCGGTTGCTACAGTAACAGGTCAAATTCGGGTTCGGATCAACAACAGTCGGTTGCAGATCGGGTTCGGGTCAACAAAAACTCGGGTCAAATCAGGTTATGACTCGGGCATGTTTCAGTCAGGTTACCAGGTTCTGACTTGTTTTTACATCCCTACCTACACATGACACATTTCTATTGGAGGATATATACATGTTAACGGCGTTAAAAGAAGGTAACACATATTGGTTGACATAATGAAACTATAGGTACCAAATTAGAAGAAAAAAGTTGGTACTTATTAAATTAAGAGAAAGTGACAAATACAGGGACCATATAGGTATTTAAACCTTTTTTAATAGTTCTAACTAGGGATGTAAAAACATGTCAACAGTTGGGTTTCAGGTCGGGCTCTGTCAGGTCGGGTCAAATCAGTTACAGGTCATTTCGGGTCATTTTTTGTTTTGACTCGATTCGGTTCGGGTTCGGGTTCATTTCGGGTCGGGTTCATTTCGGGTCGGGTTCATTTCGGGTCGGGTTCATTTCAGGTCGGGTTCATTTCAGGTCGGTTCATTTCAGGTCGGGTCAAAACGGTTAATTGACAGGCTGATTTCAGGTCGGTTTCGTTTCAGGTCGGGTTCATTTCAGGTCGGTTTCGTTTCAGGTCGGGTTCATTTCAGGTCGGTTTCGTTTCAGGTCGGGTTCATTTCAGGTCGGTTTCGTTTCAGGTCGGGTTCGTTTCAGGTCGGTTTCGTTTCAGGTCGGGTTTGTTTCAGGTCGGGTTCTTTTCAGGTCGGTTTTGTTTCAGGTCGGGTTCATTTCAGGTCGGTTTCGTTTTAGTTCAGGTTCATTTCAGGTCGGGTTCCTTCGGGTTTATGGTTTATTGTGTTATGTGTATTATATATATTGACGGATTATGATTTTTATTTTTATGGTTTAGGGTTTAGGGTTTAGAGTTTAGGGTTAGGGGATTACGTATATGTGATATATATATATATATAGTTGGTACTATTGGATTTATTTTTTAGGGTTTAGGGTTTGGGGTTTGGGGTTTGGGGTTTGGGGTTTATGGTTTAGGGATCTTAAATTAATACAAACATACCTACATTAATTATATATATTGATGGATTATGGTTTTTAAGGTTTAGGGTTTAGGGTTTACTGATCTTAAATTAATACAAACATGCCTACATTAATTATATATATATACATATATTGATGGATTATGGTTTTTAGGGTTTAGGGTTTAGTGTTTAGGATTTACTGATCTTAAATTAATACAAACATGCCTACATTAATTATATATATATATATATATATATTGATGGATTATGGTTTTTAGGGTTTAGGGGTTATGGTTTAGGGTTTAGGGTTTAGGGTTTAATGATCTTAAATTAAAACAAACATGCCTACATTAATTATATATATATATTGATGGATTATGGTTTTTAGGGTTTAGGGTTTAGTGTTTAGGGTTTAGTAATCTTAAATTAATGCAAACATGCCTACATTAATTATATATATATATTTATGGATTATGGGTTTTAGGGTTTAGGGTTTAATGATCTTAAATTAATACAAACATGCCTACATTAATTATATATATATATATTGATGGATTATGGTTTTTAGGGTTTAGGGTTTAGGGTTTAAGGGTTTAGTGTTTAGGGTTTAGTGATCTTAAATTAATACAAACATGCCTACATTAATTATATATATTGATGGATTATGGTTTTTAGGGTTTAGGGTTTAGGGTTTATTGATCTTAAATTAATACAAACATACCTACATGTATTATATATATATTGATGGATTATGGTTTTTAGGGTTTAGGGTTTATGGTTTAGGGTTTAGGGTTTAGGGTTTAGGGTTTAGGGTTTAGTGTTTAGGGTTTAATGATCTTAAATTAATACAAACATGCCTACATTAATTATATATATATATATATATTGATGGGTTATGGTTTTTAGGGTTTAGGGTTTAAGGGTTTAGTGTTTAGGGTTTAGTGATCTTAAATTAATACAAACATGCCTACATTAATTATATATATATATTGATGGATTATGGTTTTTAGGGTTTAGGGTTTAGGGTTTAGGGTTTATTGATCTTAAATTAATACAAACATACCTACATGTATTATATATATATATTGATGGATTATGGTTTTTAAGGTTTAGGGTTTAGGGTTTAGGGTTTATGGTTTATGGTTCACTGTTCATAAAATGATACGTACATACATACATGTAATATATATATTGATGGATTAATGATTTTTGTTTTTAGCGTTTAGGTTTTAGCGTTTAGGTTTTAGGGTTTAGTGGTTAGGGTTTAGGGTTTATTATTATTATTATTATTATTATTATTATTATTATATACTTAAATACAATTATTATTATTATATATTTACTATGCTTATTATTATTATTAGTTATTATTATTATTATTAGTTATTATTATTATTATTACTATGATTAGTAATATTATTATTATTATTATTATATACTTAAATACAATTATTATTATTATTATATATTTACTATGCTTATTATTATTATTAGTTTTATTATTATTATTATTATTATTATTATTATTATTATTATTATTATTATTATTATTATTATTATTATTATTATTATTTGTAATTAAATGTATAGGGTTTAGGTTTTAGGATTAGGGACTATGGTTCATTGATTAAATATTAGGGTTTAGGGTTTAAACCTCTAATGTCTAATTCTAAACCCTAAGCATTAAATCCTAAAACATAAGTAATTAACCCTAACCACTAAACCCTCGATCTAGGATTACAGACTATGAGCTATACATTAAATATTAGGGTTTTATGGTTTAGAGGGTAGTGGTTATTGTTTAGGGTTTAGGGTTAGGGACTATGGTTCATTGATTAAATATTAGGGTTTAATGTTTAAACCCCTAATGTCTAATTCTAAACCCTAAGCATTAAACCCTAAAGCATGAGTAATTAACCCTAACCACTAAACCCTCGATCTAGGATTACGGACTATGAGCTATAGATTAAATATTAGGGTTTTATGGTTTAAAGGGTAGTGGTTATTGTTTAGGGTTTAGGGTTAGGGACTATGGTTCATTGATTAAATATTAGGGTTTAAGGTTTAAACCCCTAATGTCTAATTCTAAACCCTAAGCATTAAACCCTAAAGCATGAGTAATTAACCCTAACCACTAAACCCTCGATCTAGGATTACCCTAAACCTAAAGACTTCATAAACACTAAACCCTAATACCCTAAACCCTAAACATTTAACCTAAACCCTAAACCACAAATTAAGTTCCTAATGATTATTCTCGCCCAAATTTGGTAAACAATAGCCCAACAAACACAACTAAAGCTGAAAACCCATTTTTCCCGCTCAAATATGACAGGTGGCGCTCATTCATTGGTCCGTAAGCTTTGCCACAAATTATGTTCTTCTTCTCCCCATTAGCTGGATCCAGTTGGCACACTGATGTCAGCTCTACATCATCTCAGTCAAGTACTATAAATAGGAGAGAGAGTATTGTCAGATTTTAATGACCATATTAATAATATACCATAAATATTAATAATAAAATAAGTAAGTAATAAATAACAAGATAGAGAGAAAAAAGGTATTTTTGGAATTTTACCGGCCATGTGAATTGCCCGGGCACCGAACCGACATTGTTGTAGAGTCAGAATGTATAAAAAAATAATTATTTAGCATTAATTTATTCCTATAATAAAAAATTTAAGTCATCTTATTTTAATTAAGAATATAGATTTAATTTAATAATTTTTACTCATTTAACTTAATTTTATTAAGTATAAAATTTTAAATTAATAATGGTTATTCATTCCACTTAACTTAATTAAGTATAATAGTTTATCTTTGAAGTTATTTTAAAATAATAGTCAAGTTAATTAGAAATATAATTTATTAATACTTAAAATTATTATTAATTCAATTTATCTTTTAATTGAAGTTAAGTTAATTAATTTATTAATACTTGAAATTATTATTAATTTTAAAATTTTACAATACTTGACATTATTTTATATTCATTAAATATAACTTCTTTAAATGTCAGATAATTATCATTATTAGCAAATCAAATAATAGTATTAGTTCAGGTTAATATCAGTTCAGGTCAATATCAGTTCAGGTCAATATCAGTTAAGGTTAATAACAGTTCAGGTCAATAACAGTTCAGGTCAATATCAGTTCAGGTCAAGAACAGTTCAGGTCAATAACAGTTCAGGTTCAAAACAGGTCGGGTTCAAAACAGGTCGGGTTCATTTCAGGTCGGGTCCAAACAGGTCGGGTTAAATCGGTTATCTGGCAGGTTAGTCTCGGGTTCGGGTTCGTTTCGGTCGGGTGTAGGTCGGGTTCGGTTACTACAGTAACATGTCAAATTCGGGTTCGGGTTCACTTCGGTCGGGTGCAGTTCGGGTTCGGTTTCTACAATTACAGGTCAAATTCGGGTTCGGGTTCGTTTCGGTCGAGTGCAGGTCGGGTTCGGTCTTTAAATTCTCGGGTTAAACCAGGTTCTGACTCGATCGGGTTTCAGGCAGGTTACCAGGTCGGGTCAGTTTTTCACACCCCTAGTTCTAACTTCTAAGTACCGCTAGTCTCACTGTTTTATATACTGAACTCGAAATCTGAAATATCAGAGTTAAAAGAAAAGAAAAATCAGGCATGGCGACTCGGTTAAGCTTGTGTTCTTCATCGCCTTTCATTTATCACAATCAATTCCTTTGTACTCATAATTCGAAACCTCTTTTCTTTCTACCAACCTCTAAATCCTTTCCTTCCTTCACCGTCTTTGCAACGCTTCCTCCTTCTTCTCACTCTTCCTCCCCTATTTTCCTCCCTTTTCTTCAGGAACCTGAAGAACAAGAGCTAGAAATCGAGAGCCCGAAATACCCAGAGCTTGAAATTGACGAAAAAGATGATGAAGAAGAAGAGGATATACAAGACCCAATTATCAGATTCTTCAAGTCACGTCCCTCTGCTCCCGACCCACCCCGTCAAGGCAAATTCTCCCTCCAAAAGAACCGTCGTTCTTCTTGGCACCTAGCACCGGACATTCGATCCTTACCCGATCCGGAATCTGACTCCGAGTCTGAGCCTGATGAAGAAGATGTACTCTCAGAGGCAAAACAACAAACAGGTTCTACGCAAGAAGACTCGACGGAACTACCAGACGGGATTGTGGGAGAAATTATACGCATTGCGAGAAACTTGCCGGAGAATTCGACATTGGGTGAGTTCTTGGGAGTTTATCAAGGGAAACTGAGTCAAAAAGAGTGCTTGCAAGTGTTGTCATTGATGGGCAACGAAGGTCTTGTTTTGGGTTGCTTGTATTTTTTTGAATGGATGCGTTTGCAGGAGCCGTCTCTCGTTACTCCGCGAGCTTGTTCGATTATCTTCCCGGTGTTGGGGAGATCGGGGATGGGAGATAAATTGATTGTTTTGTTTAGGAATCTGCCGCAGAGTAAGGGTTTCAGAGATGTTCATGTTTATAATGCTGCCATTTCTGGGCTTTTATGCTCCAAAAGGTAAGTTTTAGATGAATTTGAATTCCTTGTTGATAACAGTTCTTTTCTATATTTTCTTATATATCATTACAACTTGTATAGGTATAATGATGCTTGGGAAGTGTATAACGCCATGGAAGCGAACAATGTCAAACCGGATCATGTTACTTGCTCGACAATGATTACAGTTATGAGAAAAACCGGAGGTACCGCGAAAGATTCATGGGAGTTCTTAGAGAGAATGAATAGAAAAGGAGTTAAATGGAGTGTTGAAGTTTTGGGGTCGATAATAAAGTCCTTTTGTGATGAAGGTTTGAAGAATGAAGCTCTTATTATCCAATGCGAAATGGAGAAGAAAGGGGTTCATTCGAATACCATAGTGTACAACAATTTGATGGATGCTTATGGTAAATCGAATCAAATCGAGGAAGTCGAAGGCCTTTACGCTGAGATGAAAACGAAAGGCCTTAAGCCAACATCTGCAACCTTTAACATACTTATGGATGCATATAGCCGGAGAATGCAGCCGGAGATTGTCGAGGAACTGCTCGTTGAAATGCAGGATATGGGATTGAAACCGGATGTGAAATCATACACTTGCCTGATTGGTGCATACGGGAGGCAGAAGAAGATGAGTGACCGGGCAGCTGATGCCTTCTTGAGGATGAAGAAAGTCGGTCTAAAACCGACTTCACATTCGTATACATCGCTTATTCATGCTTACTCCATTAGTGGTTGGCATGAGAAAGCGTATACCACATTTGAGGATATGCAGAGAGAAGGAATTAAGCCTTCCATTGAAACATACACTGCTCTATTGGATGCATTTAGGCGTGCAGGTGACACGCAAAGATTGATGAAAGTATGGAAGCTAATGATCAACGAAAAAATCGAAGGCACTCGGGTTACCTTCAACATTCTTCTCGACGGATTTGCTAAACAAGGTCAATATATCGAAGCAAGGGATGTTATTTCTGAGTTTGGGAAGATTGGCTTGCATCCGACTGTGATGACTTACAATATGCTGATGAATGCGTATGCAAGGGGAGGTCAACACCATAAGTTGCCGCAGTTGTTGAAAGAAATGGCGGTCCTTGATTTAAAACCCGATTCTGTCACCTATTCAACAATGATCTACGCCTTTGTTCGTGTTCGGGACTTCAAGAGGGCATTCTATTATCACAAGCAAATGGTGAAAAATGGGCAAGTTCCAGATGTGAAGTCATATGAAAAGCTTAGATCAATATTGGATGTGAAAGCTGCAAAACAAAACAAGAGGGATAAGAGTGCCATACTCGGAATAATTAACAGTAAAATGGGGATGGTGAAAGCGAAACGGAAGACGAAGAAAGATGAGTTTTGGAAGAATAAGAACAAGAACCGTAGAACTCCCGATGTTGCTGCTAATGGTGGCTAGCAATGAACTCCAGTTTCCCATTACATGAGAGCTTGGTTGTTCATCGGAGATTGCAAGTGTCCGGCGTCGGATGTTGGACATGGATATGTGTTGATCTCCTCACTGTCCTCTTGGAATTGTAGGAGGGACCATGTGCCATGGTTCTAAACAGAGTATACAAGTGACCATACAATTCTCATCACATAATCTTGTATAATTTATATATGATAAAAGAAGATTAGTAGAGCATGATGGCTCAACTAGATCTAACTGACTAAACAGTTTAGAAATGAAAAGTTTAGTCTGATTTGATTGGTTTCGGTTCTTTATCAATTTGGAAATTATTTCTTATGTATGAAACAATACAGAGTACCCTAAAATAGAAGCAGAAGCGAAGTTAGGATTCAGTCAGCTCTTGATACATTAGTGAGGATGCTATACCTGGGAAGGAAAGCTTGGTATAAACCTATTTTACAGTGCCAATCTCAGCCGCTCTACACAGATGTCATACAATTGTGTTATATACACTGCGTTTGGCTGCAATTCTCCTGCTAGCTCACCAACAAAGTTGAATGTGTATGAGAGGAGGCCGAGAAAAGTAGTGGCTGGAAAATGGTGTGGTAAAGTTTGGATGTCGAATCAGAAGGGATCCCGAGGAACAAGAGCAAGAACAAAACTTCCATGCTTGGGCAACTTCAGATGAAAATGTTGAGAGTGGTTAATAGGAAGAGAAAAAAAGAGGGTGGAGATCGCAGCTAACAAGAAAGAGAAATGCATTGAGCCGCAAGGTGCTGTTTCTGATGATTCATTGGATGCAGGTTCTCTTAGGCAGCAGAGGGTAGTTTTTAGAGGCAAGAAACCTAGACTGATCGAAAAGGAATAGGCAATTTCATTTGATTTGCTTGAGGATGATTCTCTGCTGCGGCACCGGAATCTCTCGAGCAAAATTTACTGAAAGAGATGATGCAGAATCAGAGGATTCTACAACCATGGCTGATAAAACAGTTATCAATTATCATACCCTGGGTCGGGCTCAACATGCAATCCGGTGAAGCAGTTTGGTTCACCGGAGCCGTACGGTCAGCCACCGAGCAGGTGCCACTGGAATCGGTGATGATGAAGGCGAAGTTGCAGTGCCAGCTCGTAGTTCCCTTGTGAAACAAGTTTTCCTTGCTTCAAGCTTGAAGAAACTGCCAACTTTGCTCTTTGAAACTGCATCGTTGATACCCATTTCCATTCTCCTCCATGAATTTGAGAGCTTTTTCAATACCCCATTTCCCCACAGATTGCACCTCCCATGTTGGAATTTAGATTTCTCCGAGTAATAATTTATAAGGCATTTCGATGTCCTTACGTGGCCATAAAATATAATAAGGCTAGTTGTCTTAAAAAATGTGTAACACCCTAAACCGGGCCTAGGATGATTTCAATTAAGCCATTTCCTATTTGATGACATGTGCCATTAAGATTAAGAGGAATTCGAATATGTGACATGGATAATTAATTTAGTAAGGTGAAATTAATCTTTTAATCTAGGGAGACTAGGATTAAATTGTAATAAAATGAAGTGATGTAGCTCAATTGATAAGTAATTGATACTTAATAAATTAAATTAAAAGTTTGGATTTAAATTGAAGTAAAAAGAAAGTGATTGGCACAATTAAGATGACTTAAATAAAAACAAGGCAAAGTTTGGTGTTTGCATGCTAAACTTTTAAGAGATGATAAGTGGGAATTGAGGTGGCAATTCTCCACCAATAGGATTCATAATAATGAGATTTCAGCCTTATCATCTTCTCTTAGAGGAAAGAGAAAGTGTGTTTCATCTTCACTTAGTCTCCATAGCTGATTTTTGCAAGAAAGCTTAGAGAGCTCACTTTTGTTCCTTTGTTTCATGAGATTAGTGAGTCTAAATTCTTAAGAAATAGAGAAATTTGAGTGAAAGCTAAGAGTTTAGTGAAGCTGTTACCATTCTCTTCTCTTAGCCGAAAATAGAGAGAGAGCTTGAGTTTGGCTGAAGTTTTGGGGAGTTTTTGCATGGTCTTTGTTAAGAAGGTAATGTATGATTATCCTCTTTTAATAATGCATGATATATGTTGATTTTGGGTTGAATGTGCTGCCAAATTGTTAGAACATAAACATGCATGTTGAGGTTATGATAATGAAAATTTAGAAGTGTAAAATGTGTCAATGGATAATTAATGTGTAAGCATGTAAATGACTGTTGTAAAATGGATTAAATGATGCTAATTATATGTGTAAGATGCTGAAAAATTCATAAGTATATGTTTGGGACCAAATTAAATTAGCAATGTGTGATTGAGCACTAAACCGAAACTGTTTTGGCTATACTAGAGTTGTGAGCTGAAGTGGATAGGTGAAACTTGGTAATTGGTTATGTCATTAAGTGTATATTAAGTTAAGACACTAATTAAAAATGTGGTGTGATGTTTATATACATTTGTAGGTGAATTGGTCCCTAAGAAAATTAGTGAATTAAGCTAGAACTTGCTGTCCAGAATTTTCAGTTCTCGAACAGCCACTTTAAATGGCCACCGAGACTAATTTGGTTGGTAATTTGAGCTGAAAATTTGTATGATTAAACTTTCACATGTCTAGAAGACTTGAGAAAAAACGAAACTCAATTTGGAGTTATAGAGAAAAATCTGGAAATAGATCAATTCAATAGGTCAAGGCTGTCCGAAAATGAAAGTAGGGCCGTCTTTAGTTAAAAAACTGTATTAAATGGTAAGTTAATAAAATGTAAACCCATTATGGTTAAGTAGAGGGTCTCATTAGCTTTCCAACGGTATAAGATAATTGAAAAACTGACTTACGGATTAAAAGATATGTAAATTTTAGTAAAGGGTCGTTAAACTGCCTGTTACTGGACAGTTTTGGATTTTGCATTTGTATGGCATATAGATGCATAAATGGATTGATTGTATGCATTCTAATTGATGGCTATGTGTGTGTAAATTGTTAGAGGACGTGAAAGTGAATGATTTCGAAGAAGAAAGGCTGCTAGAACAATCAAAAAGAAAGAGCAAAGGAGTGGTCATCCACAACCCTTAGTGGGACAGCTTGGAGTATTGTGAGTGTAGCCTCCCTTAGGGTTAGGACCTAGGTCCTAACCAACCTTGAATTGAATATTTCTCTTGTAAATGGACTAAAATCATATTTGGTAATAAGGGAAGAAGGATAATTTTGGTTGATAACTTGTGTGATGCCATGAATTGATTGCTAGTATTCTAGGACTAGACTAGTTCATGTGCATGGCTTGGTAATGCCGAGGTAAGTTTTGGCACGCTGCTGCGGAGTGCCAGGTATGTGAATCATGCATGTGATATGTATGTGATAATATAAATGACCTTTTTGATAGCATGTTATGAATGCTTGACCTTGTAACATGAAACATGGCTAGTATGAATTGAAAGCCTAACAAACGAATTCGATTGCTAATGAGAAATAAATGAAGCCTTGGTTGATAGTTGGTCATAGGTAGTAAGGCATGCCTAGAGTCTGAGCTCGTCTTGTTAGTACTTCGTGTACTTTTGCCCAATACTTCGGTACTTTGTTCAGTACTTCGTGTACTTTTGGATGGTGTTTTGTGCACCTTAGTTAGATACCTTGAGTATCTTTTGTTAGTACCTTTGTGGTACTTTTGTTAGGTACTTAGTGTACCTTTTGTTGACTTGTTTACCTAGTCTAACTAGCACCGAGGCAATAAATGATAAATAATGGTTAATATGAACCTAATGCATCAAAAGCATTTGTGTATGCAATTGATTAATAAGAATTGCATTTGATATGATATAGCTTAAAGAGCATTGGAAATTAAAAGTTACTATGATAGCATTTGTTTGATAAGTTGCTAAGGAAGCATTCGATTACGATATGGCTATTAAGAGTTTTAGTATATGAAAATTGTTATGATAACATTTGATCTTAGCATGGCTCAATGAATACATTAATATGGAAATTGGTTAAATGAACTATGCATTCGAAATGTACTAGTTAGTGCATAAACATATGTGCTTTTGTTTTAGTTATGCATGCTTGTGTGATATAGGATAGTTTGAATTAAGCCTGAATTGGATTGATTATCATGCTTTAAGAGTAATATGTATGAATGGATATACATTTAATTAATTTGGTTGCCATGACTTAGATGTAAAAATATATACTTGAATTAAGCATGCTGATTGAATTATTGGCTAATTGAGGTTAATTGATCCATGCCATTCGGCTAAGTAGTATTTTGGTGTATGTATGAAATTAATTGGTTAGCTCTAGGTGCTACCTCACTAAGTACACTATGTACTTATCACTCGCTTTGCCTTCTTCCCAAAATTTCAGGTATCTAGGATTTTGAGCCATCTCAAGGTTGATCTAGCTAGCTTGGCACAAGCAAGGAACAATGTATGATGTTTCGATTTTGTTTGCACCTCCTAAGGGTGGCATAGATGTACATATACTAGTATGCATTTTGGCATTTTGGAACGTTTTGTATAAGTTGGTTAACTTTGGTTTGTTGTTAAGATTAGCTAAGCCATGTCAAGTAAACTTAATTATCCAATGGTTTGTTTAATCTCTAAGCGTTAACATATGATAACCTTGGTTATGCTTAGATAGATCTTGTATGATTTGGATTAACTTAGTTAGAAATGATTGCTTAAATGCATGAGATTAAATGGTTAAGATTTGGATATAAATATAGTAAGCCAAAAGGTTATGTATGCATGTTTTGGTTTGGTATATGAAAATAATGTCATAACTGACCTTAGACTAGATAATGTCTAGAGATGGATTTAGTTTCTTAGTGGCTTTCGAATGATATGTGATTAGAATGGTAATTCGATTTGACGTATAAGTCACATGAATAAAAAATTGTGCTATATAATTGGTTTGGCAAGTTAGTACTTAGTACTATTAGGAACCCTAAAGGTTAGTGACCTGAATGGAATAATGAATAAGTTTAACCTTGCAAGTTCGAAATATGCATTAAGTATAAGTAGTCTAAACATGTAATAATTAAATAAGTTAATATGAACAAGATGAAATAGGTAATCTCAGTAGTTATATTTATAATATGCAAATGAAAGGTGTCCTTGTAAATTAATATAAGCTATTAGGTATGTCAAATGATTCAACTGGATTAGAGGGAAAAAAAAGTTTTAAATTTCCTTGAAATTTTGACCTATTCGGTTTAGCTTAGTTTGGTAACACTCTCTGCTCCTAAACCGGGAAAGGAGTGTTACATTAAGTGGTATCAGAGCTTTAGGTATGGGTTCTAGGACTACTTGAATGTGCATGCATCACATAGAATTAAACTATGCCACCTAGGAGTTGTATTCCATACGTGCTTGTGTTCTTGCTTATTTGAACCTTTTCCTTGTTTACCCATTTGTAGAATGCCTGAAACACCAAAAGGTCGGGACAATGATGGTCTTGAGGGCTCCTTTAACAAAGGGGACGATGTGAGGATGGAATCAAATCCTCCACAAGAACAAGATCAACCTCCCGTAAAAGCTGCCCCTGAGCTGGAAGCCTCTGCTATCCAAAATGTTCAAAGGGAATGTCTCCTAAGCATGAAGGAGATGTTTGATCAGTTAGTGTCTAATCTTAGACAAGATCGCCCTGTTGCTCCTGCTGTTGTTGCACCAAGCCGGGCTCCTATTGAGAAACTTGCTCAGCATCGAGCCTGTATGTTTGCTGGTGTTAGTGAAGAGAAGCCGGAAGAAGCTGAAAATTGGCTTGAGCGTACCACTCTGATTCTAACCAAACAATTGCATTGCACAGATGAGCACAAGCTTGAATGTGCTATCTCGCTTCTAGCCGACGAGGCCTTGAGTTGGTGGGAGACTATGACCTTGACTGCTCCTACTGACTCAGTTACTTGGAGTTTCTTCGTAGAAGAGTTTAAGAAGAAGTACATAAGTGAGCAGTATCTAGCTGAACGACGAAGACTATTCTTGTATCTTAAGCAGGCTAATAGGCCTATAGAGCAGTATGTGGCTGATTTTTGCAAGTACTGCAAATATGGTGCAGAGTACGTCAAGACTGAGAAGCAGAAGTGCCAAATGTTCATCGATGGCTTGAATGATGAAATGAGCCCTATGTTCACAGCTTTGGGAATCACCGACTTCCAAACTCTCGTCAATCGGGCTATTGCAACTGAAGCTAAGATGAAAGCTTCGGAGAAGAGGAAGGGTGGAAATGGAAATGACAAGAAGCATAAACGGGAGGATAAGTATGATTGGAAGTCAAAGAAAGCCAAGAACCAGAAGGAAGGCTCCTCGACCTACCATCTTGAATCCAAGAGTCGTTATGTACCGAGACCTCAGTCGGTAAATAGACCTTCAGCCCCGGTTACCTCTGTTCATAGCACGAGAAATTCTGGAAAAACTTCTGCTGGCCAATTTTGTCAGAAGTTTCATACAGGTCCTTGTCGTCTTCAGATGAAGTTATGTTATGCATGTGGAGGGGCAGATCATTTTATTAAGGATTGCCCCCAGAATCCTAACAAGGCTACAACTCAGTCTCGTACCAATTTGAGTCTGGTGTCTCAGAACAGAAACAAGGGTCTGAGGCAAGCACAGTCTGGGAATCAAGGCAGAGGGAAAGGCCATCAATCTATTGCCACTCATCAGGAATCACGAACTCCTGCCCGAGTTTATCACATTCGTGGTAGAGAAGAGGAGGAATCACCTGACGTGATTGCAGGTATTGTCGATTTAAACTTAAATCCTGCATATGCTCTTATTGACTCGGGATCCACTCATTCTTTTATCTGTTCAAAATTGCTTGCTAAGTTGAATATGAAATCTGAATCTGTTGCATCTAGCCTTATAGTCTCAAATCCGATAGGAGGAAATAAGCTGATTAATCTTCTTGTTAAAGACTGTCCTATTACTATTCGAGGCATTCCATTTCCCATCGACCTTTATGTCTTGCCAACATGTGAATTCGATCTAATCTTGGGATTAGATTGGTTGGGAAAGCATCAAGCTTGGATAGACTGTCAGAATCGTAGACTTTATCTCCGAGGTTTAGGAAAGGAATCTATCCTGTTAATTGATAAGAAGCCTACCTCGATTTTTTCCGCTATGGTGTTGCAAGATGACTATGATTTCGGCTTGCCATCGATGCCAGTGGTGTCAGAATTTACCGATGTCTTTCCGGAAGAACTTCCTGGACTCCCTCCAATTCGGGAAGTAGAATTCGGAATTGACATTCATCCTGGAACTAATCCAGTGTCAATTACACCATATCGTATGGCCCCTATTGAGTTGAAAGAATTAAAGAAGCAAATTGAAGAGTTGCAAGACAAGGGTTTTATCTGACCGAGCACTTCTCCTTGGGGTGCTCCGGTTTTGTTCGTAAAGAAGAAAGATGGTTTGATGCGGCTGTGTATCGACTATCGGAGGCTGAATCAAATAACAATTAAGAATAAATATCCATTACCGAGAATTGAAGATCTGTTTGATCAACTTCGTGGTGCAGCTGTATTTTCTAAAATCGATTTAAGGTCGGGTTACTATCAAATGAGAGTAAAGGAGGAGGATGTACCCAAAACGGCTTTCTGAACTCGTTACGGTCACTTTGAGTTCCTCGTAATGCCATTCGGGCTAACCAACGCCCCAGCAGCCTTTATGGACCTTATGAATCGAGTCTTCAAGCCGTTTCTTGATAAGTTTGTGGTCGTATTTATTGACGACATTCTTGTTTACTCCCGAAGCAAAGAAGAACACTCTGATCATCTTAGAATTGTATTGCAAACTCTTAGGGAGCATCAACTCTTTGCCAAATTCTCCAAATGTGAATTTTGGCTTTCGGAAGTGTCATTCCTCGGTCATGTTATCTCGGCCGATGGAATCAAGGTTGATTCTAAGAAGATACAAACTGTGATTGATTGGCAACCTCCAAAGAATGTTAGTGAGGTTCGCAGTTTTCTTGGTTTAGCGGGTTATTATCGAAGATTCGTTAAAGGATTCTCTACGATTGCTTTGTCGCTAACCAAACTCCTTAGAAAGGATCAGCCCTTTTCTTGGTTCGAAAATCAGCAACGAAGTTTTGATCAGTTGAAACAAGCTCTAACTCATGCTCCGGTACTGACCCAACCTGAATCGGGCAAAGAATTTGTAGTTTATAGTGATGCATCCCATTCGGGTCTAGGTTGTGTGTTGATGCAAGAAGAAAAGGTTATAGCATATGCATCCCGACAATTGAAGCCACATGAGCTTAATTACCCGACACATGACCTTGAGTTAGCTGCAATCGTCTTTGCACTCAAGATTTGGAGACATTACTTATACGGTGAGCGGTGTCACCTATACACAGATCACAAAAGTCTCAAATACCTTCTCACCCAAAAAGAATTAAATCTGAGACAGAGAAGGTGGATGGAGTTACTGAAGGATTATGATCTAGTAATTGATTACCATCCCGGGAAGGCTAATGTAGTAGCGGATGCACTAAGTAGAAAACCGACTCCCGGTAAGTCAAAAAAAAATTCATAAATTCATTTAAATTCTTGAGAGAAAATTTTAATCTTTCTTAATTTCCAAGAAAGAGTTCGAACACTTCCTTGATAGATAAGGAAGTCAACTGAAATCTTTAATCTTGATAATAACGTGTTTAAATTGACCTCTTGTAGCTTCAACGGCTATCAATGCTCATTTTCGACTTGCAAAAGCTCGAAATTATCTATCGGAACTTCAAATTCAATCTAGTCTAATCACCAGGATCAAAGAGATTCAACAGCTTGATCCCGAACTTCAGAAAATCATCTCTAAGCTTGAGTCTAATTCTGACTTCTCGGTTAAGCCGAATGGTCTAATCTATTTCCGAGATAGAATTTGTATCCCAGATAATAAGGAATTCCAAGAGAAGATCCTCAGTGAGGCTCACCAAAGTCCCTTCTCTGTTCATCCGGGATCAGTAAAGATGTACAAGGATCTCAAGCCCTTGTACTGGTGGCCGAGAATGAAGACTGCTATCAACGATTATGTGTCTAGGTGCTTGAATTGCCAACGTGTGAAGGCTGAACATCGAGTTCCAACTGGTTTGTTACAACCAATCAAATTTCCGCAATGGAAGTGGGAACTAATCACCATGGATTTCGTATCTGGACTTCCTTGTACACCAAGAAAGAACGATGCAATTTGGGTGATAGTTGATAGATTCACCAAATCAGCCCATTTCATTCCTGTCAAAATGAGCATGAGACTGGAAGCTTTAGCTGAGTTGTATATTCGAGAAGTCATCCGTCTTCACGGTATTCCTATTTCCATTATATCAGACCGAGATCCTCGTTTCACTGCACGATTTTGGAAGTCGTTACAACAAGCTCTTGGGACCAAACTCAATCTCAGTACAGCTTTTCATCCTCAGAGTGATGGTCAATCTGAAAGAGTAATTCAAGTCTTGGAAGACATGCTTCGGGCATGTATTATCGATTTCGGAAAGAATTGGGAGAAGTCCTTGCCCCTGGTAGAGTTCGCGTACAATAATAGCTATCAAGCATCTATTCAGATGGCTCCTTTCGAAGCTCTATACGGGAGGAAATGTAGAACTCCTTTGTGCTGGTCTGAATTGGGAGAGAATAAGATTTTAGGACCTCAAATGCTCCGGGAAACTGAGGAACAAGTTCGAATTATCCATGATCGATTGAAGCAAGCCTTCGACAGGCAAAAGGCTTATGCCGACTTGAAACGGAGAGACATTCAGCACAATGTTGGAGACAAGGTCTTCCTAAAAGTTTCTCCTTGGAAGAAAGTCTTCAGATTCGGAAGAAAAGGAAAGCTTAGCCCTCGATTCATTGGACCTTTTGAAATTGTCGAAAGAATTGGTCCTGTGGCTTATCGTCTTGCACTTCCTAGTGAGTTCGATAAGATCCACAACGTCTTCCATGTCTCAATGCTCAGGAAGTATAGATCCGATCCTTCTCACGTTCTGGAACCGGAAGAGGTGGAATTGAATTCCGACTTGTCTTATGAAGAAGAACCAGTTCAGATTCTTGATCGGGAAGTTAGAAGGCTTCGTAATAAGTCGATTCCCTTGGTAAAAGTCCTTTGGAGGAATCATAAGGTAGAAGAAGCTACTTGGGAACTCGAGGCCACTATAAAAGAGCAATACCCACATCTCTTCCCCTCAGGTAAATTCGAGGACGAATTTTTTTTTAAGGGGGGAGAATTGTAACACCCTAAACCGGGCCTAGGATGATTTCAATTAAGCCATTTCCTATTTGATGACATGTGCCATTAAGATTAAGAGGAATTCGAATATGTGACATGGATAATTAATTTAGTAAGGTGAAATTAATCTTTTAATCTAGGGAGACTAGGATTAAATTGTAATAAAATGAAGTGATGTAGCTCAATTGATAAGTAATTGATACTTAATAAATTAAATTAAAAGTTTGGATTTAAATTGAAGTAAAAAGAAAGTGATTGGCACAATTAAGATGACTTAAATAAAAACAAGGCAAAGTTTGGTGTTTGCATGCTAAACTTTTAAGAGATGATAAGTGGGAATTGAGGTGGCAATTCTCCACCAATAGGATTCATAATAATGAGATTTCAGCCTTATCATCTTCTCTTAGAGGAAAGAGAAAGTGTGTTTCATCTTCACTTAGTCTCCATAGCTGATTTTTGCAAGAAAGCTTAGAGAGCTCACTTTTGTTCCTTTGTTTCATGAGATTAGTGAGTCTAAATTCTTAAGAAATAGAGAAATTTGAGTGAAAGCTAAGAGTTTAGTGAAGCTGTTACCATTCTCTTCTCTTAGCCGAAAATAGAGAGAGAGCTTGAGTTTGGCTGAAGTTTTGGGGAGTTTTTGCATGGTCTTTGTTAAGAAGGTAATGTATGATTATCCTCTTTTAATAATGCATGATATATGTTGATTTTGGGTTGAATGTGCTGCCAAATTGTTAGAACATAAACATGCATGTTGAGGTTATGATAATGAAAATTTAGAAGTGTAAAATGTGTCAATGGATAATTAATGTGTAAGCATGTAAATGACTGTTGTAAAATGGATTAAATGATGCTAATTATATGTGTAAGATGCTGAAAAATTCATAAGTATATGTTTGGGACCAAATTGAATTAGCAATGTGTGATTGAGCACTAAACCGAAACTGTTTTGGCTATACTAGAGTTGTGAGCTGAAGTGGATAGGTGAAACTTGGTAATTGGTTATGTCATTAAGTGTATATTAAGTTAAGACACTAATTAAAAATGTGGTGTGATGTTTATATACATTTTTAGGTGAATTGGTCCCTAAGAAAATTAGTGAATTAAGCTAGAACTTGCTGTCCAGAATTTTCAGTTCTCGAACAGCCACTTTAAATGGCCACCGAGACTAATTTGGTTGGTAATTTGAGCTGAAAATTTGTATGATTAAACTTTCACATGTCTAGAAGACTTGAGAAAAAACGAAACTCAATTTGGAGTTATAGAGAAAAATCTGGAAATAGATCAATTCAATAGGTCAAGGCTGTCCGAAAATGAAAGTAGGGCTGTCTTTAGTTAAAAAACTGTATTAAATGGTAAGTTAATAAAATGTAAACCCATTATGGTTAAGTAGAGGGTCTCATTAGCTTTCCAACGGTATAAGATAATTGAAAAACTGACTTACGGATTAAAAGATATGTAAATTTTAGTAAAGGGTCGTTAAACTGCCTGTTACTGGACAGTTTTGGATTTTGCATTTGTATGGCATATAGATGCATAAATGGATTGATTGTATGCATTCTAATTGATGGCTATGTGTGTGTAAATTGTTAGAGGACGTGAAAGTGAATGATTTCGAAGAAGAAAGGCTGCTAAAACAATCAAAAAGAAAGAGCAAAGGAGTGGTCATCCACAACCCTTAGTGGGACAGCTTGGAGTATTGTGAGTGTAGCCTCCCTTAGGGTTAGGACCTAGGTCCTAACCAACCTTGAATTGAATATTTCTCTTGTAAATGGACTAAAATCATATTTGGTAATAAGGGAAGAAGGATAATTTTGGTTGATAACTTGTGTGATGCCATGAATTGATTGCTAGTATTCTAGGACTAGACTAGTTCATGTGCATGGCTTGGTAATGCCGAGGTAAGTTTTGGCACGCTGCTGCGGAGTGCCAGGTATGTGAATCATGCATGTGATATGTATGTGATAATATAAATGACCTTTTTGATAGCATGTTATGAATGCTTGACCTTGTAACATGAAACATGGCTAGTATGAATTGAAAGCCTAACAAACGAATTCGATTGCTAATGAGAAATAAATGAAGCCTTGGTTGATAGTTGGTCATAGGTAGTAAGGCATGCCTAGAGTCTGAGCTCGTCTTGTTAGTACTTCGTGTACTTTTGCCCAATACTTCGGTACTTTGTTCAGTACTTCGTGTACTTTTGGATGGTGTTTTGTGCACCTTAGTTAGATACCTTGAGTATCTTTTGTTAGTACCTTTGTGGTACTTTTGTTAGGTACTTAGTGTACCTTTTGTTGACTTGTTTACCTAGTCTAACTAGCACCGAGGCAATAAATGATAAATAATGGTTAATATGAACCTAATGCATCAAAAGCATTTGTGTATGCAATTGATTAATAAGAATTGCATTTGATATGATATAGCTTAAAGAGCATTGGAAATTAAAAGTTACTATGATAGCATTTGTTTGATAAGTTGCTAAGGAAGCATTCGATTACGATATGGCTATTAAGAGTTTTAGTATATGAAAATTGTTATGATAACATTTGATCTTAGCATGGCTCAATGAATACATTAATATGGAAATTGGTTAAATGAACTATGCATTCGAAATGTACTAGTTAGTGCATAAACATATGTGCTTTTGTTTTAGTTATGCATGCTTGTGTGATATAGGATAGTTTGAATTAAGCCTGAATTGGATTGATTATCATGCTTTAAGAGTAATATGTATGAATGGATATACATTTAATTAATTTGGTTGCCATGACTTAGATGTAAAAATATATACTTGAATTAAGCATGCTGATTGAATTATTGGCTAATTGAGGTTAATTGATCCATGCCATTCGGCTAAGTAGTATTTTGGTGTATGTATGAAATTAACTGGTTAGCTCTAGGTGCTACCTCACTAAGTACACTATGTACTTATCACTCGCTTTGCCTTCTTCCCAAAATTTCAGGTATCTAGGATTTTGAGCCATCTCAAGGTTGATCTAGCTAGCTTGGCACAAGCAAGGAACAATGTATGATGTTTCGATTTTGTTTGCACCTCCTAAGGGTGGCATAGATGTACATATACTAGTATGCATTTTGGCATTTTGGAACGTTTTGTATAAGTTGGTTAACTTTGGTTTGTTGTTAAGATTAGCTAAGCCATGTCAAGTAAACTTAATTATCCAATGGTTTGTTTAATCTCTAAGCGTTAACATATGATAACCTTGGTTATGCTTAGATAGATCTTGTATGATTTGGATTAACTTAGTTAGAAATGATTGCTTAAATGCATGGGATTAAATGGTTAAGATTTGGATATAAATATAGTAAGCCAAAAGGTTATGTATGCATGTTTTGGTTTGGTATATGAAAATAATGTCATAACTGACCTTAGACTAGATAATGTCTAGAGATGGATTTAGTTTCTTAGTGGCTTTCGAATGATATGTGATTAGAATGGTAATTCGATTTGACGTATAAGTCACATGAATAAAAAATTGTGCTATATAATTGGTTTGGCAAGTTAGTACTTAGTACTATTAGGAACCCTAAAGGTTAGTGACCTGAATGGAATAATGAATAAGTTTAACCTTGCAAGTTCGAAAAATGCATTAAGTATAAGTAGTCTAAACATGTAATAATTAAATAAGTTAATATGAACAAGATGAAATAGGTAATCTCAGTAGTTAAATTTATAATATGCAAATGAAAGGTGTCCTTGTAAATTAATATAAGCTATTAGGTATGTCAAATGATTCAACTGGATTAGAGGGAAAAAAGTTTTAAATTTCCTTGAAATTTTGACCTATTCGGTTTAGCTTAGTTTGGTAACACTCTCTGCTCCTAAACCGGGAAAGGAGTGTTACAAAATGGGTTCCATTTAGGATTATTTCACAAGTGGTGGATTTTTTTTGTTTCCACAAACGTCTTAATTTTAAGGCTTAGAGTTTAGGATTTTGGTGTAAGGATTTAAAATTTATAGTTTATAGTTAAATTTGGGGTTTAGGGTCAGGATTTATATTTTAGGGTAATATGATTAGGGATTTAGGTTTTAACCTATAAATATTTTGTTTCCATAATCGTTTTAAATTTAGGGGTTAGGGATTTAGGTTTATGTACTTAGAAACTAGGGATGGTTGTTTGAATTTAGAGTTTAGGGGTTACAGGTAAAACCCTAAATCCCTAACATATTACGCTAAAACTTAAACTCTAACCTCTAAACTTTAAATCTTAGCACTAAACCCTAAATTATAAACCCTTAAAATATAAACCCTAAACTAGATCTATAACCCCTAAAATTAGGACGCTTGTGGAAACAAAATGTTTCCATTGCTAGTCATCATATATTTTCCCTTTATTCATTAGCAAAAAAAATAGGTTTTTATTTTAAATTGATTCCAAATTTCAAATCTTTTAATATGCATATCTAAAGTATGCATATCATATCAATCAAGTTCTTTCCGAATTCAACCATCAATTTAAGTTTTAAATGTTAGTTCAAATTTAAAACATGTCATATTTTGTTTGATAAATTTTAAATCTAATCTTAATCTTATCTAGATAGGAGGGAAAGAGAAACTCTAGAGGAATGAAGGGGTGCTCCTAGCGGGTCTAGAACTAATGACTTAAAAAACATGAGAGAACAAAGATAAACAGTTTGATCAACCGATCAAATATACTAACTCAAAACATGCCATATTTAAAACACGTGGATCAAATTTGAATACATATTACTTACTACATGGACAACTAAATCTTACGTATTAAAATGTTTTAGCGTTAGTAATCAATTTGAAATTTGAGTCATGTTTTCGGAACTTATAGTGCAATTAATTGAGGTGAGTGTTCGATCGAATCGAGTAAAAAAATTTAGAGTTATTTGAGTTTACACATTATATTTTACAACTTATACTTTATTTAAAAAAATTACGATTCGAATCGAGTTTTCGAGATTCTATACAATTTTAGTTGTAATTATTTATCATGCATGGTACAATTTGATTCTAATTTAAACGGCTTTCTCTAATTGTAGAACTAGTATTTTGATATAATAATTGAAAAATGTTTTGGACTAATTTGAAAAGAATTTAAAACTTGTTTTTAAGTCCAAACAACTTGAAATTATGTTTGAGATATTTTAGAGGGTTTTTGGCAATGTTTTTTTACTAATTTTAAAGAGCCAAACTAGACTTTTCAAGCTACCCGTATCGATACGGTTGTACTCGTACCGATACCTTTTTGCCCCATTTTGGTTACTATCAAAACCCGTATCGAAACAGGCTTGGCCGTTTCGATACGCCTGGTAAGCGTACTGATCCCCTTTCAACCACCCCAACGGCTATTTTCCCAACGGTCATTTAAATGTGAAACCGTACCGATACGCCCTCAAGCGTATCGATACGCCTAGGCTGGCAAGAGCCCAACAGCTAGTTTCTAATGAAGGCCGTACCGATATGGATCCAAGCGTATCGATACGGAAGGCTGTAGAACAGCATTTATGAAGGGAAATAAAGTCATCAACGGCTCCAAATCATCCCCAACGGCTAGTAACGGCTATAAACTCAATTGGGAGTATAAAAGGGACCTCCAAGCATCTTGTAATGGTTAATGCTTCAATTATTACAACATTATGATGTCAAAATTTGTCTAGAGCTTTAATTGTTAATTTCTTGCTTAGACAACACTTGTGAGCTTACATTGTTAAATTTGCTCAAGTGTTTAGATTTTGGGTGAGAGCTTATAATTGCAAACAAACACCTTTTAGAGGGATTTCTAGTTTGCTAAGCCTTTCTTTGTAAAGAGAGTGTTCCTTCAAGCTTTGGGTAGAAAGCTTTGAGAGTTGTAACGGTTTCCTCCTAATCCGAGAAAAGGGGACGAAATTCTTAGTGAATTTGTTTGGAAATCCTTAGTGGGAAGCTAAGGTAGTGGATGTAAACCTTGGTTAGAAGGTTGAACCACTATAAATCCTTGTGTCAAATTGCCTATTTTTCACCTCCCACTAAAACACCCAATTATCCAATTTCTCCACTCTTGGCAAGCAAGAACGGTTGATCGAATCGAGCCCCTAAAATCTCAACAATTGGTATCAGAGCTTGGCTCAATCGAAGGGGATTCACATCCTATTGAGAAGATCCGGCAAGCTCGAACAATATTTCACCAACCGGCTCAATGGCACAATCAATTGACAAACCGCCATTCTTCGACAGAAATCACTATGCCCATTGGAAGATAAAGATGAATTTTTTCTTGAAGCCAAGAGATTACAAGCTATGGGACATAGTTGAAGATGGTTCGTTCGTGCCTCAAGGAAGCAAAGCGAAATGGAGTGCCGACGATCGCAAGAAGATGGAGCTTAATTGCAAAGCCTTGCATATGCTCTTTTGTGCTTTTGGCCCAACCATCTATGAGAAGATGTCTTCTTGTGAGAGTGCCAAGGAGGTAAGTGACAAGCTTGAAGTCACATACGAGGGAACTGATGAAGTCAAGGAGACCAAGATTGGGCTCCTAACCTTAGAGTATGAGAACTTCAAGATGGATCCGGAAGAGAACATCGAGAAGATGTTTGATAGGTTCTCCACTACCACCAATGGTCTTAAAGGTTATGGAGAGGCCATTCCGGAAGAGAAGCTTGTCCGAAAGCTCATCTACTCCCTTCCCGAGTCATGAGACTCAAAGAGGACTGCCATCATTGAAGCCAAGAATCTCAAAACCTTGAAGCTTGATGAACTCATGGGGTCTCTTCTCACTCACCAAATAATGAAGAAAAACAAAGAAGAGGAGAAGAAGAAGGAAGAGATTAGAGCGATGGGGAAGAAGAAGATCATGGAGCTAGGCATCAATGCTAGTGTCGTAGCTCTCAAATCCTCCACATGCCATCATGTAGATTCAAGTGAGGAGGAAAGTGAAGATGAAGAGATGACCTATCTCTTCAACAAATTTGCCTGGTTCATGAAGAGCAAAATGGAAAAATCCAAGCATGAATCGATGAAGAAGATGAAGGACTCCCACAAATCCAAAAAGAAGGGGTCATCTTCAAAACAAGCATATGTGGCCACATGGAGTGATGAAGACTCCACCGATGATGAAGTAGCCCACCTATGCATGATGGCCCTCAATGAGGGGGAGGTAACTTTTAACTCATCTATTTCAAATTCTTATACATTTGATGAGTTACAAGATGCCTATGATGATTTGCTTTTGGAATTCAAGGCATCATTTTCCAAGAACAAAAAGTTGATTTCAAAAATAAAAATTGAAAATGATTTGCTTTCCAAAACAAATCTTGAACTTGAAGCAAAATTGAAAGATTTTGAACAAAAATGTTTTGATTTACAAAATTTGCTTCTTAAAGTTCAAAAAGAAAAAGAATTGATTTCCAATGAATTTGAAAAGAAAAATAATTTTTGAAAATCAAATTTTTATGTAAGACAATCTAGTGCCCCTAGATTTGTGAATGGAAAATGTTTTAGAAGTGTTTGGGTCCCAAAAGGACTAACCACTTCAACTAAAAAGGATGAAATTGAAAAATGGATTCCTAAGGGGACTAAATTTTGTGCTACTAATGTCTATGGATCCAAAGCAATTTGGATACCAAAAATTACTTGATTGTCTTTTGCTAGGTGTGATGGAGAGTGATCAACAAGTCAAACTTTGAGGGGGAGCTCTATGCACACATAGGAAGGACACTTGAAGAAGGAAGGCTTCACATCCTCCCTTGAGTTCAAGTGTGGTAAAATCTAGTTGCTTTTGCTTTTATTTGATTAATTTTCATTTAAGTCAACTAGTTAATCATATATGTTGAACTAACATTCTTATGATGCTTTGAGTAAGGGGGAGCCAATTTTAAACCAAAATTTTAAGTGTGTCAATTTTTTTCCTCTATTGTTATTTTGAAACTTAATGTCTTAAATTCTTTTTGATATAACAAAAAGGGGGAGAAATGGTTTGAAAAATTGAATTTTCAAATGAATAAGGGGGAGCTTTATTTGATTTCATATGATTTCATATCTTTAATCTCTTATCCACATTTTCAAATGAATAAGGGGGAGCTTTATTTGATTTCATATGATTTCATATCTTTAATCTCTTATTCACATTTTTAAAGATAAAGGGGGAGAATCCCAAACAATTTTTCAAGTTAGTTTTATTATATCAAAAAGGGGGAGATTGTAGAACTAGTGTTTTGATATAATAATTGAAAAATGTTTTGGACTAATTTGAAAAGAATTTAAAACTTGTTTTTAAGTCCAAACAACTTGAAATTATGTTTGAGATATTTTAGAGGGTTTTTGGAAATGTTTTTTACTAATTTTAAAGAGCCAAACTAGACTTTTCATTCTACCCGTATCGATACGGTTGTACCTGTACCGATACCTTTTTGCCCCAGTTTGGTCACTGTCAAAACCAGTATCGAAACAGGCTTGGTCGTTTCGATACGGATCGGGATCGTTCCGATACGCCTGGTAAGCGTACCGATCCCCTTTCAACCACCCCAACGGCTATTTTCCCAACGGTCATTTAAATGTGAAACCGTACCGATACGCCCTCAAGCGTATCGATACGCCTAGGCTGGCAAGAGCCCAACGGCTAGTTTCTAATGAAGGCCGTACCGATACGGATCCAAGCGTATCGATACGGAAGGCTGTAGAATAGCATTTATGAAGGGAAATAAAGTCCTCAACGGCTCCAAATCATCCCCAACGGCTAGTAACGACTATAAACTCAATTGGGAGTATAAAAGGGACCTCCAAGCATCTTGTAATGGTTAATGCTTCAATTGTTACAACATTATGATGTCAAAATTTGTCTAGAGCTTTAATTGTTCATTTCTTGCTTAGACAACACTTGTGAGCTTACATTGTTAAATTTGCTCAAGTGTTTAGGTTTTGGGTGAGAGCTTAGAATTGCAAACAAACACCTTTTAGAGGGATTTCTAGTTTGCTAAGCCTTTCTTTGTAAAGAGAGTGTTCCTTCAAGCTTTGGGTAGAAAGCTTTGAGGGTTGTAACGGTTTCCTCCTAATCCGAGAAAAGGGGACGAAATTCTTAGTGAATTTGTTTGGAAATCCTTAGTGGGGAGCTAAGGTAGTGGATGTAAACCTTGGTTAGAAGGTTGAACCACTATAAATCCTTGTGTCAAATTGCCTATTTTCACCTCCCACTAAAACACCCAATTATCCAACTTCTCCACTCTTGGCAAGCAAGAACGGTTGATCGAATCGAGCCCCTAAAATCTCAACACTAATCATATAAGATATGCATATATATATATATAGTAGAAAATATTTTGATACACAAGCTTTTTAATTTTTAAGGTTTAGGGTTTTAGGTCATGGTTTAGGGGTTTAGTGTGTAGGGTGTAAAAGTTAAGGTTTATGGTTAGAATTTAGGGTTTAGAGTTTATGGTTTAGGGTTTAGGGCACTATGGTTTGGGATTTAGATTTTAAATTTCATAGAAAGGTTGTGTAAGTTTTTTTACACAGCTTGTGTCAAAATATAACTCATATATATTTCATCATATTTTTTTATATGTGACATATATTTCTTCATATTGTTTTATATATGTATATATATTAGGAAAAAAATTGAGGGACTCGACTTGAACATATAAATCAATCCACTAATTACTAAAAATTTCAAGTTATTCGAATTTTCATTTTCCAACTTAAACTTTATTTAAAATATTTTGAGTCGAGTTGAGTCAGGACGAGTCGAGTTTTTTTTACCTCGAGTTGAGTTTGCTCAGCCATATGATTAACCCCTACATATATTGGCAAATTGGATATTTGACAACCCCAATTCTAATTGCTAATAATATAATCCTAATTGTCACGTCCTTAGATCCTTCAATCAGAACGTGCGGCCTTAGGAGCCTACGGGAAGGAGTGGCGCCTAAGTAAGCTTGCCTAATCTAAGTTGAAATGCTTAAATCCACGAAAAAACGAGATTAGGATGGCGAAAGAAAAATGGGATGCGGGATAATTGAGCAAACGCTCGAAATTTTATTACTCAAATGGAAAACAAAGCTTAATGAATCTGAAATCCTAAGATAAAGTGCCTAATGAGTTGAGGATAAGCCTCTTTATATAGCCCCTTACATCTAAATCCTATTCTAAATAGGATAACTATTATTCTAATCCTTCAGTGAGTAGTACTACTTATCCTCCAAGGATTCTTACTTCTTAACCTCCAATGAAGGGATGACTTGCGTTGAGGCTAGGCCCAAGATGGTGTGGAGGACATGCTCGGCCCCTTGGTGTGTGTTGGGCTCAGCCCCTTGGGGTGCACCGGGATCGGCCCATTCAGTCCCTTGGTGCGTGCTGCGTTCAGGCCCTAGGGTGTGGTCAGCAGGCTCGTCCCTTTTGTGTGCGTTGGGGTCAGGCCCTGGGGTGTGGTCGGCGGGTTCGGCCCTTGGGTGTGCGCTGGGATCGGACCCTAGGGTGCGGTCCTTGACATTCCCCCACTGGTTCCAGCGACGCCCTCGTCGCTCAGCTAAGGTGATACCAGCTCACTTGATCCTTGAACTGCCACAGGTCCACGGCTGGTTCCCAACTTCCTTCGCTATCTAGAAGTCCTTTCTATAGGACAAAATACTCATGCATGGCTGGCGGTCTGGTCGTCGAACGGACCTTTGCGCTTGGATGTCCCGAATTTCATTCTCGTAGGAGACTTTCACTCCGACTGGTGCTCAGTGTGACTTGGCTCAATCTGGATCTGACTCATCTTGATGGAATGGCTTGAGCAAACTTACATGGAACACCAGATGAGCTTAGATGGTCGTTGGTAGCTCTAGTCGATAGGCCATAGTGCCCACTCGCTTCACAACTTTGAACGGACCCTCGTACATTCGCACAAGTCCCTTGTGCACTGTTGGGTTGCGCAAGATCCCAGTTAGCTTGGAAGGGACTAGGTCTCCAACTTGGAAGCTTACGTCCCTACGTTTTGTATCTGCCCACTTCTTGGTCTGTTTTCCTGCATTGTGTAGACAAGCTCGGGCTAAGTCACGATGCTCTTGCCACTCCGTGGCAAACTTGTGTGCTGCTGGGTTGGGCCCCTCATACTTGGTTGCAACCGTGTTGGGTGTGAGCGGTTGCTGCCCGGTCACGATCTTGAACGGACTTTGGTTGGTTGCCTTGCTTCGTTGTAAATTGTAGGAAAATTGGGGCACGTCTAGCAGCTTTGGCCAGTTACGCTATGTGACACTTACGTAGTGTCTTAAATAGATCTCCAATAAGGCATTCACTTGTTCGGTTTGTCCGCCGATTTGGGAATGGGCGGTTGTTGAAAAGTTCAAACTTGATCCCATGAGTTTGAACAGTTCGGTCCAGAATCTACCTGTGAACTGCATGTCCCGCTCACTAATGATCGTCTTTGGCAATCCCCAATACTTCACCACATACTTGAGGAAGAGGCGGGCTGCCTCATCGGCTGGGCATACTTTTGACGCTGAAATAAATGTCTCGTATTTGGAAAACCTGTCAACGACTACCATAATGCTGGACATGCCATCGGTGTTGGGCAAACCGATTATAAAGTCAATGGATACACTTTCCCATGGTCGTTCGGGAATGGGCAATGGTTGTAACAACCCCGCGGGTCTTTTCATCTCGATTTTGTCTTGTTGGCACACAAGGAAAGTCTTCACATAGTCTTCTATATCCTCGTGCATGTGTGGCCAATAGTATTGTTCAGTAATCAAGGCTAAAGTCCGGTTCATCCCTGGATGTCCAGCTCAATTGGAATCATAACACTCCTTTATAATTTCCTTGCGTAATTCCTCGAACTGGGGTATGTAGAGGCGATGTCCTCGTGCATAAAGCAAGTCTTCCTCAAGCCAAAACCTTCGCGTTTTGCCCTCCTCGGCAAAGTTGATGAGCATTTTGGCTGTTGGGTCGTGTGTTAGCCCCTCCTTGATGCGTTCTAGCAATTATCCCTTTGGCAAGCTAACAAGCTCTATGTTGTACCTTCAGCTTAGGGCGTCGCCAACTGAGTTGACTTTCCACGACTTGTACTCCATAGAAAAATCAAACTCGGCAAGAAACTCTTGCCAGCGGGCTTGTTTGGGAGACAACTTTTTCTGGGTCAGGAAATTACTATTGGCAACATTATCTGTATAAACTATGAACCTGGACCCTAGTATATGGTGTCACCAAGTGCGTAAACAATGCACCACCGCGATCATCTCCTTCTCATGAACTGAGTATCTCCTCTCGATGTCGTTGAGCTTCTGGCTTTTGTATGTGACTAGATGTCATTTTTGCATGAGGACCCGTCCAATGGCTGTGTCTGATGCATCGGTATAAACTTCAAAGGGTTTGGCATGATTCGGCAATACTAACACTGGTTCACTTTCCATGACGTGTTTCAAGTCCTCAAAGGCTTGTTGGTAATCTTGGTTGCAATCCCACGTCATGTCCTTTTTCAGCAACTCGGTCAAAGGGGTGGCAATTTTGGAGTAGTTTTTGACGAACCTTCGATAGTAATTGGCTAGCCTCAAGAAGGGCCTCAACTCTGTTACCTTGGTTGGTGGCTCCCAATCTACAATCGCTCGAATTTTGGCCCCATCCATTCGGATCTTGCTGCCTCCTACAATGTGGCCGAGGAACGAGACTTCCTCTTGTGCAAATGAGCACTTCTCCTCTTTGACGTATAACTCATTTTGCCGCAAGACTTCGAACACATTTCGCAAGTGTTCAACATACTCCCCGATGGTCTTGCTATAGATTACAATATCATCAAGGTAAACTACAATGAACTGGTCGAGAAAGGGTTGTAGTACCTTGTTCATGAGGGTACATAATGTGGTGGGAGCATTCGTGAGGCCAAAATGCATCACAAGGAATTCGTACGAACCGTAGCGTGTCACACAAGCTATCTTCGGCTCGTCGTCTTTGGCAATCCTTACTTGATAGTACCCGGACCGCAAATCTAACTTGGTGAACCACCTTACACCACCAAGTTGATCAAATAAGTCAGCTATTAAAGGTATCTGGTACTTGTTTTTCACGGTGAGCTTGTTCAAAGCTCGATAGTCGATGCACATTTGAAGCGTTCCATCACGTTTCTTCTAAAAAAATACTGGTGCTCCGTAGGGCGCATTGGATGGTCAGATATATCTTGCATCAAGGAGTTCTTTAAATTGTCTACGTAACTCTTCAAGCTCGGGCAGAGCCATCCGGTAAGAGGATTTGGCTGGTGGCACCATGTTTGGTATGATCTCGATCTTATGGTCGACTTCACGCTTCGGTGAAAAAGTCTTGGGCAACTCTAGGGGCATTACATCTTGGAATTCGATTTGGACTTGTCCTACCTCGGTTGGGACCTTCTTAGTTATGGGTGGCTCATCATGCACCGACGTTGCTAAGTATGTTGGTTCTTCCTTGTGCATCCCTTCGTTGAATTGAATAGCTGACACTATCTTGACTCTAATTCTAAATTGTCGACTCATTAGGACCATGCATGGACGGGATGGGTCGAGTATGCACAATGTAACATCCTAAAAATTAGCCTAGAAGATTAGGAGATTTAATTACGCAAATAGATAAATTATTGAGATCTAATTACTAATTGAGCTTAATTGGAATTAGGTTCATAATGACCAAATTGAATTTTTGAAACAAATGTTCAAGGAAATTCGGTCAATATGCTCAATGACCAATCCGAATAAGAGGGAAAATATGAGGCTTGCATGCTAAAGTTGAAATGCATGGATTAACACTTATAATAATATGAAATCATGGTATAATTAAGACTTTATATATGATTAAGTGGAGTTATTAAGGGTGATAATTAGGGGAATTAGTTGGGACATGACTTAGTGTCATATCTCATTTAATTTGTCCCCTCCCCTTTCTCACTTCCTTAGCCGGCTACCCAAACCAACTCACCAAACTCATTGTTCATTCACACTAAAATTATAAACACAAAAACTAGAGAGAGTTGGGAGCTTTCGGTGAAGAAGAAAGGAGAGCTTGCATGGTGGTGAAATTTCCCTAGAAAATTCAAAAGAAAAATTGAAGTAAGTAGCTTACTCCTTTCTTAGTTCGATCATGGTGGAAAATTCATTAGATCATATGTTATAATGTGTCTAGAAAATCATGAAGATGATGTCTCTAGATGTGGTTGCTGGAAAATGTAGAAATTCATAAGAATTCTTAAGGAAATTAAAAGACACAAAAGATTAAGAACATGCATGAAGTTATGTTGGCAGATTTGGTAAGTTACATGACATGCATCTTTAGAAAATCATAGAAAATTCACTAGAGAGAGTCTAGTGCTGAAATTTTGATATATTCTACCTTGATATGTATAAAATGGTAGAAAAATTGTAAAACTGAGTTTTGATGGCTATGGTAAAATCTGGAAAACATATTTTGATCAACATGCAAAACTGTCCAGCAATGCTTTTAGCTGGACAGTAAACTTTGAGAAATTGTAGAAAATAATCTACTAGGAGTTTTGATCTGAATTTTTGATAATTTAAAATTGGGTATGTCAATTGAATTTAGGAACAAACGGTGTTCGATTTGGAGTTGTATACAGGAAATACGAAATGAATTAATTTGGGTGGTCAGAAATGAGTATAAATGAAGAGAAGAAAAATTAAGAACATGAGAATTATTAAAGTGGTAAAATTGGATTAGATGGAGTGTTAATAAATTGAATTAAAATCTGTAAGATGTGAAATCCACCAATTTTAGTGATCAATTTGAAGATTTAAGTGGTTAATTAAAGAAATTAGGAAAATGGGAACTAGTCGAATTGAACCGTAAAAGTATAGGGACTGTTTTGAATAAAATACAAAATTCAGCCTCAAAATATATGAAATGTATTCTGAAAATTTCCTATTGTTTGGCTTGAATGCCTTAGATCCTAGAAGCGAAAGAGTCGAAGAGGAAATTGCATCGGGATCGGCTTCGGATAGAGCGAAGGGCATTCGGATACAAAATTAGCTCGGCGAACTGTGAGTGAAACACCCTTAGAGTTGAGATTAGAGTCTCAACTACCTTTAAATTGCTGTTATTATATAAATTTAGCATGAAATTGGACTAAATTAAGGTTGGTAAATATTAAGGGAAGAAGGAATAATGGAATGCGAATTTGTGTATGTGTTATGTGATTTTATGACCTATGTGATTGAAATTAAAATTGATGATTGCTATGATTGATTTTGAATCTGATTTGTGGTTGTTGGACTGATTTGGATGAATTAATAATGCTGAATATCAAAATTTTGATGTTGATATTGATTGCTTGGTGAATTAATGATATTGCGATATGGTATGTGAGTAAATAATGATCTTACATGGTATGAATATGTTTGATAAGTTCAATTGAGTATTGAACTATGAAATGAGAGTTTGAATTATATGATATGAGTTGGAATTGTACGAATGCTGATCTGAAATATGCGAATTGAGCTTGTAAATTATTATATGATCATGTGTGATAACATGTCATTGGAATCGAAATTATAAGAAGTTAATCGAAAGGATTAATTAAGCAATTCTGAAAATCTGATTGATTAAGTATCTGATTAAATTAAAGGTTGATACGCAAAGCCCTTGGTGTGTACAGTCTGTTTAGGTAGTACGGCTAGCCTAGAGTCTGAGCTCAATAAGAAAATCGGTACGTTAGTGTACTCGATATTGTGGTACGTAAGTGTACCTTCTTGCTTAATGTCTGCGGACATTATGATATGTTATATGTGATACAATTTTGGTACGTGGTACCTATTACATGGTGAATTTTAATTCACAAATTCAGTTACACGTGACTTGATTACCTAACATACTCTACTATCCAAGGCATTGCTTATTGAATAAATATGAACAATTAAAGAAATGCAATCTGAAAATCGAAATTAAATTCATGAAATTGGTTCAATTGGAATATTCGAATAAAATGTTGAAATTTCATGAATTGTTGTTCTTGATATGCTATGAAACTTGAATATGTGTTAGGTTGATAATTGGAAATTAAATTGGGTTTCATGGCTTGTATGTGTATTAAATTGGGTTTCATGGCTTGTATGTGTATCAATGATATGTATGATATGAAATCTCTTACTTGCATTCGAATGGAATTATATGTCTCACTATGCATATAATCGATTGATAACTATTGTGCATCAATTAATTGTGAATTGGTTGTATTGCTTGAACCATTCGAATGAACTAATATGCAAAGTGAAATTATATTGTCTGATCACAAGTAATTTTAAATGGAAATCGAATAGAATAGGGTTTCCTCACTAAGTACGAGAAGTACTTACCACTCGAACCCTTCCTTCCTTCCCCTAAATTTCAGGTTCTAGCATTGTCGACCTCCACCCATATTCTACTCGTACGAAGATTAAGTATGATTTTCCCTGTCTTTGTCGTGCTTATGTTGGGTGGCCTAGAGTTCAGCATGTTAGTTCAGTTCGGTCTGATGGTGATGTTTATGAATTATTACTTTGGTTCGATGTGAACTTTTCTAATACGTTTCCCTCTATTTTGATATGTATGTAAGGGGTAAATATTTGGGGTATAGATTGCCCGAGTATATGTTTGGGGCTTGATTCTTTTTGTGGAAATCTCTTTTTGTATAGGCAACCTATAGGTTTAGCCGATGTAGTACCCCGGGTTATTTTGTACAAGGGAAACTAGAAACGATATGGATGTTATGAATCGGATATGATATGATATATATAAATATAAGTATGATGAATATTTCGGCTATATTATGATTGGAATTGCTTTTATGTGCTATCATGAAATGTAGATTAAATTACTTGAAATTGGACTATGTGTGTAATAACCGAATGGGTTAAATTAGAGAAATTAGAAGTTGGTAATTGTAAACCGAATTGAATTGATCAAATGGCATTCGAATGGAACTAGAACCTTAAAATAGACCTTAATTAAATTGCGTATTAAACGAATCATAGATTGATTGTTATAATTGAATTAGACTATGTATGTGATATCCAATTCGATATGAATTAATTAGGTTATTCGATTGTATGATAATTGGATATGAAAATTTGAATTAAAATGAATCAAATGTTTAGTAGTAGCATGTTGGGTTGTACCGAATGAATTGGATAGAAATTAATTGTGACTATGCTATTGATCGAATGTATAAGGGATTTTACATGTGTTATATGAAATTGAGTGATTGCAATTTGAGTAATTTGAATAGATGTATTCGAATGATAAAAAAAATATGACACGAATTTGATAAACCTCCTTCCGCTGCTAATACGAATATGTCATATGTTAATATAACGCTCCTTGCCCCTAATCCGGGGTGAGGGGTGTTATACACAAGCAATTTGCGAATGGAATAGGGAACACATTAATCCGATTAAGGAAACTAATACCCATTACTAAATCAAAATCGTCAAGGGGAATTACCTTGATTGTTTCCTTACTAGACCAGTCGCCAATGCTAAGCTTGACTCCTCTTGTTACTCCGACAATTGGAGTCTCTTTGGAATTTACAGTTTTGATAAACCCGCATGCCTTCTCAACATGAAGGCCAAGTTTCTTGGCAGCTTGTTCTGACAAAAACAAGTATGAGGCCCCGATGTCCACCAATGCGCTCATCTTTTGGCCTGTCATGGTGATGTCTACGAACATCAAGCCCGTTTTCTTGGAACCTTTCTTAATCTCCATGGAGCTAATAATGGAACCAAGTTTGGGGAATTCTTCTCCAACTTTTTCGTCATCCTCTTCTTGGATGGCCGCCGCTTTCTCGAGTTGCGGGCAGTCCCTCTTCATGTGATTGCCTCCGCAGTTGAAACAACTAAAATTATTGTTCTTTTCCCACGGATTACGAAGTTTGAAGTCTTTGCTAGGTGTCTTCTTGGTCCCATCCTTGGTATGCACCTCTTTGCCTTTCTCGTTGTTGCCTTTGTGCTTCGACTTTTGTTTTAGGGCGTCTGACTTCTTGTATTCAAATTCTGCAAGGGAGTCGATCAAGTCCAATGCTTTAGAGAGATATTGGGCCCCTGCTCAATGTAATTTCATCTTTGCCCAACGTTGCAATCCGTTTTTGAAGGCAAAGAGAGCGTCGGCTTCGCTCATACGATCATGCCCTGAATTTGGAGCCTAAGTTCTGTCAACTTATTGACATACTCTCGAATCGAGCCGTCATGCTTTAATTGATGAAGCTTCTCACGAGCTTCCTCTTGAGCATTCTTTGGATAAAAATGCTCATTGAAATCGAACTGGAATTCCTTACATGTTTTGATGGGAATTTTTCCATCCCTCGATTGAGAACACCTATGTCGCCACCATAGGAGTGCGACATCAACCAAGTAAATAAAAGCGGTGTTTACCTTTGTGTTCTCGTCATTGATGCATGTGAGTCGGAAGTAATGGTCCAACTACCAAACGAAGTTGTCCACTCCTTGGGAGTCCCTTGCCCCTTTGAACTCCTTCGGTTTTGGCACATCGATCTTGAGCTTGGCTTCAATCGCTTTGCCCACCATGCTGGTTAACACGACATTCTTGTAGAGGGACATCTCGACATTGAGCTTTTCAATTTCCCTCAATAACTCCCCTTTCATTGCCTCCATCGCAACTTGAAGGGAAACAGTGTGCTGGTTCAGTTTCTCGTATGTTGAGTTGAGAAGACATTGAACCTCTTTCTTGACTTCATCTTTGGAAATGACTTTGGTTTCTAGCTCTTCGAGGCGGTCGTTGACAACAACGAGGGACTCTACTCTCCCCTTTGCGTCGGTCTCGATTCGTTTTATCTTGTCCTCGAGCGTTGTTAACTGATGCTTTGAAGTAGCTCTCTTTTTGTCAGTGGCTTTTTCGGTAGCCTGGGTCTCCACGACCTTTGATGTTGTACTGGTCTCGTCTTTCTTGACCATCTTGAGTAGATTCCTTGCTTTGATATCACTTGTCACGTCCTTAGATCCTTTAATTGGGACGTGCGGCCTTAGGAGCCTTCGGGAAGGAGTGGCGCCTAAATAAGCCTACTTGATCTAAGCTGGAATGCTTAGATATTGTAGAGCGTTTAGGTGTTCTCTACTTATGAGCGCAAGTGCACACTCTTGCCAAGTTATAGTATAAAAGATATCGTCTCCCACATGGATTGGAGCAGCTACTATGAGTGTTTTCCTGCACCAAGAATTAATAATTTGCAAATTTCTGAATAAAGAAAAACATAAAAGTAAAAACACAAGTAAATTAAGATAAAAAGGATAGGGAGAGATAAGGTTGATAGATTGTGTCAGGTAGTTGCAGCTTAGTAGTGTGTAAACTGTGTTGTAAAGCCTAAGTGTGTTTTGCGCTGCCACGATTTGCTGCCTTGGTGGGTAATGGCGGATTGAGGCTGCGACAACTTTCGCTGCCACGGTGGAACTCTGCACTTGCAACTTTTGCTGTCTCGGCAGGTGAGATGGAGAGAAGTCTCAGTGGCAAGTCTGGCAGATACTCCAAGTTCGGCTGAGCAATTCTGAAGTGATCCTTCTTATGTCTAGGCAAGGATTCTGTCACCAATGTATGCAATACCTAGCAATCTCAGCGTAAACGTAACACGAGCAGTCGACGTTTGGTTGCTCCTTTTAGCTGTTGAAATTCCAACTTATGTCTAAGCCGAATTAGTCAACACCTCGACATGATGAGACTGTGCTTAATTCTTTCGCGAGTTTGACACTCTCGTGCCCGACAAATGGATTTCCTCAACTGGACTTTTGGAACTAATTGAAGAACATGAATTAAGCAAACTTGAGAGTATTTTATTGAAAACACACTTAAACTATTACAATCGTTTCTCACAACTACTTTACATACAAAAACCTAAACCATAAGAGAGAATTGGGTCGCGACCTCCAATACCCCCACTTAATCTATCTATCTATCTACCTCTCCGCTATGCATGCCCATATACCCTCACATACATGGGTATATATAGGGCTCATGGCCTAAGTTTGAGTTCTCCTTGGAGTAGAAGTCCTTAAAGTAACTTTACATTAAATGTTGACTCCTTTTTTACTTGAATGTGGACTCTTTGGACATTGCCTTTTCCAGCAAGTAAAGATAAGTACTCTTACTTATCCCTCTTCGATCAGCTCTACAGGATTCAGATAATTGCAAGACTAGGCTCGTTGGACTCAGGAAATTGTCCTCTTTCAATCGCGACCCATCTTAACTAAGTCAGTTTAACTCCTGCCACGGTGGTAGTCGGCGGCAATGTTGTTGTGGCGGCGTCCTTGGCGGCAACTAGAACTGCTTTAGTACAACTCCTTTTGCTCCTTGCTTTCATGTCCTCTCCTTCTTTATATAGCTACAACACCTGAAAATAAAAACTAAACTAAAACATTATCTTTTCTTAACCAAACATAGAATATTCAATAAAAACATGGTAAAAGAGCAAATATTGTTATTATGCATGCAATGCACCTAAATATGCCTAAATGAGCTTAAGAATAGCAATAATATGGGCATGAATGTGTACAAAATATAGAACTTGTGGACACTCTACAGATATGCGCGGAAACGAGATTACGATGGCGAGAGAAAAAGGGGACGCATGATAATTGAGCAAACGCTCGGAGTTTTATTACTCAAATGGAAAACAAAGCTGAAGCCTAACAAAGCTTAATGAATATGAAATCCTAAGATAAAGTGCCTAATGAGGTGGGGGTAAGCCTCTTTATATAGCCCCCTACATCAAAATCATATTCTAACTAGGATAACTATTATTCTAATCTTTCAGGGAGTAGTACTCTTTATCCTCCAAGGACTCGTACTCTTTAACCTCCAATGAAGGGCTAACTTGCGTTGAGGCTAGGCCCACGATGGTGTGGAGGACATGCTCGGCCCCTTGGTGTGTGTCTAGCTCAGCCCTTGGGGTGCGCCGGGCTCGGCCTGTTCGTTCTCTTGGTGCGCGCTGTGTTCAGGCCCTAGGGTGCGGCCAGCGGGCTCGTCCCCTTTGTGTGCGTTGGGATCAGGCCCTGGGTGTAGTCGGCAGGTTCGACCCCTGGGTGTGTGCTGAGATCGGACCCTAGGGTGCGGTCCGTGACATAATCATATATTGTATAAACGAAGAAATTGTGGTTAAGGTTTAGGTTTGAAATAAGGTGTACTGCCCCCAACCCCACCCACCTAAAAATGCCTCTAACGTTTGATGAAATGATCATTTTAGTTCATATTCTTTTTTAGTCCACTTTGACCCTAACGTTTTATTTTGGGTTAAAATGACCTTGTGGATAGGGGTGGGAATTAGGTAGGGAATATCCGAAAACCAAGGGGGTCCAAACCGACGGGTATGGGGAATAACTGAAATCTTTACGCACGGAGATGGGGACGAGGAAAGTTTCATCACCGAAGCTCGAATGGGGATGAAGACGAGTATTACTATATTTGAACCGTGGGATAACCGAACCATATAAATAACCGTGGGGATCCCAAAAAATATCCATAGAGATCCCGATATTTTACAAGATTTTTAAAAAATATTTACTTATTTATTTATATACACCTAATAAATATCTTAATAAAAAAATTCTAACTATATTATTATCACTTTAACTTTCTCTCAAACCTAGCCACACTCAAGTTTCTCAACATGTTTCTATCTTAGTTTTTAGATATAAGCTAAAACCACCGTTTAAATCTTCCCCAACACAACACCCTTTCAATCTTCATCATCTCGTAACTGCTTCCAATCGAAGTATCCAAACTTTATATTTTAAACTAAATTAGCCATTTATTTTGGTCAGTAAAATCGTAAATTTATTTAATATTTTTGGACATAGAGATTCCCCGAAAACTGAGGGGATTCGCGCGAGAGGGTATGAGGACGAAAAAATTCCCGAAGCATTTAATGTTGATTTCCCGAAATCGTAACCGCAAGTGTTGGGGACAAAATGGAAAATGTAAAATCGCCCCCGCCCCACCCGATTCCCACCTCTACTCGTGAATGGAAACTGTTAGTTAACTAACGGTCAGCGCGAGAAGATGATGTGTCATGCTGACTTGGCTTGGGACGGGCCACATCAGCAAAATTTTAAAATATATATATATATATATATATATATATATATATATATATATTATTTTTCTAAAAATAATTAGTAATAATTTATTTAATTTATAATTTTTTAAAAATAGTAATTTATTTGATTTATTTTTTAAAAAATAAATTTTATTGATTTTTAAAAAATAGTAAATTAAACAAGTTGTTATTTATTATTTATAGAAAAAATTAAAATTTATTTCATTTAATATTTTTTTTAAAAATATCTCATCTACTAAATCAAAGTTGTGTAATTACATTTTAGTTTGTTTTCTACGCGAGTTTATATATTATAAATATAATATAAATTATTAATATTTAAAAGTATTATAATTATGTATAATAGTTTATTGTAAATACTATTATATGATTATATATACTAACAGTTAATTATATACTTTATATTATGGAAAAAAATAATATAATCCTATTATTATATTATAAATTATAATCATGAAATGAAAGTAAATTTGTGCATGAGGTCTTATATGCCCAATGGGTTAATGGCGGAGGCGCAATCAAGCTTCAGCAAAGCCCAATTTTGAGTCTGAATTTTATTTTGTTCAAATTCCGTAGCTGTAGTTAAACCCAAATGAATCAACTCCAACGTTTTCCAACTCTGTCTGCAGCAGCAGCAGCAGCACGCCCAGTTTCAGCTTGTTAACTCTTTCCTGGGTTCCTCGGTTTCTTCTCTACGGCCATTGCGAGAAGGTACATAGGCTTCTTTTGTTGATTCCATCTATGGATTTGAATTCTGGTTTATTCTCAATTTATCTTTTTATATATTGCCGTGTGCCTTACCTTAGTTTCGTTGATTCGAATTTGAGTGTTAAGTTTCGTTGCATTGATGCGCTCTCAAAATTCATCCAAGAATGAATTAAAAGACCCGATTTATTGTTAATTATGAGCGAAATTTATTCAATTTTTAGGGTTTAGAGTTTAGTATGCGGGGATTTAGGGTTTAGTATTTAAATAGACAATGGTTGTTTAGTCTAAATTTTAACTAGCTTGTATATCAGATAATTTTACTATATATATTGTATTCAGAATTTTTCGGATTCAGATATTCAACAAATAAGTTCGAATTTAGATTTGTTTTGCAGATTCAGGCATCCATTTTTTTTTGTGAATTCTAATATCCGACGGATTATGCTATTTAATTCAGATAGTGATACTCAGATTGTAATAAGTGGATTCAAATTTTTAGACAGATAATTCTAAAATCCCCAAGCTTTGATGGGTTAAGATTGTATTCAAGTAGATCGTTTCTTTTTCTACTTATTTGGAATTTGCTGGTTTCTCTGGTTCTTTGAGCTTTCATTTTGGCTGATGGCAGAGATACAAAAGTGTTTCCTTTGATTCTTTTGGGGCTTTACGTGTGAAGATCGAATAGCTAAGAGAGCAGAAAATGGGTGGCCAAGAAGTTAAACAGCTTGAGGAATGCTCAGTTTCCAAGTAAGTTGTCTGCTCTTCTTTTCATCTCATCTGATTTCGCATTCCAATTTGTTCTTTTAGAGTGTACTTAATGACTTGAACCATGCTGATGTATGGTTGGAGTTGGCATGCTCCTGACTGAAGAAAATAGACTATTATTGAATTTCAATCGGAGTCCTTTTAAAACGATCCACTCGCCTACCATTTTGATTCCGCTTTCGGGTTGTTAGTAAGGCTTTCAGCATGATAGCACTATAGAAATTAAAAAAAAAATTGTTGAATCTTGATTGCAGCCCTTTTTAAACCGATCCACATGCCAACCATTTTGATTCTGTTTTCTGATTGTTATTCGGGTTTTCAGCATGATAGTACTATAGAAATTAAAAAAAAAATGTTGAATCTTGATTGCAGCCCTTTTTAAACCTATCCACGTGCCAACCATTTTGATTCTGTTTTCTGATTGTTATTCGGGTTTTCAGCATGATAGTACATGACCTGTAATATGTGTCCGGATGAACATACTACGACTTGAAGCATCGAGTTCCCTTCATAAAATTAATCCTGGTCTTTTCTCTTTGATTATATGTTGTGAATATATTAAGATGAGTGGAACTGTTGTGGGATATTATGTGCAGCGCGTTGGGAACATGGGTGTTTTCAGTAGCAGGGGCTTTGCTAGCAATTCCGGTGGGGATAAAGCGGAAATCTCTGGCGCCGCTAGTGTTCTTTGGCACAACCGGTACAATGCTCGATATCATCATGGGGATCAGTGCTTGTGAAAGGGAGCACGCAGAACGCCAGATGAAGCTGTTAGAAGCCGAGAATTCCACAGCCGAGATGGGATCTGAACCACATTCCTAAAATCTTAGGAAGGGTTTCTACATTCAGTATCTTGGAGCTGCCTTTTAAACTTTTCTTGGCTGTAAAAGAGACCTAATGAATTATATGGTATTTGTCAGTGAACTATTTATTTACAAGTGAATAAGAAAGTCGCAGTTCGTGTCCAGTGGTGACCCTAAGCCTGCAACCATGCGGCGTCAAACAAGCAGAGGTTTATTTCGACCATTTAACTCAATTTAATTCATTCACAACGTTAGTATTCCAATCTCAGATAGGAACAAACACCACATTATGCATTCTCACTAAATAAATCCATGGTTCCTAATCAACAAGAGGTGGCAAAGAGTCGGTCGGGTTCGGTTCGGGCTATGTTTGCTTTTGACTATATTCGGTTTCGGTTCAGTTTATGTTAGATTTGGTCTAGTTCGGTTTTAATTCGGGTCTATAGTAATTCAAGTCGGGTCACATCGGTTCAATTGCTTTTTGGGTCGATTAATATCCGGGTGAGTATTTTGGGTCGGTTGATTTCGGGTCAATTCAATAGAAGATCAATATGTTTCAGTCGGGTTTTTAAGCCGGATCTGTTTTTTACACCTATATATGGCATTATAAAGTCAGTATATTTGACTTTTTGGTGAGTTGTGTGATAGTTTGCATCAAATCTTTCTTTATTTCTTTTTGCATCTTTTTTTATTTCGGGTTGCCTTTGATTCGGTTTGCTTTCGGTTTGAGTTTATTCGGTTCGCTTGAAAATTGATTCGGACCCATTCGGTTCGGTTGAAAATCTGATTATGTCTATACCGGTTCAACTAGAAATCAAGTTGATTCAGTTCGATTCGGTTTGTTTCGGGTTTCGAATCATCATGTTCGGGTCGATTTCAATTCGATTCGATTTATTTCGAGTTTCAAATCAAATTCGTATCATCATATTTGAGTCTTGAGTCTCTGGTCAGTTTGCCACTATAATCATCATATTTTGATAACTATAATATCACCTTATAAATGACGGTGAATTTCGGTTTCAATTTTTTTTAATTCCACATCAATTGATTAAATAACTTTTTTCAGTTAATAATAGCCTTTAATTTTATTGGTTATAGAAGAAATATCTAAAAATGTGAGAAGAGCTTACATTAAGAATGTATTAATTGAGACATTTCAGTTAAACTAATGCTCTGTTCAAAAAAAAAAATTAAACTAATGCTCATACATGCATAAGTATATGTTAGTTATTTTTGTTTCATTAAGATAAATTTTTAAGAATAATATTTTCATGAACTAATCGTGAAAACTTATTTTTCACGGGTGCATCTAATTTAAGATATAAACATTTAGTTTAAGGTTTAAAGTTTAAAATTTGAGGTCTAAGATTAAAAATTTAAACTTCAAAGATTGTAGTTTATAATTTAAGAGTTTAAGGTTGAGAATTATAGAGTTAAAAGACATATTTATATAACAAAAATTACACTGACAATGCATCAAACATTAACTCAAATTTTAACGGTTTTAGTGTTTTGGAATAAACCATAATATTAATAATGGTAGGAGGACATTAAAGGTCCTCGTACATGGAGAAGCGGGGCGTTGAGAGAGGCCAGCAGGAGAAGAGATGGGTGGCTACCGGTAGACAGAACCAATCGTCCAGAGGTGAGAGGTTTTAGGCAGGCAGATACGGGGAGCACAGAGAAGTCAGCAAGTTGAACAGTGAATGGACAATATTTGTGGATAACTTGAGCAAGAGGGTCACAAGATCGGCATTGAGAGAAATATTCAGTCAGCATGGCAAGGTGACTAGACTGTTCATTTCGATGATCAACAATAAAGCACGTTACAGAGAAACGACGTTCGCGTTTGTGTCTATGGCATCAAAGTTCGATATATATCGGGTGATTGAGAGGCTTGACAAAATGGTGATAGATGGGGCGACAGTCAAAGTTTCGAAGGCTAGGTTTCCTAAGAGCCAGGTTGCTTCATACCAGAGGAAGGATAATCTTGTTCCACAACCATCGGTGCATGAAGCTGGCATACACTCGGAGGAAAATAGGAAGAAAACTTATAAAGAGGTTCTCATCAACAAGGAAGCTGTCAATGGAAAGAAAGAGGGGCCAACGTTAATGGATTTCAGGATCCCAGCAAAGGATTTATCTTGGCTGAAGAATTGTTTGGCAGGGGTAATTAAGGAGCAGTTCGACATAGATTTTGTCCAGAGGGCTCTTCTAAATGACGTTATTTAAGTAAAAATAGCAAAATGGGGGGTCGACTGTGAATCTTGTGTGATCATCTTCAAACCTGTTAGCGATTTAGAGGAAGCATGGAATAACAAGAGCGAAGCACTTTGTTATTGGTTTGAATTCATAGATCATCTACTGATCAATGGGATCCCACACTATTTTTGCAATCTCAGACTATATGGGACTCCCTTACTTTGTTGGCATAGGAATTTTTTCGAAGCACTCGGCAACAGATGGGGCATCTTCGTCGGGCTGGAAGAGGGTATCGTCGCTAAAGATAGATTGGATATGGCGAATATCATGATTAGAACGGCTAGTATGGAAATCATTCCGAAGAAAATCAAGATTGCATCTATGGGTTTCCCGTTCGTAATTAAGATAAAGAAAGGAAGAATTCAGGAAGGGGTTGTTGACAATGAGAGTGAATCGAAGGATGAATTATTTGCAGATGAATGGCCTGAATTCGATCTGAATGATCCGGCGGCTTGGGAGGGGGATGGTGCAGGGAGACAAGAGAAGAATGTCCAGCCGGCGACAGAAGTGTCAGAAGAATCGGAACAGTCACGATCAGAGAAGGCCGAGGGGACGTGTCTCGGGAATGATGGGGTAGTTTATTCGTCTTTACAGCCGCCAATTAATAGGCACGTTGATAATGGGGTTGGAAATGATGAAAACAACGATTTCGAAGGGTTCTCTTATTCGGAACAGGTGGAGAATCAAGGAGACCATGTGAGAAATAATGGGACGGAGGTGGGCCTTAACAACAATCAGAATGAAAAAAGGGAGATTGGGCTGAACACGTTGATCCAGTGGAATCCAGTAATGCGGAGCGGGTAGGCCGGGTCATTCCCGACCCGTCTTCCCCCACAAAAGGGTCTAGCGATCCAAGACCCAAGAATGATACAAATCGGAATGGGCCGTGCGATTCAAGACCCAAATCTGACACAAACATAGGAGGGTCTTCGGAGTGGGTTCCGGATAGCCTTGAAGTGTTGGGTAGAAGCCCCCGAAACAACTCTTCTCCTCCCTCCCTTGGGATTTATCGAAACTTGGATCTAATATCAGTCCCACCTTATTCAAACGGTTTATTTAGAGCAGGCTACAGACGGAGATTCTGGCACGTGGTGAGAGAAGTTTTGGAAAATTCTAAAGCATCGACAGACGACAACGACAAGAATTCGAGATTGGGGGAAGAAATTTCGGCTGTGGGTTTGGAAGCTGAGTCGGTATGGGAGATCAGCAATATCCTAGAAATTTCCTTCAGAGGGGGAAGAAGCGAGGTGATCAGCAGAATACGAGATATGGAAAGGGAGTTACATGAGGTAATCTAAGGATTTTTCCTAGGTCACTACAAGAATCTTTTAACTATGGATTTTTCTTTAATTACGTGGAACATGCAGGGTATTAGAAGAAGGGAAAAGAAAAAAGCTGTCAAAGATCTGGGTAGGCGTTGAAAAGCAGTGATGGTCTTCCTACAAGAAACGAAGGTGGTGAATATTCAAAGAAGAGAGGTGAGGTGTCTATGGGGTAATGGAAATTTCAATTTTGAATTTTCAGCAGCAAATGGTTCTGCGGGTGGGTTGGTAAGTATTTGGGATAATTCTGTCTTTACTGTTTCGGACACAGTGGTCAAGGAACGGTTCATCGCTATAATTGGGGTTTGGAAGCAGTCGAATTTCAGGTGCGGGTTCTTGAATATATATGGACCGTCTGTTGATTGTGAGAAAGAGAATTTCTTCGCGGAATTACTGGAATTTATGAATTCGTGGCAAATCCCTTGGTGTTTAGGGGGTGATTTCAACGTGTTTTTGACCCCGGAAGAGAAAGCAGGTTTTACTTTAAATAGATCTCTAATGAACATGTTTAACCAATTCGTGAATGATGCTGGGTTAATGGATCTGCCGTTAGTAGGGGGAAAGTACACATGAAGCAACAACTGTGATCCACCGACGTTCATACGGTTGGACAGATTCTTAGTCTCGGCTGAGTTTGTTTCGGGATTTCCATTTACAGTACAGAAATTGATGAACAAATTCTTGTCGGATCACAACGCGGTTTGGTTGACAGTAGAAAAAGAGGATTGGGGACCAAAGCCTTTTAAATGCTTCAACTCGTGGTTTCTAGAAGAGGGTTTTGATGATCTGGTTATTGAAACGTTTAGGAAGCTAAAGTCTAGAAATCAGGATGGAAAAATCGGTTGGTTAATCAGAGGGGCGAAAGAAAGGCTGAAAGTTTGGAGTCGCAAGGAAGGAAGAAAATACATTACTCTCATTCCTCTACTGGAAAAACAAATATCAGAACTAGAGGCCGTAATTCAAAGGGGGGAAGGAGTTACTGGGGATTTCCAAAAACTTTGCGAATTGAGAAGCAAATTGTGGGACCAATATAGAGCAGAAGAATTACAGTGGCTTCAAAAATCGCGCTTAGATTGGCACGTTCAAGGGGATAGGAATACTCGTTTTTTCCACATGGTTGCTTCCGGGAGACGATGTGCTAATTCCATCCACAGTTTTGAAGTTGAGGGTAAGGTGCTATCCAAGGTGGAGGAAATCAAAGAAGCCGTTCGAGATCATTTCGCTAAAAGCTACAATCTGAACCCGGCGTTGGAGGTAACTGATATGAAACTGAACTTTTCCAAACTCAGTAATGAGCAAGTGACCATTTTACAGAGTCGATTTTTAGAGAGTGAAGTTTGGGGGGCCTTAGTATGTTCGGATGGAAATAAGGCTCCCAGACCAGATGGTTTTAATCTTAATTTTTTCAAGAAGTTTTGGGTTCAACTGAAAAACGATATTCTGAATTTTTTTGATGAGTTTTATGAAGAAGGAAATTGGGAGAGAGGGACCAACCATGCATACATAAATCTGATTCCGAAGATATCGAATCCGACATTAATCGAGGAATTTCGCCCCATAAGCCTTGTTAGTGGAATGTATAAGCTTTTATCAAAGGTTCTCGCAAGAAGGATGAGTCAGGTGATGGATACAATAGTGGGGGAAACGCAGTTTGCCTTCGTACATGGGAGGCAAATTTTAGATTGCTCCCTCGTGGCTAATGAAGCTATAGATTCTAGAAGAAAATCAGGAGAGGAAGGAGTGGCTTTCAAGATAGATTTTTAGAAGGCCTATGATACTATCAGCTGGGATTTTTTGATGTTCGTGCTAAAAAAGTGTGGATTTCCAGAGAAATGGTGCAAATGGATTTACAAATGTATTTCCACAGTTACCATCTCAGTGTTAGTTAATGGGGTGCCGACGGAAGCTTTCGCGATTTCTAGGGGATTGAGACAAGGATGTTCTCTTTCCCCATTGTTGTTTAACGTGGTCGGAGAGGCATTGAATCTTATGTTGAAAAAGGCGGTGGATTGCCATTTATTTAAAGGTTTTCGAATAGGAAATAATGCTTCGCACATTATAGTGTCGCACCTTCAGTTCACGGATGACCTTTTGATTTTCTGTGGAGGTTCCGAAATGTAAGTACGCAATGTGAAGAGGGTATTGAGAGTGTTTGAGTTGGCAGCCGGGTTGAAGTTGAATTTGAAGAAAAGTAAAATGTTCGGAATTAATATGTCCGATCAAGTTTTAACTAGGTGGGCTGATTCAATTGGCTGCTCGATTGGCTCCTTGCCTACCAACTATTTGGGTTTGCCGCTGGGGTCAGTTAAGAATTCTTTCAGCTTGTGGGAACCGGTGTTGAAGAAGATGGGGGATCGCTTAGCTGGTTGGAAACCAAAATTATTATCGATAGGAGGGTGTTTAACAATGATTAAATCAGTGTTGTCGAGCTTTCCAATTTATTTCATGTCCTTGTTCAAAATTCCAAAGACAGTGGTGGTTGCATTAAACAAATTGGTGTCCAATTTCTTGTGGGGAGGGAATATTGAGCAACGCAAAATTCATTGGATCAGTTGGGAAGCGGTGTGCAACCCGATTGATTTGGGCGGTCTCGGTTTAGTTAATTTCAAACTCCTAAATCGTTCATTGTTGAGCAAGTGGAGTTGGAGATTCGGGAACGAAGTTTCAAGCTTACGGAGGAGGGTGATCGGAGCAAAAATTCCTAATAGTAGGACTTCGCTTCTGCCACAAAATTCTGCCAGGAAGCAGTCATCTTGGATTTGGTTCGACGTCTCGAATTCTTTGCATAAAGAGGACGAATGGGGCAGCTTATTACGCAGCAATTTGTCAATTAAAGTGGGAAAGGGGAACATGATTCGGTTTTGAGAAGACAATTGGGTTGGACCGAACCCACTTCGTACATTGTTCCCACGAATGTATGCCCTGTGTACAGCCAAATCTGCCTTGGTTAGTGATTTCGGCAAGGAGGAAAATGGAGCTTGGAGATGGGTTATCCTGCTAAGGAGGCCGCTATTCGATTGGGAAAATGATCAGTGGGAGGAATTTTTGAGTATTCTGAACAACTTCAAGTCGAGTGGTATGGAGAATGATTGGATTTGTTGGGATGGTTCGAGTGATGGGAAATTTTCAGTTAAGTCCATGCGAAATTTAACATCTTCGGGACTTCCAAATGACAAATTTTGAAAAGAAATGATTTGGATGGGATTCACACCACCGAAGGTTGAAATTTTCTTATAGAGAGTGGTTAAGGGTAGAGTTCCGGTGAAGTTGGAATTAATGAAACGCGGTGTTACGACAATAGACAACGTGTACTGCCCCTTTTGTAATAATGAACCGGAATCCGTCAATCATCTATTTTTCTCTTGTTATCAGGTTTGAAAAATATGGAATAAGGTTTGCAATTGGATAGGGGTTGTAACAGTTTTTAATGAAGATCCGAGAATGTTTCTGGAAGCTTGGAGGAGTCTGGGTTCGAAGAGAATGGAGCGATGGTGGTCGTGTATACCAAGCGTGATCATATGGTCAGTCTGGTTAATGCGAAATGAAATGATTTTTCAGAATAAGATTTTTGATGGGGATCAAGTCGAATTTATAATAAGGTATAGACTCGCTAGCTGGTTGAGAGCTAGGCATCCAGGGGGTCAAATCTCCATTGAAGCTTTAATGGTTAATCCGACAGCCGGTTCAGAGGTGATAAAATGCGCTCTGGCTAAGGCGGCTTTGCGGACGAGACGCACCACTCCACTGGGCTTTGTCAAGTTAAATATTGATGGAGCATATTCTAGAGAGCTGAAGGTTGAGGGTATAGGGGGAGTTATCGGGGATGATTTAGATAACATCCTCTTAAGTTTCTCAGACAAGACAGGGAACATCCCTCCAGCTCTTGTTGAATTGTTGGCTGCAAAAACAGGGGTAGGCCACTTTCTGGGATCAATATGGGCTAAGCATAAAAGGTTGATTATAGAAACGGATTGCAAGATGCTTTGCGACTGGGTAAACGAGTTGTGCTATCCTCCTCCAGCCACATCTAATCTGGTTAAGGAATTGCAGGAGGTTATAGGCAGATCTGTGATGGTTATGAGCCACATTCCAAGGTCCCTGAACGTAGAAACAGACTCATTGGCTAAATAAGGGATCGGGTGAGTGTATTTTGTGTACTCGACAATGAATGGTTATTATTTTTCCCACGAATTTGGGGTTTGTCTGGATCCGATTGGGTTTATGGGTTTATAGTTTGGACGATGTATGCAACCTTGAAATTAATAAAATGTTAGAGGGGCACTCTTTTCCCCTTCCACTAGGGAAGGGGTTTTTAATGAGGCCTGTATTACTTTTTAAAAAAAAAATAATGGTAGGAGGACCAAATTAAAGTAGGTGGACTAAATTCTTAAGCTTATTATAGTATAGGGGACAAAACCACAATTTAAACTCAAATATTGGAAAATAGAAAAGTGAAGTTATTTTAAAATGTTTTAATTTCATCTTAAACTATTGATGTATATCAATTAGCTCTCTCGGTAATAAAACTGTTACATCCATATTTTAGGATGAAATTACAAAGTTTAAAAGTTTAGGTGTTAATTTAGAAGGAAGCTTATAACTTGTTTTCCCTCTTTTGCTGAGAAAAAAATAAAAGCTTTAATTCTGTCATTCGAGAAAGAAAGAAGACGAAGAGGAGATGGGAAGAATGAAAGCAATAACTTCAGTTCTTGTCGTTCAATTTCTATTGTTGCAGTTGGCAAAATCCCAGGTTTATCCATTTCTCATTTTGCTATACTCATCACTGTTTCCACGTTTAGCTGCTACTTCCGTATAACTCAGGTTATCCAAACTCTTCGTTCTCTTCCAAGTATGCGTATTTGGACGGGTAAAACTGGTTCTGGGGTTTGAATTTTAAAAGTTTTAGGTGATCTCGGTTCGGGTCAGTTTCGGATTCGAATCATTTAAGGTTTGGATTGTTTTGGGCTCAATTTAAGTCTCTGGTAATTACGAGTTGTAAACATACGGATATCCCTAACTATCAAAGGCTCATTTTCTTGCATGAAATTTTTTGAATGAGTTATTTCTTTCTGGAGCTCAAAGCATGGTTTTGGCACATTTGTTGTATTTGTCTTCTTGAAGCGAACATGCTTAGCTGCACTGTTTTTCAAGCCTGAGCTTTTGTGTTTTCTCTTCTGTTTGTATGGTGCAGGGCTTTGAAGAATCTTCTGATGCCAGGTAATGTAGTTTCTATTGTCATATTGGGTTAACCATGTACGGTTGATTAAGGTTCATTTCTTTTCTAAATGTAAATAAAGCTTCAAGTTGTTTGACTTGGGAGGAAGGAAGTTTGAGTTGCTTTATTTGTGATAACTAGTGGTCTTGGGTGTTGGAATTTATTTGAAAATGGATAAACCCTTAAACAAATTTACTTTTGTTTAATACCTAAATAAGCCCCCAACCTTTGATTTGTACTTATTTCAGCCCTTATTTCAAATGAACAGTTGATTTATGTTGAGAGTTTATCTAGGTATAAATTAAAGTTGAGGGGCTTATTTGGATACAAGTTAAAGATTTAGGGCTTATTTAGGCACAAATTAAAATTTAAGGGCTTATTTGGATGTAATAAAAGTATAAGGGCTTATCTAAATAAAGTAGCAAAGTCTGGGCCTACTTAATAATTTAGCCTTTAAAAATGTAGTGTCTTCTTTCACTAATTTGTGTGACTAATATAGTCATTATCCTTGTGCTTAGGACTCTTAAGCAGGAACTACATGATTCTCGCGAAGTGCATTGTTCCAGAGAAAGAAGTAGGGCGGCCTGGCAGATTATAGAAGATGTGAGAACAAAATATGTTTAGGTTTAAAGGACTGCCATTTTAGTTTTAGTTGTTCTGCATGGTACTAATAAAAATGTTCTTCATGTTCACTCTTAGTATTTGATGCCATTTGTTGAAGAAGAAGGGTATGAGATTTCGACTGACTGCAGGCTTCATCCAGACAACGATCTTTTTAGGGATCAGGAGCAGCACAAGATTCATTTGGATGTAAACGAGTGGCGGTGTGGATATTGTAAGAAAAGCTTTCGTGCTGAAAGATTTCTTGATCAGCATTTTGACAACAGACACTACAATCTTTTGAATGTTGTATGTAGACCCTGTTACTTCGCTTGCAATGAACATTAGGTCCTTTTTTGCTGTTGTGCTATAACATAAATGCTTCCTTTTCTCTAACTCTGTGATTTCAACGTGGATTTCGTTTTCCAGTTTATGGTAGTCCTCTATATTATCTTATGCTTCGTCTCTTTAACTAATGCTTCTGCACTACACATCTTGACATGAATATCCCTCGAAGAAAAGATAAGGGGGGAAATCTCCATTTTAATGAATAGAAAAGCAATAATTTTTTAATAAATTCATTCCATTTAAATTGTTTGTTAACTTCTTTCAGTCAAGGGTGTGAAGTGTGAAGCTCTCTCTAATCTTCATAAATAAATTATGGTTCATGTTAAGATTGCTTATAATGCTTGAATGATGAATTCAGAGTCAAAGTAAGTGCTTGACTGATTTATGTGGAGCATTGCATTGTGATTTTGTGATGAATTCCAAGTTGCACAAGGCCAAATGCAATCCTGCTGCTGTTGCAAGGAATCACCATCATTGTGAGGTTGTTTCTAATTATTGTAACTGCGTAATTTGCTAATTCCAGTATTCTGGCTCGTTTATATCTATTCTTTCATGTGAACAGAGTCTTGCCAATAGCTGTTTTCCTATTAGTCAGGGTCCATCCACCAGCCGCCTCCATGGTATATAATGGATGTTTTTTTTTTTTCTCTTAATGAAAAGCTGATACTATTGTAGTGACATTTATCCTTAGCTTAAAACAAGGTCCAGTCATACTGTTGCTAATATCTCTTATTTTTCTGTACATTCTCTCTTACTTGAAGAATTGTTTCTGCGCCAATTTTGTGATGCTCACACTTGCTCTGGAAAAGCAACACCTTTCCCTAGAGGAGGCAAGGTAAGGGTTTTTTTCCCCTTCTTTTAACCATAATCGGTTTAGTTTGGACTGGGGCTAAGAGCTGAACTTATGCATGGATGAGTGGGATTCACTTTTTATGGTACAATCCCATTCTGCAGCTTGCATAAGAGTGATGCCTAAATTAACTGCCTTGTGTTTTAGGATATCCACTAAAACGCAGGAAAAAAATTCAATGACTAACTGAATGTGACTATTAAAAGTGTAATGCTACTTTTTTCGAATTGTCATTTTTGGAAACTTCTCATTACCATTTATTCAGAATGATGTAGAAGTCCTTTTAACTTGTATGAAATGTTGATGAAATATGCTTAACGTATGTGATTGCTCATTTTTTATTGGTTCAAAAGCGAGCAAATTTACTCTACATGGCTACGTCGATACTGATTCTGTTGCTGCTTCCTCTTTTCTATCTTCTTTATTATTTGTATCAAAGGTAATGATAATAAAACAAAAAAGGTTTGAAGTATTTTGCTTTACTGAGTGAGTCCCTGCAACAATTTTAGGACTTGTATTCATTTCGCAGAGATATGAAGAGGGAAAGCCAAGTGCTAAGGCGAGTGTCACAAGTTGGACGGAAAGCAAAACCTTCGTAGTTGGTAATATTCTTTTGCATTTTGCTTCCTCACTTCTATTAGTCATTGATTAATTGTTTCAGCGGCACCAGCGTTGCATATTAAACCTCTGATGAAACTTTCCACTTTTCGGATAGCAATGTGTGGTTTGAATAACAACAAGCATAGGTTTATAGGTGTCTGATTAAAGGGAGTAAATGAGCTGTTTTTGTAGTTTTAAGTTTATTATGCTTCTATTTTAGTATGTGCTCACTACCTAATCTTTCCTTTGTTTTTGGTTGCAGGGAGGACAATGATAAAATGATGAATATTGCTTCTTCAGCGTTTGCCGTTATCGAGTCGGAAAGTTAAAAAGAATGTGTTTACATTCTTGCACGTCATTGGAATATCAGGTCGGACGGCATAAGCGCTAATGCCGATGCCCTCTTGATAGAGAGACATTCTCAGTTTTTGATGATGGCAGCAAAAAGGTGTGTGCAATCTGATTGAATGAGTCAACCGAACTGGCCATTTGAGTCATTTTGAGACTGTTGTAGTGTATATTGCAAAGCATGATGTATGGTCGTTCTGCAAGGGTTATGACTTATGAGGAGTTTTGTAGAGAGATTGAACAAACTTATACTCGATTTTAGGAGTTGACGTACTCGCAAGCTACTCGAATTCAACTCAGAAAAAACCAATTTCGCTTAGGTCATTATCAATCTAAGTTCGAGCAGCTTGAGCTATCGAATGAGCCAATTTCGAGTATCTTAGTACTTGATTCGAGCAGTTGACAAGCCTACTTGAGCTTTTTTACTTATAAAATTTTTAATATTAGATTACTACTTTACCCTTAATATATATACACTTACAGACCAAACGCAATTTTCTTATTTAAATGTAAACTATATGAATTGAGTTCAGATTCGAGGTCGAGTATGTAAATAATGTAAACATGGTGGATAGTAAAAATATTTTCCATTAGTTTAGGGCAAAGAAGAATTCTAGCCACGTTTTCACAGTCGCAATAACCCAACAAAAATTTTATGTGTATCAACGCATCCAAAATAAAAATACTTGGTATAATATGTGATGTGACATAATCTTAAAGTGTTGCATAGACAAATTCAGAAGTAATACGGAGTTATGTTAAAAGAATGAAGATTGGAAAATTTTCAATATTATTTCTGATAACTTTATAAGCCTTACAATTTGGTTTATATACAACTCAATTTACAAACTAACAGAAAAATAACAAACTAACTATTTCTAAACAGATTTTCAACTAACTTCAACACTCCCCCTCAAGTTGGAGGTTTAAAAACGTTTTTAATCCCCAACTTGCTCAATAAGTAATTGTGCTGCTGAATTCCTAGAGCTTTTGTCATGATGTCTGCAATCTGTTCTTGTGATGCTATGTATTCTGTTTTCAACAATCCTTCTTGAATTTTGTCTCTCACAAAGTGGCAATCAATTTCTATGTGTTTCGTACGCTCATGAAACACAGGATTTGCTGCAATTTGTATGGCAGCCTTGTTGTCACAGAAAACAATCACCGGTTCTGTACAAGACACACTAAGCTCATGTAACAATCCTTTTAGCCAGATTATTTCAGATGTCGTCATGGCTAAACTTCTATATTCAGCTTCTGCCGACGATCTTGCAACTGTGTTTTGTTTTTTTGATTTCCATGAAACGAGGGAGCTTCCAATTCTGATACAGTACCCAGTTACTGATCGTCTAGACATCGGGCAAGAGGCCCAATCTGAGTCACAAAATGCCTCAATTTTACATTCACTTGAAGCTCTTAACAGAATCCCTTGACCCGGATTTCCCTTTATATACCTCACCACTCTGAGTGCAGCTTCCAAATGTGATGACTTTGGACTTTGCATGAATTGACTCAAGTGGTGAACTGCAAATGTAATGTCTGGTCTGGTGTGAGTCAAGTAAATTAACTTGCCTATCAACCGTTGGAAGACTGATTTGTCTTGCAGTAAAGCATCAGCAGACTCAAGTTGTACACCTTCATCATAATCTGGTGTAGTCAATTTTAGATTCTGCTCTAAAGGAGATAAAGCTGGCTTTGCTCCTCCCAAACTTGTGCTCTCAATAAGTTCTAGAGCATACTTCCTTTGGTTGACTATTATTCCTTCTGATGATCTTAAAACTTCCAACCCTAGGAAGTATTTCAATTCCCCCAAATCTTTCATCTTGAAGCTTTGATTCAGGAGTTCTTTGACTTGAGTAATCATCACATCATCATTTCCAGTGATAACTAAATCATCTACATATATAAGGATGATCACAAGTTTCTCTTGCTGCTTCTTAATAAAAACAGAATAATCATGTCTGCTTTGTTCATAACCAGCGGTCAGTAATGTTTCAGAAAGTTTCAAATTCCATTGCCTCGATGCTTGTTTGAGTCCATAGAGAGACTTTTGCAGTCTGCAAACCAGATTCTCCCCCTGACTGCAAAAACCATCAGGCAATGACATATACACTTCCTCATTAAGAGAGCCTTGTAAAAAAGCATTGTGAACGTCCATCTGATGAAGGGGCCAATGAAACATAGCAGCAAGAGCAAGAATGGTTCTGACAGTAACCATTTTTGCTACAGGAGAGAAGGTATCACCATAGTCAACCCCTTCCCTTTGAGTGTAGCCTTTCGCAACAAGACGAGCTTTATAACGCTCCACTTCCCCTGAAGCCTTATACTTGATGCGATAAACCCATTTACAACCAATGGGAGTTTTTCCAGAAGGCAAAGTAACTACTTTCCATGTATCATTTGATTCCAAAGCCAATATTTCTTCTTTCATGGCCTGAACCCATAAGGGATTTTTAATGGCCTCGGAATAGGAAGAAGGTTCAACAAATGAAGAAGAAGATAAGAAAACTTGTGTATGAGAAGGTAAATGACTGTAAGAAATATAGTTAGAAATAGGATACTGCCCTGAAACTGTTGAAGAATGAGAAGGATTGGAGGTGACAAAATCTTGCAACCAAGCAGGTGGCCGGATCACTCTAGTTGATCGTCGTGAAGGGTGAGAAACAGGAGGAATGGAAGTAGGAATTATGGAGGGTGAAGAAGGAATAGATGCAGGGCTAGAAACTGGTGGAGAAACAGAATCTAAGACTGGTTCAGGAGGTAAAACAGAATCAGTGGATGCAGGAGCTGGTTCACTTGTTGAAACTGAAGAATCATTAGATGTAGGAGACTCAAGAACTAAAAAATCAGAATCAGGAATCAAGCATGAATCTGAAAAAAAAAAGAAGTAGTAGGAGAAGTAGGAAATGAAAAAGGAAAAATACTTTCGTGAAAGACAACGTCACGACTAACAAAGAATTTCTTTGAAGTAAGACTAAAAAGAAGGTAACCCTTCTGAGTTTGAGAGTAACCCATAAAAACACAGGGTACAGAACGAGGGGCAAACTTATCAAGATTATGCAGTTTGGTAGCATATGCCAAACAACCAAACACTCTTAAATGAGTAAAAGGAGGTGGTTTATGAAAAAGGAGTTCAAAGGGTGTTTTCCAAGAAAGAACAGATGAAGGGAGTAAATTGATTAAGTAGCAAGCTGCAGACACACACTCTCCCCAGAATTTTATAGGCAATTTAGACTGAAAACGAAGGGCTCGAGCTACCTCAAGGAGATGCCTATGTTTACGCTCAGCCACCCCATTTTGCTGAGGGGTATAAACACAACTAGTTTGATGTAGGATGCCAAGAGAAGAGAACAGAGAAGAACATTCAGAATTAAAAAACTCTGAACCATTATCACTACGAATGGTTAAAACCTGTGCAGCAAACTGAGTTTTAACCATAATAAGGAAGTTTTTTAAGGCTAGTATAGCATCAGGTTTCAGTTTTAACAAGTGAACCCAAGTCATCCTTGTGAAGTCATCAACAATAGTGAGGAAGAAACGATGTCCTGAATGTGTTGAGATTCTATAGGGGCCCCATAAGTCAATATGGACTAATTCAAAGGCTTTGGCAGATCTAGAAGAACTAAGAGGAAAAGGGGTCCTAGTTTGTTTTGCTAAAGGGCAAACAGAACAATCAGTAATATGAGCAATACGAAAAGTATCAGAAACAGGTATTTTGTGCATTTTATTCAAGGATGCATGGCCTAAGCGCGCATGCCACAACTTTGTATTATCAACAGATGTTTGACACAGAACAGAATCAACTGAAGTAAAATTTTCAGAATGTGAAACAATTGAAACCTGGGGTAATTTCTGAGAACAATCAACTGAAGTAGACCGAAACTGGTACAAGTTGCCAATTAGCCTACCAATCTCCCTCATCCTTCCAGTGGAGTGTTCCTGAAGCAAACAAACATGTGGATGAAAAAGAATGGCACAATTCAAATCAGATGTAAGTTTAGAAATTGAAATCAGGTTGTAATGAAAATCAGGGACAAACAGAACATCATTAAGGTAAAGGTTTTTAGCAAGAGCAACAGAGCCAATATGGGTTATAGGAACGGTTTTACCATTTGGAAGTCTGACTGATCTGAAATTCAAAACACACGAAATTGGATTTATTAAACTATTGAAATCAGAGGACACATGGTCAGTAGCTCCAGTGTCGAGGATCCAGGTAGAAACACCATGGTCAACAGAACAAGATGAACTGTTACCTGCCACATTAACAGCTGACTCAGAAGAATTTTTCTACAGCAAATTCAGTATCTGTGTATACTGCTCCTGGGAAAAAGATGGGACCAACGATGCAGGCGAAGCCAATACTTGTGAACTGGGATCAGAATGAGAGACAGGAGAAAATTCACCAGTCGTAGCCAGAGCAGCTTGAGGATCTTTCTTCTTTGTAAACCGAAAATCTGAAGGAAAGCCCACAAGACGGTAACAATTCTCCTTCTTGTGGCCTTTAATATGGCAGTGGTCACAAATTCCATTGAAGCGTCGACGAGCAGGTTGCCCAGAACCAGTATGAGAATACATCACCGTGGGATCAGATAATGGTGTAGAAGCCGAGAGATGAAGTCGTTGTGACTCTTCTTGGATCAACATTGAATATGCCTCATTGACCGTCGGTAAGGGCTTCATAATGAGTATTTGACTTCGAATTGCAGAGTATGTTTCATTTAATCCCATCAGAAATTGGAAAAGGTTTTGTTGCAAAAGATGCTTCTGATTCTCTTGAGAAGCGTCACAATTACAAGTCGAAAACGACACTAATGCACGATACTCACTCCACAGCAACTTTAATTTTGTGAAATAAGCAGAGATTGATAGTTCACCTTGAGTGAGTGTTGAAATCTCTCGATGAAGGAAGAATGTGCGAGAACCATCCACCTTGTCGAAGCGTTCCTTCAGATCCGTCCAGACGAGTGCGGCACTGGATGCAAACACTATTCCGGCGGACAAATCTTGACTAACGGCGTTGAGTATCCAAGAGAGAACGATTGCATTACAACGATCCCACCGGGATTCCAATTGCCCAGTGAAATCAACACGACGACAGCTTCCATTGACGAGCCCTAGCTTGTTCTTCGCGAGTAGGGCGATTTGCATTGAGCGGCTCCAGACGCTGTAATTTTCAGCACCGGTGAGTTGATGGGAGACCAAGAGAGCTCCCGGAGTATCGGATGGATGGAGATATAAGGCGTGGTTGAAGTCGACGGTGGTTGAAGACTCCGCCGGCGGCATTATTACGATCGCGAAAGGAAGAGAAAAGGAAAAAATCCCCAAATTTCAGAGAAAGGGATGAAATGAGAAAGGGAAAAACGGTTACCAGGCCTAACGAAGAAATGGGCCAGATTACCCAAAAATATCCCGGGCTCTGATACCATGTTAAAAGAATGAAGATTGGAAAAATTTCAATATTATTTCTGATAACTTTACAAGCCTTACAATTTGGTTTATATACAACTCAATTTACAAACTAACAGAAAAATAACAAACTAACTATTTCTAAACAGATTTTCAACTAACTTCAACAAGTTATGGATAAATTTCTCAAGGACTAAATTAGAAAACGATGTAAAGTTCAAGGATTAATGTTGTTTTACCCTGTAATATATATTCGTTCCTTTTGGTTTAATCCTTTCCATTTTCTTTGAATTTTCATTATTTGTGCGTTGTTAAGATTGAAATCCAGCATTTTCTTATATGCAGATGTTGCTTCCAATTGGGTCTCTTTCAGCAAAGAAACATATGTATGATGTTTTCTTTGTTCAGGTTTTGGTTCCTTTCCTACAGCAGAGCAGCAGCGATGTTAGAAGATATTAGAAATGACAGCAAAAAATCCTTTATATCTTGATTGCAGTTGCAACGGGGAGAGCATTGACTGGGAGTTTGGATTAACCACCTCCGAGAAAGGGAGCTTGTCATTCCCGAATGAAGAAAATAAAATTGATGAAACAAGGACGTCCCAAACTGCTGGCAGTGATGTGAAGAGTAAAAGCAAGAAATCCTCTGATCCAGCTACTCCTCTAAGTTATGAATCGGTCTCTGATGAAAACGATGACGGTGATGCAAGTGAGAATTCCGAGTCAAGTTTGAGGAAGAATCAGCTGAAGAGAAGCGGCAAAGATGCGTCCATTTGAATCTCTTGATACTCTAAACAAACTATTATATTCACCAAATGTAGATGTTAGGCAACGAATAATGACTCTGGCAGCAGAGGAGCTTGCCAATGCTAAAACTATGAAACCTAAACATCAAACAGGGCCCCTCAGGCTCATATCAACCATTTCAGAACCTCAACTATGCTCAAAATATGCAGCAGTCGATATTCACTGGATTAGCATTTTCAACTCAAAAAGGTAAAACTACAGATACTAAAGGATTGAAAGCATATTGCAGATAGTGCAAACTAATGGAAAACCATCATCTTGTTTAACTACATATACAATTTACAAACATATTGTGCTAGTATCTTGCATGTTCATTTTTCGGTAAATGTTTAAAACTTATGACTAATGTTCTCGCTAGACAGATTGTATTTTGAGTACTAACTATATTTGATATCAATATTGGGTTGGGCCCAAAATACCCGGTTTGAACCGGTTACAATTGGGGAAAAAAAAGTAGAATGCCGCCTTCAACATCAAGGAAGACCAATGCCAACAATTGGGGGCAAAAGATGTTAGATAAGCATTAAAGGCATGAAAGGAAAAAGATGTAATACAATAACCAAGACGTGACCATCGAGCATATACTTTTTTTTTATCAGAGAGTTTCATTTATTTCATGGAAAAAGAAAAAAGCATAAATGGGCACAAGAACAAGGTTACAACGAGATGAAGAGGAGGGAATTTTTATTTAAGGGCGAATCTTGATATTGATATTTGAAAAAGTTGATTGTAAGATTATATAAAATTTTAAATATTTTGATAGTTAATAAGACAAATTTTAAAAAATTTGGGTTTTTTTAATTTAAAGGTTAAAAATTAAAAAATTTAATTTTAGGGAGCAAAAATTATAATTTTTCACTCTATTTACCCCATTTATTGAGACCGTCGACATAAAATTGAGTTGTCAATGGATTGTTCTGATACACATACACCACCAGTTTAGACTATGCTGATAAAACTCTGGAAAAAAAATCGAAATCATTGTGGAACCAACTCTTATGTTGTTGATAAGGAATAATATTCATCTAAATGAGAAAATATTAATCAAACATAAATATTTTATTCATAAGCGGTCGTCACTGGAACCTGAAGGAGGCCTTGGCACCCTCAAAGGTTTAGAAAAAAATATTCTTAAAATATTTTTAAACTTTTATTTAGGTCCCCTCAAAATTAATAAAAAGTCTCTCAAAATTCTAAAATGTTTGAATATTTTTAATTAACCTTTAAAATTGTTAAAAAGTTCATTAAATTTTTAAAAATTTTAAAACTTTTAATTAAAGCACAAATACATAATATCTCATGTATTCCAAAACTCGATGCATTCAGAACACTATTTCCAGTGTTCCTACAATACCAATCTCTACAAACATATTTACTATAGTTGCATAGATCCTAAAAGTGGTCACATCTCTCCAAAGTAGTTTTATCTCATAATTCTAAAAGTTAAACCCTAGTCTATATTTATAAACCAAATACTTGATCACCAAAAAAACTTTATTCAATAAGATCTCTTACCTAATATAAATATTTACTCGTAAACGCTAATTACTAAATAATATTCAACAACTAAAATTACAATAAAACATAACTTAATTACTAATTAAAATTTGTGTGAAAATATAACAATATAAAAATTAATATTTTCTTATTCATGGGAATAAAAAGCGAGATCACCAAAGCAGCACATGTTTACTTTGAGTATTTAATATATTTTAAGTAATTTAAGATGACCGAAGCACAAAGTCAGGATGGCCGAGTGGTCTAAGGCGCCAGACTCAAGCTCTGGTCCTCGTGAGAGGGCGTGGGTTCAAATCCCACTTCTGACATTCATTATTATTTATTTGGAGCAATTAACCCTGGGACTTACCACTAATCTGGTTTGTTTTTTTATATTATTATTAATAAACTTTCACTACCTTATTTTAAATGATCACTTTTTTAGTTGTCGGAAATTTTTTTAAGCGATACTAAAATACTTATCATTCGAACTAACTTCGTTGGTCTTAAAATGCTCACTTTCAAATTCAATAGTAATTAAATTGCTCCTTATTTTCTTAAAGAGGTCAGTTTGTCCAAAATTAAGGACTAGTCTAGGGAAATATAACATGCTATTTTATTGTTTTTCATTTTTAGGACAAAGTAATTTTATATATTAACCACCAAAGACATTGTTAAGTACAACAATCGAAATACAATCAAGACAATAAAAAAACAAATCAGAGAGGTACACAAGTAAAATCGCACTCAACTAGATCATAACATGCTATTTTAAAATAAAGAAAAATAAAGTTATTCTTTTTGTGCTCGTACTCAGGGACGGAACCTAATTGAGCCCGACGGCCATGTCTCACAGAAAAAATTAATTGAAAAAAGTTTAAGTTAAAATAATAATAAAATTATATTTTAGTCCCTTAAAAACATATAATTTATATCGTTGACCCTTTAAATTTAAATATTTTTAAATAATCCTTCAATAAATAATATTGAGTTATGCTATTGCTCGAACTAATTTATGTTTACTACATATCACACATGTTTTCTTTGACAAATTTTGTAATGTTATCTAAAAAACAAACTTTAATGTTTTCCTGCCTCATTATTTTCCTATTCTTTTCATTTTGGTTTAATCTATTTTCATTTATCCCATCTTGGTCCTTTCCTGCCAAATTTGATGTATTTTTATACCGTTTTGGCAAAGTCGCCGACATCCGTAAGAGACATTATCCCTTCCTTTACTCGGCATATGACAACTTCGACTAATTATTGTCGCTTGCGAACAACTTTACTTTACATTGTGGAAAAACACACCAAATTCCTAATTAATATACAACTTTATTTCCCTTTTTTAATAAAAAACTATATTTCTCCAATTTCTCCAATTTAGGGATGGCAAAATAACTATGACATGTGCACGTAAGGTCCCGACCCGACTCAGTAGAGCCAGTTTGTCACAAAATTTTAATTAAGTGACTTGTTTGTTTCTAAACCTAATTGAGTAACTGAATTGTTATTTTTTAATAAAAAAGCGACTTGTTTATTCCTAAATTTATAATTGAGTGATTGAATTGTTATTTTTAAAAAAGAATGACATTTTTGTTACTAAACCTATAACTAAGTGACCTGTTTGTAATTTACCCTTCTTATTTGTTTGTACACCTTTGTTTGCATACGGAAAAAGAACAAGAGTAAACCGAAAGGCAAGGAAGAAGTAGGCCTGAATAAATACAACTCAAAGTCGGAGCTTATATAAATATTCTTCCCTATGTTAATCAAAAGCAGAGTCGTTAGTATAGAGAGGGAAATATGCGTGGTTTAGCTTCTGGTTTTGATTTCAAAGAGATTCAAGACAAGGTTTCTCTCCGCTTGAGGCCTTGGCATCGCTCATTTCAGTTCTGGGTTCGAGCTGCTGATATTTACACTGGCTACAAGGTCCTTCCTTTTCTTTGCTTTCTTCTTAATTTGATACCTTTTTTGTTGTTTTGTTGGGTAATTTCTGATATAATACAACAGGTGTTTCAACTTCGAGTGAGTTTTGTGAAGGATGCAAAAAAGCAAGATGAGCTGTGGGAAAAACAACATGAGCTTGCCGCTCACAAAATTTACTCTATGTGTTCTGATCTTGGTGGGTTCTTCCTTAAGGTACACATTAATTGGGTTCTTTTCCTTGTTTCTCGCCATAAGTTTTGCTTTGAAAATGGTGCAATGCAAATTTAAATGGGGGTTTGTCTGCTTTTTTTACTTTGTTTACTGTTTGATTCTTATTGGTTTTGCTGTTCTTGGCTCTTGGTAAACAAAACAGTATTTTCTTTTGTGTTTTTTCAGTTCAATTAAAGAATGGATTTTACTTGTATGTTCGAATTTGCTTGTGTTCCTTTTGAAATCTTGTTTTACTTACTGATAGTTTCCTTTTCACTTCAATAGTAAGCATTTTTATACTCGGTAATCAGTCCGTCGATGATGGTATTGATAGAGTGTGATATACTGAAATGTGTTGATGATTCTGTTTTAAATGCTTGTTGGATACTGTCAATTGAATTGAATTAGATTGCTCAAATTGTTGGGAAACCAGACCTAGCCCCAGCGGCATGGGTGAAAAAGCTTGTTACTTTGTGTGATCAAGCCCCAGCAACACCATTTGATGCTGTTCAACTTATTTTAGAGAAGGAGCTTGGTCGAAGTATCGACGAAATATTTGACAACTTTGAAGTAAATCCTCTTGGTTCAGCATCGATCGCACAGGTTTATTTTCCGATTCTTTACCGTGTTTATAATTCTTAAATGAGTAGGCCGAGAAGGATACAGGTTTAAGTATTTAAACATATAACATTTTCATTACATAAGGTTCCCGCTTACAAATATCAGCAGGAGTTTTAATGTTACAATTTTGACGATTTTGTTTCTTATGTCTCCTTGCTTAATTACTACTGGTTTTAACTTTCGGACTATTTTTGGATATGGTGAGGCCACAAAGTTTAACACATTTCTGGGGTTTTGGGGGGAATGTTGTGCCAGAAATAGGATATTGCTTATAAGAACCCAATGGACATACCTTAACATATGTTCATGTCTGAATTAGGTTCATCGTGCAAGGCTGAGAGGTGATAAGAACGATGTTGTGGTTAAGGTAAGTCCCCTTGAAGATGATTTTAAAGCCACCTATTTCCACGTGATTCCTACTATTTAAGTTTACGGCAGGTGCAACATCCCGGAGTGCAGGATCTTATGATGACAGACATCCGTAACTTGCAAGCATTTGCGCTGTACATGCAAAAGACTGATATAAAATTTGATCTGTATTCTGTTACCAAGGAAATGGAAAAACAGGTATCGATATTCACAAGGATGTTCCTTGCAAAACACATCTATCCTTATTTTCCAATTTTTTGTTTCATTTCTCAACTTTTTCTTCAATCTTTAAAATAATGAGAATAATTGAAGAATGAATGGGCCTAGTTAGTTATAAGGGACCAACATATTCAACAGCAAAAACTAAATCCCATTGTTTGAGGGCTTTTATAGTCATTCATCTCATTAATCAATTTGTAATGAATCATCCCGTCACCATAAGTTTCTTTGATTGGACTTATGCTTTATATACTTTTCAGACTATGTAAATTGAGACTATCATTTGAATTTCTTTGTTCTTCTGCAAGTCCTTACTTATTTATCCTTTGTGCTATCAAGATCGGATATGAGTTTGACTTTCTAAGAGAAGCCGATGCTATGGAGAGAGTTTGTCGTTTCTTATACGAGAATAACAAAAAGACTCCAGTCCTGGTTCCGAGAGTGCTTCAGGGATTGGTTACAAGGCAAGTTCATGTTGTTTTTCTACATATTGCTTATACAGGTTAGTCGTATGACTATCCAAGGATATGTGGCAAAGATGTTTGAAAAAGCATTATATATTTTAGTTTAGGACTTTTTTTGTCTTAATAAGTTCAATTAACAAGCATAAAGGCTTGCACTTTCATTTGTTTTCTCTTTCAAGATTTTGTGTGCTTACCAGCAAGTTAGTTATGAAGGTTGTTATTCATGTTAATGTTGCATCATCGACCCCTCAAATATTTATTAGTTTTTGAGATCAACCGGTTGAACTGGTGATTCTACTATATAAGTGGCAGTGGAAAATTAGAAAACCAGCTGGAACCAGTAAAAAACCTGTAAAACGGGATTATTTAATTGATTTTGATTTTTTTTTAACAAAAAAGGCCTTTTCATTATGTCTTGGTTCATTTTCATCCTTTGTTTGTAAATGGAATTTTTCCTATTTTCTGATTTTTTTTTCTGAATTATTATTGTTAATTTATATCTTAAAATTATTCAACATTGTTGAGCAGTTCAGTTCAACCAATTGAACCCGTTGATCTGGGATTGGAATTCCAACTTGTTCGACTTCAGTTTCGGTTTTTTCAACCATGGATAAAATAAGTAATTACCTATTTAGTTAAAGTTGTTGGGATTCAGGAAGGACAGTAACATAGTTGATATAATACTAAGCTACATGCTTTAGTAGGAAATGAGGAATGGCATTTGAAAATTGAGACAAAGGAATTACGGATCTCAGCTCATTCTGTTTTCCTTCATGGTTTCTAGATGATGCATTTTATGTTGATGTTATTGTTGGTTTTCCTCCTTTTTTTTTTCATTATCAATGCTGGCCTTTCAGTGATTCGATGTTTACTTGTTTAAATAGGAGGGTCTTAGTGATGGACTATATCGACGGAATCCCAATCTTGAATCTTGGTGATGAAATGGCTAGAAGAGGAATAAATCCTGGTAGTAAGATGGCTACGGTGGCAAAGCAGTAAGCATCTTGAATACCAAAGAGACCATGGGGTTTCTTGTCTCGTTACTTCTTACCTTACGAGCTACACTACACGTTACTGCATTTGTCTTTTTCATATGAACTTGAAATGAAACAATAAGTTCCAGTTTGTTGATATTGCATTTTTCTCCAGTCTCATAGTGGGCTTATCCTGCCTTCTTTTGATTACCCGGTCGTCTTATTTCTTTAATACTTTTCTTCCCCTTAACGTTTTTGAAGTTCTATGAGTCTATCACTTTGGGTTTACTAAGTTATTTCCTTTTTATTCCTTCTCAAAAGAGAAAATAAGATCGGCATACCTATCGACAAATGACTTCCGTTCTCCCATTCCTTTCTTGTAGCGTTTTAGAGAATGTATAATAAAGGCACTTGTGAATACAGGAATATACTTAAGAGTTTGACCCTAGCATATGGACAGATGATACTAAAGACCGGTTTCTTCCACGCGGATCCCCATCCCGGAAATATACTGATCTGTAAAGGTTCTGAGGCAAGTTGTCTGGCATGGTTTTTAATTTTTAAGTTCTATTATATAGCATACTGCTGATTAACTCGAATACTATAGCGGTAACTATTGAACTCTCCATGCTGATTGTGTGACTATTTTCATTTTGCCTTTTTTCTTTAAGTTAGGTTGCCTTGCTGGACTACGGGCAAGTGAAGGATCTACCGGACCAGTTGAGGCTCGGATATGCTAATTTGGTTCTTGCCATGGCTGATAATGATCCCGCAAAAGCAACAGAATGCTATAGGTAAATTTATGAGTTTCAATCTGTACATTTTTAGTAGCCTTTCCGTAGGAAATTCAGTTGGTTGGCCAGACAAAAACAGAAGTCTGAGTCATTTGTGTTGCATAGAATAAGAATAATAGGCAATTTGGCGGTTGGTCCACATAAATTGAGTGATAATTTTAATATTGCATTTGTTGTGTTGCTTTTATCCTAGAATTTTTGGATATCTAATTGGTGTTGATTATTTTTTATTATCGTTGTTTTTAGGGAACTTGGCATCGATACTATAAGCAATTGTAAGAATGAACAACAGGAGCTGCTTCGTTTGGCGCAGACGATGTTTGATACAAAACTACCTCCGGGAGTGGTAATGCTGCAACCATTTTCGGAAGATGCTTCAATAAAAAAAATCGGTGTACAGGTAAGGAAAGTTGATCTTTATTTTTGCTTATCGTTTGATGATATTCAGATTGTCCGAACATTCCGTTCTTACAAGATTTATCCCTTCATTTAGCATTTAATTTTCATTTGTTTCTCGTGAATATAATGAATTGTTTTTCTTGGCTGTGGAAGTCTTTTCCAGAAGAACTGTTTTCAATTGTTCGTACTGTACATCTTTTGAGAGGACTTAGTGTTGGTCTCGGAATCAACTACTCGTGTGCAGAACAGTGGAGGCCTATTGCCGAAGAGGCTTTGTATAATGCCGGAAGGTTACAAGGTATCCTTTTTGAACTATAAGCTAAAATTAGTGTTGCATTTATAACGAACTTAGAGTTTCTCGGAATTTGATTGGTTTATTCATTTTCTTCATGTGGAATAGGAAAACTTTTAAGAGAACAATCAACACAACATTACTTTATGTCGTTTTCCTGTTCATGAACGATTAGGTCGACTAAGAAAAAAGAAATCCCGAAATATACTGTATTATTGTTCGGGATTGCATCCCATCCCAGGATCTATAATTGTCTAAATCAGTCCAGCCTAGAGGGTTCAAACCCGGCTCATGGGAATTCCCTTCTTCCATGGGAGAAAGGGCCATTGTGGAATTATATTTCTGATATAAGCTGTTTGTTTACGACACAATAGCAAGAATCGTCTGCCAAGTTTTTGTGGTCAGATTTGGCAATTCAGCCAGCCTTTCGATTCACTGCAGTGCTCGAGCTCTGTCTATGTTGAGAAAATGTGTCATGACATCTGAATGACTCCGCATGCAGTATAGATTTGTAAAATTCTTTGAGAAAACTTACCTATAGTCCTTCGATTCGCATATCGAACTTTCTTCCATGTAATTTTCATGTTCGGGTTGGTTCTATTTCAGGTGTGGATCGGACTAAAGTACGCAAACCCGGTTACTTCATGAGATATTTCTGGAGATATTGATTCGCCTGACGAAGATGGTAGGCTTGTCAATCTGTAACAATTTGCTGTATATACAACTAGATATTTTCATGTTCGAACTTTCTTCATTTGTGATTTTAACGAACTCCTTTGTGTTTAATTTCTATGCAGAAGCAAAAATGGGTTTAACATACAATAACTACGGTTAATATTTAACCAAGAAATCCGCCGAACTGGAAAACCGGAAACTGAAGGCATTCAGTGGTTAGTCTTGCCGATGCATCGGAGAAGATGAACTATGCAGTCAGCCATTATGTAGAATGTAGAAAAGGGGATATTAAAGAGCAATAGTTTTCTAGTGATTTAGAGTTTTGTTGTATCTAAATTAATTCATCTGAGGTTGGTGGTAATGATAAAAAAAAAGAATTGCAGTTTGATGGAGTATTATTTCATGTTGCTGATGGGATTTCTGGTAAAGTTCAAATCGAATTCATCCGAATACGATCTCGTATTCGATCTGAATTAGTTGTGATAAAATCACCTTCTATAATACAACAACTTGAATTTTGTCAAATACGAGTATTTCAAAGAAGAGTCCAAGCAACATGGTTAATGGAGGATCATGTTCGTATAAGAAACCATGTATAGTTTACAGTTTAAGAGCCAGTTGGCTCAATCAAATGTATGGATGATAAAATTTTGATCCATTTAAAAATAGTTTTATCTGAAAAATAAAGTTTGGCTTACAACTGGGTTGATCCTGATTTTATTATTCATAAAATAATGGTAATGTTGCATAGAAAATTTATTTTTTAAAATATATTTAAAACTTTATAATTTTTAAAATTATAAATATACATTTAAAATTATACTTACGTGCTTTAAAAAAACTATAAAATTATGGTTAAGAGATTCTTAGTTGATTTGAGGACGCAAACAATTTTCTTTTATAAACAAAAGCTATATTTTATTGTAAATACCAAATTGTACAATAAAACACACCCAAACATAAAAAGAGAAATTTTGATTATGTCTACCAAAGAACACAAGCTTAAAGAAACATCAAAATTGTCAAAAGGAGATTTAATTATATTAAATCACCACATTTCTCAATAGTATTTTGTCCGGGTCTGTTGACCCAAATTTTTATTTATTTATTTATTATTATTATTATTATTAAAACATATCAATAAAATAAAAAACTCATTTAATTAAAAGAGTCCAACCCATTTAACCAAGATTTGTTTACAAGGTTTGTCTGGCCCAACAAATAAAAACCCTAAAAACTAATCTGGTGTCTCTTGTGCAGACACACGAGGACCGTTGGATCAAGCCAGATCCAACGACCAAAATCGAAGCTCGATGCCTTTTTAGGCTTCAGATGTCGCATGAGATACACGCGCCGACTGTTCACCTCCCACGAGCACGTGCAAGACACGCCGAGACCCCCTAGCTTCCTTGCGCCACGCGTTATAATGTGGAGTAGCCACATCATCTCTCAGCCATCATCAGGATCGTCCGTTTTCGAGCGATCACAGCTGTTAGCTCAAATTTGATCTAACGGTCCAAATCAAGTCTGAACGAGAGAGGCTCTTCACCTCCCACCCTCTGATGTTGCCGCATGTCATCATCAACGGTTTTGCTCGTCCCTGAAAAAATCGCTGCCACCGTATGGCCACCAGATCTTCCTCAATTCAAAAAAACAATAAAAAACGAAAGAATATCATATTTGAAATCTTAGCCACAGTAGATGCATTAAAAGTTTATCTATTCTTGTAAACAAGGAAATTTAGTATATATCATGTAATAAATTCGAGATTGAATCAATTTTTGAATGATAAAAAAAGAGTTCATAGAAAGTATCAATTTTTTCCTTTCTTCTTTATTTTTTCCTTTGCATGTCACAAAAATACAAAAAAACAAAAAAAAAAACAAGAAGTTTAAGGCTTTTACCTTCGTGTTGCCTCGTCTTTCGACCGTCTTAGGGTTTCTGATGATGGACGAGACGTCTCCCGGTGATAATCCTACGGTCTTTAATGTCGATAATGGTGAATTGGAGGATAAGTTAGTAAATTGGCTACTGATTTAAAAAATGAAACGAAGGGTTCATTTTTTCCTAACAAAATAAAGTTTGAGTTCGGGGTAAAAAATGGATAAAAGAAGGTTTGAAAATTTTAACGATTCCGACACCGATCAATAGTGGTCGGAGCTGATTTACGATGGCCGACACGACCAAACATCGTTGGGTTTTTTTTGGGTTCGACTTAAAAGAGAAAAATGAGCAAAAGGGTTTGAGAGTTTTTAGAGAAAAATTAAAAAAAGGCTAAAAGATCTGACTTTTCACTTATAAGTATGATATATAGTGTTTTAAAATTTTAAAAATGGTATAATTACCTCATAAATCCTTATGCACCAGAGTAATCACGCCGGTAATCCTTCCACTTTTTAAAATTCTTCCCATGGTCCCTAACGCTTTCAAACCTTTTACAATTTTCCCAATTTAATTAAAATCCGAATGGTTAAATTCCCTCTTCAGTGCCCAAAAGTTTTAATTCCCTTTCAGTTAGGTCCAAGATGCAGTGGGTTATTACTTCATTCAATCATTGTCTTCATGCATATTTAATTTTCAGCACTGCTTATGATATTCTTTCCACCGTCTAATGCTGTCGCGTGTCATCATCAACAGTTCCTCTCATCACCAGAAAAACCGCTGCCACCGTACGACCACCAGATCTTCCTCAATCCACAAAAACAATAAAAAATGAGAGAATATCATATTTGAGATCTTAGCCACAATAGATGCATTAACAATTTATATACTCTTGTAAACAAATAAATATAGTATATATCAATGCCTTCCCCATAAGAGCAAAGTTGAAGAAAGAAACAAGAAGAGTGGGTCTCTCTCTACGTTTTCTCTCCTTCGTTGGAAAATATCCTATACTCTTGGGTTCTCGACAGTGCAAATCGATCATGGCACATCGGTTGTTGATTGGTTCTCGGTTCCTATTGTTTGGGTCTCCCAACAGGTTCGCACTACGGTTCCCCCGAAGACTTTGACGGTTGCAACATCGTGGGGATCGAAGTTAACAAATGGTTTTTCCAGGTGGAGCAAAAAGCTGCATGTTTCTTCTACGAGTCTCAATCTCATCAACATCAGCCATGGCCTTACCCTGGAAGGAAAAGAAGGGTGGCTGAGGGCAGTTGACTGGCGTAGCTCCAATGTTTTCGACGTTGGTCGTTGCTGGTCTCTTTGTTTTGGTTTCACGTTGGTTCTCATTTCTGTTCTAAGAGACCGAAAGTCCCTAGTTTCTGTTTGCTCGAATGTTTTCGGGACTTCACAAATATGGGTGTGGCAGGGAAGTCCGACGCCAAGGTGGTTGTCAGGGTGGTCCTTGCGGCAACCTTCATTTTTATCGCCAATTTTAGTGCAAGCTATCGCCGCCGTGGTGGGGATATATTGTTCCAGAAACCTCTTAGAAAAGGGCAAGCCAAAAAAGACAGCTTGGTCTTTGGTTAGTTTGATGAGAACATGCTTGGTTCTCGTGCACGCAATGTTGGCTAGACTATTTCCTTGTTTCACGTTAAAGGCTTTCTTTTATGGGATTTTCCTTATTTGTGGTTGCCTGTGCAATCTTTCCCACTCTTTTAGGGAAAGATTTTGCCCTTTGCTCCTTTGTTCAGTTCCACCGTTCCCATGCTAAGCTAGTTGGCTTCCCTTGTAAAACTTTGTCTTTTTTTAAAAGCCATAGTTGACTTTCCACCTGGGGCAGTGCACTTTTGGGGGTGTCGGACAAGACTTTGTTTTGCCTATTGTTCGAGCTGGAGTGGTATTATGGTGCCTTTCTAAAAGTGGGACAACTTGTGGTCTTTGACATGTCAAAGGGTGGAAGGAATAGCACAACTCTTGAAGTAGTTACGGGCCAGTTTTCTTTGGGGATTTGGATAAATTTTCAACGCTCGTTTGCGGATGTCTCCTTGCTGGGGCATCCGCAACAAAAATGATCACCATTTTCCCGGTCATCTTCATAGTTTGGAAGGATCGATTGATGGCTATGAGACTTTTTTCTTCCACAGCTCAGAGTTTGGTTTTGGTCATATCCTTTTTAGTTATTTGGTCCTTTTTTGGCTCGTTGTCGTTCTCATCTTTTCCAGTTCCCAATTTCATACGGAACGCTTTGTCTGTTGTTAGTTTTCGCGCCTCTGCCACTCTTAAACATGGGCTTGGATTTTTACCTGCCTCGTTCAAATTGACAAGACCCGAGTCGTCCGACAAGGGAGCCTGCCTCCGAAAGGAGCTCCCATTTTACCGTCATAGTTGTGGCTTAATCCAAGGTGTTGGAACGGCGAGGTTGATCGACTCGTTTCTCTAGTTTTTGCCTCTGGTTAGGGTTCATCCCTGGTTTCACCTGCGAAGTTGTTTCTCTTGTTTTCGCTTGCTCAATGGGTCAAGGCGATGTTTACCTTTGTTTCGACTTTTTGTTTTGTCTCCCATGTTCGATCCCTTGGTTGTGTTTTGTCGTTTTTTGGTTTGTCAAGTGCATGGGATTGCATGACTTTGTTCCTTTGTCTTGTTTGGATGGTTTCGATTTGTATCTTTGTTGCTTTAATGAATATTGCTCTCTTTTGGATCAAAAAAAGAAATCTAGTATAAATCATACAATAAATCCGTGATTGAATCAATTTTTGAATGATAAAAAAAGAGTTCACAGAAGGTATCAATTTTCCCATTTCTTCTTCTTTTTCTTTCTTTTTTGCATGTCATAAAAATACAAAGAATAAAAAGAAAACAAGAAGTTTAAGGCTTTTACTTTCGCGTCGCCTCATCTTTCGTCCGTCCTAGAGCTTTTGATAATGAACGAGCCACCTCTCGGTGATAATCTCACGGTCTTTAAGGCCGATAAGGGTGAATCGGAGGATAAGTGAGTAAATTGGCTAGTGATTTAAAAAAAATGAAACGAAGGGTTCATTTTTTCTAACAAAATAAAATTTGAGTTTAGGGTAAAAAAGGGATAAAAGAAGGTTTGAATTTTTTAGCGATTTCGACACCAATCAACGGTGGTCGGAGATTGTTTACGGTGGCTGACACGATCAAATATTGTTGGGTTCTTTTTGGGGTTCGACTTAAAAGAGAAAAAGAGAGCAAAAGGGTTTGAAAGTTTTTGGAGAAAAAATAAAAAAAGCTAAAAGATCTGACTTTTCATTTAAAAATGTGATACATAGTGTTTTAAAATTTTAAAAATGGTCTAATTACCTCATAAATCCTTCTGCGCCAGAGTAATCACGCCGGTAAATTCCACTTTCTGAAATTTTTTCTGTGGTCCCTAATGCTTTCAAACCTTTTACAATTTTGTCCTTTCTCTTGATTTAATTAAAATCCGAACGGTTAAATTCCCTCTTCAGTCCCCAAAATTTTTAATTCCCTTTCAATTAGGTCTAAGATGTAGTGGGTTATTCCTTCATTCGATCCTTGTCTTCACGCATATTTACATTTCAACACTACTTATTATATTTATCTAATTTTCGCCCTATTTTTTACTTTCTTTAATTTCAGTCCTGTTGTTTTTTACTTTCTTTAATTTCAGTCCTTTATTTCGTGTATTTATATTCAAGTATTTATTTATTTGTTCGATAATCTTGTTTAATTCATTTTTTTGGATAATTGGTTATTTCATTATCCAAGAGCAGGGAAAACCCCTGCTACCAAAAAACTCCAATCCTGTACAATAAAACAAATATAACTAGACCTACCCTATACAAGTAAGTCCCAATTTGATCTCAATTGTGAATCTATATACTGTCGCAAATGATTAACCTTCCCCTGTAACCGTATATGAACAACGTCCCGTATGCACAAAAAGATATCATCAACCGTAGAGGAAGACGCGCTAAAAATCCTAGAATTTCGCTCCCTCCATACAAAGTAAATGAAAGCATTCCAAGCAAGCCTCAAAATCAAAGCAATAAGAGACTTACCCCTAAAGTTCTTCACTGCCCAATCAAGTTCAACATTCCAAGTAAAAACCTCCCGATGAATACCACACCCTTGCAAGATTCGCTTCCAAATCAATTTAGAAAACTCGCAGCCAAAGAAAAGATGATCCCTAGTCTCACCACACTCGCCACACAAAATGCACGAATCATCAACCAACACTCCCCAAGAGCTAAGACGATCCCTGGTAGGTAACCTCCCAAGAATGGCCATCCATGCTATAAGCGCATGTCGAGGAATGTGTAAAGGAGACCATATAAGCCTGTGCCAACAAGCCTTCTCCCTTCTAGGACGCAGCTCCAACCAAACTTGCGAAACAGTTAAAGGAACATTCGACAACAGCCCTCTCTGACTGTCCCGAATCTTTAACAATTGCTTCCATATCCAGCTTATCGAAGTCCTAGAATCCAGCTGCAAAAAAGGCACTCCTTTCAAAATATAAGCATGACACCAAGCCACCCACAAAGAGCCCTGACTAGCTAACAACCTCCTCACCAAGATAACCATACAGGCAGCATTCCAGCTAACCAAATCTCGCAAGCCAAGCCCACCCTCAGACTTCAGAGAGCAAACCACATCCCAGTTAACTCTAGCACCAATTCCTTTCTTATCGTCCCCTTTCCAGAAAAACCGCATACACAACTGATTTATCCTCCGTAATACCGTCTTAGGGAGAACAAACTGTCTGCACCAGTAACTTTGAATGCCAAAGATAGTAGATCGAATTAACTCCAGCCGCCCAGCAAAACTCAACTTCAGAACCGACCATTGCTGAATTTTATCCTGTATTCGCACCAATAAAGGTTGACAATCCTTGACTGATAACTTCCGAGTAACCAATGGAACTCCAAGATATCGCACAGGAAGCACACCATGCTTAAACCCAGAAACTGAAGCCATAGCATCGACCAACTCAGCTGGAATGCCAGAAGTGAAAAATTCACACTTAGCAGCGTTAATACGAAGACCAGACATCAAGTAGAATTCATCCAACACACAGCAAACTCCAGCCACTGAATCCAAATTCCCTTTAGAAAAGACCATCAAATCGTCTGCGAAACATAGATGAGTCAACTTGACTTTATGGCATTTTGGGTGATACTGAAATACTCTTTTATCTGCAGCAACATTCAACAACTTCGATAGGACATTCATGACCAGAACAAAGATGTAAGGCGAGAGAGGATCCCCCTGCCTCACGCCCCTCTCCCCCTTAAAAAAGCCAGAAAGACCACCATTAACAGACACAGAGAACCACGGTGCCATCACGCAAGCCTCAATCCATGCAATAAATCTACTGGGAAACCCCATAGCTTGCAATACCACAAGAATAAAATCCCAGCTAATCGAATCAAAAGCCTTTTGCAAATCGATTTTAAAAGTACACCGTGGAGAAAGAGTACTCCTTCCATACCCTCGCACCAGTTCCTGAGCCAAAAGGGTGTTATCCACAATGTTACGCCCTTTAACAAAAGCACATTGATTAGGTTCGATCATGTCAGAGAATATTGGAGACAAACGATTAACCAGCACTTTAGTGATGCACTTATATACAATAGAGCAACAAGATATCGGTCTGAAATCCTTAACTTGATTGGGACACAATGTTTTAGGAACCAAGACAATCGTTGTGGCATTGAAGCCAGGAATGAGCTGAGACTGAGAGAAAAAATACTTGACTGCCATTAGGAAATCTGTCCCTGTAATATTCCTTGTTGTTTAATTCATTTTTGTTGCTATTAATTTCTTTCATTTATATTTGTTCATATATGAGTATGCTTTTTATGTGCTCAGTACGTGTAATATATATATATATATATATATATATATATATCTTTATTCATGTATGTTAACACATATATTGTATTGTATACGTATCATAATATGTAATTTTTGTATGTATATGTACCAGTAAATATATTATTTGTCATTGTAACGTTTTTTATGTTCTAGTACTCGAAATCTCGGTATTCTAGTGGGAGTGTCGTTTTAAATATTTGGCCATGTTTAATTTATCGCATTATTTTATTTAGTACTCGAAGTCTCGGTATTCTAGTGGGAGTGTCGTTCTAAATATTTGGCCATCATCTCTTTTGGTATCGTGAGTTGCGAGTTAAGTTGTTCGTTTCGAATGCTCATGCATCTTAGGAATTATATTTTAAATTAAAGGGTAAACTACATAAATAGTCCTCCGACTATGTTCTAATTATTTTTTGCATCCCTCAACTATCAGAAGTTACAAATTAGTCCATTGACTTAAAAAAAGTAACAAATTGGTCAAATGCCGTTAAAATTTTAACGGCTGATGTTGTGGCAGTTAATATAAATTGATATAATTACATAATTAGCCCTCAAGTTCTACACTTATTTTAATTTGACCATAATTCTAAAAAGTTAACATGCATAATTCTAATAGTCTATCAATTAAGTCCATCTTCAACCGTGTTTGAAGACAAAAGCTCCAATTGTGTTTTTCTCTTTAAAAATGGCGGTGCAGCTATTGGATTTTTCCAGAATTTAATCATTGCACGAAAACAACAAATTCACAAAAAAAATTTAATTTAATTGTTGATTATGTGTTACCGTAATTAATCCAACAATGAATAAATTAAGAATCAAAAGAAAAAAAAATCCAGATTAGAAATAAACAAATGAAACTGAGTGTTTCTTTTCTTTCTTTTTCATTTCGTTTTTGAAATGAAAATGAAAAAGTGTTTAGTTATGATCCTGGGGTTAATTTCATGGTAAATTAAAGGAAATTATAAATGTTGCGTTAGTTAATTTTTGGGTGAAAATGAAATGAAGAATTAAATGAGAGAAGAAATAGAGAAGAAGATGGACTAAATTGATGGATTATTAAAATTATGTGAGTTATTTTTTTTAAAATTAGGGTTAAATTAAAATAAGTGTAGAACTTGAGGGCTAATTATGTAATTATATCAATTTATATTAACTGCCACGTCATCAGCCGTTCAAATTTTAACGGCATTGGACCAATTTGTTACTTTTTTTAAGTTGAGAGACCAGTCTGTAACTTCTGATAGATGGAGGACGCAAAAGATAATTGGAGCATAGTCGGGGGACTATTTATGTAGTTTACCCTAAATTAAATCAAACTTTAAATTTTCTTTGTATCTGCAATATGAATCCATTACGTACTAATTTTAAGCGGCGTGAGGCGCTAAACGGCAGTTTTTTTAGAATTTTCCCAAAATTAGACGAATAAAAACGGACTCGGAATAGAAATACCCTTAGGCCTTAACATCCTTACCTAACGCGCTTATAATCGCTACGAAGGGAGGGGGAGAGGCGGCTAGAATTAAGGTCAACGCGTTATTCTCAACAAATCGTTCGTTCGTTCGAAGCGATTCCTAATCTCAGGTTTTCTGGTTTCAATCTCCTTCTTTTTGGTAAGATCTTTGATTACCTTTGATTTATTGAGGTTACGTTAGATCCGCCAAGAGAAGCACAGAAATTTCAATTTCTAGGGTTTCATGTGTTTTTCACTCTGATTAGGTGCCATACCTGAAATTCTACGTTGTAATCGTTTGGTTTCATCGTTGTTTTGTGTTGAATTCGCAATATTTGTCTGTCTATTAGGGTTCGAACTTTTTAGGGTATCTTTGATTGAGGTTTTTGTTTGGTATCCGAGTTCTGGGATTTTTTTTATTGAGAATAGTTTTTGTGGTTCTTTATTTATATGGCGGCAGGGCGAGTTGTTGTCCCGACAAGAAGTGATGATTTGAAATTGAATTGGGGAGATAAGAATGCATACAATTTCCCATCTAATGGGAATAATTTGGTTTCCCAGCGTAACAATGGGTTCAAGTTGGAACCCCGGCGATGTGGGTTAGAGAATGCTATGAGAGCTGAGAACAACGCAAACCTGATGTTGGATGATGGGGTTCAGCAGCCCCCTCAGAAAAAGAGGAAGTTTTCCCCAATTGTATGGGACATAGAAGGAAAACAAGTAAGAAATTTGTGTAGGAATAGACTCACAGATGCAGTTACCGTCCCGTCATCTCTTCTCCCACCTTGTAAGTTGGGGAATTCTGTTTCAGAGGTTGTGAAGAGCAAACTGATCTGTGCAGATCTGATGGAGAATTCGCCACCTAAATCTACTATGTCTGATTCTGGTTCTGTTATGTCTCCTTCACTGCCTGGCCAGCAATGTCAGGATGACGAAGAACGTTATTTGATGGGAAAAGAAAATATTCTAGGGCCTAACCTATTCACATCACGATGGGCCTCCGATAGTGATGATGAAGATGTTTCTCAAAGCAGGGAAAAGATTAGGAGTAGTTTGAGTCTTGAGAGTGGAGAGTTTGAAAGAGAGGAATTGGAAGGAGAGGGGGCACTGTCTAATGAAATAAGCAGCAGTGTACTTTCTGTTTGTATGGATGAAGACATGGAATATAAGTTGGAATTGGATAGTGCGGCGGACATTGATGAAATGTGTGGTAAAGAGGCTCTTGTCCAGTCAGATTTAGATGTTGAAGAGTCGGCAGGAAGAGGTATGAACATGCTTGTGGGTTGCAGAAGTGTGTATGAATATGAAAGGTTGAACAAAATAAGTGAAGGAACTTATGGTATTGTGTATAGAGCTAAGGATAAGAAGACGGGGGAAATTGTGGCATTGAAGAAGGTAAAGATTCTTGACCAGAGAGAAATGCAAGAATTTGGTTTCCCTTTGACATCACTGAGGGAAATTAACATTCTTGCTTCTTTTCACCATCCTTCAATTGTAAAAGTTAAAGAAGTTGTTGTAGATGACCATGACAATGTTTACATGGTTATGGAGTATATGGAACATGACTTGAAGTGTCTAACGGAGTCCATGAAACAGCCATTTAGTACAAGTGATGTTAAATGCTTGATGCTACAGCTGTTGGAGGGTGTTAAATATCTTCATGATAATTGGGTGCTCCATAGGGATTTGAAAACATCCAATCTTCTCTTGAACAACCAAGGGGAACTGAAAATATGTGATTTTGGTATGGCACGCCAGTATGGAAGCCCTCTAAAGCCATATACAACTAAAGTGGTTACTATGTGGTATAGGTGAGCAGCATTCTATGTATATATATTTAATTTTATGAGCTTTTGAATCTGATTACAGTTTTTGCTGCATTTCAGGGCACCTGAACTTTTACTCGGAGCAAAGAAGTATTCAACAGCTGTTGACATGTGGTCTGTAGGCTGCATTATGGCAGAGATGTTAGCTAAGGAATCCTTATTCAAAGGAAAAAGCGAAATTGATCAGATTCACAAGGTAATTATTGTTCTTATTGAAACTTTGACCTTCTGTTTATCTTCTTACTACTATTTTGTTTTCTGATGTTTGGTTGTCATGTTTGGTGGTTGTAGATCTTTGATACACTTGGAACTCCGAGCCAGAAGATCTGGGCTGGCTTTTCTGAATTACCAGGGGCCAAGGCAAATTATTCAAAGCAACCGTAAGTCTCTCTGGTAACACGTGTTAATTTCTACTCTTTATTATGATATCTATGCGTTCAAGATTTGTTCAGTTCAATAAATACTTGCTTTTGTTTTATTCTTGCAGGTATAATTTGTTGCGTAGAAAGTTTCCTGTGGCATCATTCACTGGATCTCCAATTCTTTCTGATGCTGGATTTGACCTGTTAAACAGGCTTCTTACCTATGATCCTGAGAAGGTAATTTCTCAATTTTAACATCCCGATTTGTTAACTTATATTTATATTTATTTGTTTCCCCTGATTAAAGTTTCTTATCCATGCAGAGAATTACGGCAGATGATGCTCTTAATCATTCTTGGTTCTGTGAACTTCCTCTACCAAAATCTAAAGAATTCTTGCCGACTTTCCCCCCAAAAATTTGAATAGGTTTGCAGTCGTATGGTATCTAATTTTGTTCAAATGACTCTTTACACATAGGCAATGAACCATTTGAAGGATCTCAATCTGATGCCAGCTGTGGTAAAAAATCAATCTATTGATTGTATTGTGGGGCCAGTGGATTGGTGCATTGAGCCACTTTGCTAGTTTTCGTGATTAGCAAGAGGTGAGATGTTTGGTGCAAAATATTATGAGAAACTTACATCGTCCATTGGCAGGCGCACATAGATGATTTGTTTGTAGAGATATTTCAAGGTGATTGAGCTGTAGCCTTCCTCGACTTGTTAGTTTGGATGATTTTTTTGATAAATTGTATTGGTTCCTTGGCTGCTATTCATGATTATGAAGGTGAAGGTTATTTACTTTACCTTATCTTAGCATTGTATCAGATTGTAACTCATGTAAATATATTCTTAACCGTGTTTAAGTTTTCTTTCTTTGGAATTTTTCTTAAACTATTGCTCATGGTGTTTCCTTCAACTTTTCACTTTGCTTGCAAGAATCTACTGATGTTTGGAAGCAAACAACATTTGTCTTTCCTGCTCAAGCGCAGTAAGTTGAGTGCTTTGGAAATGAATTAGTTGATCATATAACTTTATTAGATTCCTGTTTGTTGTTTTCTTCACTGTTGCAAGTATTGCAGCATTGCGGGAGGTTTGCAGCTTATACGTTTTACGTGTGCAAGTAAGATGATTTACGCAGTTCTTGTTTATCATATTATCTTGTACTGTTTGTTAGTATATCATCATTTGTGTGAAAAAAATTGATGTTATCTCGAACAATTGGTTGGGGACATTGATGGTGCAGAGAAGGTTCTTATACACATGCAGATTTTACTGCTGGAGAATAAGATCAAGATAAGAAGAGAACTCGTAAGATGAAGTGTTGGATAATTCTCTTGCTTGTCCTATATCCATTTCTCCTTGCTCTGCCATTAATGAATTCTTACATTTTTTATTTTCTTGAACCGGAAACAAATCACATTCATCACAAGCGGATGTGTAGAACCATCAACTCAACAACCCTGACTACATAGATGGTATCATTACACACCAACTTGAGAGGTAGGTTTCAGAGTATACACCCACCCTTGATTACCTGTGTATAAAATATGCAGTTCCTTACTAGAACTAGTATTTTTGGTTTTTTCAGTTAAAAGGATAAGTCTTAAAATTATATACAGGAAATTTCTAATATGTATATAGAACTTAAGGAGAACTTGAAATAAAAAACACCCTTTAAATTTCCTCTGTTCTATTGTGTCGCCTGAAGCCGCCACCCTATGTTGCTCATCTTGGACGGTTAGCAGTTAAGCCGTTGACTCTTGGCCGTCCTACCATGTATTTCTGCTCTCCCTTGTTCTGTTTTTTTCCCCCTTCTCTCTTGTCTGTTTTCTGTGGTGGCAGCACTTGGAACGATTTGTGTCATCCTGGTCTTGTAATGGGACTTGGGAAGAGTGGTGCATGGCTCGGTGGCTTCTCTTCCTTGCGGTGGCGCCAACTTGTCTCTTTCAATCGGGTATGGTGGTAGCAGCTGTGGTTAATTTTTTAGTAGTTGAGAGATCAAGTCTGGATTTTCAGTTTTTGGTTATTTACTTTGAAATTAGTAGTAGATTCATGGTCGATTTGTTTGTTTATTAAATATCAAGATCCTGAGCTCTTTGTTAAGTTTAAAACCAAGTAATTTGGTCCTATGTAAGGATAGCAGTCTGAACAACTAATCCAACAGAACTATGTAACCCAGGATAACATAAAAAAAAAACTAACAGCATAGGACATTATTATTATTTTCACTGGGACTACTTGGGGATTATATTACTTTGGTTATTAAAGTTGCCTAAAACATTAAAAGAATAATAGGGAAAAGAAGATCATTTGCTTGTTGTTGCGTTGATGATGGTAAACCTTTCATTTTCAAACACTAAAATGCTACTCTATATTGAAACTGTCTTTTGTAATTATTATAAAATAATCTCTACTAGGGAAACCAATAAAACAAATTTCCATCACATTTTGAGACCAAGGATGGTAAGGTAGAGTCATGTTTTGTAGCTTAAGTCGGAAGGGATAGTGAGTGATCGAAGAGACGTTTGACAACAATGATCATTTAATTAACGTATTATAAGTTTGAATGATCAAAATATATCACCCCCTAAGAATTTAGGGACCATAATATAATTTACCCGAAAGATAAAAGACCCCAAAGTGATCTAAGCCTTAATTAGAGAATCGAAATTAATGGTCTTCCCAACAATTAATATAATTTTGACTGATAACACTACCCGAAAAAACGGTTAAGCCACAGCAGATTGCAGTTCCTTCCTCAAGATCTTCCCGGACGGAGATTTTGGTATCGAATTTATGAAAGCAACTCGCCGAATCTTCTTGTACGGTGCAACCTGTAAAAGTTAAAAAAAAAAAACTATGTAACCCTGACATTAGATTTGAAGTACAAAGAAAACAAACATATATCTATGGTGTTGTTTTAGAAACATGCATGTTCTGCAATGAAATCCATGACTTGTGTCTCTGTAATGTTGCTTCCAGTGTTTCTCACAACATATGCCATGGGAATCTGCCCTGCTTCTTCATCTGGGTACCTGCCCCCCCGGATTTTAATAAATCAGTGTGATAATTGTGACTCTACATGAATATCACCATTCAGGAAAAGAAAAGAATACGTACGGAATCACAGCAGCATCAGCAATTTCGGGATGGGAATGAAGCAAATGTTCCAATTCAGCCGGAGGGACCTGTGATTTGATTTGGATACATATTCATATCAGACACTCGTATTCAGAACCGAATAATATATATACACTAAAGCAATCCATTCACCTGATATGCTTTGTATTTGATCAACTCCTTCAATCTGTCGACAATGTAGAGAAACCCCTGGGAATCAAAATAACAAATGTCACCCGTTTTCAACCACCCTTCTGAATCCAAGGTTTCTGCGGTTGCCTTCTCATCACCTACATACCCTACATTCACACCATGAAATGATACGTCTTGTTATTTTTTAAAGTCGGATGACCATTTGATAACATTTCATAATCGGGGGACAGAATAAATAACGTGTTTTAATGGAGGGAGTATTTGTGGGCAAATTAGTTCTACTTTTAAACAATGATCTTGATTGAATATAAATATGATGAGGGAGGGTGGGGGAGTAAGGCAGAAAAGAGTGATACCCTTCATGACAATTGGCCCCCTCAACCAAAGCTCTCCTGTTTGCCCAGGAGGAAGTGCCTCACCAGTTTGAGGATCAACTATCTTTGCTTCCATGTCTGGGACAAGGCGGCCAACCGAACCGTGTCGACCTCGAATTGCTTCCTCGGACCCTGCAAAGTTGGTTGCTCCGCCCACGGTCTCAGTCAACCCATATCCCTTTTCAAAACCATTCAAATCAGTAGTTCTAGTGGAATTGAACTTCCATTTACTTTCTATCAAATAACATTCTATACAACATTCTAATCTATCTATACATAGATTAATATTTATTATACTAATCCTATTCATAGGCTTCCGACTTAACTCTTACGGTCTTTTTGACACTCTGAATCAAATTTTGTTCTCGCATAATCGTATTTTGAAATATTTATAAATTCCTCTCCCTCATATAAGATAAATAAATATATTTCATGCAACTTAAGAATGTTGGTCAACTGATCATTAACTTTTGTCAAAATACACAAAATACCATTAAATTAATTGAGTTATTACATCATTTTATAACATTTTGATAAACTTAATGATGATTTTGTAACTTAAAAAAAATGAAAGACTAAATCTATTATTTTTCATAGTTTAGTGACTATCGGTTTACTTTAACCATACCAAAAAGATGAATAAATTACATTAAAAATGAATAAATAAATAGAAAATACCTGCACCAATAACACATTGGGGAACTTGTCGTTGAACCGCTGAGCAATGTCCTCTCCAAGCGGCGCGCCGCCGCAGCCAAGCCCTTGGAGCGAGCTCAAGTCGTAATTTTTTGTCAATGCCGATTTGACAAACGCCAACACAAGCGGCGGCGACACCGGCATGCTTGTAACCTTGTACTTCTCAACTGCTCTTAGCATTTGCTCGAAATCAAACCTCTCCAACATTACCACTGAATTCGCTGACAAGGCCGCCGCCAACAACATAAAGAAGCCGAACACGTGGAACAAAGGCACCGTAAAGAACGTCACTGATGGCGGGGGATCCTCGTTACTTTCGCCTCGGTTCGTATTGAAGAACCGAGTCACCGCCATTTTCGCGATCAGGTTTCGGTGAGTCATCATCACACCCTTGACTCGCCCGGTAGTTCCCGAAGAATACAATATCGCAGCCGTGTCGGACTGGTTTACCTTGACAGTTTTAATGGCATCGTCATTGATGTCGGACTGAGTTAACAATGAGATGAACTCGGGCGAGTCGAGGAGGATAGTTCCATGTTTAAGAGATGGAATTTTATGGGAGGTTTCCGAAGTAGCGAAGGCAACAACGGGCTTGCTGAGTTGGATCTGGTGAGCGATCTCCGAGTTGGAACTGAGTGGGTTGGCGGGAGAAACGACGATTCCCAATGACAACAAAGCGAAGTAAACCACGGGGATACGGGTGGAAGGTGGTGCGAGAATGAAAGCGACGTCGTGTTGGCATAGCAGAGAGTAACGTTGGTGTAGAGAGTAAGCAAGGGAACGGACTTGAGAAAAGAATTGCGAGAAAGATAGGGTTTGGCCGGTGGTTGCGTTGACGACGAAAGTGGTGGCTCCGCCGGTGCAAGAACGGTGACAGAATTCGGAGACGGAAAGCGGGTGATCGATGGGGGGCAAAGGGATGGGCGGTCTAAGGGAAGAGTAAGTTCGGGTTTGGTGACAAAATCCGGACTTCGGATCCATTGAACGGTTCATGGGAATTGATTTTGATATATCAATACAGACCAGGAGTTTTAAATTGCTGACACTGTTTTCTTTTTTATATAGGTAAAGACTTTATTTCCTTTTTTATATAGGTTAAGAGTTTATTTAAAATCCACACCAACATTTTGCACCGTAGAATAAGAGGTTAGATCTTTTAAAATAGTGTTTAAATTTTAATATTATAAATTAAATAATTTTTTTGTAATAAAATTTATATTTGTAATAAATTTTTATAAATAGAGTTTAATATTATTTTAATTGATAACAAATCAAATATCATGATTATAAAAATATTATTATAATTCTAGTTAATAATAGAGTTTAAATTCAATCTTAAACAATTTTATTATTGTAAACGAATATATTAAAAAAAATCAAAGACAAAAGAGCTCAAGTGGATGAAGACTCATGCGCCTGAACAAGGTAGATACGACCAAAAGCCATTACTCCCCCTTTATTGAAGACAGAATCATTAAAGGTACAATCAGACACCACCTCTTTCTCATTTAATCATTCCTAAAGTCAATATTTTTTTCCTACAAAAAGCTACTTAAAAATTATGTTTACTTTATTTACTTATAATGTAATTATTCATAGTTATGTTTAATTTTTTTTATATTTAAAAATAAAAAAATATGTTCGTTTATTGTTTATTTGATTATTAGTCAATAAATTTTTATTATTTGAAAACATGTTTAATTATATATATATATATTCATGCTTATAAACATGATCATTTATCATAATTTTAAACACAAAATAAGCATGTTTGTGAACATAAACACACATTTTAAAATAAATAAGCACCACAATTTTGAATTTTGTAACGAACACAAATGAATTTAAAGATAAACAACTACATGAACAGATGTATGTTCATTCCGTTAAGTTGATCAATCGAATCAAATATGATCAAGAGGGGTGAATTGACTTTTTAAAATTGGAAGGAGCAAATTGAAAATTGGAAAATTCAAGACAAGACAATTTATAGTGGTTCAAGCTTAGAACAATCTCTACATCCAATACCTTAGCTCCCACTAAGGATTTTCGACCAATTTCACTAGAAATTCGTCCTCTTTTCTCGGATTAGGAGAACACCTTACAAATTGATTAATCTTTCTACCCAAAGATTAACCAAGACTCTCTCAAATACAAAGATATTTGAAAATCTGAATAATATCTCTCACTAGGTTGATAGATTGCCCAATTACACTTAAACACTCCCCAAACTTGAAATAAGATAATACAATTAAAGATTAAACAAGTTGGGTACAATGATTTGACTTTAAGAGCTCTAAGGTTTGGATATGTGCTTGGATTGTTGCAAGTTTGTTCAATAGTTGTTGTTGTAGCTTTTGAGGCTTGTTTATATACCCTTGCATTGATTTCTAGCCGTTTTGGTGGTTGAGATCATCAATTGAGCCGTTGGGCTTTCATTTTTCCTGCAATAAATGCACGTCTACAACCTATCGTGCCGATACTCGAACAACCGTATCGATACATGTCTTAAAATAGAAAGATTCGTTGTGCACATTTAAGAAGGGCATATCGATACACTATAAGGGCGTATCGGTACGTGTATAATGTAAAAATAAGAGCATATCGATACTCTATGACCATATCGATACAAATTTTGCTAATTGAAATCCTGAGGAAAACTTTTGTAAAAGTGTATCAATACACTATATGGGTGTATCGATACAGTCTAACGATCATTTGAATTTTACTGAAATCATAACTAATAAGCAACGGTCAAAAACTTTAAATGCAAAGATTTATCGAATCAAATCAAACCATATCGATATGAGGACTTACAGTATCGGTATGCTATGCCTTAAAGTTAAGCCCAGGTAAAATACCGTATCAATACAGGTAAAACGCATCGGTACGCTTTTGTCGATTAAAATTCCAGAACCTAAAAACTGTATCGATACAGCTATAGCGTATCGATACGCCTTGACGTACGAGTTGGTTTTGAGTTGTAACACTTAGAAAAAAATTGCTTGAACAAATTATTTGACTTAGAATCATTTTGGTTCAAGTTTGCTTGTCTATTTGTGAGATTTTGAAATACTTAAAAATTTATTTACTTTTACAAAAAGGTCCTTAGATACTTTGTTATATCAAAATCAAGTTAGGTTTTGCAATCTCCCACTTTTTGATATAACAAAACCAAAGTAAATTTTTAAGTATTTTGAAAACTTTGGAAAATTTACTCCCCTTAATTTAAGATTAGTTTTCAAAAAAATTATATTTTACACTTCTCCCTTTTTTGTTAGATCAAAATCAATGCAAACATTCAAGGATATAGACAAGATATAACAATGAAGCACAAAGTATAAGCAAAACATAATTAAAGCAACATAATAGCATTAAAATTCAAAATAAAATCTAAAGCAATAACAGTTCAAAATAACTTCAAACTTAAATCCAAACTTAATTCTAAGAACAAAATCAAAGCATAGGGTTCCTAACATAAAGGTGCATGAAAAATAAATTCTAATATGATATGTAATGAGATGATATGCTCAAAAACTACTCGTCCCCATCGTCATCATCCTCGTCCTCTTCGTCTTCATCATCAATGTTGGCTTGAGATTTCCGAGTATGATTGAGCTAAGCACCATTGAAGGTGGTGAGAGAGACATCCATAGAAGTTTGTTGTTGTTCAATGGCCTTGAATTGATTATCCAAAGATGTGAAACGAGTATCAATGGCCACAAATCCGACATCCATGTTATTCCCTAAGGATGTGAAAGTTTGAGCTTGTTGGATTTGTGGACCTTGAGGAGCGACCGAAGGAGGTTGATCTTCTTGAGGAGGAGGGCGAGCAACATGAACCCACTCATGATCAATGTACTCAAAGTGAGAACGAGTAAGGGAGTGTTCGTCAATAGGCTTGCCTAGAGGCTCGGCGACATCATGGGAACAATCGATCTCCAAGGAATGGAATAAGAAGCTCAAAGCCGTGCCATAGAAAAAGGACTTGAATTGATCGATGTGACGATGTTGGACAAGATAAACCAAGTCGGCAAACATAATTTGGAAAAGATTTGGGCGCTCACCCTCTCGAAAACAACGGAGGCAAAACACATCAACTTGGCGAATGGTATAGAATTTCCCACAAGAAGGACGAATCCACCAAGAGATGATGAGATGTAGGATACAGTCATGAGCATCAAGGACGGCGATGGAGCCGAGTTGAGAATGCCCCAAGGAGTGTTCATCATCAATTCCCAAGTTTTCAAACCCAAAACATTGCATAAAACGGTTTGATCAATTCAAAGCTTTTTGCCTATAAGATAGGAGTTAATGGCAATAACACTCTCTTCAGCTTGGTCATGGATACATCAGGCATTAGCAAAGAAAATCAAAACAAGATTTTAGTACATAATCAGGGGAATACTTAAAAAAAGTAAAAGCTTCCATTGTTGTAACAATCCAAGATATTTGAACTTAAACCGTTCGGAGTTTAGAAAAGGGATTGAAACAACTCGTTCATCCAAGTTTGAAAAAGCTTGGCATTGTTTATAATGGGCCATAGCCGAGGGGGATAGAAAATTGTTTTGAGGAATAAAACCAAGGTTCGGTTTAGTAATACCTTCATTGTCCAAATTGAGATTGGATGAACTAGAAGCCAAATCTTTTCTTTCTCTTTTTGGTGCCTTAATATCATGAAAAACATCAAAACCTTTCGAAAACAATATATGCAATCATCATCACATTCAATTCAAAAATCATTCCAATAATTCAAGGTATTGAGAAAAATACTATATTTTATATGTTAAAATCATATGCAAGTATAAATATGAATTTTGGTAAAAATAGTCTTGAAAAATAGTATACTAAAATATACGATATATTTATATATTCGAAACAAAATTATTTAGATTTTAAAGAATTTTTGCAAAACCTTCAAAACCCATACTATAATTATACTAAGTATACAAAAATTTGTTGAAAACAATAACAAAAACTAAACGAAAATTAAAAAGAAAGAAAATGGTTTTTATACCTTGAATAATAGATGTAGATGAATGAAGGATGATGAATGCATCAAGATAGCAAAGCTTAGCCTTGATGTGTTGATGAAAAACCCTCAAAGAATTTTGAGTTTGGTGTGAAAAATCAAAGAGATTAGAGGGGTTTTTATAGTGAAAAATGGCTAGGGTTTGAGAGGAAAAAGAGATTGTGTTTTAATTAAAGTGAAACACACATTTAATGCCCCATTTAAACTCCAGTGGCTCACCGTATCGATACACTGACGTGGCGTGTCGATCCACCGTATCAGTACGATTTTCATACTATATCGATACACGTGACCGTATTGATACAGTTGAAACTGTATCGATGCCCATGAAGCAACTCGTATCGATACGCGGTGACCCGTATCGATACCCTTTTACCAGAAATGCATTTTTGAGCTGACTTGAGTTCAAAAATTGGATTTGAAACAACCCTAAATGCATGTGCATAATGATTGAGCAACATTTATGGACTAAAACAAATACATACTCCCCCTAGCAACAAGCATAGATGCACCAAGAGACAAAATTGCATAAACAAGATCATCATTCAAAATCAAGCAAATGTTTTTGACACTTAAGGGCTCTAAAAGGTCAAGATAGACTAGTTCGACCTAACTCTCTCCCAATAGTCTAAAAAACGCTCTTTGTCTAATGGCTTTCTAAATATATCCGCTAGTTGGTTTGAGGTATCAACATAATCTAGAACAACATCATTTTTAGGACATGATCCCTAATGAAATTGTGTTTTATCTCTATGTGCTTGGTTCTAGATCGTTGGATGTGATTCTTAGTGAGACATATGACACTAGAGTTGTCACATTTAAGGGGTATGGTACCTACATCAATTCCATAGTCTAGAAGTTGTTGCTTCATCCAAAGGAATTGAGCACAACAACTTCCGGTCGATATATATTCCACTTCGCTGGTAGATAAGGCTACACAATTTTGTTTCTTAGAGAACCAAGATATGAGCATACTATCTAGGAATTGGCAAGTGTCGGAGGTACTTTTTCTATCTATCTTACAACCTCCATAATCCGCATCAAAATAAGCATGTAAGCTAAAAGAAGAGTCTCTAGGATACCAAAGACCTAAACAAGGTGTGTCTCTTAGGTATCTAAGGATTCTTTTAATGGCTACAAGGTGTGATTCTCTAGAGCTAGCTTGAAACCTAGCACACAAGCAAATACTAAACATGATATCGGGTCTACTTGCGATAAGGTAAAACAAATAGCCAATCATTGAACGATAAAGCCTTGAATCAACATACTCACCTCCTTCATCTTTGACAAGCTTAATTGATGAGCTCATTGGGGTGGCTTGAGGCTTCACATTATCCAAGCCAAACTTCTTGAGTATATCTTTGATGTACTTAGCTTGATTGATGAAGATGCCATCTTTCCTTTGATTTATTTGGAGTCCCAGAAGATTGAGAGCTCCCCCATCATGCTCATCTCAAACTTACCTTGCATTAACTTAGAGAATTCTTGGCAATAAAATTCATTAGTAGAACCAAATATAATATCATCAACATAAATTTGTACTACTAAGATGTCATTGCCATTTCTTTTAATGAAAAGTATAGTGTTCACCTTCCCTTTTTCAAAACCTATTTTAACCAAAAAAATTGAAAGCCTGTCATACCAAGGTCCAGGAGCTTATTTCAAACCATATAAAGTTTTAGTTAATTTAAAAACACGATTTGGGTAAATTGGATCTTCAAAACTGGGTGGTTGTTCAACATACACTTCTTCATTAATAAAGCCATTTAAAATGCACTTTTAACATCCATTTGAAAAAACTTGAATTCATGATACCATGCAAATGAAAGAAGCATCCTAATTGCTTCCATATAAGTTTCATCAAAATCGATTCCCTTTTCTTGAGTATAACCTTGAGCAACATGTCTAGCATTGTTCTTCACTATATTACTACTATCATCTAGTTTGTTTCTAAAGACCCATTTAGTTCCTATAGTAGACTTATTACTAGGTCTATCAACTAATGTATAAAACCTATGTTTGATTTTGATATAACAAAGTATTTTAAGGACTAAATTGTAAAACTTGAAATGAATTTTTAAGTCTCTCAAAAGGTTTCAAATCAACAAGGCTTTGCTCTAGTTTGAAAAACTCAAACTTCTAAACTTTTTCTAAGTGTTCCAAGGCCAAACTGCTAAAAAATGTCTATGAGTATCGATACACCCCTAAGGGTATCAATACCTTTTTAGAAACTTGGCTACTGGAGACAAACGTATCGATACGCTCCTTACCGTATCGATACGAGGTATCAAAACAGACTTCATCTGTATCTATACGCTATCTCTATAAAATCCCAAGGAGTTTGAATTGAGTACCGATATGGTTTCACCCGTATCGATACTCTTTAAAAATATTTTTAAAATCAGAGCTTTAAATATTTTGACCGTTGGCTTGGTAGTTGGTTGGTAACTAAATTTTAAATAGGGTATCGATACGTTATAGCACGTATCGATACGATATCCTCTAGTGAGCTATGTTAAAAAAATTGCATCAATACGGTCTTACCCGTATCGATACAGTTCCCTAACCCATACCGATACGCCTGAACGCGTATTGATACTATAACACCCCAATTTTGGGCTTAGAAGTTTGGGTTTGAATCGGACCGGACGAATTTTCGGTTCGAATATAAAAGGTGGTTTTAGGGAAAGCCTAGTTCGGGATGCATTAAAAATATGGAAAAATATCTAAAAATCCTCTTTTAATATATATAAGAGAGTGGTGAAATCAATTTTACAAAATGAGGCTTAGAGATATGACATTTCGACTTAGTGACTAAAATGTAATTTTTGAAAAGTTCGTGACTGTTTTAAAAGGATTGAGACTTTGAATCTTTAAGGAGCTAATTTACCCAAGGGAGAATTTCTCCAGATTTTTCTTGATTTTTAAGACTCATTTAGTGTTTAATTAATAAAAAAGAAAAAGGGGAAAAGTGATATTTTAGTTTCATAACTAACTTTTACCAAAATTTTCCCATTTCATTTTCTCTCAAAATTCCCTCAGCCAAACACATTTCCACAACAACTTTCATTTTGATTTTCACACCTAAAGAAGAGTTTTCAATCCCCAAATGATTCCTAATCATTTCTACATCAAATCCTCACCATTTGCTTAATGAATTTTCAAGGATTTTGGCTCTAAACAAGGAGAAATCCACATTTAGAGGTATGAACGTCATTCTCCTCTAAATACTCAGTTCTTTACTGAAATTCCCAAGTTCTCAATCCTTAAATTGAGTTTTATTAAAGGTTTTAATGTTGTGATCTTGATTTTGGCTTAAAATGCAAGATTTGGATTTAATTTTGAAGAAAATTCGTAATAGATGATTGGGCTCTGTTTTGAGATGTCTTTTTAATGTATTTTGGATGTTTAAAAGATGTGAAATGGAGGTTTAATCAATGCAATCCCGAATAGGTTGATTTTCCTAAGTTTTTACTTGTGAAAATGGTGGTTTTTGGGGTGATTTTGGTGTTCTGTTAATGCTGGAGGTATAAGAACGAGTTTGGGTTCATTTTGGATGTTTATTGATGTTTAATAATGGTTAGAAGTAATGGATCTTGGCTGAGTTAAGTTTTGGAAGAGTTTGGAGGTGATTTCGGTTGTGTTTGGTAGCCGAAATGTTGGATTTGTGTAGAGCAGCGAGTTTAGGTGTGTTGCTGGTGATTTTAATGCATGATGATGCATTAATCCTCTGTTGTTATGTGTTTAAAACAGGGGAGAATGATCTGGAGGCAATAGAGGTGGCATTGGAGGTTTCAAATGCTTGGAAGGCTTGTCGGCTAGCATAGTTTGTGTATCGGTGAGTGGTAAAGAGTTTTCCAGCTTTGAAACATTTTGGATGAGGCTTTGGGAGCTTAGTTTAAGTATAAACAACTTAGCTAAGCTCAAGAGTAAGTAAATGGAATTTCTCTCTTGGTTTGGGCTATGCTTTGGTTTTTAAATACACTTGGGATGATTGTGTTTAATTTACTGTTTTAAGCATGTTTGGACATGGTTTAATGTTGGTTATTAATGCCATTATGTTAAAGATGCATAAGGTAAGTAATCCTTGACTTGCATGTGTTGGGTGCATATGATTAAAGCATGTGATGCTTGTGGATTTGGCATTTTGGTTATGCTTGTAAAAACAGTGGATTAATGTGGTAAAATGGTTATATTGGCAAGTGATGTAAGTGGTTGTTGGTTACTTTAATCGGATATAGTTAGCCGGCTATAGGATTGTGTGCATCGTGAATTGAGTCGCCTTGGATGTTGAGGGGTTGCGATTGTACCGTAAACTCCATCCAAGTACCCTAGCGATTGAGGAAATTAGTGTCACCGCGATGGAGGATGGCTCTCGTGGGTGGACCTTGTTAAGCGTCACAACGGTGGAGGGTAACTCCCGTGTGTGAGCTTGGTTAAGGTGATTACAATGGTTGAGGTAGCTCCCATGTGTATGCTTTGTGGTGTGTCCCGGCTCTCGCTAGTGAGTTATACAACTTCCGATGAGTGATGTTGAGGGGTTGTGATTGTACCGCTAAACTCCATCACGGGTGTTGAGGGGTTGAGATTGTACCGGTAAACTCCACCTTGTGTTGTTCGGTAGTGTGTATGAAGCATGTGGGACAACGCTTGTAATCCGCATATCCGGTTGTGTTTTGTGTTGTCATGATTTGTGAATTATCGCTTGAAAGCCAATATAATGTGTTTGAATTTAATGAAGCAAGAGTTGTATGGAAATGATGCAAGGTGCATGGGAAATATGTAAATGATGCAAGAATGCATGCGATGCTTGTTAAGCTTGAGCACAAGTATATTTTGCTAATGTGAATGGTGCATATGTGCTTAGAATCTCATAAATTCATTGAAGTCTTGTGAGGACTTGTTTTAGAAGGCATGTAATGCAAATGTTGTTTTTGTGGTACATGTGTTGCATTTGTTTAATGCATGAGATAGTTAGAAGGAGCAAATGGTTTTCAAAAGGTTTCTTGTTTTGAGATGTTCATCAAGAATGAGGGAAGTATGTTGTGAAGTGGAAGTGTTTTCCAAGGAATTTGTGTTTAGCTTTGCATGTGATGTTCATGCATGAAAAGAGTTTAAATGATAGTTTGCAAGAATGTGTTTGGGGTGAGTTGTTTAGCTTTTCTAAGCTAAAGGTTGGTTTTCATATTGAGCAATGCATGGTTTGAAGCATGTTGCTTTAAAGAGGGGTTTTCAAACAATGCTTTGGTTTATTGATTTGTATCTACTTTTGAAGAGGGTTTTATGATTTGCTGCATTGATGGTGTTTTGGTTTTGAGTATCCCTCACTAAGCATTATGTGCTTACGCTCCTTTGTGTCCATCAATGCAGATAATTGAAGTTGGGGCAGTGATAAGCAAGTGATTCAATGAGAGCTCCACTTGAGATGTATGTCTCGGTTAATAGCTATAGATAATAAAGGCAATGGGGGGAAAAGTCTTATATATTGATGTGTAATGAGATTGAGTATGTTGACCATATTTGGTTTGTGGTTTGAATCTTGTTGTTCATCGGTTTGCAATATTTGAATCTTCTTATTCATAAGTTGTTATACTATGCTTCTTGTTTTAAAGGCATGATCAAGTGTTGGATGTGTTGAAGAGTTGGTGCACCTAAGGTTTGCTTTGCATCTAGATTTTAATACAATTTGGTAGTTATGATGCTTGGCCTGTTGTTGATATGTTGAGGATTGATTTGGAGTATGTTTGATGGAGTTTGGATGTGTAAAAATAGGCTTTTATGCTGTTTCTGGGCAGGGTGTATCGAAACACCCTTGCCTGTTTCGAAACAGGTGCATGATTTAGCCTGGGCATTTCGAAACGGGTAGAGGTGTTTCAAAACACTTTGGCTACTGCCAAGCCGTGTTTCTGAACGGTCAATTTCCATTTCGAAACAATTGACCGTTGGGCCCTGATTTGAATGGTTTTGAGGTTTGCAAGCTTTACGATTTAGTCCTGATTATTGTATGTGCAATTGCTTGAGTTCGAGATGTCCGTTTAAGGTGAAATTTGACAGAGAAGCATATAACCTAACTAATTTCTTAATGGTATCTTAAAAATTTGTAAAGTTCTCTTAATTTCCATATTTTACTTTTTGGTCCTTAAATTCGTATGTTGTGCAATTAAGTCCCTTATTGTTTTCTGATTGCTGTGATTTTTGAGTATGCTTATCTCAAGAGTACGCCTAGGGTTACTATGCATTTAGACAAGGTTAAAAAGAAAAAAAGGGTCGTTAATCAAGGTTGACTTTCGGGTTGACTTTGGTTTTCCCCGTGTAATCTTCGTAGTTCGGGTCAACCGTCTAGGCCGGGCTAATGGGGTTACATTTGGTGGTATCAGAGCTAAGTTGCGAATGTTTGGGGCGATGATGAGTTTTTGGTAAGTTGTTATAACAAGTGTTTGATGTTTATTCTGATGTGTGGTTGAAAGTCGGTTGAAATGTGTGTCTTTGAGCGAATTGTTGATGTTTTTATCATGCTTTTTGGTTATGAATCTTCATTGAGCTGATGTGAATTTGTACTGATGATATGCTGGTGTTGTGAGCTGATTTTATGAATGATGAAAGTGTGATGGGTATGATATGTTGATATTATGCTGTTGCGGGTGAACATTGTTTGATGAGGGCATGATCGAAGTATGTTGATTGATATGCTCGATGTTGTGATATCCATGTTTTTATTGATTGTTATGTCGTGTATAAGGGGAGAATTCGAGATACCCATTGCCTTATTATTATAGCTATTGTGTTATGTTGGAGTTGGAGTCTTGAATCCTTGCTTGAAGCTGGCCTGATGGTTTTGTTTGTTTTGTTATGATTGCTTGTTGTTGTTAGCGCGATGGAATCGATGAGAGAATGGCAGTTGGGTGAGATGGTTGGTGCTTTAGAGCAGGTTGTTAAGTCTTGGAATTCACCTTTTGGTGGAGGTGTTTCGTTTCAGCCTACAATGTCTGGAGTTGAGGTATTAAGGCAGGAGGAGGAAGTTGGTTCTGTGATGAAGAGTTCATCACCTATAGTTCAAGAGGTGTCGGGAACATCTCAGGCCGTGGTGAAAGGGAGGCCTGGGGATGTGTCAACTGTGGGACACGCGAGTTTGTCAAAACATCGTTTATATGATTTGGGAGCTGTGGAGTATTGTGGTTCGACACCTGAGGCGTACGAGGTTTGGTTAGCCAGTGTAATTTTGATTTTGGATCAAGAAGTGTGTGACTACGCCTGTAAGCTGGGAAGTGTTGTCTCATTGATGTTGGAGGACGTCTGTGTCTGGTGGACATCTGTAGCGGTGGCAACGCATATCCACAATATAGATTGGGACTTCTTTGTGTCTGCCTTTTATGGAAGGTACCTTGGAGAGAAATTTCCAAGGGTTAAGCAACGTGGGGGTGTGGCTTCAGATTATGAAGGTGAGAAAAGTTTTAACAAGAGAGCTGTGGGTACTGACCTCGGGAGCGGTCAGCGTAAGAGGTTGCGTGATATAAGGTTTTGCTTGAATCGAAGCCTGGATGGTAGTGCAGATGTGGGGCAAGTGCTACATGATCAAGGAGGGGTAGCTCGGTTGCCGATGTGCGACCGCTGTGGAAGGTGTCATGTTGGAGGTTGTTGGGGTGCGGGAGTTTGTTGGAACTGTGGTTCTAAGGAGCATGTGAAGTGAAATTGTCCTCAAGTGGTGAGATCAGCTTCAGTGGTAGCAAGAGGGTCTCAGGAGGGTCGTAGGCGTGGCCGAGACAAAGTTCGAAGGTGGCAGGAAGGGCAGAAAGGTGTGAGGAGCTTGGGGAATGAATCTTGTTGGAATTGTGGGTCTGTTGGACATTTGAGACGAAATTGTTTGAAGTTGGCTCGGGGTAGTCAGGGTTCTTTACCGCAGGGAGATGGAGATGACCCTAAGGTGTTGGCTGATGCTGCGGCGGTGCGGCTAGAGAATGATGGTTCTGCGAAGAAGGGAGTTTGTCTGTTGAAGCCCCAAGGCAATGTTTATAGGTAACCTTGTTAAGTAACCTTTACCCTAGTTATCTTTGTTTGGTTTCGGTTTGGTTTTCCCTTGCGTAGTGGGTATGGTCTTATAGCTAGCAAGTTTGGGGTAGTAGTTGGTGTTGTTTTGAAAACAACTTTAGTGTTAAGAGGGCATTAGTGGGTTGCTAGAATGGTAGAGTCGGACAAGTTAGAAGTGAGGTAGGAGGTTGTTCTTAGGCGGACTCTGAGGATGTTATTGGTGGGTGTGAACTGACATACATGCATAGTTAAAACCATTTGTTATATAATATATTATATATATGTGTTGATACATGCATACATGTAACATGACATTAGAGGTTTTGCATACATGTACACATGCATTGATAGGGCATATTGGTGACCATGCATACGAACGTTCACACTTGCTAATAGTTAATCGGGTCCGTTAGTGTTGTGGTAGGATTAGGTTGGATGGTGGGTTTTAAGAGTTGTTACGGTGCTAGGAGAATGTTAGAAGTAATGGAGGGCAGTAGGTGAGTTGTCAGTAATAGTGGCTGCGATCTTGTATAATTAACAGGAGGGAAGTGTTTTGGTGCTTAAAGAGTTTAGCGGTATGGTGGTGAGGAGATTACCGGTTGAAGTTAGAACCGGTCAGGTGGTTTTGAATAGCTGATAGATGTGGTGGTTCTCTTTGTTAAGTGATGTAGTAGGTTAGTGGATGTGTCTCCTGAGTGCTGAGGTGACTTGGCATTGATGTGGTAATAGGAGGGTGTTTATGTAGGTGATGGCTTGTAGCAACCTTTGAGGAGTTGAGAAGAGGTTGTGTTGAGGGTTGTAGAAAAGGTTTGGCCTGGGGAGAGTAGAAGTTTCGTAATCTTAATATGTATGCATATAATGGGTGGTGTCCTGGTAAGGCTAGTGTTGTAGTCAAAGCTTGAAGTGGAAATGCAATGTAAGTTCAAGGGCCATTGTTGGTTGGATGGGTTCTAGTGAGAAGTGGTCTGTTTATCATGTATAAGTAAATCCTTTCTAAAGTCAGCTAGGGGTACGTGGAACAGCTGACAGAGTTAAGGTTGGAGTTTTGCGGTGTGGATTTCGAGTGATGGGTGAGTAAGTTTTGGTGAGTCGTTATGGTAATGATAGTGGCGGATGTGGAGGAATGTCATCAACACGTTGAGAAGTTTGAGTAAGTAGTTGTTGATTAAAATTTTGCTTGATGTGGTAATCTTTGGAAGAGGTTGAGCAGTTTTGCGAGGGGTTTTAGAAGCACTGAAGGTTGTGGGTCACATGGTGGCTGAACTGGATGGGTTGGTGTCACCGTGTGTGCGAGTTTTGGGAGTTATGAGTTAAGGTGGAGTATTCTGTGAAAGTTTAGAGGTTCTTCGGGTTGTTGTTGGGGTTATGCGCAGTTCGGAAGTGTGAAAGGTTAAGCTGTGGTTAACATCTGAGTGTTCTGGAATTTGTGAACAGTATGTAGTGGTGTTGGGTTTGGTTATAGTGTAAGTTGATTTGTAGAGGAGTTGGTTTTGTAGAGTTTTGTGTGGAGAGTGTTCAATGGTGGTTAAGTCTCCTGTGTTGCCTTGTGGGTTGCTTTGAGAAGTTTGGTTGTGCTCTTTTCGCCGGTTGAAATTTCGGGGACGAAATTTCCTAAGAGGGGGAGAGTTGTAACACCCCAATTTTGGGCTTAGAAGTTTGGGTTTGAATCGGACCGGACGGATTTTCGGTTCGAATATAAAAGGTGGTTTTAGGGAAAGCCTAGTTCGGGAGGCATTAAAAATATGGAAAAATATCTAAAAATACTCTTTTAATATATATAAGAGAGTGGTGAAATCAATTTTACAAAATGAGGCTTGGAGATATGACATTTCGAGTTAGTGACTAAAATGTAATTTTTGAAAAGTTCGTGACTATTTTAAAAGTATTGAAACTTTGAATCTTTAAGGAGCTAATTTGCCCAAGGGAGGATTTCTCCATATTTTTCTTGATTTTTAAGACTCATTTAGTGTTTAATTAATAAAAAAGAAAAGAGGGAAAAATGATATTTTAGTTTCATAACTAACTTTTACCAAAATTTTCCCATTTCATTTTCTCTCAAAATTCCCTCATCCAAACACATTTCCACAACAACTTTCCTTTTGATTTTCACACCTAAAGAAGAGTTTTCAATCCCCAAATGATTCCTAATCATTTCTACATCAAATCCTCACCAATTGCTTAATGAATTTTCAAGGATTTTGGCTCTAAAAAAGGAGAAATCCACATTTAGAGGTATGAACGTCCTTCTCCTCTAAATACTCAGTTCTTTACTGAAATTCCCAAGTTCTCAATCCTTAAATTGAGTTTTATTAAAGGTTTTAATGTTGTGATCTTGATTTTGGCTTAAAATGCAAGATTTGGATTTAATTTTGAAGAAAATTCGTAATAGATGATTGGGCTCTGTTTTGAGATGTCTTTTTGATGTATTTTGGATGTTTAAAAGATGTGAAATGGAGGTTTAATCAATGCAATCCCGAATAGGTTGATTTTCCTAAGTTTTTACTTGTGAAAATGGTGGTTTTTGGGGTGATTTTGGTGTTCTGTTAATGCTGGAGGTATAAGGAAGAGTTTGGGTTCATTTTGGATGTTTATTGATGTTTAATAATGATTAGAAGTGATGGATCTTGGGTGGGTTAAGTTTTGGAAGAGTTTGGAGGTGATTTCGGTTGTGTTTGGTAGCCGAAATGTTGGATTTGTGTAGAGCAGCGAGTTTAGGTGTGTTGCTGGTGATTTTAATGCATGATGATGCATTATGTAACACCCCAATTTTGGGCTTAGAAGTCTTGGGTTTGGACCGGACCGGTCGGTTTGCGGTTCGAATATAAAAGGGTGAATTTAGGAAAGCCTAGTTCGGGATGCATTAAAATATGGAAAAATATCTTAAAATCCTCTTTTATTATATATAAGAGAATGGTGAAATCAATTTTACAAAATGAGGTTTGGAAGAGTGACATTTTGGGTTAGTGACTAAAATGTAATTTTTGAAAACTGGGTGACTGTTTTAAAAAGGATTGAAACTTTGAATCTTTAAGGAGCTATTTACCCAATAAGACTTTCTCTAGATTTTTCTGAATATTAATCAATTAATTAATGGTTTTTAATTAGATGAAAAAGGAGGGAAAAGATATTTTGGCATTTTAACTAACTTTTCCCAAATTTTCCATTTTCTTTTCTCTCAACTTTTCTCTCAACCCAAACACATTTCTCCAGAAAATTTCTCTCTGATTTTGACATCTAAAGATTAGATTTCAACCTTCATTTGATCTCTAATCGTTTCTTCAACAAAACCTTAGCATTTGCTTATTGGATTTTCAAGATCTTGGTTCCAAAAAGGGAGAAACTCAAGTTTAGAGGTATGAACGTCCTTCTCCTCTAAATTCTCAGTTCTTTACTGAAATTCCCAAGTTCTCAATCCTTGATTTGTGTTTTATTAAAGGTTTTACAATTGTGTTCTTGATCTTGGCTTTAAAATGCAAGATTTGGTTTAATTTTGATGAAATTCGTATGAAATGATTGGGCACTGTTTTGAGATGTCATTTTGATGTAAAATGGATGTATAATTGATGAGAAATTGATGTTTAATCAATGCAATCCCGAATAGGTTGATTTTTCCTAAGTTTTGCTTGAGTTTTTGGTGGTTTTTGGGATGATCTTGATGATCTACGATAGCTGGAGGTATAAGGACGAGATTAGATCCTTTTTGGATGTTGATTGAGGTTTAAGAATGATTGGAATTGATGGATCTTGGCTGGGTAGTGTTGTGGAGTTGTTTGAATGTGTTTTCGGTTGTGTTTGGTAGCCGAAAATGGAGTGTGGATGAGAGCAGCGAGTTTAGGTGCTTTCATTGAAGATATTAATGCGTGATGATGCATTAATCCTCTGCTTTGATGTGTTTAAAACAGGGGAGACATCTTCGGATCTTTGTGGTGGTGATCCGGAAGCTTGATCGGTGTTTCGGCAAGTTGCGAAACGGAATCGGTGAGTGGATTTTGGTTTTCAGCTTTGAAACCAATGTTTTGAAGGTTTGGGAGCTTAGTTTAAGTCTAAACAACTTTGCTAAGCTCAAGAGTAAGTTTTCGGAAAAACTCTCTTGTTGATGAACCATGAGTTGGTTGAATGCAATGTGATTTGTTTGCATGTTTTAAATTCAGTTTTGAAAGCATATTTTAGCATGGTTATTTGCTGATTTTATAAGCCATGTGTTGAAGGATGCTCAAGGTAAGAGATCCTTGTTTTTGAACATTGTTAAATGTGGTATTGATGCATAACGATGCATGATGACTATGGCTTTGATAAATGCTTTAAAACAGTGGAATATTGTTGTTAAATGATGTATATTGGCAAGTGATGTCTTGAGAATGGTTAAGAACACTATGGTGGTTAAAAGTCCATAGGTGGTTCTTGTAATTAAGAACAACATGGTGGTTAAAAGTCCATGGTTGGTTCTTGTACTAAGGTCACAAAGGTGGTTAAAAGTCCTTGTGTGAGCCTTGTGTATGGTAAGGTCACAAAGGTGGTTAAAAGTCCTTGTGTGGACCTTGTGTATTGTAAGAACACCATGGTGGTTAAAAGTCCATGGGTGATTCTTGTGTTAAGGTCACAAAGGTGGTTAAAAGTCCTTGTGTGGACCTTGTGGATTGTAAGAACGCCATGGTGGTTAAAAGTCCATGGGTGATTCTTGTGCTAAGGACACAATGGTGGTTAAAAGTCCATGTGTGGTCCTTGTGAATTGTAAGATCACAATGGTGGTTAAAAGTCCATGTGTGGATCTTGTGTTGATTGTATTTTGAGATGGACAAAGATTATGATTATCACTTGTGGCCAATATGACATATTAATAAAATTGAAGCATGAAATGCTTGTTTTAAATGCTTATGTGCATGTATAAATGTTGTTTTGAACTAAGGTTTATAAAGGTGTTTTATAAATGCATTATTGAGTTGTTTTAAATGAGCATTCCTCACTAAGCTATTTGCTTACGCTCTCTCTTTTCTTGAACTAATAATGCAGAGCATTGAAGTGCTTATAAGGGCAGCAAGAGGTCAAGAATCCAAGTGAAGAACTAAGCTCATGTATGGTGAAAGTTTCCTAACTCTATTAGCTTTTGGCATTTGGCAATGGGGAACCTATGTTGTTGTTTTGGGAGATGTTTTGGACTCCCTAAGTTGGTTTTATGTTGTTGTTGATGATGGAACATGTAATTGGCCTTTGTGAAGTTGGTTTGGTATTATGGTGCTTGAATGGTTTTCTACATAAGATGCATGCCTTTAGAATTGGGGATTTGCTTAATTGATGCCATGTTTTAGAATGGTTGATGCTATTATGTTCCTTGTGCATGTAATGTCTTGCTAGTATGTTTTGGTTGCCTTTGGAACATGTTTGAGGGGTCAATTGTATAATAAACCAGCAAAATTTCTGCAATCTGGGCAGCCCGTTTCGGAACAGGTGCTACCGTTTCGGAACAGAGGGCCTGAAATGGCCTTGGCGTTTCGAAACGGGTAGACCTGTTTCGGAACGAAAATGCTACTGCCAAGCCCTGTATCGAAACGTGTTTCGAAACGGTCCCGCGTTTCGGAACAGGTCCTCCTTGTTTCGGAACACTCGACCGTTGGGCACTGAAATTGACGGTTATATGTTTTGAAATCTTTGCGTTTTAGTCCTGAACCTTGTTTATGCAATTGAATGAGTTCGAGATGTCCGTTTGAGCTGAAATTTGGCAGAGAAACATGAAAGATGATTAATTTCATATTGGTAACGTTTAATTGGGTTAAGTCCTTATAATTTTCATAGTTTGCATTTTGGTCCCTAAAGTCATAACTTGTGCAATCGAGTCCCTGAATGTTCTTTGATTGTTATGATCTTTGAGTATGCTATTCTTGTGAACATATCTAGGGTTAATGTGCATTTAGATAAGACTTAAAATAAAAAAGGGTCGTTAATCAAGGTTGACTTTCGGGTTGACTTTGGTTTTCCCCGTGTAAACTTCTTAATTCGGTTCAACCGTCTGGGCCGGGTTAAGGGGGTTACACATTAATCCTCTGTTGTTATGTGTTTAAAACAGGGGAGAATGATCCAGAGGCAATAGAGGTGGTGTTGGAGGTTTCAGATGCTTGGAAGGCTTGTCGGCTAGCATAGTTTGTGTATCGGTGAGTGGTAAAGAGTTTTCCAGCTTTGAAACATTTTGGATGAGGCTTTGGGAGCTTAGTTTAAGTCTAAACAACTTAGCTAAGCTCAAGAGTAAGTAAATGGAATTTCTCTCTTGGTTTGGGCTATGCTTTGGTTTTTAAATACACTTGGGATGATTGTGTTTAATTTACTGTTTTAAGCATGTTTGGACATGGTTTAATGTTGGTTATTAATGCCATTATGTTAAAGATGCATAAGGTAAGTAATCCTTGACTTGCATGTGTTGGGTGTATATGATTAAAGCATGTGATGCTTGTGGATTTGGCATTTTGGTTATGCTTGTAAAAACAGTGGTTTAATGTGGTAAAATGGTTATATTGGCAAGTGATGTAAGTGGTTGTTGGTTACTTTAATCGGATATAGTTAGCCAGCTATAGGATTGGGTGCACCGTGAATTGAGTCACCTTGGATGTTGAGGGGTTGCGGTTGTACCGTAAACTCCATCCAAGTACCCTAGCGATTGAGGAAATTAGTGTCACCGCGATGGAGGATGGCTCTCGTGGGTGGACTTTGTTAAGTGTCACCGCGATGGAGGATGGCTCTCGTGGGTGGACCTTGTTAAGCGTCACAACGGTGGAGGGTAACTCCGTGTGTGAGCTTGGTTAAGGTGATTACAATGGTTGAGGTAGCTCCCATGTGTATGCCTTGTGGTGTGTCCCGGCTCTCGCTAGTGAGTTATACAACTTCCGATGAGTGATGTTGAGGGGTTGTGATTGTACCGCTAAACTCCATCACGGGTGTTGAGGGGTTGAGATTGTACCGGTAAACTCCACCTTGTGTTGTTCGGTAGTGTGTATGAAGCGTGTGGGACAACGCTTGTAATCCGCGTATCCGATTGTGTCTTGTGTTGTCATGATTTGTGAATTATCGCTTGAAAGCCAATATAATGTGTTTGAATGTAATGAAGCAAGAGTTGTATGGAAATGATGCAAGGTGCATGGGAAATATGTAAATGATGCAAGAATGCATGCGATGCTTGTTAAGCTTGAGCACAAGTATATTTTGCTAATTTGAATGGTGCATATGTGCTTAGAATCTCATAAATTCATTGAAGTCTTGTGAGGACTTGTTTTAGAAGGCATGTAATGCAAATGTTGTTTTTGTGGTTCATGTGTTGCATTTGTTTAATGCGTGAGATAGTTAGAAGGAGCAAATGGTTTTCAAAAGGTTTCTTGTTTTGAGATGTTCATCAAGAATGAGGGAAGTATGTTGTGAAGTGGAAGTGTTTTCCAAGGAATTTATGTTTAGCTTTGCATGTGATGTTCATGCATGAAAAGGGTTTAAATGATAGTTTGCAAGAATGTGTTTGGGGTGAGTTGTTTAGCTTTTCTAAGCTAAAGGTTGGTTTTCATATTGAGCAATGCATGGTTTGAAGCATGTTGCTTTAAAGAGGGGTTTTCAAACAATGCTTTGGTTTATTGATTTGTATCTACTTTTGAAGAGGGTTTTATGATTTGCTGCATTGATGGTGTTTTGGTTTTGAGCATCCCTCACTAAGCATTATGTGCTTACGCTCCTTTGTGTCCACCAATATAGATAATTGAAGTTGGGGCAGCGAGAAGCAAGGGATTCAAGGAGAGCTCCACTTGAGAAGTATGTCTCGGTTAATAGCTATAGATAATAAAGGCAATGGGGGAAAAGTCTTATATATTGATGTGTAATGAGATTGAGTATGTTGACCATATTTGGTTTGTGGTTTGAATCTTGTTGTTCATCGGTTTGCAATATTTGAATCTTCTTATTCATAAGTTGTTATACTATGCTTCTTGTTTTAAAGGCATGATCAAGTGTTGGATGTGTTGAAGAGTTGGTGCACCTAAGGTTTGCTTTGCATCTAGATTTTAATGCAATATGGTAGTTATGATTCTTGGCCTGTTGTTGATATGTTGAGGATTGATATGGAGTATGTTTGATGGAGTTTGGATGTGTAAAAACAGGCTTTTCTGCTGTTTCTGGGCAGGGTGTATCGAAACACCCTTGCCTGTTTCGAAACAGGTGCATGATTTGGCCTGGCCGTTTCGAAACGGGTAGAGGTGTTTCGAAACACTTTGGTTACTGCCAAGCCGTGTTTCTGAACGGTCAATTTCCATTTTGAAACACTTGACCGTTGGGCCCTGATTTGAATGGTTTTGAGGTTTGCAAGCTTTACGTTTTAGTCCTGATTATTGTATGTGCAATTGCTTGAGTTCGAGATGTCCGTTTAAGGTGAAATTTGACAGAGAAGCATATAACCTAACTAATTTCATAATTGTATCTTAAAAATTTGTAAAGTCCTCTTAATTTCCAGATTTTACATTTTGGTCCCTAAATTCGTATGTTGTGCAATTAAGTCCCTTATTGTTTTCTGATTGCTGTGATTTTTGAGTATGCTTATGTCAAGAGTATGCCTAGGATTAATATGCATTTAGACAAGGTTAAAAAGAAAAAAAGGTTGTTAATCAAGGTTGACTTTCGGGTTGACTTTGGTTTTCCCTGTGTAATCTTCGTAGTTCGGGTCAACCGTCTAGGCCGTGCTAAGGGGGTTACAGATACGCCTCTCTTATATTTGTGCAACAAATCTTTCTTTTTTGAGACATGTATCGATATGCTTCCTTGAGTACCGATACGGTAGGCTGCAGAAGTGCATTTATGGTGGTAAGAGAGGGTTTCAACGACTATAGTCAATTCCCTAACCACCCAAACGACTAGAATTAATGGAGAAGGTATAGAAACAAGCCTATTGAAGACCAACAAAAACTATTGAATCTAAGAGAAACATCCATACACAAAATCCAAGCTCAAGTGCTAAAATTCTCATTCTTGTAAAATCCCAAATGAGAGTTGGGTCAATTTTTCTTCTTTGTATTTCAATTTGGGTTGAGTGTTTGTATTCAAAGGGGTAAATTTGTATTGAGAGATATCATCATTGCCTTTTATTTTCTTCTTTGTAACCAAGTGAGAGTTGGGTCTATTTTGGGTAGAAAATTGACTGGTTTTGTAAAGGTTTCCTCCTAAGCCTAGAAAAGGGGAAGATCAACTGGTGGAGTTGTTGGAAAAAACCTTAGTGGGAGCTAAGGTAGTGGATGTAGAGTTCGTTTGGAACTTGAACCACTATAATTGCCTTGTTCTTCATTTTTATTCATTCCACTTCACTTCCAAAATTTTAAAAACCCAATTCACCCCCTCTTGGCTTTGATCAATCATTTGATCCACTCAACAATGTCCAAACTTTACTTCTTTGAAATTGATTAAGTTTTTCCTGCATGGCCAATATCTAAAAATCATCTTTTAATGCTTCTTTGATATTTTTAGGCTCAATTCATGAAATAAATGCAACATTATTAAGCAATATAAGAGAGGATCTAGTGGTTACCCCCTTGGATGGATTGTAACACCCCAAAATCCGGTCTAGGCAAAAATTGGGTTCCAGCGATCGAAAACCCTCTATTGAACTGGTTCAAATATTGCTTTAGACATGACCTTGTAGTCAAATATACTGGGTTTGAACTTTAATTTAGCCAATTTACTATTCTTGGACCTCATTGAATAATTGAAAATCTTTTTAGTGACTAAATAGTAGAAATTGGAAGTTTGGAGGATAAATTATAGAGTACCGAGAATCGAGGGACTAACCTTGCCATTAGCCCCTCCCCAATTATAATTCCCACATACGTGGGGCTCTATGATGGATTTTCTTCATTGGAAGGAAAGCTCCCTAATTAAACAAGTGAATGGCCAAAGATTGAAGGCTTATCCGACACTAAACTTAAGCAAGCATCTTTATCTTCACCATCTTCTTCCTTTATCAAGTTAAGCAAGCACCTCTATTAGAGAGTGGACTTAAGCTTAGTTTTATCGAATCATTGTTGTCAAAACATTGTCTTTGATCGGGTAAGCTATTGCTCTCAAACTATTGTCGATGCTCATGAATGTTTTGGGAATAATCTCAAATTAGGTTTTGGCCACCCATGGAAATTCTTAGTTAATAGCTATATTGAGCTTAGACATTGATTTTGATAACGTTATTCTAGTTACGATATCGTGATATTTTTTTAACACACTCCTATTGTTTCTTTAGCTCAAGAAGTTAAAGGAAACATCCACCAAATTCACCGAGAGCTAGGAATAAAGGAGTTGTCATCTGAGAGCCGTAAGCACTTCAGAATATCGAGGTGAGTGTAGTCGGAGTCTCGGGAATAGGCGAGGAGCCTTTCCGAATTCATTATTGTCAAATTTAATTTAATCACTAACATTGTCCCTAAATATATTGCTTTGGATTGATAAACGAACATATTGTTAAGTTTCGGTAAATGTGGTAAGTACATCAAAAATGGATATTGTCATTGTCCTCGTGTATCTGAATTGATATAGTAATTGCTATCAAAATATGGTAAATGAAACATTGGTTATTGAAATTGCCATTGAGATCATATATATTGATATTATAACATTGCTCATAGATGGAAACATTGAAACATTGAATTTATCATTGAATATTGAATATTGATGTTGTCATTGAAACCTTGGATTTGAAAGGATATTGGATACAATTGGCATGCCATAGAATTCATGAGCTTAGTGTACGGGTGGACTACGGCCCTAGGGCTATGACCTATATTGATTTGGCGAGGTGGAGGGATGTTATGGTATTGGTCATTGGCGAGGCAGAGGAATTAAACCACTCATTGATTTGGCGAGGCGTAGGAATTCACGTATCCATTATCTTGACTTGATCCAAGGCTTAATAAGGAAACAAGAGGAAATTTGATATTGAATATGAACAATGCATTGATAATATAGATTCATTGCATTGATGTTGTTTAATGCTTGGTTTAGAATTGCAAACCATTGTTTTAATGTTGCTTAAGACTACCTCACATAGACTTTGCAAGTCTAATGTATTCAATTTCCATGCATTTCAGGTTAAAGAATTATCGTTGTTGAAGATCATGAAATTTGGAGATTGACAAGTCACAACAAGCCACAAGTAATGTATTTTGTCTCTATGAACTCCTAGAATGGTAGAAAAGTGGTTGAAATAGTCATAAGAGTCTCTTTTGGTATGTTTATAATATGAGTGGTTTGTAATAGTGTATTTGACCCTAAAGTAACTTTTGAGTTAGGGTAAAAATGGCTTAAATGACATAATTGACACAGAAAGGTAAAAACCTAGTAAACATATTCGAATGACCCTAAAACTTTGCATGCCGGTAGATTATTATATTGAAATGTTGTGCGTAATGTTTCATTATATTTGGACAATGCTTGATAGGTCAATTTGAATAAAAACCAACAAAATTCTGTCATTACAGGTCATGCTTTATTGGTACGAGGTGATGGCATATCGGTACAGATAAGCATAATTTGGCTTATGAAATAGGGTGTATCGATACAGTTTAGGTGTATCCATACGGAAATTGGCTACTTAAATTTGTTTGTAAAAGGGGTATCGATATGGTATAGGCGTATCGATACAAGAAATGGTTACTAGAAGTTGGTTGTAAAAATGGTATCGGTACGGGGCTAAGGCGTATCGATACGGAGTCAGTGTGGTCAACCGTTATCGGTACAACCTTAAACCGTACCGATACAGGCTTGTTACCTTGTTTCTGGAATTTGATCTTCAAGCATAGCGTACTGATACGACCCTAAAGGGTATAGGTACGATGTTAGTTAATTGTGTTAAAAGTCATAGATTGAAGTTTTACATTGTTTACAGATTGGTCACTAAATTTTGGATGGCTTAATTGGATAGGTAAATGAACTCCAAATAACATGAAAATTTGCAGGCTTGCTGATATTGAGTTTAATTGCATCACGGTGTGATCAATTACGATAAAAGACCTTTAATGTACTTAAATTAAAATTTAGTCCTTAAAGCTTATAAAAGCTAGAATTTGGTCCTAATTGAGTAACCATCGTTACGAAATGAATAAATTGGATTAAAATATATGTTTGGTTACGTTTATTAACCAAAGTTTGATTATGTGTTGTTATTGATTGGAATTTTATTGCACCAATCATCGTATTGTTCATCGGTAGTAATTTTCGACCTGGTTCTCGACTAGGCTAAGAAGTGGGTGTTACATTTGTGGTATCAGAGCTAGAGTTGAGTCGATTCTAGGACTAAACCGAAGCTTATTGCATTGTTATTGTATTACTTTTCCACCTATGAGTTATATATTGTGTATATTATGACTTGTCGACTAACCCGATCTCTTTGTAACATAGATATGTCTGGAACTAATGAAGCTCATGTTGACGAGCCTACCACCGACTCCTCAATTCATAGAGAGGAGATAGGAGGAGACCTTATGAATCCTCTTACTCCCCTGGATCCACAAGATCTTCCTGCTCAGAATGCTGAGCCTGTAGTGCCCACGAATCAGGCTGAATATTATAAGAACATGGCTGATATGTTCAAGCAGTTTATGACTGCAATGAGGGCTGAGCAGGTTGTACAACCCATCGCTCCTGTTATTCAACATACTCGGGCTCCTATCTATAAATTATCCCAATACTGAGCTTACACCTTTATCGGTCAAGATGATGAACACCTTGAAGTTGCCGAGTATTGGTTGGATAATACTCTTCGAATTTTGAAGAAGTAGTTGCAGTTCTCAGACGAGCACAAACTCGAGTGTGCTCTAGCGTTGCTGGATGACGAGGCACTCCAATAGTGGGAGACTACTACTTTGACGGTCTCCGAGAATGCTGTAACCTGGGAGTTCTTCCTTAAAGAATAACGTAAGAAGTTTATTAGTGAGTTCTATCTCGCTGAAAGTCCAAGTATCTTCCTCCACCTCAAGCAAGAGGGACGACTGATCGAGCAATACACCCATAACTTTTGTAAGTACTGTAGATACGGTGCTGAAAATATCAAGAAATAGGAAGAGAAGTGTTGAATGTTCATTGCAGGGCTCAATGATGAATTACGCCTTATGTTTACTGCATTAAGCATTGTTGATTTTCAAGACCTGGTGAATCGAGTTAAGGCCATCAAAGCTGCACAGAAAGCTCAATGGGTCGGTGGGTTCGGTAAATCGGAGAAGAGATTCAGGGATGATTCTCAACCACCCAAATGGAATAAGAAAGAAAAATATCAAGGACCGAAGCATAATGTCTATCAACAGCCTTGTCGTTCTGGAAATATTGATAGGCCTCAGTCTGTGACTCAATCCTTTGCTAAGGCATCATCTATTGATAGCATTGGAGGTTCGAATCAAACCATCTAACATTCATATTGCAACTATTGCTAGAATAAGCACCCAACGGGTCAATGACATAAGCGGACTGAAGCTTGTTATTACTGTGGTGAGCAAGGTCACTTTATATATGACTGTCCAGTGAATGCAACCAAGTCTAAGTTACTCCGACTACTGATGCCTCTCTTGCTCAATCTTTCCGAGGTAAGGGATCAAATCAAGGATTATCGTGAACTTTTGGGAGAACTAGCGGTTCAGGGAAGCCATTCAACAAGTAAGACACTAAAGCCCCTGCCCAAATGTATCATGTGAGGAGCAGGGAAGAGGAGGATGAGTATGATGTCATTGCATGTACCATTGAGTTATATTCGCACTCACTCTTTCATAAGCACCATAATAATCAAGAAGTATAACATATCTTCTGAGCTAATAGCTTCGAGAATCTCTGTAACCAATCCTTTAGGAGATTGTGCCACCGTGAGGGTAGTATGCAAGAACTGCCCCTTAATGATCTGAGGGATTCCTTTCCCGGCCAATTTGTTGGCTTTACCGATCCACGAGCTTGATGTCATCCTAGGTTTATACTGTAACACCCCAATTTTGGGCTTAGGAGTTTTGGGTCTGGACCGGATCGGCCGGATTGCGGTTCGAATATAAAAAGGTGATTTTAGGAAAGCCTAGTTCGGGATGCATTAAAAATATGAAAAAATATCTTAAAATCCTCTTTTATTATATATAAGAGAGTGGTGAAATCGATTTTACAAAATGAGGTTTGGAAGTGTGACATTTTGAGTTAGTGACTAAAATGTAATTTTTGAAAAGTTGGTGACTGTTTTAAAAGGATTGAAACTTTGAATCTTTAAGGAGCTAATTTACCCAAGAAGAGTTTTCTCCAGATTTTTCTTAATATTAAAGGTTTAATTAATGTTTTTAATATAAAGAAAAAGGAGGGAAATAGATATTTTGGTTATCATAACTAACTTTCTCAAAATTTTCCATTTCTTTTCTCTCAACTTTTCTCTCAACCCAAACACTTTTCCCCAGCCAATTTTCCTCTGATTTTATCATCACAAGATGAGATTTCAATCTTCATTTGATCTCTAATCATTTCTACAACAAATCCTTAGCATTTGCTTATTGAATTTTCAAGAAATTTGGTTCTAAACAAGGAGAAACTCACATTTAGAGGTATGAACGTCCTTCTCCTCTAAATACTCAGTTCTTTACTGAAATTCCCAAGTTCTCAATCCTTGATTTGTGTTTTATAAAAGGTTTTAATGATGTGTTCTTGATCTTGGCTTTAAAATGCAAGATTTGGTTTAATTTTGATGAAATTTGTATGGAATGATTGGGCTCTGTTTTGAAATGTTTTCTTGATGTATTTTGGATGTAAAATTGATGAGAAATTGAGGTTTAATCAATGCAATCCCAATAGGTTGATTTTCCTAAGTTTTGCTTGTGTTAATGGTGGGTTTTGGGGTGATCTTGTTGATATGTTATAGCTGGAGGTATAAGGACGTGTTTAGACTCTTTTTGGATGTTAATTGATGTCTAAGAATGTTTGGAGTTGATGGATCTTGGCTGGGTAATGTTGTAGAGGTGTTTGGATGTGATTTCGGTTGTGTTTGGTAGCCGAAATGTGAGTGTTGAGGAGAGCAGCGAGTTTAGATGTCTTGGTTGAAGATATTAATGCATGATGATGCATTAATCCTCTGCTTTGATGTGTTTAAAATAGGGGAGGCATCTTTGGATCCTTGTAGTATCGATCCAGAAGCTTGATTGGTGTTTCGGCGAGCTTGCGAAACGGAATCGGTGAGTGAAGTTTGGTTTTCAGCTTTGAAACCAATGTTTTGAAGGTTTGGGAGTTTAGTTTAAGTCTAAAAAACTTAGCTAAGCTCAAGAGTAAGTTTTTGGAAAAACTCTCTTGTTGATGAGCCATGTGTTGGTTGAATGCAAAGTGATTTGTTGCATGTTTAAATTCTGTTTTTGAAAGCATATTTTAGCATGTTTATTGCTGGTTTTATAAGCCATGTGTTGAAGGATGCTCAAGGTAAGAGATCCTTGTTTTGTACATTGATAAATGTGGTTTTAATGCATAGTGATGCATGATGATTAATGGCTTTGTTAAATGCTTTAAAACAATGGATTATTGTTGTTAAATGATGTATATTGGCAAGTGATGTCTTGGTTTAAAAGTACTTGAATCGGATATAGTTAGCCGGCTATAGGATTGGGTGCACCGTGAATAAAGTCGCCTTGGATGTTGAGGGGTTGTGATTGTACCGTAGACTCCATCCATGTACACTAACGAGATGGTTAAGAGCACCATGGTGGTTAAAAGTCCATGGGTGGGTCTTGTGTTAAGGTCACAATGGTGGTTTAAAGTCCATGTGTAGACCTTGTGTATTGTAAGATCACAATGGTGGTTAAAAGTCCATGTGTGGATCTTGTGTTGTATGTCCCTTGATCTCGTTAGTGATGATATACAACTACCAATGAGTGATGTGGAGGGGTTGTGATTGTACCATAGTCTCCATCACGGGTGTTGAGGGGTTGTGATTGTACCATGCTCCACCTTGATATTGGTAGTGTGTATGAAGCGTGTGGGACAACGCTTGTAATCCGCGTATCCGATTGTTGATTGTGTTTGAATTGGAAAATGGTTGTGATTATCACTTGTAAGCCAATATGACATGTTAATGATTTGAAGCATGAAATGCTTGGTTTATATGCATATGTGCATGATTAAATGATGTTTTGAACTAAAGGTTTGGAAAGGTGTTTTACAAATGCATTATTGTGTTGTTTTAATTGAGCATTCCTCACTAAGCTATATGCTTACGCTCTCTCTCTTTCTTAAACCAATAATGCAGAGCATTGAAGTGCTTAAAGGGGCAGCAAGGTGGTCAAGAATCTAAGTGGAAGCTTAAGCTCATGTATGGTGACAATTTCCATAACTTGTTTAGCTTTTGGCATTTGGCAATGGGGACCTAATGTGTGTTTTTGGGAGATGTTGTGGACTCCCTAAGTTGGTTTTATGCTTTTAATGATGTTGGAACATGTAATGGCCTTGGGTATTTGGTTTTGGTGAATCGATGATTGCATGATTTACTTTTATAGGAAGTATGCCTATAGATTTGGGTTTTTCCTTGAATGTTGCAATGATCATGATTAGTAGATGCTAATGTGTTCCCTAAGTATATATTGACTTGCTGGTATGATTTGAGGGTCATTGGCATATGTTTGATTGGTTGAAAATGAAATAAACCAGAAAAAAATCTGCAATCTGGGCAGCCTGTTTCGGAACAGGTGCTACCGTTTCGGAACAGAGGGCCTGAAATGGCCAAGGCGTTCCGAAACGGGCAGAGCCGTTCCGGAACAGATTTGCCACTGCCAAGCCTCGTTCCGCAACGAGTTTCGGAACGGTCCCGCGTTTCGGAACAGTTCTGCCCTGTTCCGGAACACGCGACCGTTGGGCACTGAAATTGATGGTTATATGTTTTGAAATCTTTGCGTTTTGGTCCTGAACCTTGTTTATGCAATTGGATGTGTTTGAGATGCCCGTTTGAGTTGAAATTTGACAGAGAAGCATGAAACATAATTAATTTCATATTGGTAACTTAAAAACTGGTTAAGTCCTCAAAATTTTCAGATTTTGCAATTTGGTCCCTAAACTTGTATATTGTGCAATTGAGTCCCAAAATGTTTTCCGTTCGCTGTGATTTTTGAGCATGCTGTTTGTATGAACATCTCTAAGGTTAATATGCATTTAGACAAGACTAAAAAGAAAAAAAAGGGTCGTTAATCAAGGTTGACTTTCGGGTTGACTTTGGTTTTCCCCGTGTAATCTTCGTAGTTCGGGTCAACCGTTTGGGCCGGGCTAAGGGGGTTACATTTGGTGGTATCAGAGCTGAGTTCTCGAGTAAGTGGGAGTGGTTGTGTGGGTGATGAGTGTACGAGTGCTTTGTATGCTTGTTGAATGAAAGTATGTTGTGTGAATTGTAAGTATGTTACAATTGTGATGTATGCTGTGGTGAAGCATGTTAGAGGAACCCATTGCCAAATCAAAGCTAATGAAATGATTTGTTTTAATTGGAAATGAGCTTGAGTACTTGGATTGCTTACCTTGCTGAGCCTGACTTTGTTTGTTGCATTGTAATTGCATTGTTTAGTGAATGGCACCTCGTAGAGAGACGAGGATTAATACGCGAGCTATGGCTCAAAATGAGGGCGATGAGAACGCTGAGAATGTTGTGGATTTACCTCCTCCGCCTGGTGGTGGTGGTGCTGGGGGTGAAGGAGCTGGTGTTGCAGCAGGTGCTGGGGTCGCTGGACCTGAAGCTGGTCAGGGGCAAGCTGTTCCTGACATGACAGTGCTGATACAAGCTATTGCTGGAGCTTTTCGGGCGGCGGTAGCTGGAGCTCAAGGAGCTGGGCATCAGGGAGATGCTGGTGTTAGACTACCCTTGGAGCGTTTGCGCAGTCTGGGAGGGACTGAATTCAGGGGTTTGTCTGCTGAAGGTTCTGAGTCTTGGTTAGAAAGCACCAAGAGAATCTTGAGTCAAATGAACTGTAATGAAGTGCAGAAGCTGGGCTGTGTAGTATCTTTGCTACAGGATGATGCATATACCTGGTGGACAACCACTATCTCCGGAATGGAGGATGCTGATGTAACTTGGACGTTCTTTCTGAACACGTTCAAGAAAAGGTATCTGGGTGCGAGGTATCTAGATGAGAAGAAAAGGGAGTTCATGTGTCTTACCCAAGGGAACATGTCTGTAGCTGAGTACGATGTTCAGTTTGTTCGACTCAGTCAGTACGCACCTGAGCTTGTTCCAGATGAGCGAGAAAGGTGTGAACGTTTCCGTTATGGTTTGGTGACGGAAGTGAAGACATATATGCTGGCTGCCGAGTATACTGATTTTGATGTGCTGGTTGGGAGAGCTAAGGACATTGAGATGAATTTGGGTTTATCTTCTAAAAGTGCTGGTTCTAGTGCTGGTAAGCGAGCTGCTGAGTATAGTTCCGGTGGAGGACGGAACAAGAGAGGACGTGATCGGAAGTATCAGTCTTCAGCTAGGCGAGGTGGTGGAGGGCAAGGTGCGCTTGTTCAAGGAGACAAGGCAAGAGCTGATCCGAACACATGTTGGACGTGTGGATCGCGTGGCCATTTGAGGCGTGATTGTCCTCGAGCAGCGAGGGAGGTGCAGGCTCCGGTTGTGGCGGCTGGTAACTCATGCTGGAATTGTGGTTCGACGGATCACATGAGGAGGGAGTGTCCTCTGTTGGCCGGTGGTGGCCAAGGACGTGCTCCTGGAGTTGTTGCACCGCAGAGAGGTCGTGGGCGCGGCCGTGGTAATTTCCAGCGTAGAGAAGAGGGTGGAAGGAATGTGGCACATGTTGTAGCTGTTCAGCCTAAGGGTGGTGGTCAGGCCAGAGTGTATGCTCAGAGGGAGGGGAGGAATGACACGGATGTGATTGCAGGTACATTCACTTTGCAATCCTTGTCATTAATTTCCTTGATTGATTCTGGATCTACGCACTCATACATATTGCGTGAGCATGCTGAATTCCTTGGATTGCCTGTTGAGTCTTTGGATGTTGGTATGCGTGTCACTAGTTCTTTTGGTGAGACTGTTGTGACTCGAAAGCTTTATAGAAGATGTCCTTTGGTTGTGCAAGATCATGTTTTTCATGTTGATCTTATGGAATTGCCTTTCTATGGTTTTGATGTAATCCTTGGTATGGATTGGCTTGTTGAGCATCGAGCTGTAGTGGATTTTGAGAATAAGCGAGTTTCGTTGAAGCTTGCGGATGATTATGAGGTAGTGGTGGTTGGTGAGAATGTGAAGTTTCTTGCCAATGTGGTGTCTACGTTGGAGGCGAGCCGGATGCTGAGGCAAGGTTGTGAAGCTTACCTCGCTTTTGTGATGAATCCTAGTTCTAAGGAGTTGCGTGTGCAAGATATCAGGACGGTGCGAGAGTTTCCTGGTGTGTTTCCGGAGGAGTTGCCTGGAATGCCTCCTAATCGCGAGGTGGAGTTTGGGATTGAGCTGTATGAAAACACAACTCCAGTGTCCATTACTCCTTATCGAATGGCACCTAAAGAGTTGAAAGAGCCGAAGACGCAACTGCAGGAGTTGCTTGATCGTGGTTTCATTCGGCCGAGTGTATCACCTTGGGGTGCACCGGTCTTGTTTGTGAAGAAGAAGGATGGCACTATGAGAATGTGCATTGATTACCGTCAGCTTAACAAGTTGACTATCAAGAATCGGTATCCTTTGCCGAGAATTGATGATCTTTTTGATCAATTTAGGGGAGCGGCTGTGTTCTCTAAAATTGACTTAAGGTCAGGGTATTACCAGTTGAAGGTGAAGTATGTGGATGTGCCAAAGACAGCTTTCAGAACGAGGTATGGGCATTATGAGTTCCTTGTGATGCCGTTTGGTTTGACGAATGCTCCTGCAGCTTTTATGGACATGATGAATCGAGTGTTCCACGAATACTTGGATAAGTTTCTGGTGGTATTTATTGATGATATCCTCGTGTCCTCGCGTACTGAGGAGGAGCATGAAGGACATCTGAGGATTGTGTTGCAAGCTTTGTTGGAGAACCAGCTTTATGCCAAGCTGAGCAAGTGTGAGTTTTGGCTTAGAGAAGTGGTGTTTCTTGGTCATGTGGTTTCTGCTGAAGGGATTCGTGTTGATCCTCAGAAGGTTGAGGCGGTGATAAATTGGAAGCCTCCTAAGTCTGTTCATGAAGTCCGTAGTTTCCTGGGTTTGGCGGGATACTATCGGAGATTTGTGGATGGGTTTTCAAAGATTGCTGCACCTTTGACGAAGTTGTTGCAGAAGGATGTTAAGTTTGAGTGGACGGAAGCGAGACAGTTGGCTTTTGAGAAGCTAAAGGAAGCTTTGACGCAAGCTCCTATCTTGGTTCAACCTGAATCAGGGAAAGAGTTTGTGGTGTATAGTGATGCATCCTACGTTGGTTTGGGATGTGTGTTGATGCAAGAGGGTAAGGTGGTGGCTTATGCATCGCGTCAGTTGAAGGTGCATGAGCGCAATTATCCTACGCATGATATTGAGTTAGCTGCGGTGGTTTTTGCTTTGAAAATTTGGAGACATTATCTGTATGGTGAGAAGTGTACTGTGTACACGGATCACAAGAGTTTGAAGTATCTGATGTCTCAGAAAGAGTTGAATCTTAGGCAACGACGTTGGGTGGAGTTGCTTAAGGATTATGATTTGACGATTGAGTACCATCCGGGTAAGGCTAATGTTGTAGCGGATGCCTTGAGTAGGAAGGTAGCTGTTGAGTTGAGGGCTATGTTTGCCAGTTTGAGTATTTCGCGTGATGGTGGTCTTGTGGCTGAGTTGCAGGTGAAACCATCTTTGGTTCAGTTGATTAAGGAAAATCAGTTGTTGGACGATTCCTTAGTGCCACATGTTCAGGATATTACGGAGGGTAGGCCTTCGGATTTCTGTTTTAATGATGATGGGGTTTTATGCTTTGGGAGTCGGATAGTAGTGCCCAATGATGCTGATTTGAGGCGTGCTATTCTGACTGAAGGTCATAGTAGTTCTTTTGCTATGCACCCTGGTAGTACTAAGATGTATCGTGATCTTCGTGATGAGTACTATTGGGTGGGTTTAAAGAAAGATGTTGCTGAGTTCGTAAGCAAGTGCTTGGTGTGTTAGCGAGTTAAGGCTGAGCATCAGTTTCCTTCAGGGTTGTTGCAACCTTTGAGAATTCCTGAGTGGAAGTGGGAAAGGATTACCATGGATTTTGTGTCTGGTTTGCCTTTGTCGCCATCGAAAAAGAATTCGGTGTGGGTGATTGTTGATCGCCTGACGAACTGTGCGCATTTTCTGCCTGTGCATACTACGTATACTTTGGATAAGCTTGCGGAGCTGTATATTGCTGAGATTGTGCGGCTGCATGGTGTGCCTAAGTCGATTGTGTCGGATAGGGATCCGAGGTTTACATCGCGTTTCTGGCAGTGTTTGCATCAGGCTTTGGGTACACGGTTGAATTTCAGTACGTCTTATCATCCGCAGTCGGATGGACAGTCAGAGCGTGTTATCCAGGTTTTGGAGGATATGTTGAGGTGCTGTGTGATTGAGTTCCAGGGCTCTTGGGAGAAACATTTGCCTTTGGTGGAGTTTGCCTATAATAATAGTTTTTAGGCAAGTATTCAAATGGCACCTTATGAAGCTTTGTACGGAAGGAAGTGTAGGACTCCTCTTTGTTGGGCTGAAACGGGACAGAAGTTGGTTTCGATGCCAGCTTTGCTGAAAGGAACTACCGAGAAGGTGAAGCTTATTTGTGAGCGTTTGAAGGCGGCTTCTGATCGGCAAAAGTCTTACGCAGATTTGAAGCGTAAGGAGATTGAGTATGCGGTGGGTGACCGTGTGTTTTTGAAAGTTTCGCCTTGGAAAAAGGTGACGAGGTTTGGCCGGAAGGGTAAGTTGAGCCCTAGGTACATTGGACCATACGAGGTGATTGCACGCGTGGGTCCTGTTGCGTACAAGTTGAAGTTACCGCAGGAGTTGGAAAAGATTCATGATGTGTTTCATGTTTCTATGCTTCGGAGGTATAGATCGGATCCATCACATGTGATGCCTGTGGAAGAAGTGGAATTGAATCCGGATTTGACCTATGATGAGGAACCGGTGAAGATTCTGGATTCAGATAGTAAGGTTCTTCGAGGCAGGACCATTGAGTTGGTAAAGGTGTTGTGGAAGCATCGTGGTGTTGAAGAAGCCACGTGGGAACGGAAGGTTGACATGTTGAAGCAGTTTCCGTACCTTTTTCCTTCAGGTAAATTTCAGGGACGAAATTTCTTAAGGGGGGGAGAGTTGTAACACCCCAATTTTGGGCTTAGGAGTTTTGGGTCTGGACCGGATCGGTCGGATTGCGGTTCGAATATAAAAAGGTGATTTTAGGAAAGCCTAGTTCGGGATGCATTAAAAATATGGAAAAATATCTTAAAATCCTATTTTATTATATATAAGAGAGTGGTGAAATCGATTTTACAAAATGAGGTTTGGAAGTGTGACATTTTGAGTTAGTGACTAAAATGTAATTTTTGAAAAGTTGGTGACTGTTTTAAAAGGATTGAAACTTTGAATCTTTAAGGAGCTAATTTACCCAAGAAGAGTTTTCTCCAGATTTTTCTTAATATTAAAGGTTTAATTAATGTTTTTAATATAAAGAAAAAGGAGGGAAATAGATATTTTGGTTATCATAACTAACTTTCTCAAAATTTTCCATTTCTTTTCTCTCAACTTTTCTCTCAACCCAAACACTTTTCCCCAGCCAATTTTCCTCTGATTTTATCATCACAAGATGAGATTTCAATCTTCATTTGATCTCTAATCATTTCTACAACAAATCCTTAGCATTTGCTTATTGAATTTTCAAGAAATTTGGTTCTAAACAAGGAGAAACTCACATTTAGAGGTATGAACGTCCTTCTCCTCTAAATACTCAGTTCTTTACTGAAATTCCCAAGTTCTCAATCCTTGATTTGTGTTTTATAAAAGGTTTTAATGATGTGTTCTTGATCTTGGCTTTAAAATGCAAGATTTGGTTTAATTTTGATGAAATTCGTATGGAATGATTGAGCTCTGTTTTGAGATGTTTTCTTGATGTATTTTGGATGTAAAATTGATGAGAAATTGAGGTTTAATCAATGCAATTCCGAATAGGTTGATTTTCCTAAGTTTTGCTTGTGTTAATGGTGGTTTTTGGGGTGATCTTGTTGATCTGTTATAGCTGGAGGTATAAGGACGTGTTTAGACTCTTTTTGGATGTTAATTGATGTCTAAGAATGTTTGGAGTTGATGGATCTTGGCTGGGTAATGTTGTAGAGGTGTTTGGATGTGATTTCGATTGTGTTTGGTAGCCGAAATGTGAGTGTTGAGGAGAGCAGCGAGTTTAGATGTCTTGGTTGAATATATTAATGCATGATGATGCATTAATCCTCTGCTTTGATGTGTTTAAAACAGGGGAGGCATCTTTGGATCCTTGTAGTATTGATCCGGAAGCTTGATTGGTGTTTCGGCGAGCTTGCGAAACGGAATCGGTGAGTGAAGTTTGGTTTTCAGCTTTGAAACCAATGTTTTGAAGGTTTGGGAGTTTAGTTTAAGTCTAAACAACTTAGCTAAGCTCAAGAGTAAGTTTTTGGAAAAACTCTCTTGTTGATGAGCCATGTGTTGGTTGAATGCAAAGTGATTTGTTGCATGTTTAAATTCTGTTTTTGAAAGCATATTTTAGCATGTTTATTGCTGGTTTTATAAGACATGTGTTGAAGGATGCTCAAGGTAAGAGATCCTTGTTTTGTACATTGATAAATGTGGTTTTAATGCATAGTGATGCATGATGATTAATGGCTTTGTTAAATGCTTTAAAATAATGGATTATTGTTGTTAAATGATGTATATTGGCAAGTGATGTCCTGGTTTAAAAGTACTTGAATCGGATATAGTTAGCCGACTATAGGATTGGGTGCACCGTGAATAAAGTCGCCTTAGATGTTGAGGGGTTGTGATTGTACCGTAGACTCCATCCAAGTACACTAACGAGATGGTTAAGAACACCATGGTGGTTAAAAGTCCATGGGTGGGTCTTGTGTTAAGGTCACAATGGTGGTTTAAAGTCCATGTGTAGACCTTGTGTATTGTAAGATCACAATGGTGGTTAAAAGTCCATGTGTGGATCATGTGTTGTATGTCCCGTGATCTCGTTAGTGATGTTATACAACTACCAATGAGTGATGTGGAGGGGTTGTGATTGTACCATAGTCTCCATCACGGGTGTTGAGGGGTTGTGATTGTACCATGCTCCACCTTGATATTGGTAGTGTGTATGAAGCGTGTGGGACAACGCTTGTAATCCGCGTATCCGATTGTCGATTGTGTTTGAATTGGAAAATGGTTGTGATTATCACTTGTAAGCCAATATGACATGTTAATGATTTGAAGCATGAAATGCTTGGTTTATATGCATATGTGCATGATTAAATGATGTTTTGAACTAAAGGTTTGGAAAGGTGTTTTACAAATGCATTATTGTGTTGTTTTAATTGAGCATTCCTCACTAAGCTATATGCTTACGCTCTCTCTCTTTCTTAAACCAATAATGCAGAGCATTGAAGTGCTTAAAGGGGCAGCAAGGTGGTCAAGAATCTAAGTGGGAGCTTAAGCTCATGTATGGTGACAATTTCCATAACTTGTTTAGGTTTTGGCATTTGGCAATGGGGACCTAATGTGTGTTTTTGGGAGATGTTGTGGACTCCCTAAGTTGGTTTTATGCTTTTAATGATGTTGGAACATGTAATGGCCTTTGGTATTTGGTTTTGGTGAATCGATGATTGCATGATTTACTTTTATAGGAAGTATGCCTATAGATTTGGGTTTTTCCTTGAATGTTGTCATGATCATGATTAGTAGATGCTAATGTGTTCCCTAAGTATATATTGACTTGCTGGTATGATTTGAGGGTCATTGGCATATGTTTGATTGGTTGAAAATGAAATAAACCAGAAAAAAATCTGCAATCTGGGCAGCCTGTTTCGGAACAGGTGATACCGTTTCGGAACAGAGGGCCTGAAATGGCCAAGGCGTTCCGAAACGGGCAGAGCCGTTCCGGAACAGATTTGCCACTGCCAAGCCTCGTTCCGCAACGAGTTTCGGAACGGTCCCGCGTTTCGGAACGGTTCAGCCCTGTTCCGGAACACGCGACCGTTGGGCACTGAAATTGATGGTTATATGTTTTGAAATCTTTGCGTTTTGGTCCTGAACCTTGTTTATGCAATTGGATGTGTTTGAGATGCCCGTTTGAGTTGAAATTTGACAGAGAAGCATGAAACATGATTAATTTCATATTGGTAACTTAAAAACTGGTTAAGTCCTCAAAATTTTCAGATTTTGCAATTTGGTCCCTATACTTGTATATTGTGCAACTGAGTCCCAAAATGTTTTCCGTTCGCTGTGATTTTTGAGCATGCTGTTTGTATGAACACCTCTAAGGTTAATATGCATTTAGCAAGACTAAAAAGAAAAAAAAGGGCTGTTAATCAAGGTTGACTTTCGGGTTGACTTTGGTTTTCCCCGTGTAATCTTCGTAGTTCGGGTCAACCGTCTGGGCCGGGCTAAGGGGGTTACATATACTGGCTTAGTGAGCATTAAGCTTGGGTATATTGTTGAAAGAGAAAGCTATATCTTCGGGGTTATGGCAAGAAAATCGTTGTTTTGATGAATGCGAGGAATCCTTCATTGTGTGCTTTAACGTTGGAAGCTAAGGATGAATCTCAGTTACGGGACATTGACACTGTGTGTGAATTACCTGATGTCTTTCTTGATGAACTTCTGGGATTACCCCCAACCCATGAAGTTGAGTTTGGCATTGAAGTGTAACTCGGAGCTGCCCTAGTTTCCATTGCACCATATCAAATTGCAACCGTTGAATTAAAAGAGATGAAAGATCAAATTCAAGATTTGTTAAGTAAAGGCTTTATTCATCGAGCTCTTCCCCTTGGGGAGCACCAGTTCTTTTTCTAAAGAAGAAATATGGTTCTATAAGATTGTGCATTGATTACCGAAAGTTGAATAAGGTAACCATCAAGAATAAATATCCTTTGCCTAGAATAGACGACATGTTCGATCAATTGAATGATGCCTCTATGTTTTTCAAGATTGATTTAAGGTTGGGCTATTATCAAATGAGAGTGAAAGAATGTGACGTACCTTAAACTATCTTCCGTACGTGATATGAACACTATGAATTCTTGGTGATGCCCTTTGGGTTAACCAATGTACCGACAACCTTTATGGATTTGATGAATTGGGTCTTTAGACCCTATCTTGGTAAATTTGTAGTGGAGTTCATAGATGACATACTAATCTATTCCAAGAATGTTGCAGAACACCGAGATCATCTTTGTATCGTGCTTCAAACTTTACGGGAGAAGCAACTGTATGCAAAATTCTCCAAGTGAGAGTTTTGGCTCACCAAAGTTGCATTTCTTGGACATATTGTGTCGATTTCGGGTATCCAGGTGGACCCGAAGAAAATTCAAGCTATTGTAGATTGGCATGCATCGAAGAATATTGGAGAAGTTAGAAGCTTTCTTGGGCTCATTGGCTATTATAGAAGATTCATAAAAGGGTTCTCTATGATAGCCGCTCCATTGACTAAGTTGTTGAGGAAAAAAGCTCCATTTGTTTGGACCGAGGATCAACAATGGAGTTTCGTTCAGTTGAAACAAGTCTTGACTCACGCACCAGTCCTGACCTAACCCGAGTCTGGAAAAGGCTACACAGTTTATAATGATGCATCACATCTCGGGTTAGGATGTGTATTTATGCAAGAAGGCAAAGTCATCGCTTATACTTCAAGGCAACTTAAGCCGCACGAGATGAATTGCCCTACTCCTGACCTTGAGTTGGCTGCAATTGTCTTTGTATTGTAAATCTGGAGACATTATCTCTACGGAGAAAAAATGTTATCTCTTCACCGACCATAAAAGCCTTAAGTACATGTTGACCCAAAAAGAGTTAAATATTCGGAAATGAAGATGGATGGAACTCCTTAAAGATTACACTCTCATCATCGATTATCATATGGGCAAGGCCAACGTTGTAGCTGATGCACTCAGCCGCAAACCTTTTCCTGGTACGTTTTGTCAATGAATATTGGGTTATATGTATTGAGTGGTACATTGGCTCATTATAATGTCACTGTATTGTAGCCCCTCAAGCAATTAATGCTCACTTCCGACTTCGGAAGTATCGTTGCCTTGTATATGAACTTCAAGTTCAGTATACTATCATCCTAAGAATCAATGCTTTACAAGAGCAAGATCCTGAACTTCAATCCATTGTTTCTAAGCTATCAGATAATCCTGACTTTAGAATTAATTCTAAAGGGCTTTTATGTTTCTGTGACCGGATCTGTGTACCTAATGATGAATCTCTTCACACTAACATCCTTATTGAATCTCATTTGAGTTTATTCTCCATTCACCCTGGATCTGTGAAGATGTATAAGGACCTTTGTGAACTGTATTGGTGGCATGGAACGAAGCAGACCATAGTCGATTTCATATCTAAATGTCTCACGTGCCAACGTGTTAAGGCAGAGCATCGCGTTCCCATCGGATTGTTGCAACCTATCAATTTACCGCAATGGAAGTGGGAAAAGATCGCCATGGATTTTGTTAGTGGTCTACCTTTAACTCTTGAAAAACATGATGCCATATAGGTCATTGTAGATCGTTTCACCAAGTTAGCTCATTTCATACCGGTTAGAATGGACTACGGTCTTCCTAAATTAGTTAAATTGTACATCAAGAAAGTGATTCGACTCCACGGAGTACCTAAGTCCATCATCTCTGATCGAGATCCCCGTTTTGCATCTCGATTTTGGAGAACCTTGCAAGGAGCTCTGGGCACCATAGTTAATCTTAGCACAACCTTCCACCATCAATCTGATGGCCAGTCAGAAAGGGTAATAAAAATTTTGAAAGACATGCTTCGAGGCATTGTATGGAAGACGATGATGGGCACCATTGTGTTGGTCTAAACTCGGTGAAGGAAAAATGTTGGGCCCTAACTTACTTCGGAAGACTGAAGAACGAGTTACCGTTATTCACGATCGCTTGAAAGCTACCTTTGACTGACATAAGGCCTATGTCTATCTCAAAAGAAAGGACATTGAGTATGAAGTAGGGGAGAGAGCCTTCTTTAAAGTTTCTCCATGGAAGAAAGTTTTGAGGTTTGGTAAGAAAAGGAAATTGAGTCCCCGATTCATTGGACCTTTTGAAGTCATTGAAAAAGTTGGTCTTTTGGCATATCGATTATTGTTACCTTCAGAACTGAGTAAAATCCATGATGTCTTCCATGTATCAATGCTTCGGAAGTACCGTTCCGATCCTTCACACATTGTTGAACCTGAGTCTGTATAGATTCAACCAAACTTGTCCTACGAGGAAGAACTAGTTCAGATTCTTGCAAGGGAAGTTGTAAACCCAAAATTGATTTTGATATAACAATTTACCTTAAGGACTAAATTGTAAAACAATAAAATTTTAACTATTTTCAAAGACTCACAATTTGACAAGCCATTTTGAACCAAATACTATTTCAAGTCAAAACACATTAAAAGGGTTCAAATTCTCTAAGTGTTTTCAAGCCAAAAAACAACAAAATGCTCATGCGTATCGATACCCATAGGCGTACCGGTACGGTTTTTCAACACTGGAATTTTAATCATTCATAGCGTACCGATACTGTTTAACCCCATATCGATACGATATTCATATGGGCAAGACATTAAGCTATAGCGTATCGATACACATCGGGACCGTATCGATACAATTTTCATATAAAAAATATTTTTTTGCTATAGCGTGCCGATACGGTATGTCACTATATCGATACGGTATGGTGACCTTTGCAAAAATCTTGGCATTTAATATTTGAACGTTGGATTGTTAGTTATTGGAATCCAAAATTTTAAATGGTCGTTCAATGGCATCGATACGCTAAGGTAGTGTACCGATACGCTTTTTAGCAAAACTCAATTTAGGATTCCAGTGAGCAAAATCCATATCGATACGACATTTCGTATCGATATGCCCCTTAATACCGTATCGATACGTCTTATTTTTCAATCACAATGGCTCTTTCTTCTTTGAGACAAGTACCGATATGCCCACGAACCGTACTGATATGGTAGGTTGTTAAGGAGCATTTATTGCGGGAAATTACAGCCCAACGACTAGATTAATGACCTCAACCATCCAAACGGCTAGAAATCAGTGCAATGGTATAAGAACAAGTCTCAAATGCTACAACAACAACTATTGAGCCTTCAAGCAACATCAAACCATTCAAATCCAAACCTTGAGCCTTTTTAGAGTCATATCTTTGTACCCAACTCAATTGAGTCTTTTATTGTAATTTTTATTGAGAGTTTGGGGTGTGATTAATTGTATTTGGGTAAACATCAACCTTTGAGAGGTAATTGTAAGGTTTACAAAATTCCTTCTTTGTAAAGAGTGTGTTGGATTAAGCTTTGGGTAGAAAGCTAAATCAATGTTGTAAGGTTTCCTCCTCATCCTAGAAAAGGGGAAGAATCAATTAGTGGATTGGTTGAAAATCCTTAGTGGGAGCTGAGGTAGTGGAGGTAGAGTTCATTTAGGAACTTGAACCACTATAAATTGCCTTGTGTCCAATTTTTCATTCATCTAATTTCTCCATTCAAATTTTAATCGCCAATTCAGCTCTCTTGGCCATTTACAATCGGTTGATCAACTCAACAATTGGTATCAGAGCTACACTCATTGGAAGGATTACAACCCTCTTGAGTCGATTCTAGGAGAGTTTGATCAACAACAACTTGAAGCAATGGCATCCACCTCCGCCCCCAACCTCCACGAGTCTCAATCCACCACCAAACCACCATTCTTTAATGGGGATAACTACCCATATTGGAAGAATCGGATGCGACTCTTCATCAAATCCAACGACTACATGGTATGGGACGTTGTAGAAGACGAACCAAGCATTCCTATGAAGAGAGATGGTGAAGGAAGATTAGTTCCAAAGATCAAAGCCGAGATAACCGACGACGATAGAAGAAGGTTGCAAGTCAATGATAAAGCCTTGCATATGATCTTTTGTGCTCTCGGTCTTGATATCTATTCAAAGGTATCTTCCATCGAAAGCGCCAAGGAAGTTTGGGATACTCTTGAGACCACATATGAGAGAACTAACGATGTTAAAAAGACGAAGATCGGGCTGCTCAATTTAAGCTATGAAAATTTAATAGATAGAACCCGATGAAAACGTCTCCAAGATGTTTGATTAGTTCTCGATCATCATCAACGGATTAAAGGGCTTCGGTGAAGCCATTCCCGAAGACAAGCTAATTTGGAAACTCTTATATTCTCTTCCAGAATCTTGGGATGGAAAAAGAATGGCAATCATCAAAGCTAGAGATGTGAAGACTCTCAATCTTGATGCCCTTGTTGGATCTTTACTCACTCATGAGATCATGAAACAAGGGAGGGAAGAAGAGAAGAAGGCTGAGAAGAAGAAGGTTGAAAATAAGAGGATTGGAATTACACTTAAAGCTTCATACAACGATAGCGATTCTAGTGAAGAGGAATATTAGGAGATGGCCATGTTGGCCAAAAGATTCACACGATTCATTAAGTCCAGTAGAGGAAGAAAATTCAATAGAAAAGGGGATGTAACACCCTAATTTTCTCATAAAATTAAAATCCCTAATATTTAAATCCCAAAAATTGTAACACCCTAATTTTCTCATAAAATTAAAATCCCTAATATTTTAAATCCCCAAATTGAAACCCTAATTTTTAGGAATTTGAATTAGAAAATCTAAATGAATTTTAGGGGCTAAATTGTGAATTTTAGGGTTTTTGGTGACCTAATTGAATAAAAATAAACCTTTTGGGCTAATTTGAAAGGCGGGCTAAAGTTGGACCCTTTAATGGGTAATTTACCCAAAAATCTTAGGGTAAAAACCCATTTTGACTCTTCACATTCTAAAAAGATGGGTTCAGCTGCAAAAACCCTTAATTTCTCTCTTACGTTCGTCCTATAGCATCCCCACACCCACCGTTGTCCGATTAAGCTCTGGTTAGGGCTCCACCGTCATCCGTTCGCCGTTCTGAGGGCACCGACGTGCTCGCCGTTGCCGCGCGATCAAAACCCAGGCTTGAATTTGTGTGTTCGCCGTCATCTTCGCCGGAGAAGGAGAGGTCGAAACCTTCATCTTCTTCGCATGCCGCTGCCCTTTCCGTCGTTCTCTTTCGTTGTCGTCTTAATCCGTTTGGGTAAGCGTTGTTTTTTCACTGTTGGTTGTGTATTGGATCATGGGATGTGTGTGGCGTTCATTTTTTGTGTAAATCGGCCGAAGAAGTGTCGATATCAGTCGTCGAGGTGTGGCTGCCGGTGAGTCGCGCCGTCAAGGGTTGTAAACCATAGTAACTAGATCTGGTAAGGTGATAGGGGAAGGGGTTCAGGCTGTGTGAGGTACTGGGTTCTAACCTAAATCAGTTTTGAGCCCAAATGTGTGTGGGAGTTGGTTTGGACCGAGCCCACATTTGGATCCCAAGTGAGAGAGGACCAAACCGGCTTGGGCTGGACCGATTGCATCTGAACCAACCCGTGAATTAGGACAGGTGGGCTGAACCATAATCTTTGAACCAAACCAGACCGTTAGAGTGCAGTTTGAACCGAACCAGGTGACATCTAGATGACGTCATCTGCTGATGCAAGGGATGCTGTAAGTTGCTGACGTCAACATTGACTGGATGATATCAGCAGTTTGACTTTGACTTTGGTTGTTGACTTTGATCGTTGACTTTTTTAGTTAAAAGTCATCCTTTATATTTTTCGACGCCCGGTTCTTGATTCGCAGCCCGTTTTTCCAATTTCGATCTCGAACGACCTTTTTTTGACCCTTTGAATTATTTTATGCTTAATTTGAAAACTGTATATTCAGAATTCTAAATCGAGTTATTTTTGCATTCAGGTAATATCGATTTGGACACCGAGATTCTTCCACCTCCTCCGCCTGGTCGACCTTCTTTGTCTCAACCTTCGAGTTCTGCACGTATGAGAATTTAAATAAATTTCTGTTAGTAGATTGTACCATAGTAGTAGAGAATTTTGACTTAGTAAACCTTTGTAGGCGTCGATCCTGTTTCGCCTGCTTCTAGATCTTAGCGTGGGAGACGTCACTCTCGACGTTGAGTTGTTCGCTATCTGAGGTGTGTTCTCTGCTTGTGCTATACTATATGTGTTGTGTGATGTTTGACTGTGAAATATGTTGTTGCTATGTGATGTTTGGCTGTAAAATATGTTGTGATCTGGGCTATGTGATATGTTGTGATCTGGGCTATGTGATATGTTGTATGTCATTCTGTTAATCATCATACATCGGAATCTGAATAGTTAATTATCAGACTAAATGCTCATGCATTTTCGGACTAATGATGTTGCATTCGGATTGAAATCGGAACATTCATGTCATATCATTCGGGTGGGAAATGTACGATGGAAGTTCTGTGGTTTTATCCTTCGGGCTGAATTCCACTTCGGATCAGTGGTTCCACCCTTCGGACTGAGTTCCACTTCGGATGGTGACGATGTAGAGAGTGGTTCAAGGGAACCTTACTCATCGGACGATGATGTAGATGGGTACATGACATAGAGTTAAGTGCATCGTGCCATGCATATCTGCGTATTTGATTGTCTGTTGATTTGACTTGTGATTGTATGATACATGAGATACTCTGATTTTCACACTTTAGAGACACACTGAGCTTAATAGCTGACTTCCCCTTAGCTTCTATTTCAGATTCTCAGACATAGGAGTTTGGTACTTGGAGGACCACAGTTATTAGATTTATTACTGTTTTAGTATGGATATTCTTAGTTTCCAGTTTTATTTCGATTATCTCATTATTTGGGATTTTTACGTAAACTCGATTATTTTTATTTGGGATTTTAAAACTGTTTAGCATGCATGGGAATTTTTAATTTGATACTTTGCTACTTGTTTTGGATTATTTTATCTATACGACTGCGTTTTCAAAATATGAATTTCAATGTTAAACGACACCGTTTTAAATTAATATATTGAGTATTAATTTTTGGAAACCTAATAAGTAATTACTTGAGGGTCACGATTTCAACCTGACTTCCTAGATTCGGCCCATAACCCTTGGGACTTCAAGAATAGGAGTAAAGAAGAAGAGAAGGACCAAATCATTTGTTATGAGTGCAAGAAGACCAGCCATATCCGATCTGAGTGCCCTTAATTGAGAAAGAAAATCTTTGGAAAGAAGAACAAGCTCAAACCTCAAGTGACAACTTGGAGTGATGAGGAGTCATCTGAAGAGGAGGAAGAAGTGGTCAACCTTTGTCTCATGGCCTTTGAGGAGGAACCAATGGATTATATGATGCCTATGATGAGTTACAAGATGTTTATGACGAGTTGGTTGAAAATACAAAAAGTCTATTTTGAAAAATAAGAAAAATATTTCCTATTTGAAAAATCAAAATGAGTCTCTTTCAAAAACCAATTTCGAATTGAAAAAGAAGATTTTGTATTTAAATAATCTTTCAAATGATCTCAAAAAGAAAAATCTTGATTTAGAAAAACTTCTTTCCGATTTTCAAGATTATCACACCAAGGAGGTAGATAATCTTAAAACTTCTCTTACCATTGGGAAGAATGATTTTGAAAAATGAAGTTCTTAAAAAACCCAATATGTTAAGAGAAAACCATTTTACCCAAACTAAAATTTTCATTAGATAAAATATGTGATGCTTGTGCTAAGGGTAAACAAAAGAGAACTTCATTTAAACCCTTTAATGATGTTTCGACTAGTAGGGTATTACAACTAATCCACATGGATTTATTTAGGCCTATTAGAACTATGAGCTTGGGTGGTAAGTCATATGCATTTGTATTGGTAGATGACTTTTCTAGATATACTTGGGTTCTATTCTTAAGTACTAAGGATGAGGCTTTAGAAAATTTTATTACATTTACAAATATTACCCAAAATGATCTTGATCATAAAATTTTACACATTAATAGTGATCATGGAACCAAATTTCAAAATATGGGTTCTGAAGATTTTTGTAATGAAAATGGTATTAGCCATAATTTTTTGGCTCCTCGCACTCCTCAACAAAATGGTGTAGTTGAGAGGAAAATAGAACTTTAGAAGAAATGACTAGGACTATGCTTTGTGAAAACAACTTACCTAAGTATTTTTGGGCGAAAGCCACTAATACGGCTTGTTATATTATTAATAGAGTAATGATTATGCTTATTTTAAAGAAAACACCTTATGAGATTTTAAAATCCGAAAGGCCTAACATTAGCTATTTCTACGCCTTTGGTTGAAAATGTTTTGTTTTAAACAATGGAAAAGACAACTTAGGTAAATTTGATGCTAAAATTGATAAAGCAATATTTTTGGGTTATTCTCTAAACTCTAAAGTCTACTGTGTATTTAATAAAAATAACTTTGGTTGTTAAAGAGTCTATACATGTTGTTTTCGATGATAACCTCCTTCCGAGGAAGGAATCTTGTGATGATAATGATGTAGGGATCATTGAAGCCATTGATGGAGGACAAACATAAAAGGTGGATGAGATTCCAACCAAAGAATAAAATGCACAAGATCCACCTCTTGATGTCTTGAAGGACTTGGCTCTTGAGGAAAAGGAGGTGACATACCCAAGGGAGTTTAACTATGTCAAAAGTGGTGAAATCTTGGGTGATCCATTCAAGGGGGTAACTACTAGATCCTCTCTCAAACTAATGAACCATGTTGCATTTATTTCATGCATTGAGCCTAAAAATATCAAAGAAGCATTAAAAGATGATTTTTGGATTTTGGCCATGCAAGAAGAACTTAATCAATTTGAAAGAAGTATGGACATTAGTTGTAAGGCCTACTAATCAATCTACTATAGGAACTAAATGGGTTTTTAGAAATAAACTAGATGGGAGTGGTAACATAGTGAGAAACAAGGCTAGGTTTGTTGCTCAAAGTTACACTCAAGAAGAGGGAATTGATTTTGATGAAACATATGCACCCGTAGCTAGAATGGAAACTATTAGGATGCTTCTAGCATTTGCATGTTACCATGATTTCAAGCTTTTTCAAATGGATGTAAAAAGTGATTTTCTAAACGGTTTTATAAATGAAGAAGTGTATGTTGAACTACCACCGGGTTTTGAGGAGCCTAAATTTCCAAATCATATTTTTAAATTAACCAAAGCTCTTTATGGTTTAAAACAAGCTCCTAGAGCTTAGTATGAAAGACTTTCAAACTTAGTAGTGCAAATTTATGTTGATGATATCATTTTTGGTTCTACTAATGAATGTTATTACAAAGAATTTTCTAAGCTAATGCAAGGTGAGTTCGAGATGAACATGATGAGGGAGCTCTCATTCTTTTTGGGGCTCCAAATCAAACAAAGGAAGGATGTCACCTTCATCAATCAAGCAAAGTACGTGAATGATATGCTCAAGAAGTTCAGCTTGGAGAATGTGAAGCCTCAAGCCCCTCCTATGAGCTTTTCTATAAAGCTTGACAAAGATGAAGGAGGTAAGTGTGTCGATTCTAAGCTTTATAGATTTATGATAGGTTCTTTGCTTTACCTTACCACAAGTAGACCGAATATTATGTTTAGTTTTTTCTTGTGTTCTAGGTTCCAAGCTAGTCCAAAAGAATCACACTTAGTATCCATTAATAGAATTTTTAGATACCTTAGAGACACACCTAACTTAGGTCTTTGGTATCCTAAGGATTCTTCCTTTAGCCTTCATGCTTATTCGGATGCGGATTATGAGGGATGAAAGATAGATAGGAAAAGTACCTTCGGAACACGTCAATTCTTAGGTAGTATGCTCATATCTTGGTTCTCTAAGAAACAAAATAGCGTAGCCTTATCTACCATCGAAGCGGAGTACATATCCTTACGGAGTTGTTGTGCTCAAGTCTTTTGGATGAAGCAACATATCTTAGATTATGATGTTCAAGTAGATGCAATACCCCTTAGGTGTGGCAACACTAGTGCCATTTGTCTCACTAAGAATCCCATCCAACACTCTAGAACCAAAATATAGAAATTAGATATCATTTTATAAGAGACCATGTTTTGAAAAATGATGTTGTTCTAGAATATGTTGATACCTTGAACCAATTAGCGGATATATTTACCAAACCTTCAAATAAAGAGTGTTTTTGGAACCTTAGGAGAGAGTTAGGTTTAACTAGCCTTTCTTGACCCTTTTAGGTCCCAAATGGTCAAAAATTTTGCTTGAAATTGGTTGATATTCATGCTTATGTTAATTTGTCTCATTCTGCTTCTATGCATGTTGCTAGGGGGAATATGCATTAATTTTAGTCAATAAATCTTGCTCATATGCCATTCACATGCATTTACGGATGCTTAAAGTTGGATTTTTGGACTTGAAACTGTCTAAAATGCACTTTCTGGTAATGGCGTATAGATACGGTTTGAGGCGTATTGATACGAGTTCGTCAATGGGAAGTGATACATGTCAAACTGTATCGATACAGTCACACATATCGATAAAGTATTGAAAATTAATTTAAAATTAGGGTAAGGTGTATCGATACGCTCTACAAGTTTACCGATACGGTTTCGGCGGAAACTTAAAATTGGGCCTTTAAATGTAAAATCACTTTTACATTAAAACTTCCCCTATTTTTCTCTCTAAACCCTAGCCGAAAATACTTATAAAACCCCCCTCAATCTCTCAAATTCTTCGTGTTAAACTTCAAATGAATTGTGGGTTTTTAAATAACACATCAAAGCCAAGCTTTGTTAGCAATCTTGTGCATTCTCATCACCCCATTCATCCATTCTCATAACTCAAGGTATAAACTTTTTTCCTTATTTTTCTTTTTAATTTTTGTTTGATTTTATTCGTTGTTTTTAATTAATTTTTGTATAAAACATATACATATGATATGGGTTTTCAAGTTTTTACAAAAACTTTTCAAAATTTCAAAATTTTTCATTCGAACATAATTTTATACTGTATATTTTTATAAAATGTTTTTCAAAAAAAATTCACCAAAATTTTCTTTTATAATTGTATATATTTTTAACATTAAATTATTTTTCAATACCTTGAATTATTGGAACTTATTGTTGGATTAAATGAGATGATAATTGCATACATATTCGATTTGTTTTGATGTTTTCAGGATTATGACACCCAAAAAGAGAGCGAAACGATACTTAGCCTCTACATCTTCCGATCCTATCGAAGACGATGAGGGAAATCCTAAACCTAATCTCCCTTACATAATCCAAAATAGTTTTCCACGCCCTTCGGACTTGTCACGTTATAAACTATTCCAAGGATTTACTCTTAGGGAAGAACGAGTCGTGTCAATCCCATTTTTGAACTCTGAACGTTTTAAATTTGAATATCTTCTTTTGTTTCAAAGATGGAAATTTATGAAATTTTTGAACCTAAATCCTATTTTATGTCGAAATTTGGTCATAATTTTCTTTTTAAATGCCAAATACATTCATGATGCACAAAGGGGACTTGTTGTTGTTATAGAGTCTCATATTATGGGCACAACTTTTTGAGTCGATCAAACCGTTCTTTGCAATGCTTTTGGTTTTGAAAATGTCAGGATTGATGATGAAAATTCTTTAGGTCACAGTCCTCTTGGTTCCGTCAATGTTTTAAATGCCCAAGACCGTATACTTCATCTCAAAATTTCATGGTTTATTCGTCCCTCAGGTGGGAAATTTTCAACTATTCGTCAAGTTGATGATTTTTGGCTTAGGTGTTTTCGTGAGGGTAAGCACCCTAATCTTTGTCAAATTATGTTTTCCGATCTTGTCTACCTTTTTCAACACCATCACACCGATCAAGTCAAATCTATTTACTATTAAACGGCGTTGAGTCATTTGTTTCACTCCCTCAAGCTAGATTGTACCCATGACTATCCCGAACCCCTTGGCCTACCCATAAATGAGTGTTCCCTCACTCGTGCTCACTTTTCCTATATCAACAATGAATGGGTTCGTGTTTGTAACATCCCGGTTTAGGGTCTAGAAGATCGGGTGAAGTATTCGAGGTCTGAAAGACCGGTGTTGGGAGTTGTGAGTGAGTTCAGGGAAAGTTGTTCTCGGAGGTTGGGAAAAATATGAGACAAATCTCTAAAATCCTTAATAAACATGTTTAAGGTTTTGGTAAAAACAATTTTGGAAAAATGCTTTCCGAACCGTGACATTTTGGTTTAGTGACCAAATTGTAAAGTTTGTAAAATCTGTTTTAGTGACCATTTTGTAAAAGAGTCAAAACACTGAATCTTGAAGGAGCTATTTTGGCTGGGCCAATATGGTTATTAACCCCTTTATTTTGACTATCCAAATATTTCAAAATAGATTTCATGATTTAATTAAAATAAGCTTTATCTATTATCTCATTTTACGTCAAAAACCATTTTCAAGCTTTCTCATCTTCTCTCTTCAGCCAAACAGCTCTTGAGCTTGATTTTCACAAGGTAAAAGTATTTTCTTATTAATCTAATATTGCTAAATGGTTCTCCTACTTTGATTTCCTAAAACCCAAGCTTATTTCATTGTTTTTCTCAAGGAATTTTTCCAAACAAGGGGAAATAGCTAGCATTGGGGTGAGCAAAGTGATTTTCCTCTAATGTAAGGTTCTTTAATGAAATTCCCATGCTTTGATTCTTTTAAATGCTAAGGTTTTGTAATCTTGTGTTAATCATAATGGAACTTGGAAAATTGATGAAAATGAGCTCTTGGTAAGATTTTCGGGTAAGATCTGTTATTGCTGGGTTTGTTGATGTTATTACCTTTGTTTTGATGTGGTTTTTGAGTTGAGATGTTGGATGATTGATAGGAATCCAGAAATTGGGTTGGGTGTTGAAGTTTGAAGTGGAAAAAGTGAGTTTTTGGGTGGATTTTGAGGTAAATCGATAGCTGGTGTTAATATGATGTTGGGTTGATATTTTTAGATGTTTATCTATGTGTTTTGATGTTATCTAATGCTGGGTTTTGCTGGAGGTTTTCCGAATTGAGTTTTTTGATGTTTACGGCTTGTATCAGATATGTTTGATAGGTGTTTTGATTGAGTATTTGAATCTCTACTTTCCAAAGACATTAAGCTATAGCATATCGATACAAATCAGGACCATATCGATACATTTTTCATACAAAAAATTCTTTTCTATAGCGTGCCGATACGGTATGTCACCGTATAGATACGATATGCCGACCTTTGCAAAATAGTAGAAATTGGAAGTTTGGAGGATAAATCATAGAATACCGAGAATTGAAGGACAAACCTTGCGATTAGCCCATCCCCAATTATAATTTCCACATATGTGGGGCTCTCTAATGAATTTCCTTCATTGGAAGGAAAGCTCCCTAATTAAACAAGTGAATGGCCAAAGATTGAAGGCTTACCCGACACTAAACTTAAGTAAGCATCTCTATCTTCACCATCTTCTTCCTTTATCAAGTTAAGCAAGCACCTCCATTGGAGAGTGGACTTAAACTTAGTTTTATCGAATCATTGTTATTAAAACATTGTCTTTGATCGGGTAAGCTATTCCCCTCAAACTATTGTCGATGCTCATGAATGTTTTGGGCATAATCTCAAATTAGGTTTTGGCCATCCATGGAAATTCTTAGTTAATAGATATATTGAGCTTAGATATCAATTTTGATATCGTTATTCTAGTTACAATATCATGATATTGTTTTTAACACTCTCCTATTGTTTCCCTAGCTCAAGAAGTTGAAAGGGAGCATCCACCAAATTCACCGAGAGTTAGGAATAAAGGAGTTGTCATCTGATAGCCGTAAACGCTTCGAAATATCAAGGTGAGTGTAGTCAGAGTCTCGGGAATAGGCGAGGAGCCTTCCCGAATTCATTATTGTCAAATTTAATTTAATCACTAACATTGTCCCTAAAGATATTGCTTTGGATTGATAAACAGACATATTGGTAAGATTCTGTAAGTGTGGTAAGTACATCAATCATGGATATTGTCATTGTCCTCGTGTATCTGAATTGATATAGTAATTGCTATCAAAATATGGTAAATGAAACATTGGTCATTGAAATTGCCATTGAGATCGTAGATATTGATATTATAACATTGCTTATAGATGGAAACATTGAAACATTGATCATTGAATTTATCATTGAATATTGAATATTGATGTTGTCATTGAAACCTTAGATTCGAAAGGACATTGGATACAATTGGCATGCCATATAATTCATGAGCTCAGTGTACGGGTGGACTACGGTCTGAGGGCTACGACCTATATTGATTTGGCGAGACAGAGGGATGTTATGGTATTGCTCATTGGCGAGGCGGAGGAATTAGACTACTTATTGATTTGGTGAGGCGTAGGAATTTGTGTATCCATTATCTTGACTCGATCCAAGGCTTAATAAGGAAACAAGAGGAAATTTGATATTGAATATGAACATTGCATTGATAATATAGATTCATTGCATTAATGTTGTTTAATGCTTGGTTTAGAATTGCAATCCATTCTTTTAATGTTGCTTAAGACTACCTCACTTAGACTTTGCAAGTCTAATGTATTCAATTTCCATGCATTTCGGGTTAAAGAATTATTGTTTTTGAAGATCAGGGAAGTTGGAGATTGACAAGTCACAACAAGCCACAAGTAATGTATTTTGTCTTTATGAACTCCTAGAATGGTGGCAAAGTGGTTGAAAAATTCATAGGGGACTCTTTTGGTATGTTTATAATATGAGTGGTTTGTAATAGTGTATATGACCCTAAAAAAACTTTTGAGTCAGGGTAAAAATGGCTTAAATGGCATAAGTGGCACAAAAAGGTAAAAACCTAGTAAACGGATTCGAATTACCTTAAAACTTTACATACTGGTAGATTATTATATTAAAATGTTGTGCGTAAAGTTTCATTGTATTTGGACATCGTTCGATATGTCAATTTGAATAAAAACCAGCAAAATTCTGTCATTACAGGTCAGACTGTATCGGTGTAACGCCCTGGTTTTGGGCATAGGTGTTTTAGACATCGGATCGGGTTAAGTGAACCGGTCGAAAATGGTGCGAATCGTATTAGGTGGTTCAGGGAAATCAAGGTTCGGGATAGGATAAAAATATGACAAAAATTGTTAAAATCCTCTAAAATCATTTTTAAGAGGTTGGTCAAATCAATTTGCAAAATGGGTTTTGTAAGTGGTACATTTTGGGTAGTGACCAAAATGTATAGTTTTAAAACTGTGGGAAAATGCAATTTTTGAAAGGAGAGTCAAAATCTTAGAATTTTTAGGGAGCTTTTGTGCAATTTAACCTTTCCTCAATTTGACATGTGTTTTAAGTGGTTTTTAAATAAATAGTTTTATTTGACTTTTATTTAATTAATAGGTAAATTAGATAATTTGGGAAGTTTCATTCATGCAACTAGTTTTTCAACTCTCATTTCAGCCAAACACATTTCCCAATCTCTTTTATCCAGATTTCTTTTCTCTCAAACTCTCTTTCTCATTTCTAAAGATTCTTCGTATTTTTCTTCAAGATTTTGAAAGATAAACTTGTCAAATTGCTAGAAAGGCAAGGATTGGAGGTAAATCCCGTTCTCAACCTCTAATCAAGGTTCTTTATTGAAATTCTCAAGATTATTGACTCTTCAATGATGATTTTTATTGAGTTTTAATGGTATTTTGATTTGAGATTGAAATCTTGTAAAATGATGCTTTAATTTCCAATTTTCGTAATGATTATGATGTGATCTGTTCATGATTGGTTTTAATCAAGTTTTAAGTTAATCTTGATGTTGAAAATGAGTTTTGACAATATAGATCCCGAAATCCTTGAGTTTTATGATAGTTTTAGTTGAGTTTTTGAAGTGATTTGATGGGTATATGTTTCCTGGAGGTATAAGGAAGGGTTTAGGGTTTTTTTAGATGTGATTTGATGAATATTAATGGTTGGAAGTGATGATTATTGGGTGGGCTTGGTTTAGGAGGCAATCGAATGAGTTTTCAGTTGTTTCAGATGGGTAAATTGTTGTAGTTTTGTTGGGCAACGAGTTTGTGTTTAGTTGCTAGAGTTGGAATGCATTTTAATGCATTAGATCTCTGTTTATGATGCTCTAAAAGAAGGGGACATTGATCCAGAAGCAAGCGAAGCAATTTTGGAAGCTTCAGACGAGTGATCTTTGCGTCGGTAACCGAAGTTTCGCGTATCGGTGAGTGGAAAAGAGTTTTCTAGCTTTGAAATGTTTTGAACGTGGTTTTGGGAGCTTAGTGTAAGTTTGAAACACTTAGCTAAGCTCGAGAGTAAGTATATCGAAAGTCTCTCTCGGATTGTGCTATGTTTTGGTTTAAAATGCACTTGAATTAAATGTGGTTTAATTATTGTTTTAAAGCATGATTTGAGCATTGATGTTGCTGGTTTTAAATGTCATTTTGTTAAGGATGCACATGGTAATTGATCCTTGGGTTTATATGATTTATGTAATTGGTTTTAAGCAAGTTATTGCTTGTGGAAATGGCATTGTGGTTTATGCTTGTAAAACAGTGAATTGATGTTGGCAAGTGATGGTAAATGGTTTTGGTTACTTTAATCGAATATAGTTAGCCGGCTATAGGATTGGGTGCACCGTGAATAAAGCCGCCTTGGATGTCAAGGGGTTGTGATTGTACTGTACACTCCATCCAAGTATCCTAACGATTAAGGTTAATGTTACAACGGTTGATGGTCTAATCCCGTGTGTGGATCTTTTGGTTTGTGTCCCGTGCTCTCGTTAGTGAAATTATACAACTATTGTAACGCCCTGGTTTTGGGCCTAGGTGTTTTAGAAGTTGAATAGGGCCGGTCAAGAACGGTTCGAATCTTTAAGGGAGGTTTAAGGAACACCTAGTTCGGGATGCTTTTAAAATATGGAAAAATATCTAAAAATCCTCATTTATTAAATTAAAGGATATGGTGAAGACAATTTTACAAAATGTGATTTGGAAATACTACATTTCGGTCTAGTGACCAAATTGCAGTTTTTGCAAAAGTTGACTAGTGACTGTTTTGTAAAAGATTGAAACTTTGAATATTTAAGGAGCTAATTTTACCAAAAGTTGAATTTTTCATAACTACCTTACGTTAGTTTTCTCTCATTTCATTTTCTCTCAATTTCCACTAAGCCAAACACAATTCCCTCACCAATTAACCTTTGATTTTTCATTCCTTTTACTAAGATTTCATTCTCCTAAGGATTCCCGATCTTTACATCATCAAAACCTTTTGTTTTTACATTTTATTTTTAAGAAATCTTGCCCAAATTGAGGAGAAATCAGCCATTAGAGGGGAGACATCTTTGGATGCTTTTGGCGTTGATCCGGAAGTGCCGAAAGCCTAGATATCGTTTCGGCAAGCAAGCGAAATGTAATCGGTGAGTGCGAATGGTTTTAGAAGTCCTTGAGGGACAAATAAATAAGGTTTGGGGATTTCAGATTGGTTTGAAACACCATCCTAAGTTCGGAAGTAAGTATGGCTAGATTTGCTCTCAAGTATGTGGTTGATGCCCCTAAATGCTTTTACATGCTCTTGTTTTGAGATAGACAAATTCCTACTGTTTTATGCATGTTTTGTAGCTCATGATGCTTTGTAGAGTTTTCATGAGATAGCATGTTGTATTGAAGAGTTTTGAGATTTTTATTTAATGCAAAGCATGAGATATGGTTTTGAAATGAGATGAGAAAGATTTGAGAAATGTTGCATCAAATCAGTAGGTGAGATGATGATTTTAATATAATATATTGGAAGAAATGATGAGATAATTACCGAATATAATTAGTCGACCAATAGGATGAGTGTGCACTATAAACTAAAAATTCGTACGTGCTCTTTGGAGTCGGGCAATGGGGGTAGTGCCATCCCGATCCAAAGTGAGAATCCGATGATGAAAGATACCATCGGGGTAGGACTTGGAGAAATACCCAAGCTTTATGGCGAAGAGAGATACCGCCATGAGAAACCGGTGATGTGAGATTCCACCGGGGTAGGACTTAACCTTTAGTCAAGCTAATCCGTATATCTGAGTAAAGATGTAATATGAAATGCCAATATATAAAATTGTATTTGATTCACATGTACCAAATGTTGAGATGATTTATGCTATGAGAAATGCATATGAGATTTATAGTATGAAATGCTTTAATTTTCATTAAGCATGTGTTTGGCTTTGCCATGAGATTTGCATTGCATGAGATTTGCATTGGTTTAATGCATGATATAGAGTAAAGGTACATGTGTTTTCAAATGGAGGGTTGCTTTGAAATGGTTTTCAAGCATGAGATAGAAAGAGCATGTTGTAGTAAATGGTTTTTGAGATAGAGTTTTAAAGATGCATTGTTGTGTTGGTTTTCTTAGAGCTTGCCTCACTAAGCAAATGTTCTTACGCTCTCTTTTACCAACAATGCAGATAATTGAGACGTTTTGGGCAGCAAGGAGGCTAAGAAAATCCAAGGAAGTGAGAATCTCATGTATGGTGATGTTTTCATATGCTTTAGTTGTGATATTTGACAATGGGGACCTATATTTGGTTTTGGGAGATGTGTTTTGAATTCCCTATGTTTGTGGCAAGTTTGATATGGTTTTTTTGAAGTGTGTAAATGGCCTATATGGTTTGGTTTGAGGCTTGAGGCTTTTATATGGTTTATGTGACTAGGGAACATGCCTGTAGACTTATTGATCATATGGTTGATGCCATGCTTTAGACTAAGCCTCATATTTGTGATCTCTGATGTTTAATCATGTTGTTAGTGTGATATGGTATGATTTGGGATGTGTTTGAATGTGTAAAGATGTGAAAAACCAGAAAAATGTATAGTTGTAGGGCAGGGTGTATCGAAACACCCTTAACTGTTTCGGAACAGGGGCCTGAAATGGTCATAGTGTTTCGGAAAGGGTAAGAGTGTTTCGGAACACTATAGCTACTGGAGAACCATGTTTCGATACGAGTTTCGAAACGGGATCGAGTACCAAAACAGTCAGTCCAGTTTTGATACGACCGTTTCGATACAAGGTTCAGCGTTTCGAAACACTCGACCGTTGGACTGCATTTTGAATTGTTCCAAGTTCTTGTTTCTTACATTTTAGTCATTGATGATTGTGGATGCAATTGGTTGGGTTTGGAATGTCTAATTAAGTTGATATTTGACAGAGATGCATGAAATATGACTAATTGAATATTGATAAACTTAAAATTTGCAAGGTCCTCGTATTTTGCAAAATTTATGTTTTGGTCCCTAAATGTTTAATTCGCGCAATTAAACTCCTAAATGATTTCCGATCGATGTGCCTTTTCCTTCCTGTGATCTTGAGTGTTCACATAGGTTAATAATGCATTTAGAAAAGATAAAAAGAAAAAAAGGTTGTTAACCAAGGTTGACTTTCAGGTTGACTTTGGTTTTCCCCATGTAATCTCCGTAGTTCGGGTCAAGCGTCTAGGCCGGGCTAAGGGGGTTACAACTATCGATGAGTGGTGTTGAGGGGTTGTGATTGTACCGTTAAACTTCACCACTGGTGTCACATCGGTTGATGGTCTAATCCCGTGTGTGAGCCTTGAGTGTCTGGTAGTGTGTATGAAGCGTTTGGGACAATGCTTGTAACCCGCATATCTGATTGTGTCAATTGGTTTGTGTTTTGATATGGTTCTTGTTAATGATCACTTGCGAGCCAATATAATGGTGATGATATAATGAGCTAATGACGAATGCTTATTTTGAGAAAGCATGTGATGCTTGAGATTTATGCTAGAATGCATGTGATGCTTGGTTTAAACATGAGAAAAGGTTTTCGCTGTTGTAATTAATGATGCTATGCGCATGTGGATTTGAAAGGAGAAATGATGTTTTAAGTGCATGTTTTAAAGGAAGGCATGTGTTTTTACAAAGAATGATTATTTGGTTTTAAAATGCATTGATGAATGTTTTGGTTTTATAGCGGTCCTCACTAAGCTTTATGCTTACGCTCATTTGTTTCATCAATGCAGAGAATTGAGCATTTTTTACAGCAAGCAAGCAAAGGATATCCAAGTGTTTTGGCTAAGCAAAGTATGTGTTTTCACTTTAGTGTAATAAGAGGCAATAGGAGGGATTTCCACTCATGAATTGTTTGGTGATGTGAAACACTTTGAACATGTTTAGTTTGTGTTTTGAGACTTGTAATTGGCCTCTATATGGTTTATGGACTTTCATTTGGTATTTTGGCTATGCTATGGTTAGAGTTTAAAGGCATGCTTGTATAGTTCTCTCCTCTTCATGAATTGCCATGTCTAATGCTTGAAGTATGTTTAGTTATTGATGCATTTGTGTTTGAAATGTTTGCTATAACTTGTATGGATATTTTGGATAGTTTTAGTTGTAGTTAAATGCTTATTTGTGGCTATTGGATGTGCATTTCTGGTATGAATATCGATACTCGGGCATGGGTATCGATACTCGAAGGTAATTTTCAGGAAAATCAACACAGGGGTATCGATACGAATTGCCCGTGTATCATTACGCCTATGCAAAGTTTGAAGGGCGTACCGATACGCGAGGAAGGGTATCGATACCTTTTTCCCAACCTTGGCTACTGCCTTCCCATATATCGATACAGGCTTAAGGGTATCGATACCCGACCGTTATTTTCAGTTAAAAGTATCATCTTGCGTTTTGAAATGTTACATATTGGTCCCTGAATGTTGTATGCTCAATTGGTCGAGTTTGGATGATTCGTTTGTGATGAATTTTGACATGGTGGCATGTTACATGACTAATTGAGGATTGGTAATATTAAAACTAGATTAGTCACTATAATTCTCAGAAATTACAATTTTGTCCTTAAATGTTTAACTTAAGCAATTAAACTCCTAAACGAACTCTGATCGATGTGTCGTTTCTTTTGAAATGTTTTGTTTAACATATAGGGTTCTAATGTGCATCTAAAGAAGAAAAAAAGAAAAAAAAAGAGGGTCGTTGATCGAAGTTAGATTTAATGAGTTGGCTTCGGTTTTCCCCATATAATCTTTTTAGTTCGGGTCGGGCATCTAGGTCGGGCTAAGGGGTTACAATCGGTATGGGGTGATGGCGTATCGGTACGGATAAGCATAATTTGGCTTATGAAACAGGGTATACCGATACGAAAATTGGATACTAGAATTTGTTTGTAAAAGGGGTATCGATAAGGTATAGGCGTATCAATACAAGAAATTGTTATTGGAATTTGGTTGTAAATATGGTATCGGTATGGGGCTAAGGCGTTTCGATACGGAGTCAGCGTGGTCAACCAGTATCGGTACAACCTTAAATTGTATCGATATGAGCTTGTTACCTTGTTTCTAGAATTTGAATTTCAGGCATAGCGTACCGATACGACCCTAAAGGGTATCGGTACGGTGCTAGTTAATTCTCTTAAAAGACAAATATTGAAGTTTTACAATGTTTACAAATTGGTCACTAAATTTTGGATGGCTTAATTAGATGGGTAAATGAACTCTAAATAACATGAAAATTTACAGGCTTGCTGATATTGAGTTTAATTGCATTGTGGTGTGATCAATTGTGATAAAAGACCTTTAATTTACTGAAATAACAATTTAGTCCCTAAATTTTATAAAAGTTAGAATTTGGTCCTAATTGAGTAATCATCGTTACGAAGTGAATAACTTGGATTAAAATATATGTTTGGTCACGTTTATTAAGCAAAGCTTTGATTATGTGTTGTTATTTATTGGAATTTTATTGCACCAATCATCATATTGTTCATCGATAACACATTCCGACCCGGTTCTCGACCAGGCTGGGAAGGGGGTGTTACATTTGTGGTATCAGAGCTAGAGTTTAGTCGATTCTAGGACTAAACCGAAGCTTATTGTATTGTCATTGTATTACTCTGCCACCTAGGAGTTATATATTATGTATATTGTGACTTGTCGACTAATCCGATCTATTTGTAACATAGATATGTCTGGAACTAATGAAGCTCGTGTTGACGAGCCTGCTACCAGCTCCTCGACTCATAGAGAGGAGATATGAGGAGGAGATCCTACGAATCCTCTGACTCCACCAGATCCACAGGATCTTCCTGCTAAGAATGCTGAGCCTGTAGCGCCCACGACTCAGGCTGAATGTTATAAGAACATGGTTTATATGTTCAAGCAGTTTATGACTGCAATGAGGGCTGAGCAGGTTGTACAACCCTTCGCTCTTGTTACTCAACATACACGGACTACTATAAATAAATTATCCCAGTACCGAGCTTACACCTTTACCGGTCAAGATGATGACAACCCTGAAGTTGTCGAGTATTGGTTGGATAACACTCTTCGAATTTTGAACAAGCTGTTGCAGTGCTCAGACGAGAACAAACTCGAGTGTGCCCTTACATTGCTGGCTGACGAGGCACTCTAGTGGTGGGAGACTACTACTTTGACAGTCTCCGAGGATGCTGTAACCTGAGAGTTCTTCCTTAAAGAATTCCGTAAGAAGTACATGAGTGAGTTCTTCCTTAAGGCGGACGACTGATCAAGCAGTACATCCATGACTTCTGTAAGTACTGTAGATATGGTGCTGAGTATATCAAGAAGGAGGAAGAGTTGTACCGAATTTTCATTGCAAGGCTCAATGATGAATTATGCCCTATGTTTACTGCATTAAGTGTTGTTGATTTTCAAGACCTGGTGAATCGAGTTAAGGCCACCGAAGCTGCACAGAAAGCTCAACGGGACGGTGGGTCCGGTAAATCGAAGAAGAGGTTTAGAGATGATTCTCGACCTCCCAAATGGAATAAGAAAGGAAAATATCAAGGCCCGAAGCAGAATGTCTATCAACAGCCTTCCCATTCTGGAAATATTGAGTTTGTGACTCAATCCTTTGCTAAGGCAGTATCTATTAATAGCACCGGAGGTTCAAATCGAAGCATCCAACATTCATTTGCAACTACTGTCAGAATAAGCACTCAACGAGTCAATACCGTAAGCAGACTGGAGCTTGTTATTACTATGGTGAGCAAGGTCACTTCATTCGTGACTGTCTAGTGAATGCAACCAAGTCTACAGTTACTCTGACTACTGATGTCTCTCCTGCTCAATTTTTCCGAGGTAAGGGATCAAAGCAAGGATCATTGGGAAATTTTGGGAGATCTAGAAGTTCAGGGAAGCCATTCAACAAGAAAAACACTAAAGCCATTTCCCATATGTATCATGTGAGGAGCAGGGAAGAGGAGGATGAGCATGATGTCATTGCAGGTACAATTGAGTTATATTCACACTCTTTATATGCATTGATTGATCCTGGTTCTACTCATGGTTTCATAAGCACCATAATAGTCAAGAAGTATAGCATGTCTTCTGAGCCAATAGCATCGAGAATCTCTGTAACCAATCCTTTAGGAGATTGTGCCACCGTGAGGGTAGTATGCAAGAACTGCCCCTTAATGATCCAAGGGATTCCTTTCCCGACCAATTTGTTGGCTTTACCGGTCCACGAGTTTGATGTCATCCTAGGTTTAGATTGGCTTAGTGAGCATCAAGCATGGGTAGATTGTTGTAAGAGAAAGTTGTATCTTCGAGGTCTTGGCAAGGAAAGCGTTGTTTTGATGAATGCGAGGAATCCTTCATTGTGTGCTTTAACGTTGGAAGCTAAGGATGAATCTCAGTTACGAGACATTGACACTATGTGTGTATTTCCTGATGTCTTTCTTGATGAGCTTCTGGATTACCCCCAACTCGTGAAGTTGAGTTTGGCATTGAAGTGCAACCCGGAACTACCTCAGTTTCCATTGCACCATATCGAATAGCAGCCGTTGAATTAAAAGAGTTGAAAGCTCAAATTCAAGAATTGTTAAGTAAAGGCTTTATTTAACCGAGCTCTTCGCCTTGGGGAGCACCCGTTCTTTTTGTAAAGAAGAAATATGGTTCTATGCGATTGTGCTTTGATTACCGACAGTTGAATAAGGTAACCATCAAGAATAAATATCATTTTCCTAGAATATATGACTTGTTCGATCAAATTAAGGATGCTTTTGTGTTTTACAGTATCGATTTAAGGTCGGGCTATTATCAAATGAGAGTGAAAGAATGTGACGTACCTAAAACTACCTTTCGTATGAGATATGGATACTACGAATTCTTGGTGATGCCCTTTGGGTTAACCAATGTACCGATAGCCTTTATAGAATTGATGAATCAGGTCTTTAGACCCTATCTTGATAAATTCGTAGTGGTGTTCATAGATGACATACTGATCTATTCCAAGAATGTTGCAGAACACCGAGATCATCTTCGTATCGTGCTTTAAACTTTACGAGATAAGAAACTATATGCAAAATTCTCCAAGTTTGAGTTTTGGCTCATTGAAGTTGCATTTCTTGGACATATTGTGTCAGGTTCGGGTATCTAGGTGGACCCGAAGAAAATTCAAGCTATTGTAGATTGACATCCATCGAATAATATTGGAGAAGTTAGAAGCTTTCTTGGGCTCGTTGGCTATTATAGAAGATTTGTAAAAGGGTTATCTATGATAACACTCCATTGAATAAGTTGTTGAGGAAAGAAGCTCCATTTGTTTGGACTGAGGATCAACAACGGAGTTTTAATCAGTTGAAACAAGTCTTGACTCACGCACCAGTCCTGACCCAACCCGAGTCTAGAAAAGACTACATAGTTTATAGTGATGCATCGCATCTCATGTTAGGATGTGTATTGATGCAAGAAGGCAAAGTCGTCGCTTATGCTTTGAGGCAACTTAAGCCGCACGAGATGAATTACCCTACTCATGACCTTGAGTTGGCTGTAGTTGTCTTTGCATTGAAAACCTAGAGACATTATCTCTACGGAAAAAAAAATGTTATCTCTTCACCGACCATAAAAGCCTTAAGTACCTATTGACCCAAAAAGAGTTAAATCTTCAGCAACGAAGATGGATGGAACTTCTTAAAGATTACGATATTGTCATCGATTATCATTCGGGCAAGGCCAACGTTGTAGCTGATGCACTCAGCCGCAAACCTTTACCTGGTAAGTTTTGTCAATGAATATTGAGTTATATGTCTTGTGTGGTACATTAGCTCATAGTAATGTCACTGTATTGTAGCCCCTCAAGCAATTAATGCTCACTTCCGACTTCAGAAGTATCGTTGCCTTGTATCTGAACTTCAAGTTTAGTCTACTATCATCCTAAGAATCAATGCTTTACAAGAGCAAGATCCTGAACTTCAATCCATTGTTTCTAAGCTATCGGATAATCCTGACTTCAGAATTAATTCTAAAGGGCTCTTATGTTTCCGTGACCAGATATGTGTACCTAATGATGAATCTCTTCGCACTGACATCTTTACTGAAGCTCATTCGAGTTCATTCTCTGTTCACCTCAGATCTGTGAAGATGTATAAGGACCTTCGCGAACTGTATTGGTGGCTAGGTATAAAGCATGCCATAGTCGATTTCATATTTAAATGTCTCACATGCCAACGTGTTAAGGCAGAGCATCGTGTTCCCACCAGATTGTTGCAACCTATCGATTTACCGCAATGGAAGTGGGAAAAGATCACCATGGATTTTGTTAGTGGTCTACCTTTAACTCCTACAAAACATAATGACATATGGGTCATTGTAGATCGTTTCACCAAGTCAGCTCATTTCATACCGGTTAGAATGGATTACGGTCTTCCTAAATTAGCTGAATTGTACATCAAAGAAGTGATTCAACTCCATATAGTACCTAAGTCCATCATCTCTGATCGATATCCCCATTTTGCATCTCGATTCCAGAGAACCTTGCAAGGAGCTCTAGGCACCAGAGTTAATCTTAGCACAACCTTCCACCCTCAATGGAAGTAGGAAAAGATCACCATGGATTTTGTTAGTGGTCTACCTATAACTCCTGCAAAACATAATGACATATGGGTCATTGTAGATCGTTTCACCAAGTCAGCTCATTTCATATCGGTTAGAATGGACTACGGTCTTCCTAAATTAGCTAAATTGTACATCAAAGAAGTGATTCAACTCCATAGAGTACCTAAGTCCATCATCTCTGATCGAGATCCCCGTTTTGCAACTCGATTTCAGAGAACCTTGCAAGGATCTCTAGGCACCAGAATTAATCTTAGCACAGCCTTCCACCCTCAATATGATGGCCAGTCAAAAAGGGTAATACAAATTTTGGAAGACATGCTTCGAGCATGCATCATCGACTTTGGTGGATCTTGGGAGAAATCCCTACCTCTCATTGAGTTTCCATACAACAATAGTTATCAAGCTTCAATCCAAATGGCTCCGTACGAGGCATTGTATGGTAGACGATGACAGACACCATTGTGTTGGTCTGAACTCGGTGAAGGCAAAATGTTGGGCCCTGACTTACTTTGGGAGACTGAAGAATGGGTTATCATTATTCACAGTCAATTGAAAGCTACCTTTTACCGACATAAGGCCTATGCAAATCTAAAAAGAACGTACATTGAGTATGAAGTAGGGGAGAAAGCCTTCCTTAAAGTTTCTCCATGGAAGAAAGTTTTGAGGTTTGGTAAGAAATGGAAATTGAGTCCCCGATTTATTGGACCCTCTAAAGTCATTGAAAAAGTTGGCCATTTGGCATGTCGATTGTTGTTGCCTTTAGAACTAAGTACCGTTCCGATCCTTCACACATTGTTGAACATGAGTATGTAGAGATTCAACTAAATCTTTGCTACGAGGAAAAACCGGTTCAGATTCTTGCAAGGGAAGTGAGGAGGCTTTGTAACAAATCTGCATCGTTGGTTATAGTACTCTGGAGAAGCCTCACCATTGAAGAAGCTACCTGGTAACCTGATGAGACTATAAAACAACAATATCCTCATCTCTTCGGTTCAGGTAAAACTCGAGGACGAATTTTTTTAAGGGTGAGAGTTGTAACAACCTAAAATCCGGTCTAGTCAGAAATTGGGTTCTAACGATCGGAAACCCTTCTTTGAATTGGTTCAAATATTGCTTTAGCCATGACCTTGTAGTCAAATATATTGGATTTGAGCTTTAATTTATCCAATTACTATTCTTGGACCTCATTGAATAATTGAAAATCTTATTAGTGACTAAATAGTAGAAATTGGAAGTTTGGAGGATAAATCATAGAGTACTGAGAATTAAGGGACTAACCTTGCGATTAGCCTCTCCTCAATTATAATTCCCACATACATGGTGCTTTTTGATGAATTTCCTTCATTGGAAGGAAAGCTCCCTAATTAAACAAGTGAATGGCCAAAGATTGAAGGCTTACCCGACACTAAACTTAAGCAAGCATCTCTATTTCACCATCTTCTTCCTTTATCAAGTTAAGCAAGTACCTTCATTGGAGAGTGGACTTAAGGATAGTTTTATCGAACCATTGTTATCAAAACATTATCTTTGATCGGGTAAGCTATTCCCCTCAAACTATTGTTGATGCTCATGAATGTTTTGGGCATAATCTCAAATTAGGTTTTGGCCATCCATAGAAATTCTTAGTTAATAACTATACTGATCTTAGATATCGATTTTGATATCGTTATTCTAGTTATGATGTCGTGATATTGTTTTTAAAACACTCCTATAGTTTCCCTAGCTTAAGAAGTTGAAAGAGAGCATCCACCAAATTCATCGAGAGCTAGGAATAAAGGAGTTGTCATCCGAGAGCCGTAAATGCTTCGGAATATCGAGGTGAGTGTAGTTGGAGTCATAGGAATAGGTGAGGAGTCTTCCCAAATTCATTATTGTCAATTTTAATTTAATCTCTAACATTGTCCTTAAAGATATTGCTTCGGATTGATAGACGAACATATTGGTAAGTTTTGATAAGTGTGGTAAGTACATTAAACATGGAAATTGTCATTGTCCTCGTGTATTTGAAATGATATAGTAATTGCTAACGAAATATGGTAAATGAAACATTGGTCATTAAAATTGCCATTGAGATCATAGATATTGATATTATAACATTGCTCATAGATGGAAACATTGATCATTGAATATTGATGTTTTCATTGAGACCTTGGATTCGAAAGGACATTGGGTATAATTGGCATGGCATAGAATTGATGAGCTCAGTGTACGGGTGGACTACGGTCCAAGGGTTACGACCTATATTGATTTGGCGAGGCAGAAGGATGTTATGGTATTGATCATTGGCGAGGCGGAGGAATTAGACCACTCATTGATTTGGTGAGGTGTAGGAACTCACATATCCATTATCTTGACTCGATTCAAGGCTTAATAAGGAAACAAGAGGAAATTTGATATTGAGTATGAACATTGTATTGATAATATATATATTGCATTGATGTTCTTTAATGCTTGGTTTAGAATTGCAAATCGTTGTTTTAATGTTGCTTAAGACTACCTCACTTAGACTTTGCAAGTCTAATGTATTCAATTTCCATGCATTTCAGGTTAAAGAATTATCGTTGTTGAAGACCAGGGAAGTTGGAGATTGACAAGTCACAACATGCCACAGGTAATGTATTTTGTCTCTATGAACTCCTAGAATGGTGGCAAAGTGGTTGAAATAGTCATATGAGTCTCTTTTGATATGTTTATAATATGAGTGGTTTGTAATAGTGTATATGACCCTAAAATAACTTTTTGAGTCAGTGTAAAAATGGCTTAAATGGCATAATTAGCACAAAAAGGTAAAAACCTTATAAACGGATTTGAATGACCCTAAAACTTTGCATGATGGTAGATTATTGTATTGAAATGTTGTGCGTAAAGTTTCATTGTATTTGTACATCGCTCGATAGGTCAATTTGAATAAAAACCAGCAAAATTTTGTTATTATAGGTCATGTCGTATCGGTACGGGGTGATGGCGTAACGGTACGGATAAGCATAATTTGGCTTATGAAACAGGGTGTATCGATACGGTTTAGGTGTATCGATACGAAAATTGGTTACTGGAATTTGTTTGTAAAAGGGGTATCGATACGGTATAGGCATATCGATACGAGAAATGGTTACTAGAATTTGGTTGTAAAAATGGTATCGGTATGGGGCTAAGGCGTATCGATAGTGAGTCAGCGTGGACAACCAGTATCGGTACAACCTTAAACCATACTGATACAGGCTTGTTACCTTGTTTTTGGAATTTGAACTGTAGGCATAGCGTACCGATACGGCCCTAAAGGGTATTGGTACGGTGTTAGTTAATTCTGTTAAAAGACATAGATTGAAGTTTTACATTGTTTACAAATTAGTCACTAAATTTTTGATGGCTTAATTGGATGGGTAAATGAACTTCGAATGACATGAAAATTTGCAATCTTGCTGATATTGAGCTTACTTGATTTGTGGTGTGATCAATTGCGACAAATAAACTTTAATTTATTGAAATTAAAATTTAGTCCCTAAAGCTTATAATTGTTAGAATTTAGTCCTAATTGAGTAACCATCGTTACAAAGTGAATAAATTGGATTAAAATATATGTTTGGTTACGTTTATTAAGCAAAACTTTGATTATGTGTTGTTGTTTATTGGAATTTTATTGCATCGATCATCGTATTGTTCATCGGTAGCACTTTCCGACCCGGTTCTCGGCCAGGCCGGGAAGGGGGTGTTACATTGATTACTCAACATTTCACCATCTTTGACTTAGTTGAGTTCTCTTGGGTAGCTCGCTTCCTTTTCACCAAGATTCATGTCCTTCAAGGATTCTATGAGAGGATCTTGTGTTTCTTCTTCTATGGTTGGAACCTCTTTCACCTTTGATGATTGTCCACCATCATTGGCTTCAATGATCCCTACATCATCATCACAAGAATCCTTCCTAGGAAGGAGGTTATCATCGAAAACCACATGAATGGACTCTTCTACAACTAAGGTTCTTTTGTTAAACACTCGATAGACTTTAGAGTTTAAAGAGTATCCTAAGAAAATAGCTTCATCACTTTTTGCATCAAATTTACCTAAATGATCTTTTTCATTGTTTAAAACAAAACAATTGCATCCAAAAAGATGAAAATAGCTAATGTTAGAATTCTTTGACTTTAAAATCTCATAAGGAGTTTTCTTTAAAATAGGCCCAATCATTACACGATTTATAATATAACAAGCGTTGTTTGTGGCTTCCGCCCAAAAATACTTAGGTAAATTATTTTCACAAAGCATGGTTCTAGCCATTTCTTATAAAGTACGATTTTTCCTCTCAACTACCCTATTTTGTTGAGGAGTGTGAGGTGCGGAAAAATTGTGGCTAATACCATTAGAGTTGCAAAAATCCTCAAAACCTAGATTTTGAAATTTCGTTCCATGATCACTTCTAATATGATTTATGTTTTGACTAAGGTCATTTTGAGTGACTTTTGAAAATGTGATGAACTTTTCTAAAGCCTCATCCTTTATACTTAAAAAGAGAACCCATGTGTATCTAGAGAAATCATCAACTAAAATATAAGCATATGATTTTCCACCCAAGCTAGTTGTTCTAATAGGCCCAAAGAGATCCATATGGATCAATTGTAAAACTCTACTAGTTGAAAGGTCATTAATGGATTTAAATGAAGTTCGTTTTTGTTTACCTTTAGCACAAGCATCACAAATTTTATCTAAGGAGAATTTTAGCTTAGGTAAACCTCTAACTAGATTTTGGGAAGCCAATATTTCTAAAACACTTATGCTAGCATGTCCTAGTTTCCTATGCCATAACCATGCATCACTTTCATTTTGAGCAACCAAACATGCATGTGATGTATGAATATCATCTAGATACACCATGTATATGTTACCTATGCGATAACCAATGAGCATTATCTTATCTGTTTTAATTTCCACAATTTTGCAACCATTTATATAAAAAAAGAACATTAAAACCTTTATCACATAATTGACTAATGTTCAACAAGTTATGCTTTAGACCATTGACATATAAAATATCTTCAATGAGAATAGAGAAGAGATTACCAATGGAGCCAATACCCTCAATATGGCCTTTGGAGTTGTCACCAAATGTCACCACTCCACCACTTTTTGGCTTTAGCTCTATGAATCTACTCTTGTCGTCGGTCATGTGTCTTGAGCATCCACTATCAAGGTACCAAGTGCTTTGACTTGAAGCTTTGGCCTTGTAGCAATGCTCCCCCTACAAACAAAGATTAGTTCTTGATTTTTGGTACCAAATCATTTTGGGTCCTTGTGCGTTAGCTCCCAAATACTTGGTTCCCTTAAGAATCGAAGAAGCAATAGCATTAATATTATTAGAAACTACTAGTTCCTTAGGAACCCATACATTTCTAATCTTTTTACATTTTGGATGCCTTTGAGAGCTTCTTTTTTGTAGCCATTAAAGTTCTTATTTACATAGTTGGGTTTGGAAGAACTTGCTTTTTCAAAATCTTGTTTCCCAACTACATTAAGAGAAGCCTTAAGCTCATTCACCACTTTGTGGTGATCATCATGAACTTTTGAAAGAAGATTATTTAAATCATCATTTTCATTTTGAAAATACTTTAAATCATCTTGTAAAACAACAATCTTCTCTTTGAGTTCCAAGTTGGTTTTGGAAAGGGAATCGTTTTGGTTTTTCAAATCGGAAATCATTTTCTTGTTTTTCAAAACTGATTCCTTGTACTTTTCAACCAACTCATCGTAAATCTCTTACAACTCATCATATGCATCTTGAAGTTCATCAAATGTAAAATCGAAAGTAGATGAGTTAGGGTTTACCTCAGGATCATCATCAATAGCCATGAGGCAAAGATTAGCCACTTCATGCTCCTCTTCATCGAATGATGATTCGTCATCACTCCAAGTGGCAACATGGGATTTTTTTTCTTTTTCTTCTTATCGAACCCTTTTTTCTTGAGTTGAGGGCAACCCGATCTTATGTGTAACACCCCCTTCCCGGCCTGGTAGAGAACCGGGTCGGACAGTGTTATCGGAAAACATATTTAGAGATCAAAACTTATTTTAGAGTTCAAAAATCATTTCGGGGTATTTTATTAATCTCTTTTAAGACTTATCACATTGACTTATTAACAGTTTACTCAAATTGGGGTTAATTTTAAACTTTTTCGATCTAAGAGATTAAATCGTAAAATTTATAGACGACGGATCCTTGAAGTTATTATTATTACCGACAACTAGAATTAAACTTGTTATACCTAACCCGAAGAACATCATTGTAAATCAAGGTTATTCACCTATTTATTTAGACTGCATAACCGCTTAGTAACCATTTCATAAATTGTTCAAATCTATTTCTATTTGGATTATCATACTAAAAATTCCTTACGTATTTAAATGAGCCTAACAACTCACATAAATCTTGGAGTCCTTACTAATTCTTTTTACCAGATTATTACTCATATTCATATCTATCATTTTTATTATTCTAACATTTAATTTATTCGACTTATCTAGATTACTACAACAAAACCACCTTACTAAGTTACAAAACATGATTTATACAAAAGTTGGGTCATATGCCACTTTACTAGGAGTTCGCAAAAGATAACGTACATATAAGGTAGAGACGTGACTTGCAACTGCACCACACGATCAGAGGTTGAAAATTCTATCAGGGTCCTGAAAATGCATGAGACACACGAATGTTAGGCTTACAAGGCCTAGTGAGGTAGTCATAACAATGAATTCGCAAAAATATGAATGTCATGGACAAATAAATATTAATCTAACTTATTCACATGTTTCTATAACAGTATAAGCATAACATGATTAGATATTCATATCACATGCATATCATAATATAACCATAGATCTTATCATAAGCATAGCATGACATATTGTATAGAACACATATTATATTGGTACCATTGGATACGCGGATTCCCTGTACACCATATCATGAATCATAAATGAGCCGTAGCCCTGAGCCGTAGCTCCATGTATCCCTTACACTGCCATCCTTTTATCTCCCACATATAGGCCGTAGCCCTGGACCGTAGTCCTCCCTTACATGGTGAGCTCGAATAATCCTATGGCATGCCAATTGTATCCAATGTCCATAAATACACAAATTCACATATATCCATAACTTTCATATCATACCAATTATCAAATGAGCTGTAGCTCCATGTCAAGTAATATATTATTTTCATATATGTACACAGACAACATATCATAGCACATCCAACTAATGCAGAGTACTTACCAGATGCAGATAAATTCATAATTAATGCAACGGGGCAGCACCGAGCCTACCCCTGACACGACTACACTCACCTTGACAGACCGGTGCTTTATTTTTATTTCTTGGGCTTGACGGTTGTTCCGAATCGACCTCGTGTACCCGACGTCAGCAGAGATTCGATATTATTATATCGAAAATATCATACCACCAATCTAACACTGAACCGTAATTATTTTCTCGTACCACTCTTCTCACCTATTTTTCTTCCTATTTTCGCACAAACTCCCCCTTATTTATACACAATTGCCGGCTCTCTTCATTTCCATTTACCATGTCAAATGGTGGTAAATTTATAAGGACACTTGTCCTTGGGGAAAAGTCCACGTAATGGACTATTTTGCCACACTTTGTGGCCTTTTGCCGTGTGTCCCCTTATGTGGGAGTTCATGGCTAAATTCCTTCATTTTGAAGGAATTTGGTCGTGGATCCCACAACACTATTATCTTTTTTTTCTTTTTTTTAATAATAATAATAATAATAATAATAATAATAAAATAATAATAATAAAACTCAGATGTCCTAATAAGATCGGAAAATTGATTTGATAAAAACACTCGGTTGTCGAAGTTTAACTTTGACTAGGTCGATTTTTGAGGTGTTACAGTCTCAGACTGCTCATTAGTACATTCTTCGGGATCAGAATCTTCAGGAGACGAAGAATTCGAATATCCTAACCCTTCTGGCCAAGCCCGTTTTGCACTTACTCAACGGGTCTTCAGATGAAATTTCTTAGGACAATCTTGAACAAGATGGTCTGTCCTCCCACATGGGAAACAAACTCCAGTCCTTCTAGGGCACTGTTCTGAGGGATGCGGGCCTTGACAAAATCTACAAGGAGGTCTTTCTTACTCTGGTCCGGACATTATTTGAGAACTGTGGATTCTTGAATTTCTCAAAAGGATGCTAGTATAGAATTTTATTGGATTGAAAATAAAGGTAAAGAATTCACTTATTAATAGAAAATTTGAAACTTTGTCCTATAGCTACCTTATCAATCTGCCGTCCATTGCCACCATTCCAATATTCCACCTAATGAGAATTGGTGTCACCAAATTGGGATATAAAAGCCACGTGTGGCTTTAACCTTTTACTGTGGCAATTTTAAATGCCACTTTCAATTGTTCTTGGACCGAGTGGCCTTAGAACGTAGCAGTCCTTCTTTTCTTTTTAACATTAGCTAAACCGTTTAATCTATTTTGGGTTCCAAATCGAACCAATCTATAATCGAAACGAAAAAATATTCGATCATTGGAACTTAACCTCGATTCATAAATTATCCGAATAACCTTTTTATAATACCGCATAATTTCTACATCAACAAAATATTTGGTCATCGAATTTTTAATCCCATCCGAACCATTTTTCGGGATGTGACAACTCACCCCCCCTTAAGAAAATTCGTCCTCGAATTTTTCTTCTTTTTTTCTCTTCAAACAAATAAGTGAGGGTATTGCTTCTGCATAGTTTCTTCAGGTTCCCATGTCGCTTCTTCGGTGGTATGGCTTCGCCACAAAACTTTTACTAAGGGCACCGTCTTGTTACGAAGTCTTTTGGTTTCTCGTGCAAGGATTTGGACAGGTTCTTCTTCGTACGTCAAATTAGATTGAATTTCTATAGATTCTGGTTTGATCACATGAGAGGGGTCGGATCGATACTTGCGTAGCATAGATACATGAAAGACATTGTGAATCCGACTTAACTCTTCGGGAAGGGCTAACCGGTAGGCAACAGGTCCAACCTTCTCGATTACTTCGAATGGACCGATAAAGCGAGGGCTTAGCTTCCCTCTTTTTCCAAAACGGAGAATTTTCTTCCATGGAGATACCTTAAGGAAGGCTTTCTCACCAATTTCGTATTGAATATCCCTTCGATGTAAGTCAACATAAGATTTATGTCGATCGAAGGCGGCTTTAAGTTGATCGCGAATAATGATAATCCTTTCTTCAGTTTCCCGAAGTAAGTCAGGGCCTAATATTTTTCCTTCACCAAGCTCAGTCCAACAAAGAGGGGTTTTGCATCTTCTTCCATAAAGGGCTTCATATGGGGCCATTTGAATCGATGCCTGATAGCTGTTATTATACGCAAATTCTACCAAGGGTTAGGATTTCTCCCACGTATTTCCAAAGTCAATGATACAGGCTCGGAGCATATCTTCCAGGATCTGAATAACACTTTCAGATTGGTCATCGGTTTGGGGATGGAAGGCAGTACTGAGATGTACTCTAGTTCCCAATGCCTCCTGCAAGGTTCTCCAAAATCGAGACGCAAACCGTGGGTCTCGATCAGAAATAATTGATATTGGAACTCCGTGCAAGCGTATAACTTCACGAATATACAACTCTGCTAGCTTGGATAAGCTAAAGTCCATTCTTACAGGAAGAAAGTGAGCTGACTTAGTAAATCGATCTACGATGACCCAAATTGCGTCGTTTTTCCTTGGGATCGGAGGTAATCTGCTTACAAAATCCATAGTGATACGTTCCCACTTCCACTGTGGCAGCTCAATGGGTTGAAGGAGTCCCGTAGGCACTTTATGTTCGGCTTTGACCCGTTGACAAGTCAAACACCTTGCTACATAATCCGTGATTTCACTTTTCATACCAGACCACCAGTAGATCTCTTTTAGATCCTTGTACATCTTAACAGCTCCGGGGTGAATAGAAAAAGGGCTAGCATGTGCTTCACACAGGATCTGGTTCCGAAGATCATCATTGTCTGGAACACATATACGATTACGAAAGCATAACAAGCCTTCAGAATTTATGGCAAAATTAGGATCTGGTTCATCCTTGATTCGGGCTAAAATAGGTTGCAACTCCTCATCATTTTCTTGGAGTGCTTTAATCCGGGACACAATGGTCGATTGTATCCTTAGCTCGGCTAACAACTTGCCACGCTTCTTGAGCCGGAAGTGAGCGTTTAAACATCTAAGAGAAGAAGTGGGCTTCCGGCTAAGGGCGTCAGCCACCACATTGGCTTTACCGGGATGGTAATCAATTACCAAATCATAATCTTTCAAAAGCTCCATCCAACGGCGTTGACGAAGGTTTAGTTCTTTTTGAGTCAAAAGGTATTTTAGGCTTTTGTGGTCAGTATAAAGATAACACTTTTCACCATAGAGGTAATGTCGCCAGATCTTTAGTGCGAACACAACCGCAGCTAGCTCAAGGTCATGAGTTGGATAATTACGCTCATGCGGTTTGAGTTGACGCGAGGCATAGGCTATAACTTTACCTTCTTGCATCAAGACACAGCCCAGTCCTTGATGGGATGCATCACTGTATACTGTGAAATCTTTTCCTGGCTCCGGCTGTACTAGGACAGGAGCGTGGGTGAGGACTTGTTTAAGCTGATCAAAACTCCGTTGTTGGTCCACTGTCCACACGAAAGGAATGTCTTTACGGAGAAGCTTCGTTAAGGGTGCAGCAATCAAGGAAAACCCCTTAACGAACCTACGGTAGTATCCTGCAAGACCCAGGAAACTATGCATTTCTCCCACGTTCTTCGGGGGTATCCATTCGAAAATGGCTTGAATCTTCTTTGGGTCCACCTGAATTCCCGCGAAAGATATCACATGACCGAGAAAAGATACTTCGGTCAGCCAAAACTCGCATTTACTAAGTTTGGCATAGAGCTGTTTTTCACGGAGGGTTTGGAGTACAATCTGAAGATGTTCTTCGTGAGTAACAGAATCTTTCGAATAGATCAAAATGTCGTCTATGAAGACAACGACAAATTTATCAAGATAAGGTCGAAATATTCGGTTCATCAAATCCATAAAGGCTGCAGGAGCATTTGTGAGCCCAAAAGGCATCACCACGAATTCATAATGACCATATCTGGTTCGGAAGGCTGTTTTTGAAACATCTGATTCCTTCACGAGCATTTGATAATAACCAGATCGGAGGTCTATCTTAGAAAAGACAGAAGCACCTTTTAGTTGATCAAATAGGTCGTCTATTCTGGGAAGCGGGTACTTATTTTTTATTGTTACTTTATTCAGTTGTCGGTAGTCGATGCATAAGCGCATCGATCCATCTTTTTTCTTCACAAATAAAACCGGTGCTCCCCAGGGTGAGGAACTCGGTCGAATAAACCCCTTACTTTCAAGGTCTTGGATTTGGGCCTTTAATTCCTTTAACTCCATTGGAGCCATCCTGTATGGAGCGATAGAAACTGGAGTAGTTCCGGGTTGAACTTCTATCCCAAACTCAACTTCACGTGTAGGAGGGAGTCCCGGAAGTTCTTCGGGGAATACGTCAGGAAAATCTCTTACTATGGGCATATCTTCAGGCTTCAGTTCCTTCGTAGATTCTAAGGCACACATAAGACTACTCTGACATTTAGTTTTCATTAAGGTAATGCTTTCTCTACCTAGTCCACGGAGATATAATTTCTTTTTAGAACAATCTACCCATGCTTGATGTTCAGCTAGCCAGTCTAGGCCAAGGATGAGGTCGAACTCATTAAAGGGTAAGACCATCAAATTGGCCGGAAAAGGAATTCCTTGGATCTTTAGGGGACAAGATCTACAGATCTTTTGGATTGTTACACTATCTCCTAATGGGTTTGACACAAGTACTTCGGAGGCAACATGTTCACATTTTAAGGCATATTTTTCAATCAAAAGTTTACTAATAAAGGAATGCGTGGAGCCTGGATCTATCAAAGCATAAACAAATTCAGAACATAACTCCACCATACTTGCAACAACATCAGGGTCGTCTTCTTGTTCGCGGCCTCGAACGTGGTACATCTGGGCTGAGGTCTTTGGATTTCGGCTAGCTGAAGGAGCATTATTGTTACGGGGCCTTCCGGAAGAACCAGACGGTGCTTGATTTATTCCCCTCCCTTTTACTGGAACGTTCTGGGAGGCTATAGAGGTAGGGGTTTGTGGATTTTGGGGGCATTGTCGGAGGAAATGACCAGATTCTCCACACAGGTAACAGGAACCTGTCTGCTTACGGCACTGTCCCGAATGTCTCTTTTGACAAAAATTACACTGAGGATTCTGAGGACCTTTGGCAGAGCCTCCTGTACTGTCTATTGAGGTTGTACGCGTAACAGTGGTCCCACCAGACGGAAATTGAGATACATAATTAGAGCGAGGTAGCTGTTGATTGGCAGATGACCTTTGGTCCCACTGTCTTCCTCTTTTTTGAGATATAGGAGGTTTGGAATCTTCCCGGAATCTTTTATCAGGTCGAGCTTGGTTTCCCTTCCTTCTTTCCGAGGCTCTCTGAGAAGCTTCGGTTGCAACGGCTCGATTCACAAGAGTTTGAAAATCCTCGATCTCTAGAGCAACAAAAAGAGGACGTAATTCATCGCAGAGGCCATCTATGAACATCCTACATTTTTCTTTTTCAGTGTGGATAATATCAGCACCATATCTAGCATACTTGCAGAAGTCATGAATGTACTGCTCCACTGGCCTTCCTCCTTGCTTCAAATGGAGGAACTTTTTACGTCTTTCAGCGAGGTAATGCTCACTAATATACTTTTTACGAAACTCCTGGAGGAAGAAGTCCCAGGTTACTTTATGTTCGGGTATAGTGAGAGTTACAGTGTTCCACCAGCTTTGTGCTTCATCTGCAATCAGGGCTAAGGCACACTCTAATTTATGCTCCTCGGGGCACTTTAGTTGCTTGTTGATTACTTTCAAAGTATTTTCTAGCCAATATTCTGCGATTTTAGGATTATCCAGATCTTGGCCAGTAAATGTATAAACTTGATAACGTTTGAGCTTATCTATAGGAGCTCGAGAGATCTGCTGAGCAGCTTCAGCAGATGAGGAAGGTGCTTCTTGTCAAAGAGACACCACTACTTGTTTTATCATGTCGGCCATAGACATGAAATATTCTTGTTGAGCTGGTAACATAGGCGGAAGATGGGGTGGATCATTCTGAGCCACTTGTGGTGGATCATTCTGAGCCACTTGTTCGGCCCTTGGCTCCGGCCTTACATTTTCCCCTCGAGTGGAGGAGGAACCATGATCGGGCTCATCTGTTTCTTTCCTATTGGTGGGAGCGGTCATTTTGGGTCTAGTTACACATAAGAATTAAATCGTGTAAGTTGCAAGTCACAAAATACATATTTAATCAACTCCTAAGTGGCATATGAGACATAGACTCGTTAACGAATGCCTGGTTAGTCCTAGAATCGACTAAACCTAGGCTCTGATACCACAATTGTAACACCCCCTTCCCGGCCTGGTAGAGAACCGGGTCGGACAGTGTTATCGGAAAACATATTTAGAGATCAAAACTTATTTTAGAGTTCAAAAATCATTTCGGGGTATTTTATTAATCTCTTTTAAGACTTATCACATTGACTTATTAACAGTTTACTCAAATTGGGGTTAATTTTAAACTTTTTCGATCTAAGAGATTAAATCGTAAAATTTATAGACGACAGATCCTTGAAGTTATTATTATTACCGACAACTAGAATTAAACTTGTTATACCTAACCCGAAGAACATCATTGTAAATCAAGGTTATTCACCTATTTATTTAGACTGCATAACCGCTTAGTAACCATTTCATAAATTGTTCAAATCTATTTCTATTTGGATTATCATACTAAAAATTCCTTACGTATTTAAATGAGCCTAACAACTCACATAAATCTTGGAGTCCTTACTAATTCTTTTTACCAGATTATTACTCATATTCATATCTATCATTTTTATTATTCTAACATTTAATTTATTCGACTTATCTAGATTACTACAACAAAACCACCTTACTAAGTTACAAAACATGATTTATACAAAAGTTGGGTCATATGCCACTTTACTAGGAGTTCGCAAAAGATAACGTACATATAAGGTAGAGACGTGACTTGCAACTGCACCACACGATCAGAGGTTGAAAATTCTATCAGGGTCCTGAAAATGCATGAGACACACGAATGTTAGGCTTACAAGGCCTAGTGAGGTAGTCATAACAATGAATTCGCAAAAATATGAATGTCATGGACAAATAAATATTAATCTAACTTATTCACATGTTTCTATAACAGTATAAGCATAACATGATTAGATATTCATATCACATGCATATCATAATATAACCATAGATCTTATCATAAGCATAGCATGACATATTGTATAGAACACATATTATATTGGTACCATTGGATACGCGGATTCCCTGTACACCATATCATGAATCATAAATGAGCCGTAGCCCTGAGCCGTAGCTCCATGTATCCCTTACACTGCCATCCTTTTATCTCCCACATATAGGCCGTAGCCCTGGACCGTAGTCCTCCCTTACATGGTGAGCTCGAATAATCCTATGGCATGCCAATTGTATCCAATGTCCATAAATACACAAATTCACATATATCCATAACTTTCATATCATACCAATTATCAAATGAGCTGTAGCTCCATGTCAAGTAATATATTATTTTCATATATGTACACAGACAACATATCATAGCACATCCAACTAATGCAGAGTACTTACCAGATGCAGATAAATTCATAATTAATGCAACGGGGCAGCACCGAGCCTACCCCTGACACGACTACACTCACCTTGACAGACCGGTGCTTTATTTTTATTTCTTGGGCTTGACGGTTGTTCCGAATCGACCTCGTGTACCCGACGTCAGCAGAGATTCGATATTATTATATCGAAAATATCATACCACCAATCTAACACTGAACCGTAATTATTTTCTCGTACCACTCTTCTCACCTATTTTTCTTCCTATTTTCGCACAAACTCCCCCTTATTTATACACAATTGCCGGCTCTCTTCATTTCCATTTACCATGTCAAATGGTGGTAAATTTATAAGGACACTTGTCCTTGGGGAAAAGTCCACGTAATGGACTATTTTGCCACACTTTGTGGCCTTTTGCCGTGTGTCCCCTTATGTGGGAGTTCATGGCTAAATTCCTTCATTTTGAAGGAATTTGGTCGTGGATCCCACAACACTATTATCTTTTTTTTCTTTTTTTTAATAATAATAATAATAATAATAATAATAATAAAATAATAATAATAAAACTCAGATGTCCTAATAAGATCGGAAAATTGATTTGATAAAAACACTCGGTTGTCGAAGTTTAACTTTGACTAGGTCGATTTTTGAGGTGTTACAGTCTCAGACTGCTCATTAGTACATTCTTCGGGATCAGAATCTTCAGGAGACGAAGAATTCGAATATCCTAACCCTTCTGGCCAAGCCCGTTTTGCACTTACTCAACGGGTCTTCAGATGAAATTTCTTAGGACAATCTTGAACAAGATGGTCTGTCCTCCCACATGGGAAACAAACTCCAGTCCTTCTAGGGCACTGTTCTGAGGGATGCGGGCCTTGACAAAATCTACAAGGAGGTCTTTCTTACTCTGGTCCGGACATTATTTGAGAACTGTGGATTCTTGAATTTCTCAAAAGGATGCTAGTATAGAATTTTATTGGATTGAAAATAAAGGTAAAGAATTCACTTATTAATAGAAAATTTGAAACTTTGTCCTATAGCTACCTTATCAATCTGCCGTCCATTGCCACCATTCCAATATTCCACCTAATGAGAATTGGTGTCACCAAATTGGGATATAAAAGCCACGTGTGGCTTTAACCTTTTACTGTGGCAATTTTAAATGCCACTTTCAATTGTTCTTGGACCGAGTGGCCTTAGAACGTAGCAGTCCTTCTTTTCTTTTTAACATTAGCTAAACCGTTTAATCTATTTTGGGTTCCAAATCGAACCAATCTATAATCGAAACGAAAAAATATTCGATCATTGGAACTTAACCTCGATTCATAAATTATCCGAATAACCTTTTTATAATACCGCATAATTTCTACATCAACAAAATATTTGGTCATCGAATTTTTAATCCCATCCGAACCATTTTTCGGGATGTGACATTATGTGCCCCGGCTTCTTGCACTCATAACAAATGAGTTGATCCATTTCCTCTTCTTTGTTCTTGTTCTTGAAGTCTTTTCTCCTTTGGAAATTTCTTCCCCGGTTGGACTTCATGAAATGAGAGAATCTCTTGGCTATCATAGCCAATTCCTCAAACTCATCCTCACTATAATTGCTTTCCTCTTGAGATGCCTTGAGAACAATTCCTTGCGTCTTCTTTTCTACCTCTTGCTTCTCCACTCTTCTTTCTTCTTTCCTTCTTCACTTCCTTGCTTTACGATCTCATGAGTAAGGATCGATCCCACCAACTCATCAAGCTTTAAGGTCTTCAAGTTCTTGGCCTCGATGATTGCGGTTCTCTTCCCATCCCATGATTCGGGTAGAGAGTAAAAAGGCTTCCAGACTAGCTTATCTTCGGGAATGATCTCACCAAAGCCCTTAAGACCATTTACAATGACGAAGAACCGATCAAACATCTTGGAAACGCTCTCATCCGACTCCATCTTGAAATTCTCATAACTCAAATTAAGGATCCCAATCTTGGTCTTCTTTACATCGTTGGTGCCCTCGTAGGTGGTCTCTAGCTTGTCTCACACTTCGTTTGCACTTGTGCAAGATGACATCTTTGCGTACATATCGGGTCCAAGTGCACAAAAGATTATGTGAAGAGCCTTGTCAATCACTTGAAGCCTTATTCGATCTTCATCGGTCATTTTTGCTTTTGTTTTTGGAACTAGCCTTACTTCTTCATCTCTCTTTATCAAAATTGTTGGCCCATCTTCCACTACATCCCAAAGGACATAGTCATTAGACTTGATGAAGAGCATCATTCTATTTTTCCAATAGGAATAATTATCCCCATTGAAAAATGGCGGCTTGGTGGTCGATTGTGACTCGAGGAAGTTTTGGCTGGAGGTAGATGCCATGGCTTGATTCGAAGATTGATTGATCTTCTTCTAGGATCTTCTCTTGTGGATGTGAGTCCCTTAAAGAGTTAGACTCTGATGCCAATTGTTAAGTTGATCAATCGAATCAAATATGGCTAAGAGGGGGTGAATTAGCTTTTTAAAATTGGAAAGAGCAAATTGAAAAATGGAAAATTCAAGACTAGGAAATTTATAGTGGTTCAAGATTAGAACAAGCTCTACATCCACTGCCTTAGCTCCCACTGAGGATTTTCATCCAGTTTCACTAGAAATTCGTCTCCTTTTCTCAAATTAGGAGGAAACCTTACAAATCGGTTAATCTTTCTACCCAAAGATTGACCAAGACTCTCTCAAATACAAAGAAGTTTGACAATATGAATAATGTCTCTCACTATGTTGATAGATTTCCCAATTACACTTAAACACTCCCAAAACTTGAAATAAGATAATACAATTGAATATTAAACAAGTGGGGTACAAGGATTTGACTTTAAGAGCTCCAGGGTTTGGATATGTGCTTGGATTGTTGCAAGTTTGTTCAATAGTTGTTGTTGTAGCTTTTGAGGCTTGTTTATATAACCTTGCATTGATTTCTAGCTGTTCTGATGGTTGAGATCATCAATTGAGTCGTTGGCCTTCAGTTTTCTCGCAGTAAATGCACTTCTACAACCTATCGTATCGGTACTCAAACAACCGTATCGATATCTGTCTCAAAACAGAAAGAGTCATTGTGCACATTTAAGAAGGGTGTATCGATACGCTATAAGGGCGTATCGGTACGGGTATAGTGTAAAAATAGGGGCGTATCGATACTCTATAACCGTATCGATACAAATTTTGCTCATTAGAATCATGATGAAAACTTTTGTAAAAAGTGTATCGATACGCTATATGGGCGTATCGATACGGTCTAACGACCATTTGAATTTTGCTGAAATCATAACTGACAAGCAACAGTCAAAAACATTAAATGCAAAGATTTATCGAATCAGATCAAACCGTATCGATACGAGGACTTACCGTATCGGTACACTATGCCTTAAAGTTAAGCTCAAGTAAAATATCGTATCGATACGGGTAAAACCGTATCGGTACGCTTTTATCGACTAAAATTCTAAAACCTAAAAACCGTATCGATACGGCTATAGCGTATCGATATGTCTTGCCCTACGAATTGGTTTTGGGCTGTAACACTTAGAAAAAATTTGCTTGAACAAATTATTTGACTTAAAGTCATTTTGGTTCAAATTTACTTGTCAATTTGTGAGATTTTGAAATACTTAAAATTTTATTTACTTCTACAAAAAGGTCCTTAGACACTTTGCTATATCAAAATTAAATTGGGTTTTACACATTCAAACTACAAAGAGAATGATAAATTAAAGTTGAAATCTTCTTTTCACTCCATTGTGAAAAGCCTACTTTTCTTTCCGTAGATGGTGAAAGTAAAAAGAAAATGATTGTCAATAATTTTAAACGGAGAATTACGGTCAATAATTTGACCCTTGGAAGCTAGTGGTTATCGTCTCTTTCTTAGCATATCTATTTTTATTAGATCTAGTAAGATGCTAATAACGCGACTCATTGCCGTACTAAGGTTATGGTATTAGTTTTTATTATAAATAAAGTTATAAATTTCAAAATAAAAAACAAAAAAGATAAATTTGAAATTGAAAAAGGGAAAAAAATGAGAGAAATGCCTAATGTAGAAAGATTTATTTTTTAATATTGTATTTATTTGATCTAATGGTTTAAAAAGGTGTAGAACCTATAGGATGATATTGAGTGTAAGTGAATCCCTCTTCACACACATACTACAATTTAGATGAACTAACAGATATAGAATGATTAATCAATTCTCTCCTCAAGATTTTTCCCGCCGGAGATTTTGGTATTGAATTCGTAAAAGCAACTCGTCGTACCTTCTTGTACGGTGCAACCTGCAAAATTCAATAAATCAACTTTTGCATGTTTAAAGTCAAAACATGCAAAAAAATCCTATAGAATAAATAAATATAAACTTTTCGTGAAGCTAGCATGTAACTAGTATTTTTCTTTTTACAAAATAAAAGTCATTTAAGTTTCTTTTGTTGATATGAAAATGCAATATGTTAAATACATGATGAACAAAAATCACATTAACAGCAACAATTTCTTAATAAGAATGCTAAATGTCTAATCAATATTTAAGAAATTTAAGATTATAAATACAAGCAATCATATTTTTTAAAAAGAAATTGTATCAACTATATTTTTTAGTCAATCAAAATGTTAGGAATCTCATGTAAAATCGACACTAACTACTTCAACCAGCATGTGTCTTTTAATTTAGATCCACAACAACCACCTGTTGTTCTGAGAATGTCTGCTAGGAATGTTCAGTCTCTCCTTTGGCTTCATGATTATGTTCACTCTAGCCAATTTTCTTCCCTTCAAAGCAGGTATCCCACTTTTTCTTTTATTTCCTATTCTTATTTACCCATTCATACTCAAATGTTCCTTTCCTCCACTCATATTGTTGAACCTAAATCTTATAGAGAAGACATACATAATTCTCTTTGGGTTCAAACCATGAATGAAGAAATCTCTGCCCTAGAACCAAACAACACTTGGTCTGTAGTTTGTTTGCCAGGAAATATTTCAATTGGGTGTAAATGGGTGTACAAAGTGAAATACAAGGCTAATGGCAGTGTTGAGAGGATTAAGGCATGCCTTGTCGCTAAAAGCGACACTCAAAGAGAATGAGTTGATTATGCGGATACCTTCTCGCTTGTTACAAAGCTTGTCACAGTTAGGGTTGTTCTTCCCCTTGCTTCCATTTATCACTAGCTTTTGTGTCTGTTGGATGTTTGTAGTGCTTTTCAACAAGGAGATTTATTTTAGGATGTCTTTATGACCTTACCTGAAGGTTTTTAAAGCCAAAGAAAGTCTAGGGTATATAGTCTGCAAAAATCACTCTATGGTTTGAAGCAAGCATCTCGACAATGGAACCTTAAGCTTACAGAAATTTTGTTAATAGTAGGATATCAACAGAGTAAATATGATTACTCTTTGTTCACGAAGCATTAAGGAATTAAAGTGGTCATCCTGCTCATATATGTGGACGGTTTATTGATAACTGGTATTGATGAGGAGTTGATTCGAGAGCTAAAGGAAATTTTGAACAAAAATTTCAAAATGGAAGATCTTGACAAGATGAAATATTTCTTGAGATTGAAAATATTAAGATCACGAGAAGGGATTATATTAAATCAACATAAATATGCTCTAGAACTAATAGAGGACACTTGGATAGAGGAGCCAAGCCATTCATGACTCCATTAGAGCAAAATCGTAAGTTGACATCGGTAGAGTATGATAAAGGGTTAGAAAATAAAGATGATGAGCTGCTGCAAGATAAATCACTCCTTCAAAGACTCATAGGAAGGTTAATTTACTTAACACATACAAACCATGATATCCCCTTTGTAGTACATTCATTGAGTCAATTTATGCAACAATCTAAAAGGACACATCTAGATGCAGCCTTGAGGGTCGTGAGATATGTCAAAAAAAACACTGATCAAGGAATTTTTTTAAGTGCTTCGAGCAAATGTCAACTACAAGCTTTTTGTGATTTAAGATTGGGCCTCTTGCCCAATAACTAGGAGATCTGTTATAGGATTTTGCTTAAAGTTGGAGGATTCACTAATATCATGTAAGTAAAAAAATAAAATATTGTAATATGATCATCAGCTAAATGTCACGGACTTATTCTCTCAGACTCAATACGTGCGGCACTAGCACTCCCAACACAATGCTAGTAAGCCTTACTCGCACAACGCTATGGCAAAACAAGTAAAAAGTTAAGAAATAAAAACTTTATTAAGCTTAAGAGAAAGCGTACAATAGAGTATACAACTTATGAGTTTTGTGGGATGATTTACAAATGACCCTAGCTAGTCTATTTATAGTCTCCAACCTCCTCAATGGACGATGGAAATTGATTTGATCCAACGGTTGGCATTTTGCCTCCCAAAATATTTACAACACCTACACTTTTCTAGATAAGTCCATACTTATCTACATAGGTCTCTAGCATTCTAAAGTATTCTAGAATATTCTACAACTATCTAGTTATGTCTTTAACTATCCAAAAGCTTCTAGAAAGTTCCACAGAGACTCCCAAAGTAGTCCCAAACTTTCCAGGGTCTTCTTCAACATTCTAGATCCTTCTAGAATGTTCTAGATGCTTCAAGGATGTTCAGGTCCTTCTAGAATGTTCAAGAACCTTCCAGAGTGTTCTAGAATCTTTTAAGGCTTTCTAGACGAGTCAAGACCTTTGAAGAACCTCCTGGATCCTTGTGGAAATGTTCAAGATGATTGTGGGCCACTCTATGCCGTTCTAGAACCTTTCTTGGTTCATGCTTGGCCTTAAAACGCCCAAGGCACTTCATTTTGCCTTGGTTGGCCCGAGTGCACCTAGGAGGCACTCCTCGGTCGGTCCTGGTGCACTTTGGCGGGACGTGACATTCTCCCCCACATGATCTCGTGACGCCTTTGTCGCGTCTCAGTTGAGCTGCTTGGATGTTGCTGGTGTGCCTCCTTCGGCTCCTAGCTTGCTTCGCCTTTACCCTCGGCTTAACAGCTCGATCCTGGGTTATCGTATCAAGTTGTGTCTTGCTATCAGCTCCTTTGATGAAGGCAACAAGTCGCTTTCGTATGGGACATGACCTCATCACATGAGGTCCTTCACATAGGTAGCACTTCACCCTTGTGCTAGCCTTTGGCGCGGACTTAGCCTTCGTGTTGCCACGATTCCCTCTCGTGGGCTTACCCTTGTTGACGCCACCTTGCTTACCCCGTGCAAGCTTGGTCGGTGACTCGGCCTTACGTTTGGCCTTTGGAGACGGTTTGTCATCTTCTTGCTCCACGTCGAGCATCGACCCTGACTTAAGTCCCTCGGTGTGATGTCCTTTATGAATGGAACTTCCTTCGTTCCTATCGGTGTCCTCAACCGATCAAAGCATGCCTACTATTACAACCCACCTATTTTCTTCCACAAGTCCAAACCGAGGTTCAAGACACTCATTGGCCCATTTTTCCACCAACTAGCACCAAGGAGGATACTACAAGGGTCATGGACGGCCAAGCACATATAAATGCAAGCCACAACGTTCTAGAAAGGTCTGAGATGTTCTATCAAAGTCGAGACACACCTGGGAAGCACCGGAAGAGCCTGAAGTTCTCTAGAACATTATGGATAATTTTATATATGTATAGACATGTATAGATACATGTAGAATACTCTAGAAAGATATAGATCCATGCTAGATATTTTAGGAGGCAAAACCGTGACCGTTGGATCAAAACGATCCTAGCCGTCCATTAAGGAGGTGAGAGCCTATAAATAGGGCCACCCCTTCATTTTGTACTCACTCAGAAGTTGAGTATTGTAAACATCCTAAAACGCTCTTTTAAGCTTTTTTTCTTAAGCTAATACAAATTCCTTTACTTATAAATCTTCTAGCCTTCTCTTGTATCCATTCTAGCCAAGTGTTGCGAGTGACTTGAAGGCTTGTTAGCATAGACGAGGGTTCCTAACGCCGCACGGATTGGTTTGAGAGAATAAGTTCGTGACAGTTGGTATCAGAGCGTGTTCGAGACCCGGGATAATAGCCAAGACAGGGAAGAACCAGGTGGCTAGACTCAACCGAGGCCGAAGTCACACAAGAATAGCGAGGGCGCGAGGAGGTGGCTGATCCTAATGCGACTAGGCCAAGGGCCAAGTCCAAGGACGTGATCTCTAGCTTTGAGAACCGTCTGACCCACGTAGAGGAGAACGTGGGAGGCATAGGTGCCAATGTGGACGACCTTACCCAACGGGTGGAAGGCCTTGAGGCAGAGGACGTCGAGATCCACACAGCCATGAAGACTATGATGGTTAAGCTAGAGGAAGGCATGCGAGCGGAGTTGGGACAAGTTCGCAACCTTCTCATGGGCGAGCTCTCCAAGGTACGTGCTTCTCTTCAAAAAGAGCTAGGCGATACCCGTGCCCAAGTCGAGGCACTACAAGGCGATGTGGCCTTGTGTAAGAGTGCTATGGTTGCCGGGCCAAGCACCTCTTATAAGTCTAGGAAGGTTGAGGTGCCCAAACCAAGGACCTTCTTAGGAACCCGCAACGCTAAGGAAGTTGCCAACTTCCTATATGGCTTGGAGCAATACCTTGGGGTCGTAGGCATTATGGACGAGGCCTCCAAGATCCAAACTGCCACCTTATACCTCACCGACACCGCCATGCTATGGTGGAGGAGAAGGCGCCAAGACATTGAGAAAGGTACGTGTACCATCTCTACTCTCGATGATTTTAAAAAGGAGCTTAAGAGATAATTCTACCCCAAGAATGTCGAGGAGGAAGCACGAGCCCGCTTGCGAAGGTTAAAGCAATCAGGGAGCATCCGAGACTATGTCAAGGAGTTAACCAATCTAGTGCTTGAGATCCCTGATATGTCCGAGAAAGACTCCCTTTTCAACTTTATGAATGGACTCCAACAGTGAGCCAAGGCCGAGCTAAGGCATAGAGGGGTGAAAACCCTTGTCGACGCCATAGCCGTAGCTGAGAGTCTTATTGATTATTCTAGCCACAAGAAGTCAACCACCAAGCCAAAGGACAAGAAGGGTGGTCATGCAAAAGGTGGGGGAGACAAGGGCCATCGCAAGGAGGGCCACCAAGAGGAAAACTCCCCCAAGCACAAGGACTCGTCCTCTTGGAAGAATAAAGACAAAGGCAAAGCCAAGGACACTCGAGACACGAGGCGTCCCCCATCCAACAAGTGTTTCATTTGCGATGGTGATCATTTGGGTCTGAGAGTGCCCACAAAGACAAGCACTTAACTCGCTCCTTGCCAAGGATCGAGAGGGGAATGACACCGACAGAGATGAAGAGGGTGTCCAGATGGGTTCCCTACAACTTCTCAATGTCCTTCAGTCCGCTCCAAAGACGGAAGCCAAAGGCCTGCTTTACGTGGACGTAACCATCAATGGGAAGATGACTAGAGCCATGCTAGACATAGGTGCGTCCCACAACTTCGTTTCTATTGAAAAAGCCAAGAGGTTAGGGCTTAAGGCATCAGGGGGAGGAGGATCTATCAAAGCAGTCAACTCTGCTGCTCGACCCATCCATGGCATAGCCTGTGGAGTCAAGACCAACGTGGGGGCTTGGTGGGGTCACATTGTTTACTCAGTCGTGCTCAAAGACGACTTCAAGCTTGTTCTAGGACTTGAATTCCTAGATCGGGTCAAGGCCTTCCCCGTGACATTTGACAACTTCATGTGCATCATGGATGGCAACCAAGCTTGCGTGGTGCCAACGACTAGGGCCACCAAGAAAGACGCCAAGGTGCTCTCAGCACTCCAGTTCAAGAAGGGCATAAAAAGGAACGAGGAAAGCTACTTAGCAATCCTCATAGAGTACGATGACGAGGAGCTCTTGCCCGACGAGGATCTACCAAGGCAGGTAGCCCAAGTACTCGAAGAATTCAAGGATGTTGCACCCCCAGAGCTACCCAAAAGTCTACCACCAAGGAGAGAGGTGGACCATGCTATCGAGCTAGAACCAGGGACCAAGCCACCAGCCATGAGTGCTTATCGAATGGAACCCCCTGAGTTGGAGGAGCTAAGGAAGCAACTCAAGGGATTGCTCGATGTAGGCTTCATCAGACCATCCAAGGCACCATATGGGGGCACTCGTACTTTTCCAAAAGAAGAAGGATGGTTCTCTCAGGATGTGCATCAACTATCGAGCACTCAACAAGGTCACCATTAAGAACAAGTATCATATTTCTTTGATCTCAGACCTTTTCGATCAGCTCGGGCATGCACATTAATTCACCAAGCTTGATCTTCGCTCGGGGGTACTACCATGTGCGCATCGCGAAAGGTGATGAGCCGAAGACCACGTGCGTCACTAGGTATGGTTCTTATGAGTTCTTAGTCTTGCCTTTCGGTTTGACAAATGCCCCAACCACATTTTGCACCTTGATGAACAAACCATTCCATCCCTATCCCGATCGTCTCCTGATCGTTTACCTTGATGACATAGTGGTGTTTAGCAACACTTTGGAGGAACATGTGAAACATCTAAGGGTGGTGCTCAAGGTTCTCAGGAAGAACCAACTATACATCAAGAAGGAGAAGTGCTCCTTTTCTAAGCTCGAGGTAATGTTCTTGGGACACAAGATCAGGGATGGGCAACTCATGATGGAGGATGGCAAGGTACGTGCCATCCAAGAGTGAGAGCCACCCACTAAGGTGCATGAATTAAGGTCTTTCCATGGGTTGGTGAACTACTATCGTCGCTTCATCAAAGGCTACTCCGCAAGGGCTACACCGCTCACCGAACTTCTAAAGAAGAACAAGCCGTGGGTATGGACACCCAAGTGCAGAGAAGCCTTTGAAGACTTGAAGAAGGCCATAAGCGAAGAGCTGATGCTTAGCCTACCCGACCACACCAAGCTTTATGAGGTGCACACCGATGCTTCATACTTTGCCATTGGAGATGTGTTCATGCAAGAGGGGCATCCAATTGCTTATGAGAGTCGGAAGCTCAATGACACAAAAAGGTGGTACACGGTCCAAGAAAAGGAGATGACAACCATCATCCATTGCCTTAGAGTATGGCGACACTATCTTCTTAGGTACAAGTTCTTGATCTTAACCGACAACATAGCCACTAGCTACTTCCAGACCCAGAAGAAGCTAAGTCCAAAGTAAGCTCGGTGGCAAGACTTTCTAGCCGAGTTTGACTATGTAATGCAATACAAGCCGGGCAAGGCGAACGTGGTCGCCAATGCATTGAGTCCCAAGGCGGAACTTGCATCTTTGAGCCAAGTCACCAGCCCTATCCTTGGGAGGATTAAGGAAGGCCTACAACATGAGCCTCTTGCCCAAAGCATCATTGCCATGGTGAACGAGGGCAAGAAACGACGATTTTGGTTGAGCGATGGCCTACTCTACACTAGGGGAAACTGTCTTTATGTGCCTAAGTGGGGAAACTTAAGCAAAGAGCTCATCAAGGAGTGTCATGATTTATTGTAGACAGGCCACCCAGGTATGAGACGTACCTTAGCACTCCTTCAGTCCACCTACTATTGGCCTCGCATGCAAGATGCCATCGAGGAGTATGTGAGAACTTGTCTTGTGTGCCAACAAGACAAGGTGGTTCAACACCAACCCGGTGGACTCCTAGACCTTTTGTCTATACCGGAGAGACCTTGGGAGAGTGTCTGAATGGACTTCATCACTTGCCTACCCAAGTCCGAAGGGTTTGGGAGCATTATGGTCGTGGTGGACCAATTTAATAAATATGCCACATTCATAGCCGCCCCAGCCCATTGCTCCGCCGAGGAAGCAGCCAAACTTTTCCTACGCAACATAGTCAAGCTCTGAGGCGTCCCGAAAAGCATCATAAGTGATCGTGAACCTCGATTCACAGAGAGGTTCTGGACAGAGCTATTCAAGATGCTTGGGGTCCGATCTAAACTTCTCCACAAGCTTCCTCCCTCAAAGTGATGGGCAAACCGAGAGGGTCAATGCACCTTTAGAGCTATACTTGAGGCACTATGTGAGTGTCAACCAAAGGGATTAGGCCAAGCTCCTTGACGTGGCACAATTCTCCTACAACTTGTAACAGACTAAGGCCACCCACCAAAGTCCCTTTGAAGGTTTCTTAGAACAACAACCATCCACCCCGCTCTCCCTTGCCACCCGTTACGAAATGAAGAGCCTTGTGGCCTTTAAGTTTGCCAAATCATGGCATGAACAAAACGAGTTAGCCCGAGCCGCACTCTATAAGGCTAGCAAGAGAATGAAAAAGTGGGTTGACTCCAAACGAAGGCATTTGGAGTTCAAGGAAGGTGATCTTGTCATGCTCAAACTCTTGCCCCAACAGTTTAAGGTATTTTGAAAGGTGCATAAGGGACTTTTTCGCAAGTACGAGGGAACATTCCAAGTGATCAAGCGAGTGGGCAAGGTGTCCTACAAGCTCTAATTGCCTCCAAGGCTCAAAATTCACCCAGTCTTCCATGTAAGTTTGTTAAAGCCCTATCACGAGGACATGAAAGATCTAACACGAGGGGTGTCCAACCGAGCACCCACGGTCGTGGTCACTTTCTTTGATAAAGAAGTTGAAGAGGTACTAGCCGATCGAGTTGTCCAAAGAAGGGGCGTTCCAAGCTACAATGAGTATTTCATCAAGTGGAAGGAACTGCCCATTACTGAAGCAAGTTGGGAAACTGAAGAAGCTCTTTGGAAGTTCAAGGACCAACTCGATCATTTCAACCAAGGCGCGACGAGAGCATCAAACCAATCCGTGCGGCGTTAGCAACCCTCGTCTATGCTAACGAGCCTTGAAGTTCCTCGCAACACTTGGCTAGAATGGACACAAGAGAAGGCTAGAAGATTTACGAGTAAAGGAACTTGTATTAGCTTAAGAAAGAAAGCTTACAATAGCGTTTTAGGATGTTTACAATACTCAACTTCTGAGTGAGTACAAAATGAAAGGGTGGCCCTATTTATAGGCTCCCACCTCCTTAATGGACGGCTAGGATCGTTTTGATTCAACGTTTACGGTTTTGCCTCTTAAAATATATAGCATGGATCTATATCTTTCTAGAGTATTCTACATGTATCTATACATGTCTATACATATCTAAAACTATCCATAATGTTCTAAAGAACTCCAGGGTCTTTCGGAGTAGTCATGATCCTTCCCGAGCTTTCCTGAGCCTTATAGGGTCTTCCAGTGCTTCCCGGGTGTATCTAGACTTGGATAAAACGTCTCGGACCTTTCTAGAACGTTGTGGCTTGCTCCTATATGTGCTTGGCCGTCCATGACCCTTGTAGTATCCTCATTGGTGCTAGTTGGTGGCAAAATGACCCAAAGAGTGTCCAGAACCTCGGTTTGGACTTGTGGGAGAAAAGAGGTGGGTTGTAACATCCTCCCCCACCTAAGCTTGTGACGCCCTCGTCGCACCTTGGTTGAACTGATCAAGTTGGTCCTTGAACTGCCAAAGAGCTTCTTTAGTTTCCCAACTTGCTTCGGTAATGGGCAGTCCCTTCCACTTGATGAAACACTCCTTGTAGCTCGAAACGCCCCTCCTTCAGACAACTCGATCGGCTAGTACCTCTTCAACTTCCTTATCAAAGGAAGTGACCACGGCTGTGGGTGCTTGGTTGGACACCCCTCGTGTTGGATCTTCCATGTCCTCGTGATAGGGCTTTAACAAACTTACATGGAAGACTGGGTGAATTTTGAGCCTTGGAGGCAATTGGAGCTTGTAGGACACCTTGCCCACTCGCTTGATCACTTGGAATGGTCCCTCGTACTTGCGAACAAGTCCCTTCTGCACCTTTCGAAATACCTTAAACTGCTGGGGCAAGAGTTTGAGCATGACAAAATCACCTTCCTTGAACTCCAAATGTCTTCGTTTGGAGTCAGCCCACTTCTTCATTCTCTTGCTAGCCTTATAGAGTGCGGCTCGGGCTAACTCATTTTGTTCATGCCATGATTTGGCAAACTTAAAGGTCGCAGGGCTCTTTTCTTCGTAACAGGTGGCAAGAGAGAGCGGGGTAGATGGTTGTTGTCCTAAGAAACCTTCAAAGGGACTTTGGTGGGTGGCCTCACTCTGTTGCAAGTTGTAGGAGAATTGTGCCACGTCAAGAAGCTTGGCCCAATCCCTTTGGTTGACACTCACATAGTGCCTCAAGTATAGCTCTAAAGGTGCATTGACCCTCTCGGTTTGCCCATCACTTTGAGGGAGGAAGCTTGTAGAGAAGTTTAGATCGGACCCCAAGCATCTTGAATAGCTCTGTCCAGAACCTCTCTGTGAATCGAGGGTCACGATCACTTACGATGCTTTTTGGGACGCCTCAGAGCTTGACTATGTTGCGTAGGAAAAGTTTGGCTACTTCCTCGGCGGAGCAATCGGCTATGGCGGCTATGAATGTGGCATATTTATTAAATCGGTCCACCACGACCATAATGCTTCCAAACCCTTCGGACTTGGGTAGGCAAGTGATGAAGTCCATTCAAACACTCTCCCAAGGTTTCTTGGTATGGGCAAAGGGTCTAGGAGTCCACCGGGTTGGTGTTGAACCACCTTGTCTTGTTGGCACACAAGACAAGTTCTCACATACTCCTCGATGGCATCTTGCATGCGAGGCCAATGGTAGGTGGACTGAAGGAGTGCTAAGGTACGTCTCATTCCTGGGTGGCCTGCCCACAATAAATCATGGCACTCCTTGATGAGCTCTTTGCTTAAGTTTCCCCACTTAGGCACATAAAGACGGTTTCCCCTAGTGTAGAGTAGGCCATCGCTCAACCAAAATCGTCGTGTCTTGCCCTCGTTCACCATGGCAATGATGCTTTGGGCAAGAGGCTCATGTTGTAGGCCTTCCTTAATCCTCCCAAGGATAGGGCTGGTGACTTGGCTCAAAGATGCAAGTTCCGCCTTGGGACTCAATGCATTGGCGACCACGTTCGCCTTGCCTGGCTTGTATTGCATTACATAGTCAAACTCGGCTAGAAAGTCTTGCCACCGAGCTTACTTTGGACTTAGCTTCTTCTGGGTCTGGAAGTAGCTAGTGGCTATGTTGTCGGTTAAGATCAAGAACTTGTACCTAAGAAGATAGTGTCACCATACTCTAAGGCAATGGATGATGGTTGTCATCTCCTTTTCTTGGACCGTGTACCGCCTTTCTGTGTCATTGAGCTTCTGACTCTCATAAGCAATCGGATGTCCCTCTTGCATGAGTACACCTCCAATGGCAAAGTCTGAAGCATCGGTGTGCACCTCATAAAGCTTGGTGTGGTCGAGTAGGCTAAGCATCGGCTCTTCGCTTATGGCCTTCTTCAAGTCTTCAAAGGCTTCTTGGCACTTGGGTGTCCATACCCACGGCTTGTTCTTCTTTAGAAGTTCGGTGAACGGTGTAGCCCTTGCGGAATAGCCTTTGATGAAGCGACGGTAGTAGTTCACCAACCCAAGGAAATACCTTAATTCATGCACCTTAGTGGGTGGCTCTCACTCTTGGATGGCACGTACCTTGCCATCCTCCATCATGAGTTGCCCATCCCTGATCTTGTGTCCCAATAACTTTACCACGAGCTTAGCAAAGGAGCACTTCTCCTTCTTGATGTATAGATGGTTCTCTCTGAGAACCTTGAGCACCACCCTTAGATGTTCCTCCAAGGTGTTGCTACACACCACTATGTCATCAAGGTAAACGACCATGAAACGATCGAGATAGGGATGGAATAGTTTGTTCATCAAGGTGCAAAATGTGGCTGGGGTATTTTTCAAACCGAAGGGCATGACTAAGAACTCATAAGAACCATACCTAGTGACGCACGTGGTCCTCGGCTCATCACCTTCCGCGATGCGCACCTGGTAGTACCCCGAGCGAAAATCAAGCTTGGTGAAGTAATGTGCATGCCCGAGTTGATCGAAGAGGTCTGAGATCAAAGGAATATGATATTTGTTCTTAAAGGTGACCTTTTTGAGCGCTCGATAGTCTATGCACATCCTGAGAGAACCATCCTTCTTCTTTTGGAACTGTACGGGTGCCCTCATATGGTGCCTTAGATGGTCTGGTGAAGCCTGTATCGAGCAGTCCCTTGAGTTGCTTCCTTAGCTCTTCCAAATCAGGGGGTGCCATGCGATAAACACTCAAGGCTGGTGGCTTGGTCCCTGGTTCTAGCTCGATGGCATGGTTTACCTCTCTCCTTGGTGGTAGTCTTTTGGGTAGCTCTGGGGTGCAACATCCTTGAATTCTTCGAGTACTTGGGCTACCTCCCTTGGTAGATCCTCGTCGGGCAAGAGCTCCTCGTTATCGTACTCTCTAAGGATTGCTAAGTAGCTTTCCTCGTTTCTTTTTATGCGCTTCTTGAACTGGAGTGCTGAGAGCACTTTGGCGTCTTGCTTGGTGGCCCTAGTCGTTGGCACCACGCAAGCTTGGTTGCCATCCATGATGCACATGGAGTTGGCAAATGGCACGGGGAAGGCCTTGACCCGATCTAGGAATTCAAGTCCTAGAACAAGCTTAAAGTCGTCCATGGACACGACTGAGCAATCAATGTGACCCGATCAAGCCACCACGTTGGTCTTGACTCCACGGGCTATGTCATGGATGGGTCGAGCAGCAGAGTTGACTGCTTTGATAGATCCTCCTCCCCCTGATGCCTTGAGCCCTAACCTCTTGGCTTCTTCAATAGAAATGAAGTTTTGGGACGTACTTGTGTCTAGCATGGCTCTAGTCATCTTCCCATTGATGGTTACGTCCACGTAAAGCAGGCCTTTGGCTTCCGTCTTTAAAGCGGACTGAAGGACATTGAGAAGTTGTAGGGAACCCATCTGGACACCCTCTCCATCCATGTCGGTGTCACTCCCCTCTCAATGCTTGGCAAGGAGCGAGTTAAGTACTTGTCTTTGTGGGCACTCTCGGGCCCAATGATCGCCATCGCAAATGAAACGCGTGTTGGATGGGGGACGCCTCGTGCCTCGAGTGTCCTTGGCTTTGGCTTTACCTTTGTCTTTATTCTTCCAAGAGGACGAGTCCTTGTGCTTGGGCAAGTTTTCCTCTTGGTGGCCCTCCTTGCGATGGCCCTTGTCTCCCCCACCTTTTGCATGACCATCCTTCTTGTCCTTTGGCTTGGTGGTCGACTCCTTGTGGCTAGAATAATTAATAAGACTCTCGGCTACGGCTATGGCGTCGGCAAGGGTTTGCACTCCTCTACGCCTTAGCTCGGCCTTGGCCCACTGTTGGAGTCCATCCATAAAGTTGAAGAGAGAGACTTTCTCGGACATATCAGGGATCTCAAGCACTAGATTGGTGAGCTCCTTAACATAGTCTCGGATGCTCCCTGATTGCTTTAACTTTCGTAAGCGGGCTCGTGCTTCCTCTTTGGCATTCTCGGGGTAGAATTGCCTCTTAAGCTCCTTTTTGAAATTATCGAGAGTAAAGATGGTACACGTACCTTTCTCAATGCCTTGGCGCCTTCTCCTCCACCATAGCATGGCGGTATCGGTGAGGTATAAGATGGTGGTTTGGATCTTGGAGGCCTCGTCCATAATGCCTACAGCCCCAAGGTATTGCTCCAAGCCATATAGGAAGTTGTCAACTTCCGTAGCGTTGCGGGTTCCTGAGAAGGTCTTTGGTTTGGGCACCTCAACCTTCCTAGACTCATAAGAGGTGTTTGGCTCGGCAACCATAGCACGCTTACACAAGGCCACATTGCCTTGTAGTGCCTCGACTTGGGCACATGTATCGTCTAGCTCTTTTTGAAGAGAAGCACGTACCTTGGAGAGCTCGCCCATGAGAAGGTCGCGAACTTGTCCCAACTCCGCTCGCATGCCTTCCTCTAGCTTAACCATCATAGCCTTCATGGCTGTGTGGATCTCGGCGTCCTTTTCTTCAAGGCCTTCCACTCGTTGGGTAAGGTCGTCCATATTGGCACCTATGCCTTCCACGTTCTCCTCTACGTGGGTTAGACGGTTCTCAAAGCTAGAGATCACGTCCTTGGACTTGGCCCTTGGCCCTTGGCCCTTGGCCCTTGGTAGGGATGGCAATTTAATCCAAATCCGATCTGAATCCGATTCGATCCAAAGAAATTTATCCGATCCATATCCGATTGAAAAAAATCTGAATCCGAATCCGAGGAAAATGTCCGAGTCCTAATAGGAGATGGGTTGGATATAGATCATGCTAAGATCCGATCCAAATCCATGTCCGATCTGATTCCGATGCATCCGATTCATATCTAAGTCTGAATCAAAACATTTAGGACTTTTAATTCCTTAAAATAAAATATCATATATAATATTTACATTAAAACAAAAATACAACATAAATAAAGTAAAAAGTTAAACTAAATACATTAACTTTATTTATATATATATATATATATTAAAAGTAATAATAAAAATATAAATGTCTTAAGAATGTAAGTTAAATAATAATAATATTTATTATGATTTATATATATTAATTAACCTTAATATAATGTAATATATCTATTTATACCATATGCATGTATAAATAAATATGAATGCAAGATCAAGTCATAGATAAACAAACAATAAAATAAATACAATGGGGAAACAAATAAATGTAAATATCAATGAATTACTAAAACTTAAGGAAGTTAGTGAATGAAATAGTAAGTAATGTGCAATCGATAGATAAAGTTATGATATATTATACTAAAATTATGAATTAAAATAGAAAGCAAATTAAAAGCATAAACAATAAACACAAAAAATGAAATGTAGTCAACAAATAATGGATAAAAATGAACAAGTGTAGAATTAAATAACATAAATTAAATGTGTAAGAAATTAAATATATAAAATGATGGACTTGTTTGCACTAAAATAAAATTATTAGAGGGCCAAAACACAATATACCCTAAAGACGCTAAAATTCGTGAATCTACCCCTTAGACTTGGGTCAAGACTAAGGATGACAATTTAATCTAAATCAAAAAACTCTAATCTAAATGCGGTTAAAACAAATCCGAATCCGATTCGAAAAAATCTGATCCAAAAACAATCTGATCCAAATCCATTTGAAAAAAATATGAATCCAAATCCGAAAAAAATATCCGAGTCCGATTGTAACGGATTCGGACTTGGATTTTATACAATCCGATCCAAATCTGATCCATTTCCATCCCTAGCCCTTGGCCTAGTCGCATTAGGATCAGCCACCTCCTCGCGCCCTCGTTGTTCTTGTGTGACTTCGGCCTCGATTGAGCTAGCCATTTGGTTCTTCTCTGTCTTGGCCATTATCTCGGGTCTCGAACACGCTCTGATACTAGTTGTCACAGACTTATTCTCTTAGACTCAATCCGTGCGACACTAACACTCTCGACACAATGCTAGTAAGCCTTACTCGCGCAACACTATGGCAAAACAAGTGAGAACTTAAGAAAAGAAAAGTTTTATTAAGCTTAAGAGAAAGTTTACAATAGAGTATACAACTTATGAGTTTTGTGGGATGGTTTACAAATGACCCTAACTAGTCTATTTATAGTCTCCATCCTCCTCAATGGACGGTGGAGATTGATTTGATCCAACATTTGGCATTTTGCCTCCCAAAATATCTACAACACCTACAATTTTCTAGATAAGTCCATACTTATCTACATAGATCTCTAGCATTCTAAAGTATTCTAGAATATTCTACAACTATCTAGTTATGTCCTTAACTATCCAAAAGCTTCTAGAAAGTTCCAGAGACTCCCTGAGTAGTCCCGAACTTTCCAGGGTCTTCCAGTGTCTTCTTCAACATTCTAGATCCTTCTAGAATGTTCTAGATGCTTCTAGGGTGTTCCAGATCCTTCTAGGATGTTCCAGATCCTTCTAGAATGTTCTAGAACCTTCTAGAGTGTTCTAGAATCTTCTAAGGCTTTCTGGACGAGTCTAGACCTTTGAAGAACCTCATGGATCCTTGTGGAAATGTTCAAGATGATTGTGGGCCTCTCTAGGCCGTTCTAGAACCTTCCTTGGTTCATGCTTGGCCTTAAAACGCCCAAAGCACTTCATTTTGCCTTGGTTGGCCCGAGTGCACCTAGGGGCACTCTTCGGTCGGTCCTGGTGCACTTTGGCGGGACGTGACATAAAGCTGAATACCGAAGTATGGTTGTGACAGCAGCAGAAATACTTTAGATACAAGAATTATCGGGAGACTTAAAGTAGCTATAGAAGGTCCATCAAAAATGATGTGCGAGAGTAAAACAGCCTTACAAATTGCAGCAAACTCAGTATTTCATGAAAGAACGAAACATATAGAGATAGACTACCATTTGTTAGAGAGAAAAAATACAAGATGGTAGCATACAAACTGAATATGTAAGTGCAGAAGACCAGCTTGCATATATTATGACAAATGCATTGGGAATACATCAACATGAATATCTCGTTTTTAAGTTGGGGGGTTAAAGAAGTCTTTCAAACTACCAACTTGAGGGGAGTGTTAACATCCTTGAAGTCAATTATAAATAAGCAGTTATTAAATCTGTTAGAAGTAGTTAGTTAGTTTTGTATGCAGTTAATTGGTTAGAGATATTGTATATAAATGTGCTTGTATTCTGATAATTATTTCTAACAAGAATATCAAAGTATTTCTTTTATCTATTTTCTCAAATCTAACAATGTCGAAGCTCAAATTTGGCATTGATCTAACTTTTTTTTGTTAATATTTATAAAAAATAAAATAATTTTACGTAAATATTTATATATTATAAAGAGTCCAGGTTCGAGAAAATATGAGTTTGAAAAAAATCTGAATTCAAAAAAGTTTGAGTATGAGAAAATTCGAACCTTGAAATATTTTGAGCATGAGCTAGTCCCAATTCGAAAGTTTGTGTCCGAAAAAATCAAAATTAGAAGATAGCTGGATCCAAACCCGTTTGTTTGCCACCTCTAGATAAAAAGTGGGGTAAATTTCATAAATATTATTAAACTCGTTCAAAATATTAATTTGATCATCCAACTTTCAAATGTTACATAATGAAATGATCATCACACAACTAACTTCTGTTAAGAGGGTGACTTATCAGTTAAAGAAACTTGTAAAATACCAAATTCAATCTTCTATATTTACACATTTAATCAATTTAATCTTAATTAAAAATATCCAATAAATTTACCCATAATTATTTTCATATTCCAATTAAAAATGGGAGCAAATTATTAGAATGTGAAAATAATGAGTTAAATTTATGAAAAATACTTTGATACGCAAGCTTGTGTAAACTTTTAGTTTTCACACACCTTTCAATTTTAGAGTTTAGATATTTAGGTTGTGGTTTATGGTTTAGGTTGTAGGGGTAGAATTTAAGGTATGGTTAGAGTTTAAGGTTTGGGTTTTAAGGTGTTAGGGCTAGGGATTTAGATTTTAGATTTTATAGCTTAAATATGAAAGGTTGTGTAAAAACCTGTGTATATATAACCCTAAATTTATTGATTTTTTTAATTAGGTCTAAATTGATTAAATGTTTAAATGCGGAAAATAACAATTAACGGCGGTAATAAAATCATAAGTTTAATGTTTATTTTGTAACATTTGAAAGTTGAATGACCAAAATAAATATTTTAAAATAGTTTGGCCACCATTTTTAAACTATACCCTAAAAAGTAATCATATCCAAAGCTGGGCTCAGGCGGGTCGGAGACAGATCTAACCAAAACACACCAACCCGGGGTTTGCCTAAGAAGAAAGCTAATATGACAATGAATATATATATTTGATGTCTTAGAAACATACCTGTTTTGCAATAAAATCCATGACTTGTGTCTCTGTAATGCTACTTCCGGTATGTCTCACAACATATGCCATGGGAATCTGCCCTGCTTCTTCATCCGGGTACCTGTCCCCTCGGATTTGAATAAATCGGTGTGAGAATTGCGACTCTATATTTATAAAAAGAAAAAGAATACATACGGAATCACAGCAGCATCAGCAATTTCGGGATGGGAATGAAGCAAATGTTCCAATTCAGCCGGAGGTACCTGTGATTTGATTTAGAAACATATTCATATCAGACACTCGTATTTAGAACCGAATATTATATACACTAAAGGAATCCATTTACCTGATATGCTTTGTATTTGATCAGCTCCTTCAATCTATCGACAATGTAGAGAAACCCCTGGGAATCAAAATAACAAATGTCACCCGTTTTCAACCACCCTTCTGAATCCAAGGTTTCTGCGGTTGCCTTCTCATCACCTACATACCCTACATTCACACCATGAAGTAACAAGGCTTGTATCAACTTTTTTTTCTTCTATTTTCAAAGAAGCCTCCAAAACCAAACCTTGAAAGATTTTATATTTTGATATTGATACACAAGCTGTGTAAAAATAAATTTACACAACTCTTTATATTTAAACTATAAAATTTAAAACTTAAATCCCAAGCTTTATTACCTTAAAACCCAAACTTTAAATTTTATACCCTTAACCACAACATAAATATATAAACTCTAAAATTAAAAGGCTAACACAAAATTGTGTATCAAAGTATTTTCCTTATATTTTTACTATGAAAAGTTGAAAACTCTTAAAAGAATTTTGATTTTTTTTTTCATATATATATATTTTTTAAATTTTAAAAACTTTTTGTATTTTTAATGATCTTATGAATATTTAATTTTAAAAATAAATTAAACATGATCATTATATATTTAAATATATATAGTTTCTAAAAATAAATTCTAGCCTTCTATTTTTAGAATTTTCATTATTTTTTTTTAAAAAAATTAACTTGTTTTGACATGTGATAATCTCTTATTAGGTCACTGTTACATTTATTTTGATTTTGATATAACTAAAACGACTAAATTGTAAAAAAATATAAATTTAATATATTCAATTCAAATTTATCAAAAATATAATTTCGACTTCAACAAACATTTTTTTAAATTGTTTGGCTTAATACTTATATGATATACTCCTTCAAAAGTCAATTAAAAGTCAAATTTATCAGTGCCTAAGAGGAGATTTCGAAACCCTCTAAGTGGTTTCGAAACCACTATGGAAACCATGTTTTGGTTACAAGTTTCGAAACTTTCATGATGGTTTTAAAACCAGGGCCTGTAACGGCTATATTATTTTTTAAAAAAATTCTCAAATTTCGAAACCTCTGTACAAGTGAGCATTTAATGCTCGATTTTAATGATTTTCAACATCTAAAAAAAATTAAGAGCATATAAAAAAGGTTTCTAAACAGTAATGAAGCAACAAGAAAGCTTATACAAATATTCAAACAATTAAAATTCAAATTGTGCTTATTTTTTTCATCTTTCTTGCAAATACTAGTGTTGTTTTTTATTGTAATTCATTTACCAGTGTTTTTTGGGTGTGTAAGAGAGCTTAAACTTTGCAAACATTTTCCTTGTGAGAATTTTCTAGTTTGCTTATCTGTACTTGTTTTTTGGGAAAGGATTCAATAAACTTTGGGTATAAACCTATTAAATTGCATAAGATTACTCTTTATCCTAAAAGAAAGATAAATTAATGGATTTGTGAAAAATCTTACTATGATAACTAAGGTAATCGATGTAGACTCCATCAAGAGAGATGAACCACTATAAATTCCTTTATAATTTTTTTCTTTGCAATTAGTTTTCACCATTCTTTAAAATTTCAATTCACCTCCTCTTAACATTTTTCGATCGATTTTTACACTCAATAACCACATTATTTTTTAACAATTAATGACAAAAGACAAAAATGATAAACGAAATGAAATAATATGCGTCAGACTAATAAAATAGTAAAAATGCCCAAAATAGTTATTAAACCACATATAAAATAAAAGAAAAAATCACAAATGAGGTTAAAATCATGTCCTTTATATGTATTTAAAAATTTAAAAAGGTAAGTAACCAAATTATATCCTTTATACTTGTGAGACCGTGGAGATGGCAGAACAGTTTTGAAGAGGTTGATCGTATGATAGCTAAGATGAAGATGGTTCAGTTTGTATTCTTACCAAGGGAGGGAAATGCTATGGTAAATTTCCTTGCAAAGGCCGTGTTAAATAGATCTAAACTAATGAGACTGATCGTGATCATGGAGAATATTTGATTTGTTAGGATTTGATATTTTAAGTTTGTAGCCTGTATGTTTTGATTAACTGACTTGTATTTGAGTGTTATTCGACAGGCGATTACTTTGAGGATCCATCTATATAATTACCCTTGTGTTGTGCACTCTTTTCTTCCAACTAGAATTAAAGAGGTTTTAAAATAAGCTTAAATTTGTATGATTAATTTAATAAAATTATATTTGTCAAGAAAAAAAAAATCAATTGGTCTAATAAGATGAGATACTAAATCCCTTAAAAATGTCAGATGTTCTAATTCTGTCATTATGAATGGAACATATTAGATTGAGAGGGTCGCCCCTATAATAGGTCTATACAATACCCGGTCTGAATTAGTCACCGATGAGTTGGATGCTAGTTGTTACACCAATTTAACATTGTTTGGGAAAAGATGATACTACATGATAATAATTTATTGGATAAACTACCTTTTTAGTACCCCAACTATTCACACGTTATTGTTTTTGCACTCCAAAATATTATTTTTGATAAAATGGTACATAATATTACGTTTTTGTTCAATTTTAATACCCGACGTTAAAATTTAACGAAGATGATGACGTGACTAGATATAATCACATTTTTAGTTAAAAACTTATATATATATATATATATATATATATATATATATATATATATATATTATTAATTTAGTCCAAAATTAATCAATTTAAAACAACATCTTAATTTTAAGGATAAAATTATAGATTATCCAATTTTCTTCCTCTATCAAAGTCAATGGTTACAACTCTTATGAAATATTTCCAAAATCAGTCTATGTCCTTGTCAGCCGGTGTCTACCACCTTTGATCGTCTTGCCTGCTACCGATTATTAGAGGTGAGCAAAATTTAACTCGATTCCAAAAGACTGATTTTTTTAACTGGACTCAATGCGAAAAAACTCGACTCAATTTGAATTTCATAAACTCGACTCGACTCGAAAATTTTTTAAATGATATTTGAGTTGTAAAATGAAAATTCGAATAACTCGAATTTTTTTAGTAGTTAGTAGATTTATTTTTAAGTTAGAGTCGAGTCCCTCAATTTTTTCTGTTATATATACCAATATAAAAAATGTAAAGAAATATATGACACATATTAAAATATATGAAGAAATATATATACGCATATATTATATGGTCAAAGAAAGTCGTTTAAATTAGAATCAAATTCTATTATAACATAATTAGTAATTACAAATAAATTTGTATAGGAACTCAAAAACTCGACTCGAATCGAAAAAAAAATTCAAATAAATTTTGAGTTGTAAAATATAACGCGTAAACTCGAATAACTCAAAATTTATTGACTCGACTTGATCGGATACTCACCCCTACCGACTACGTCAACTTTCAGTGTTTCGGTCGACTTATCATCCATAAGGATAATATAGTCAACAAAGAAGAAAAAAAGTGGGTAATTTGTAATTTTACCCCCAAAATAAAAATGATGTTTTAAATCGATGAATTTTAGACTAAATTAATAAAAATATATAAGTATTTTGGACTAAAATTGTGATTATACCGAACCACATCATCATCTCTATTAATTTTTAATGGTTGAGTACCAAAACAGAACAAAAACATAATATTAGATGATATTTTACCAAAAGTAATAGTTGAGGTACCAAAATAATAAGGTGGATATAATTAAAGTAGTAAATTGATGGTTTACTCTAATTTGTTTGATTACCATTTTTCAATTAAGAGGAATATATACATTTTTTTGAATTATTTAAATCTAAATAAACAAATCAAAGAATAAGTTAGTCCAAAAGAAGTTAAGAGCAAAATCAAAATGAGATAGGGTTAAAAAGATAGCATAGGGCGTGAGAGATATGTTTGTGATCATAAGGATTGGAATTTGGATAGCCAACAAAAAGAAAGAGTTGGAGGAAGTGGGAGAGTGGGTGCGGGAGAAGGAGTACCTTTCATCACTATTGGGCCTCTCAACCAAAGCTCTCCCCTCTGACCTGGCGCCACTGCCTCACCAGTTTCAGGATCAACTATCTTCCCTTCAATATTTGCACCAAGCCGCCCAACTGAACCCTGCCGAGCTGCCTCCTCCGCCCCTACTGCACTCGTTGCTCCGCCCACACTCTCCGTCAACCCATATCCCTTTTCAAAATCAATAAAAACAATACTATCTATTAACAATTAACATTCACCCAAACAAAATCATCTCATCTGAATCCGAATAATTTAGTATACTAATTTCTTACTTGAAGAAGTTCAACTGTGGGAAATTTCTCATTGAACCGCTCGGTAACCTCCTTACCGAGCGGAGCGCCACCAGACCCCAGCAGCATAAGCGAGCTGAGGTCATACTTACTAGTCAACACCGATTTAACAAACGCCAACACAAGCGGCGGCGACACCGGTATGCCTGTAACCTTGTATTTCTCAACTGCTCTTAGCATTTCTTCGAAATCAAACCTCTCCACCAAAACCAACGAGTTCGCTGTCAAAACCGCCGCAAACAAAATAAAGAAACCGAACACGTGGAACAAAGGCACCGTCAAAAAAGTCACCGATCCCCGCGGCTTCCCGTTACCTTCCCCTTTGCTCGTGTTGAAGGTATGAGGCACCGCCATCCTTGCGATTAGGTTCCGATGAGTCATCATCACACCCTTGACTCGCCCGGTGGTTCCCGATGAATACAATATCGCAGCCGTGTCGGATTGCTCTACCTTGACTCTTTTAATTACATCGTTATTCATATTGGACTGAGTTAACAACGAGAGGAACTCGGGCGAGTCGAGGAGGATAGTTCCTCGTTTAAGAGAAGGGATTTTACGGGAGCTTTCTGAAGTAGCGAACGCAACGACGGGTTTGCAGAGTTGGATCTGGTGAGCGATTTCCGAGTTGGAACTGAGTGGGTTGGCAGGAGAAACGACGATTCCCAACGACAACAAAGCGAAGTAAACCACGGGGATATGGATCGAAGGCGGCGAGAGAACAAAAGCGACGTCGTTTTTGCATAGAGAGTAACGTTGTTGTAAGGAGTAAGCAAGGGAACGGACCCGAGAAACGAATTGAGAGTAAGATAAGGTGTCGCCGGTAGTTGCGTTGACGACGAAGGTGGTGGCGCCATCGGCGGAGGTCCGGTGGAAAACGGAGAGACAATATTCGGCGAGGGAAAGCGGTTGATTGATTGGTGGCAAAGGGATGGGAGGCCAAAGGCTGCTGTAAGTTCGGGTTTTGTGACAAAATCCGGTTTTCGGATCCATTAAACGGTTCACAGAAAATGAGCGAATTGTTTTGGGATTTTATATCGGGTCGGGAGATGTCAAGTTGGGTATTTTGGTAAATTCAAAATTACAAAGTAATTAATTAAAGAAAGAGACCCGTCACCTGGTAATAATAAAATAATAAAAGAATCAGTCATAATAGCTGTATTTTATCTGAATACTCTAAAGTTATTACAAAATATTATCTTTTTATACATATAAAAAGTCATGGTGTCAGTTTCGATATTCTTTTAACTGGTGTCGTAGAGTACTTTTCTTGTGCTTCTCTGGTGCTAGGCTGAATTTTTCTTGTGTGTGGTTCCTTCCTCTAAGTAATGACCATCCTTGCTTGGAATGTGCGTGACTTGGGGAATAGGGAGACACTAAGGGCTCTCCGAAGCTCTAAAACATAACATAGACCGAATATTGTGTTTCTCAGTGAAACAAAACAAAAAAAAGAGATACCTTGAGAAAATTAAGATGAAGATGAAAATGGAATCTTCTTTTTATGTGGAGCCACAAAAAATAGCAGGCGGACTAGCCCTATGGTGGATAGGTGAAATAAAAATCATCATTCTTAAACACGATAAGAATTTTATTGACACTAAAGTGATCTTGCCCGATGGAGAAGAATGGTTCGAAACTTTCATTTATGGTCCCCGCACAGAGATGAAAAGCAAGCTTTTTGAGAAGGGTTAACGCAGCTCCGAAGATCACCAAATGCTAGATGGATCGTTACTGGTGACTCTAACATGGTGACCAGACAAGAGGAAAAGGAAGGGAACAACCCTTTCAACCCCGAGGAGGCAAATTGCTTCTCAAATTTTGTTGATTCCTCTGGATTAATCAAACTGCCAATTAAAGGAGGTAGCTTTACTTGGTACAACCAAAGAAGTGGAAAAAACTCTATTCTTGAAAAATTGGACCGCATTTTGTGTTCTACTGAATGGAGCACTGCATTCCCAAAAGATTTGGGTCTAATGGACATTGCTCTCGCCTCTGACCATGCTCTCATCATTCTTTTTCCTTCGAGCTTTTCCAGAAAATACGAGAAGGAATTTAAATTCGAAACCAAATGGATATTGGACAATGAATGCCCTCAAATAGTGTCTAAAGGCTGGGACTCCCCTCTTGCTGAGAGAACCTCCCATATTTTTTGGAGGGAGATTAGAAGAACCAGGAAGGCCCTAATAAGCTGGAGTAAAACAACGACCAAACAACATAATGAGAAGAAGCAGTCTTTGATGGCCAGGATCAAAGGCTTCCAGGGCAGGAAGCTCACTATTTTGGAGCTGGATGAATACAAACAACTGAAAAAAGTGTTGTACTTAGAATAGGAGAGCGAGGAAAGATATTAGCATCAACGATCCAGAGTAAACTGACTAAAATGGAGTGATAAAAATACCAATTTCTTTCATGCCACAACCATCCAACATCGCAGAATCAATTCCATAGTCAGAATAATGAAGGATGATGGAACCTGGTTCGAGGAACCTGAGGATATAGCAGTTTTCTTGCAGTAACATTTCCAAAATCTGTTTGCCAATGACCAATCCATTGACTTCCAATGCCTTGGTGATTATATTCCTCAGTTGGTGACCAAAGCGATGAACTCTAAACTCAGCAAAGAAGTGTTTGAATAGGAAATCAAGAGAGCCATCTTTAATGTGGGAGCCACTAAAGCCCCTGGGCCTGATGGCTTCCCTGGATGTTTCTACCAAATTTTTTAGGAGACCATTAAAGGAGATCTCATAGAGATGGTGACCACTTTCTTCAATGATGGTTTTCTGGACTATGGGCTTAATAAAACAAACATTGCCCTCATCCTCAAGAAATCAAATCCATGTGAAGTCTCTCATTTCAGACCAATTAGCCCGTGTAATTTTTCTCTCAAGGTAATCACTAAGATCATGGCGTCGAGGCTGAAGACTTTCCTCTTTGATCTCGTTCCTCACTATCAATTAGCTTTTGTTCACAATAGATCCATACATGACAACATCATTCTTGTCAACGAGGCTTTCCATGCAGTCAAACGAGCAAAAATAGGAAAGAAAGGAATCATGTCACTCAAAATCGACCTGAAAAAAGCCTATGATAAAGTGGATTGGGATCTTCTTCGTTTTGTTATTAATATGATGGGCTTCTGTGATTGGTGGGTCACCAGAGTCATGAAATGCGTTTCTTCCACCTCATTCTCTCTGGTCTTAAATGGGGAGAAATTTGGTATTTTCTCTGCTGGAGGGGCCTCAGACAGGGTGACCCGCTATCCCCCTTCTTATTTACCTTCATTTCAAACATACTGTCATGGATTACGGAAAAAGAGGTGGAAACATGCTGTTTTGAAGGTCTTAGAATTAATAGACGGTGCCCAATTTTGAGCCATCTGTTGTTCGCTGGTGATTTCCTTATGTTCTTCGGGGTGAGTAAAGAGAGCTGCGAAGCTGCCCTTCGTATTTTACATCTTTTCCAAAGATCTACAGGGCAGACGGTGAACTTTCAGAAATCATCGGTTCTCTTTTCACCTAACGTCAACAATCACCTCAAGATCCACCTTTCTAACATTCTGGGCTTTCGCCCAATGGAGGAGGACAACAAATACCTCGGTCTACCTTCCTTCTAGGGACGAAGCAAAAAGGAGGCCTTAGCCTTCATCAAGGAAAGAGTCCAGAACAAACTTAGGGAATGGGGAGCTAAGTTTTTAAACCGGGCAGGGAAGGAAGTTCTCATAAAGGTAGTCGCTCAGGCCATCCCTACTTATGTCATGCAATGTTTCCTCCTCCCCGTTACCTTTTTGTGATGAACTCAGTTCGATGGTGGCTAACTTCTGGTGGAATAAATGTGGAAGTAAGGAGAAAGGCATTCATTAGATTAATTGGAAAGATCTTTGTCGACTGAAGGTCCAGGAGGGCTTAGGCTTCCGAAATCTCAGAACCTTTAACAAAGCTCTTATTGCGAAAGTGGTGTGGAAAGTGATTAAGAACCCAAACACCCTCCTGGCTCATACTCTTCGCGGAATCTATTATCCAAACGAAAACATCTTTGATGCCCTAAGTGCAATAACCCCTCATGGGCTTGGACAGGCATTAGGGAAGGATCGGTTATTATTAAGGAAGGTTCATTATGGAGGGTTGGAAATGAAAGATGTATATCGACTTGGAATGATAACTGGATCCCCAAGCTTCCTAAGTTTCTTATCTCTTCTCAGCCTCCACCTTGCTGCCCTTGTCCCTGAGTTTGTAGTCTCATGAACATCGATTTAAGGTCGTGGGACAAAACTAAGATTGATCGTCTTTTCTCCCCGACAGAAGTCAATACGATTTTGACCATCCCAATAGGAGGACCAGAAGTCAAAGACTCTCTTATTTGGGCGGGAACGAAGAATGGGGTTTATTCGGCCAAGTCGGGCTATAGATTCAATGAGGAAAACCTTAGACCCTCTTCTGATCCTTCTTTGAGTGAATCCTCAAGTAAGAACAAAGCTTTTTGAAACTCCATTTGGGGACTGAAGGCTCCGTCCAAACTCTACTCCTTCTTATGGAAACTATGTCATAACATTGTGCCTACCAAAGGTATCCTTGCAGCTCGTTTCCATGGCGAATTTCAGGACTCAGACTATTGTCCAAGGTGCGGAAATGAGGTAGAATCCATTGAACATCTTATGTTCTTCTGTCCCTTTGTACAAGCGGTCTGGAGGGCCTCAGTGTTTAATTATTCTCCTTTCTCCTCTGGTTTTCCTAGTTTTTCTAAATGGTGGATTAGAATTAATGAATTTCGGAAGCTGGGGAATTTTGAAGAAGGTTGTGCTCTCATTTCCTTCCTCCTATGGGTAATCTGGAAATCGTGAAAAGCCTTGGTCTTTGAAGGCAAGAAAGACCTTCCTTGGGACGTGTGGCTGCGTGCTGAACGAGCCTTTGAGAAGTTTGCACATGCAACATCTGTTTGCTCTCTGGAGAAGCCACATCAACCTCTAGAACCGAGGTGTTGAACTCCTCCTCCTCCTCTTACTTTTAAGATTAACTGCGATGCTGCCTTTGATAGCAAAACAGGAAAGGCTACGGCGACAGCCATTGCAAGAGATAGTGCGGGATCCGTTATCCAGGGAATCTCCGCACCAACTTTAGCCCCATTTGTGGTGGCGGCGGAAGCTTTTGCAATTAGGCTGGGAATCTCTTTGGCCTCTCTAAATGGTTTCTCCAACATTATTGTTGAAGCAGACTATCAAGCTGTTATTGGAAGATTGTGTTCGAGCTCCCTTTCAGACTGGGTCTCTTCTGCCATTGAAGAGAATATTAGATCAGAAGTCGAGTCTTTCGCTTCTTGCTCTTTTTCCTTTGTGCCTAGATCTTGTAATAGGGCTGCGGATTGGATTGCGAAATTTGCTAGAAACCTTCAGGGTCAAAGCCTTTGGGGCCCCTCTTTTCCCGACAATTAAATTTGCACTTGTAATTCTTGTCTTTGCAATGAAAATTACTCTTTTGATCAAAAAATAAAAAATAAAAAGTCATGGTGGGTGCATTTTAAAAAGCCGAACTATGACACATAATTCAACTTGTTATTATATAAAAAGTCTTAACTATTTAATTTATTTTTTTGTTGTTTTTTTATCAAAGGGGTTTAATTAAAAATGGGGATAACTACATATTTAGTACCCCATCTATTCTCGCGTTCTTATTTTAGTACTTCACCTAATTTTTTTGGCAAAATAGTACCTAATGTTACGTGGTTTATTTTTAATTGGGATAATCACATATTTAGTCCTCAAAATTTATACATTTCTATCAATTTGGTCAAAACTCTATCAATTTAAAAATCATTTTAAATATTTAGGTTAAAATTATAAATGTATCATTTTATTTTTTCTTCCCAAAACTCTAAACCCATTTAATTTCTTCTTCTTTGAAAAGTAACGGCCTCCAGAACCATTAAAAAGCTAAAGCAACTCATAACATGGTCATTAGTCAATCCAACCACTTGAATGAATGAATATACAACTGTTGGCCCCACGCTTCGGAATCCTTTTCTTATAAGGTCTTTGTTTATCACCTCTGGGTTTGAACTCTTTACTGGAATCGACAAACTATTGGCTTGTGGTTCACGAAGCTCCAAAAGTCAAAATATACTTGTCAAATGACCCAAATTCATCTATTACCTGAATATAACAGAGATCAAGTGTGAATGATTTTAAAATTATTGCGTTGTAAATGAGTCTGATGTCACGGACTTATTTCTTCAAGCTCAATCCGTGCGGCGCTAACACTCTCAGCACGATGTTAGCAAGCCTTTCTCGCGCAACGCTTATGGCAAACACAAGGAGCAAAAGAGTTTACAAGGAAAGAACCTTGTATTACACAACGAAAGCTTTACAAGTATGCTTTACAAGAGGACTTCTTGGGTGATTTACAAATGAGGGAGGTAGCCCTATTTATAGGCACCAACCTCCTCAACGGACGGTTAGGATTGATTTGATCCAACGGCTAGGAGTTTGCCTCCCAAAATATCTAAGGTGCCTAGATTTCTCTAGATAAGTCCCTACTTATTGTTGCGTGTAAAATAGTCTATCGCAATGGTAGTGCAAGTATACACGATGCAAGTAGTAAAGTGATACGAAGTATCGGATATCGTCTCCACAGGGATTGGGCTAATAGCTTCACCTTAATTCACTGCACGAAAGTAAAGAAAATATTTGAGATGTTGTCATGAAAATAATAAAGTAAACGTAAATAAAAGAGTAGAGATATCAAGATAGAGAGAATGGGCGGGTATTGAATTGCTCAGTAGTGCAGGTATTGCTAAGTCTTGAAACTCCAGTTCTGTCGTCGTTCCTGTCGCGGCAGCACCTGTCGCGGCAGCAGTCCGTTGCTTATCGCGGCAGCGAATACTCAACTCAGTACTTCAAGTTTGGCAAGAATCCCAGATATGCCTTGGCCTATCCCTAGGTCCAAGTCTGTCGATGATCACGTTTTGATGATACCTCCCGGCGTAAATCGAAGGATGAACACCGATGTGAATGAATTCTTCTTTAGCCACTTAACCTCGTCCTATCCCTAGGCCCAAGATAGTTCAACTATAAACTAGAGAACTTGCTCTTATTTCTTTCGTATACTTAACTCTCCTGATGCCAAGTAAATAGATAACCTCACAATGCTCTCCTGATGCTCTTGCAAGATATTAATAACCAAAATAAGAGAACTTGAAGTTTATTTTATTGAACTGAAAATTCCTAAAACAAAATAACCCTTGCAACTACTTTACAAATCAACCCGTGGCCCCAGGGGGAATTTAGAACATGTTGTGGGAAGGAAAACGGCTAGAACTTTGAGAAGGAAGCTAGGGTAATCGATCCCTCCTCCTAGGTCGAAATACATGCCCTTATATAGGCTTTGGGTTCAAGTCATCTAAAATAGCAAGAATACAACTTTAATTGAAAGTACAATTCTAATAAAGACTAAATCTTCAAGGAATCTACTTTCCAGCCGTCATCTTTCTTGCTTGGGATTTTCTCTCCTTGAACTTTGGGCTTGACATTCCTTTCGGCCTGGGGCTTGGAAAAATATGAGGTTTTCACACGACAGACGGGCTGAATTTTCTCTATCTGTCGAGGTCCACTTTGCTTCTTCTCCTCAAAACTGCTGTCGTCCTTTGCTGTCACGGCGGCAACCTTGGCAGCATCGTCCTCCTTGACTGCTCGTCCAGTTCCAGCTCTGCTGCTTCACTGCCCAGCGCCTACCCTTTTCGTCTGCTACAGCAACAACCTGCAAAAACAACCATTTTTAGTAAAAACTGTGCCATTTAATATATATGTGATGTTTAACTGTAAACTGACCTAAATGCAATGAATAATGCTTGAATGCAGCAACAATATGGGTTAAATAGGGGGTAAATAATAGAACTTTTACACACTCAACACACCCCCAAACTCAAGTTTTTGCTTGCCCTCAAGCAATTCAAACCTAATAAAGAAAATTAAAGTTTTCGTTTGGCTTAAAACAGTGAACTTTTCTTTTCCTGCCACTCCGTTGCTATCGACAGCGGCACCTTGTCGAATATTTCTGGACTTGCCCGGAACCATGCTATAATTCTAGTGATGTGTGTGCGGCTTTTGTGAACACTTAAGCATCTAGACTACCTTAGTATACCAGAATAGTTATGACTACAACTTGAAATTTATGCCAAATCAAAAAAAATTTCTTGAGGCAATTCTTGGGCTCCTTTAGTTTTTTTCTGCTCTTTATTTGACTGCATTTTTTCTGGAGGCAATTCTTAGGCTCCTTTAGTTTTTGACTCTCTATTTAACTGCATCTTTTCTGGAGGCAATTCTTAGGCTCCTTTAGTTTTTTCTGCTCAAGAAGAAATCACCTAAAATAAGTGCAAGGCAGTTTTGCAAGCTATAGAGTCTGAATATTTTCTTTCTTTATCTTCCTAGAGTCGGTGATAGGCACCTCTAGGGGCAGTTTCAAGTGGGTACTCATTCCTATGCCAGTGTACTAAAGAAATCTAAACAACTTAAGAGTCACAACGAGTGTTTTACAGGGCAGGATCATAGCAAGGCTCTAAACAAATCCTAAAATATTCTAAAGGCACTGTCACGACAGCATATGTCGCGGCATGTAAGTGAAGTTCAAAGACTTAAGCCAAACTGTTATTTTTATATTTTTGTTTTGTGTTTTGTGTTTTTTTTTAAGAGAACTTAAACTAAGCTAAAGACACAAATTTTAACAACTAAGATGAACTCCATTAATATGAAGGGTTGCCACCCCCAAACTCGAGGGTTGCATTGCCCTCAATGCAAATGACAAAATAAAGATGAAAACAGATGAAGGCAGTACATCACAAAATATATATAGCAGGCAGCAATAATAAGATAAGAAACTTAAATTTTAATCGATGTCTTCGCTGCTGCTGCTAAGTCTGATCTGATGGCGGGCTCTGGCTCTCCGGGCGGGCTGGGTGGTTGCTGTACAACCTGAACATCAGAGCTGCTGCTACTGCTGGCCATTGGTAATTTGTTCTTAGCTGCCATCCGTTTCTGCCTCTTTACTGGTGAAAACTCTTTTGACATATTCCTCTTAATAGAGGGTTCATCATCACTGGCTGCCCAAACAGAGGAGGAGGAGAACCCAGCAACAAAGGCAGCAAGGTCCTCCGATGCCATTAGACGTTTTGTTCCTCGGGTAGATGGTTCGGCATGGGTGCTGCCTGCTGCTATCGGGGCAGGCGATGGTATGGAGGTGGCAGATGGTGTTTGTGGGGTAGCAGCAGGTGTGGGAGTGTGGACAGGGGTAGTGACAGTAAAGTAATGGGCATGAAAAGTAGGAAAAGCAGCATCAGGGAAATTTAAAGTGTTTTGAATAAAAGTTACCGTAGAGGCGGCAAAGTCCCTGATGAAAGTCATTAAGCCCAACTGTCTTTCCTCCAGCTTTTGGATGGCAGCTAGTATTTGGGTGGAGGAGTCTGTCGGAGCAGCTGCTGTGGCGGCAGGTTTGGTATTTTCCTGCTCTGTTGATTCAGCTGTGGCGGCAGCGGGGTTGAATGATGACAGAGGGGTGGCCACGGTCAGCTCCATAAGGCTGAGGATATTCTTTTCCGTCCAACCTCGAATATGAAAACTTCAAGATGGACTTGAATGAAGACATCAAGAGGATGTTCGATCGTTTCTCCATAATCGTCAACCAACTCAAAGGTCTTAGAGAGGAGATTTCGGAAGACAAACTCATTCAAAAGTTGATTTATTCACTTCTCGAATCATGGGAGTCCAAAAAGACGACCATTTTAGAAGCAAAGAACTTGAAGGAGCTTAAGCTTGACGAGCTCATTGGATCTTTGTTCACCCATGAGATGATGTCTCAACCCTTGAAGATAGAGAAGGAGAAGAAGATCAAAGAGCAAGGTATTGATGTGAATGTCATTGCTCTTTCATCCTCCACATGCCAAAATGTAGATTCAAGTGAGGATGAAAGTGAAGATGAAGAGATGACTTATCTCTTCATGAAGTTTACCCGATTCATGAAGAGCGAAATGGAAAATTCCAAGCATGAATCGAAAAAGAAGATGAAGGATTCCCATAAGAGCAACAAAAAAGGATCATCTTCAAAGAAAGTATATATGGCAACATGGAGTGATAAAAACTCCATCGATAAAGATGAAGTTGCCCATCTATGCTTTATGGCCATTCAAGAGGGTGAGGTAACTTCTAACTCATCTATTTCTAATTCATATTCTTTTGATGAGTTACAAGAAGTCTATGATGAATTGGTTTTTGAATTTAAGGCTTCATTTTCAAAAAAAAAAAACAAAAAGTTGATTACAAAATTAAAAGCCGAAAACGATTTGCTTTTAAAACCAATTTAGAGTTTGAAGCAAAAATAAAAAAAATTTGAGCTTAAAGTTTTAAATTTACAAAATTTTCTTCAAAACTTAGAAAAAGATCATCAAAGAGAGGTGAGTGATCTTAAGAAGGAAAAATATTTAATTTCCAAAGAACTTGAAAAGAAAAAAAAATTGGAAAATCAAACTTTTATCAAAGACAATCTAGTGCCCTTAGATTTTTAAATGGAAAATGTTTTAGAAGTATTTGGGTCTCAAAAAGACTAATTACTTCAACTAAAAAGGATGAAATTGCAAAATAGATTCCTAAGGGGACTAAACTTTGTGCTACTAATGCCTGTAGATCCAAAGTAATTTGGATACCAAAAATTACTTGATTGTCTTATTTTAGGTATAATGGAGAATGATCAACAAAGTACAACATTAAGGGGAAGCTCCATACACACAAGGAAAGGCACTTGAAGAATGAGGCTTCACATCCTACCTTTGGTTCAAGTGTGGTAAAAATTAGTTAAATCTTGTTTATTTTAATTTGTTTTATTTATTTTAATTCAACTAGTTTATCATAATTGTTGGACTAACATTTGTTTGATGCTTGAGTAAGAGGGGACCATTTTTAAACAAAGTTCTTATTTTTGTCAAATTTTGTTTTTAAAACCTCCATTGTTATTGAACTTCAAGTTACAAAAGTCTTTTTGATATAACAAAAAGGGGAGAATGATTTGAAAATTTGAATTTCCAAATGAATAAAGGGAAACTTTTAAATCTTTTGAATTCTACATTCTCATATTCAAAATTTATTTTTTAAGGGGGGAGAATCACAAAAACAATTTTTTAAGTTGGTTTTATTATATTAAAAAGAGGGAGATTGTTAGAATATTTGTTTTGATATAATAATTTGAAAAATGTTTTTGAACTTGTTTGAATATTTTGAAAACTTATTTCAAGTCCAAACAACGTGAAAATATTTTTGAAATGGGTTCATAAGTTTTTAACATGTTTAAAACGCTTTTTAAATGGCCAAAATATCATTTTTACAATGATCGTATTGATACACCTTGGTCTGTATTGATACCATTGTTGAAAATCATTTCCCGTAAGCAATCGATACAGGGCTGGTGGTATCGAAACCACCTTGATGGTATCGAAACTTATGGTTTCGAAACCACCTTGATGGTATCGAAACCAGTCTGGTTTTTCATCCTCCAACGTCTATTTCCATAACATGCACCGTAGCGATACGCCCACGCGAGTATCAATACCAAAGGCACCAGAAGTAGAAATTTTGTATGAAAATCAATCCCCAACGGCTAGGAACTCATTTGGGAAGATAAAAGGGACCTACAAGCATCTATGGGAGACTAATAATCCACAAATCAACAACATTATGAAGAAAATTTGTCTTAGGGCTTAAATTCTCATTCTTTGTATAGACAACACTTTTGAGCTTACATTGTTATATTTGCTCAAGTATTTAGGATTAGGTGGGTGCTTAATAGTGCAAACTATCTACCTTGTGAGGGATTTTTTGTTTGCTCTTATTTCTCTTTGTAAAAGAGGGTTTACTCAAGCTTTGTGGTTATAAAACTTTGAGTGTGTAAAGGTTGCCTCCTAAGCCTAGAAAAGGGGAAGAAATTCAAGAGTGAATTTGAGAAATTCTTAGTGGGAAGCTAACGTAGTGGATGTAGGTTTTGGTTAGAAAGTCGAACCACTTTAAATCTTTGTCCAAATTTTCTCAATTTTTGCCTTCATCACAAACACCCAAAAATATAACTTCTCCACTACTTGGCAAGTATTTCGGTTGTGAACGGGCTCTACAAATTTCAAGATCAATAATTTGCCTGTGAGGTATCTGAGAGTCCCTCTTGTTTTTTTAAAATATTTGAGAAAAATTCTCAACCCTTATTGAATTTCATTCGGACACAATTAGGGCACTAGGTAAGCATTTGAGCTATGTCGGGAGACTTCAACTTTATTTAATCAGTGTTGTTTAGTATCTCTAGTTTCTGGTCCAGACAGTTTATTTTTCTTATGGTTATTTTTAAAAGAGTTGAACAGCTTTGTAGCATATTCTTTTGGAAAGGCCAAAAATTTTTTGTTGCTGGAGCTAAAAGTTAGTTAGCAATAAATTGATGATTGAAATTAAAAGTTCGGAATGATGAGATGTTTAAAGAAAAAGAATTTAATAAGCTTAATTGTTAATTTACACACGCGCATACGAGATAAGATCTACTTACACCATGTAAAACTTGAAAATTTTATACTTATTTTAAACCCTTAGATGAAGGTCAATGGATCATTGAATAAAAGTTATACATATAAGCTCTCATTTAAAAAAACAATCAAGTCTCTATTTTCTTTTTGCACTTAATTGAGTAATTGAACTAGCAAATTTTATTAATTAAGTCGATGTGGTTAGTAGGGGTGTTCAAAATTACCCAACCCAAGATACTCGACCCGTTGGCCCAGTGAAAAAAATAAACGAGTATTTTTTTTCTTTTCATAAATATTTCCGAGTCGGGTACCTGGCCCGTTAAATTTCTCCAAATCACAGGTCGAGTTTGTGCGGCAATTTTTGAATTATACGGGTACCCGACCCAGTTATCTATCTTTTTTATTTTTAATTTTAGATTATTAGGGCATTTAGTTAAAAATTAAAATTTAGAATATTTCATTCTCAAATATTTTTATTTTTAGATTATTAAGTTTTTTAGTTAAAATTTTAAAATTAAAATATTTCATCTAATTTCTAAGTCTCATTCTCAAATATCTCATGCCGATGATGAGTACATGATATTATGTTTAATCCTTAGTTGTACTTTTTACTTCTAAATTTTATCTTTTGATTATATAATTTGGTTTTAAACTTTTATGTCTAAAGGACAGGTGTGTTAATCGTTTGATGGACTGAATTATTAAAATTGATGTTGATTCAATGTCAAAAAGTCATCTACAATGAAGCAAACATAGTAGTTTCATATAGGATCATCCACAAGGAGGTTATGTCTCCAAACAAGTAAATTAATGAAAAGAGTATTCTGATTTTTCGCACATACACTATCTTAACCAAGTTTAGAACATAAGGGCATTTTAATCCATTTAACACACAAGGACAATTTCATCTTTTTAAGTCCAAAAAAGACAGTTTAATCTTTTACAAGTACTCATGGTCTCAAATCTATCCTTTACAACCCCTAAACTTGCTTAAATCTTTAGAAAAATTGATATAATCACCAATGTGGAATAACTCTCACAATACCATAATCTCAACCTCTATCTTTATTCAAAGACCTAATTGAAACTGAAAAGTTTATACAGAAGATTTAGATCGAAGCATTATTGAAAAAGAAAATAAAAACAATTCAAGGAATTCCCCAAGTTTTTAAAGTTTCAAGCTTGATTGTAGAATATAATATAAATTCCCTTTCATAATTTGGATTTGCCAGCAGATAGAGAATGATTAACCAGCTCCCTCCTCAAGATCTTCCCTGCCGGAGATTTTGGTATTGAATTTATAAAAAAAACTCGTCGGATCTTCTTATACGGCGCAACCTACAAAACAAGAAAATCAACTCTTGCATCAGGCAGTGACGGAGCCAAATAGACAAAGAAAACGACACATAATTCTTGTTGTTTTGGAAACATGCCTGTTTTGCAATGAAATCCATGACTTGTGCCTCTGTAATGCTATTTCCAGGGTTCCTCACTACATAGGCCATGGGAATCTGCCCTGCTTCTTCGTCTGGGTACCTGCTCCACCATTATAACCAATCCATCTGAGAATTGCGACTCTAAATCAACTTCAGAACTACTAAAAACAGTATGCTTTCATTGGATCTTTTAAATATATGAAAAACAGACCGTCGATCATAATATACTTCCAAAACTCATGTGTACCCACCTGTATCATCGATACCTCAACTTCGGGTAACATAGTTAACAACTAGACTTAATTGTTCACTCCAAAAGTAGATGATCACCAAACAAAATACCCTCATCATTCAGAAAAAAAGAAAAGAAAACATACGGAATCACAGCAGCATCAGCAATTTCAGGATGGGAAAGAAGCAAATGTTCCAATTCAGCTGGAGGGACCTGCAATTTGGTATGGTAACATGTCCATATCAGACACTCGTATCCAGAACCGAGTAACATATACTATAAAGCAATCCATTCACCTGATATGCTTTGTATTTGATCAACTCCTTCAATCTATCGACAATGTAGAGAAACCCCTCGGAATCAAAATAACAAATGTCACCCGTTTTTAACCAGCCTTCAGAATCCAAGGTTTCTGCAGTTGCCTTCTCATCACCTACATAGCCTACATTCACACCATGAAATAGCAAGGCCTTTATGAACTGAACTTGATGAAATGTTAAAAAGCAAAATACATGCCACTTTTGCTCATTTATAAGGAGTTTTGACTGAAATACATAAATCAATTAAGCCTTCAAAAAGAAACCTTTGGTCACTATGAAGTTTTCTAAATTTATGTCCGTGCTAACAAAAACCAATATTCCAAAATCAGATATATTACTATTTACTAGTACACCCATACCAACTTCAGAAGCAAAATCTTGATCGAAAATTTGCCACGAGATCATAAGTTTTGGTCACAAAAATTGGGCAACCACCAAAGTTAGAATACCTAAGAGACTATTACAAGCTAGCCAGTACATTTTTGTGGGCTTCAATTTTCAGGTACACATAAATTTTGTCAGCACACCTACTCATTTAAACAATATATACATAACAAAGTTAAATTGTTTGCATTTAGTTTTTTTAGATTATTTTCATGTTGATTGGCAGATGAGTGATGAGGAAGGCAAAGAGTAATACCCTTCATAATTGTTGGCCCTCTTAACCAAAGCTCTCCTCTCTGCCCAGGAGGCAGTGCCTCACCAGTTTCAGGATCAACTATCTTGGCTTCCATATTTTCACCGAGGCGGCCAACCGAACCGAACCGAGCTGCCTCCTCAGGCCCTACCACCCTGGTTGCTCCACCCCCGGTCTCGGTCAACCCATATCCCTTAACACATCAAAACAACAATTGACAATCACTAAAACAATACTATTCATGCATAACTATGACATAAAGAAAAACTAGGTAAAGTAGCATAGGATAGGACCATCACCTACCAAGGCAAAAAAAAAATTATACGTTTACACACAGATATCAAACACACATTTTCTTTAGGCCATCAAAAGTTCTTTCCTTGATTACATTAATATTTCTTACTTGAATAAGTTCAACGGTGGGAAATTTCTCCTTGAACCGCTCAGTGACCTCCTTGCCAAGCGGAGCACCACCGGAGCCGAGCAGCGAAAGCGAGCTGAGGTCATACTTCTTAGTCAAGTCCAATTTAACAAACGCCACCACAAGCGGCGGCGAGACGGGCATGAAAGTTACTTTGTACTTCTCAATGGCTCTCAACATACCCTCAAACTCAAACCTATCCGTGAAAACCATTGTTTCTCCCAACGAGAACACCCTCGCCAGCATAAAGAAGCCGAAAACGTGGAAAAAAGGGACGGTGAAAAACGATACCGGGTGCGGTTCCGGTTCGTCCGCATCCTTGAGGATGTACCGTATGTGATAATACCCGGCAATCAACGCGATTATGTTGAGGTGACTCAGCATCACGCCTTTAACTCGCCCGGTTGTCCCCGAAGAATAAAGGATCGCTGCCGTGTCGTGTTGACTCACCTTGACACTATCGAAGATGGCGGTGTCGACATTGGGTTGGGTTAAGAAAGACTTGAACTCGGGCGAGTCGAGGAGGACTGTTCCGAGTTTGAGAGACGGAAGCTTGGAAGACGTCTTCGAGGTAGCGAAGGCAATAACGGGTTTACTGAGTCGGACCTGGTGAGTAATTTCCGATTCGGAAGCGAGCGGGTTGGAGGGAGAGACAACGATTCCCAACGCCATAAGAGCGAAGTAAAGCAAAGGGACGTGAAACGAAGGAGGAGATAAGATAAAAGCGACGTCGTTTTGCGAGAGTGAAAAGTTTTTCTTGAGGGAGTAAGCGAGGGAATGGATTTGAGCGATGAATTGGGAGTAAGAAAGGGTTTGATCGTTAGTGGCATCGACAATGAAATTGGTGTCGCCGCCATCGCCATCGGTGTAGGCGGAAGAGGTGCGGAGGAGGGAGAGGGCAAACTGAGGGAGGGAAAGAGGCTGAGAAGGTGGCGGGAGAGGGACGTGTGGTCGGAGAGAATGGAATGTTTTGGTTAGGGAACAGAAGCCGGTGTTTCGGTCCACCACTGGACGGCGATGCTTGCGGTCTGTTTCCGCCATTGGCAGTCAGTTTTCAGTTTGCTGACAATAGCAAAACAACAGGACTTCATCTTGCTTTAATACCCCAAGTACAGCCAAATTACTAAATATGCCCTTTAAGATAATATTTTATTTTAATAGTTCCATATTAGGTTTTACTCAAAATTATACTTTTTAATTTGATATTTAATTTTTTTTCTGATTTTAATATTTAAATCTTTATTATTGTCTAACTTTACTTCTAAAAACTAGGGGTTTTCTCAGAATAAATTAAGTGTCATATTTTTACTGTAGTTTTTTTTAAGGAGAGAATATAAAACAATTTATAGTCAAATAAATATCTAACTTGAATATAGATATATTAATCTAATTAAATAACCATTAAACAATTTATTTATCGGGTTCAAATTTTAATGTTGTAAATAAAATAATTGAATTTAAAAAGACGTCTTGTAATGAACTTCTACCATATCTCATCCAAATTAATAATAAAAAATAACCTAATTAAATCAAAACTCTTATCATAAATTAATATAAAGATTTGTTTTTAAAGAAATAAATTAATTGAATGATTATATAGTTTAAATTTAGGAAGGAGAAATGTACGGTACAATAATTGCTCAATTCTTATCTGTACTGTAATCAAGCCAAAGTTTACGAAGAGAAAATTGATTTTTTTTCAATAAATTTTTGTTTTTATAGTACACATTCACCTTAAAAATAATTATTTATGTTATTTGAAGTTAAAACATATATCAAATTAAAATTTTAAAAAATTCAAAAATAAATTATAGTTGGCTTAACGAGATGATATGTTATGTTAAAAGTTTTGATTTCTTATATTATAAACAAAATAAATTATGTTGAAAGGATCTCATAATAAAAGTTTACAATACTTATTTTGAATTATTTGATATTTAATAGAATACCGATAGTTATAATAAAAAAATTCTTTAAGAGAAACATGTGCTATTAATTGATATACAACCGGTGAAAAAATATAGTTACTCTTAATAGGATAACAAATGTTATTAAAATATTTTTTAAAAAAATCTAATAAATAAATAAATAAGTACTTGTCATTATATTATGCCTTTTGTGAAATTGTTTTTTGTTTATTGGTGTACCTGGTGAGCTTATTGAGTTGAGTAGCTCGCAAACAGCTCGAGCTCGACTCGATTAGAACTCGATTAATACTCGACTCGATATCTTAACGAATCAAGTCGAGCAAGATTCAGCTCGACTCGATAAGTTTGTGAACAGCTTGTTATTTTTTATAAAGTCTTTTATGATTTTTTGGTGGTTACCTTGAAAATTTTTGGTTTCAAATTTCTAAAATATTTTTTATTTTCTGAGAATTAAAAAAATTAATTTGTATTAATAAGAAATTAAATTATAATAACGAGTTTTTCTTTTTTTATTAAAGTATTTCCTTTTTCTTTTATTATTACCTTATGTATAAAGTAGAAAAGAGAAAAAAATCTTCAATTTTCACTTCCCAAATAAAAAAATACGATTGAAAATTAAAACTCAAAATTCTTAAGGCATTCTCTCTTTTGTTGTTCATCACTAACTCAGTCATGATAAGTACGTTTATTTATCTCCTCGGACCTCAATTTTTTTAAATTTCTATGTTTATATTATGCTCTAAAAGTATCATTAGATTTTACATATACTTAAAAAAATAAGGTTAACATTTTGGCGAAATTAATGAGCAACGAGTTGAGTCGAGCAACGAGATTTTTCAATGAGTACGAGTCGAGCAAAATTTTATCGAGCTTAACGTGTAACAAGTTGAGTCGAGCAACGAAATTTTTTAATGAGCACGAGTTGAGCAAAATTTTATCGAGCTTAACGAGCAACGAGTCGAGTCGAACAACGATATTTTTTAATGAGCACGAATCGAGCATTACTCAACTCACGATCGACTCGCTCGATAAGTACTCTAGGTGTACCAAATAATAACCTTAAAAATAAATTTACTATTTTTTATATATTCTCATATTTTTGCTTAGTAATGTCGAAAAAAGTACTTTCAAACGTGGTTTAATATCTTTTAGCCTCTAAACTTCATATTTTCTTATTTTGGTCCTTATATATATTTTTCTATGAAAATCTTTAAATTTAATTTTTTTTAAATCTTATTGATAATGTGACATTCTATGATTCTTTCACATGGCAGGCTCTCATAATTTCAAGTCATCAAAATGATAAGAAAAATATCTAAGTTCATAGATTATTGTAGACCTCAAAAAATCAAGGATCAAATTAAAAAGTTTGTTAAATTGAAATATTAAAAGTTATTTTACCCCTTTTTAAACCGTGTCATGTAATTATGACAGAATCTTAATTAAGTAACGTAATTTAATTGAAAATTGATAAAAAAAGAACATTTTAAAAAAATAAAAGTATGCGTACTATTTATTTGAACAATTACCTATTTTAAAATATTTCCCATTTAAAAACAATTTCTATTTAATAAATAACAATATAAAACTATTTAAAATGTACATCAGGTAAAAAAAACTCATATAAACTCAGGGAGAGAATTTAATTTAGGTATCATAGTGAGAAAAACTCAGGGACTAGGTCGTGTATTAAGCTTTTTTATTAGACCCATATAAACTCTTAAATTTGTCAAATAAATATCTAACTTGAATATAGATATATTAATCTAATTAAATAACCATTAAACAATTGATTTGTCGGGTTCGAATTTTAATTGAATCTAAAGAGACGTCTTGTAATGAACTTCTACCATATCTCATCCAAATTAATAATAAAAAATAACCTAATTAAATCAAAACTCTTATCATAAATCAATATAGAGATTTGTTTTTAAAGAAATAAATTAATTGAATGATTATATGGTTTAAATTTAGGAAGGAGAAATGTGCGGTACAATGATTGCTCAATTCTTATCTGTACTGTAATCAAGCCAAAGTTTACGAAGAGAAAATTGATTTTTTTCAACAAATTTTTGTTTTTATGGTACACATTCACCTTAAAAAATAATTATTTATGTTATTTGAAGTTAAAACATGTATCAAATTAAAATTTTAAAAAATTCCAAAATAAATTATAGTTTGCTTAACGAGATTATATGTTATGTTAAAAGTTTTGATTTCGTATATTATAAATAAAATAAATTATGTTGAAAGTATCTCATAATAAAATTTTACAATACTTATTTTAAATTATTTGACATTTAATAGAATACTGACAGTTATAATAAAAAAATTCTTCAAGAGAAACATGTGCTATTAATTGATATACAACTGGTGAAAAAATATAGTTACTCTTAATAGGATAACAAATGTTATTAAAATGTTTTTTTTAAATCTAATAAATAAATAAGTACTTGTCATTATATTATGCCTTTTGTGAAATTGTTTTTTGTTTATTGGTGTACCTGGTGAGCTTATTGAGTTGAGTAGCTCGCAAACAGTTCGAGCTCGACTCGATTAGAACTCGGTTAATACTCGACTCGAGATCTTAACGAATAAACAAAAAACAATAATGATGGCATCTAGGCTCAAGACAAGACCAAGGTTGATCCCAAAGAAGGATCTAGAACGACCCGGGGTGCTCCAAACGTTTCCACACAAGACCAAGGGGTTCCGGAAGGTTCCACACTCATCTAGGCTCACCCGGAGGAACTTAGAAGACTCGGGAAGGCTCGGGAAGGCTCAAGACAAGTTCGAAAGGCTCGAGACAACCCTGGACATCTCCGGAACAATCTAGAATACTTTAGACAAGGGTATATCTATAAGGACAACCCTAGAATATTCTAGAACACCTTAGAATATGGTAGAGCTTTCAGACCATTTAGCATATAACTAGATATGTATAGAATTATCTAGATATATCTAGGCACCTTAGATATTTTTGGAGGCAACAGTGTAACCGTTGGATCAAAACAATCCTAGTCGTCCGTCGAGGAGGTAGGTGCCTATAAATAGGGTCACCCCTCTCATTTGTAACTCAACCTAAGAAGTCATTCACTTAAGCTCTTATAAAGCTCTCTTGTAAAGCTTTCGTTGCTTAATACAAGGTTCTTTCCTTGTAAGCTCTCTTGCTCCTTTGTTTTGCCATAGCGTTGCGCGAGAAAAGCTGACTAGCATCGTGCCGAGAGTGCTAGTGCCGCACGGATTTGAGCTTGAAAGAATAAGTCCGTGACATAGGACTATTTTACTGCACCCATCATGTTCTACAAAATATAGGTATAAGATTAGGATAGGGGCTGTGAGTTAGATAATTAATAAAAGTATATTAATAAGATGAGAGTGAAAAGAATTATAAGAATATAACAATAAATTATGGGTAAATTTCACCAGAGGTCCTTTACGTTTGGGTTAGGGAACAGAAGCTGGTGTTTCGGTCCACCACTGGACGGCGATGGTTGGTGTCTGTTTCCGCCATTGGTAGTGAGTTTTCAGTTTGCTGACAAAATCAAAACAACAGGATTTCGTCTTGCTTTAATACCCGAAGTACTGCCAAATTACTAAATATGCCCTTTAAGTTAATGTTTTATTTTAATAATTCCCTATTAGGTTTTTTATATTTTTAATTTGATATTTAATTTTTTCTGATTTTAATATTTAAACCTTTATTATTGTCTAACTTTACTTCTAAAAACTAGGGGGTTTTCTCAGAATAAATTAAGTGTCATATATTTACTGGTAGTTTTTTTTAAAGAGAGAATATAATTTAGGTATCAGAGTGAGAAAAACTCAAGGACTAGGCCGTGTATTAAGCTTTTTTATTAGACCCATATAAACTCTTAAATTTGTAGTCAAATAAATATCTAACTTGAATATAGATATATTAATCTAATTAAATAACCATTAAACAATTGATTTATCGGGTTCGAATTTTAATGTTGTAAATAAAACAATTGAATTTGAAGAGACGTCTTTTAATGATCTTCTACCATATCTCATCCAAATTAATAATAAAAAATAACCTAATTAAATCAAAACTCTTATCATTAATCAAAATAGAGATTTGTTTTTAAAGAAATAAATTAATTGAATGATTATATGGTTTAAATTTAGGAAGGGGAAATGTGCGGTACAATGATTGCTCAATTCTTATATGTACTGTAATCAAGCTAAAGTTTACGAAGAGAAAATTGATTTTTTTTTCAACAAATTTTTGTTTTTATGGTACACATTCACCTTAAAAAATAATTATTTATGTTATTTGAAGTTAAAACATGCATTAAATTAAAATTTTAAAAAATTCAAAAATAAATTATAGTTGGCTTAACGAGATGATATGTTATGTTAAAAGTTTTGATTTCTTATATTATAAATAAAATAAATTATGTTGAAAGGATCTCATAATAAAATTTTACAATACTTATTTTGAATAATTTGATATTTAATAGAATACCGATAGTTATAATAAAAAAAATTCTCCAAGAGAAACATGTGCTATCAATTGATATACAACTGGTGAAAAAATATAGTTACTATTAATAGGATAACAAATGTTATTAAAATATTTTAAAAAAAAATCTAATAAATAAATAAATAAGTATTTTGGTTGTGAATATCGGGCTCCACAATTGGAATCAGAGCGAGACTCAATCGAGAGGATTAACATCCTATTGAGGTGATCCGACAAGCTCGATCAACAAACAATCAATCGGTGTACATGGCGCAATCCATCGACAAGCCACCATTCTTCAACGGTGAATATTATGCCTATTGGAAGAATAGGATGATGTACTCCATCAAGGTAAAGGATTATCATCTTTGGGACCTTGTTAAAGATGGACCGTCCGTGCCTCAAAGAAGGAAGGCAGGGTGGAATGCCAATGACAAGAAGATGATGGAGCTTAACTGCAAAGCCTTACACATTCTATTGTGTGCATTGGGCTTCGAGGAATATGCAAAAGTCTCTTCTTGTAAAGATGCCAAGGAGGTTTGGGACAAACTTGAAGTGATCCATGAAGGTACAAACGAGGTGAAGGAGACAAGGATTGGTCTACTCAACCTCGAATATGAAAACTTCAAGATGGACTCGAACGAAGACATCAAGAGGATGTTCGAATGTTTCTCCATAATCTCCAACCAACTAAAGGTCTTGGATAGGAGATTTCGGAAGACAAATTCGTTCAGGAGTTGATTTATTCACTTTTCGAATCATGGGAGTCCAAAAAGACGACCATTGTAGAAGTAAAGAACTTGAAGGAGCTCAAGCTTGACGAGCTCATTGGATCTTTACTCACCCATGAGATGATGTCTCAACCCTTGAAGAGGGAGAAGGAGAAGAATATCAAATAGCAAGGCATTGATGTGAATGTCATTGCTCTTCCATCCTCCACATGCCAAAATGTAGATTCAAGTGAGGATGAAAGTGAAGATGAAGAGATGACTCATCTCTTCATGAAGTTTACCCGATTCATGAAGAGCGAAATGGAGAATTCCAAGCATGAATCAAAAAAAGAAGATGAAGGATTCCCATAAAAGCAACAAAAATGGATCATATTCAAAGAAAACATATATGGCAACATGGAGTGATGAAGACTCCATCGATAAAGATGAAGTTGCCAATCTATGCTTTATGACCCTCTAAGAGGGTGAGGTAACTTCTAACTCATCTATTTCTAATTCATATTCTTTTGATGAGTTACAAGAAGCCTATGATGAATTTGTTTTTAAATTTAAGGCTTCATTTTCAAAAAATAAAAAGTTGATTACAAAATTAAAAACCGAAAATGATTTTCTTTTAAAAACCAATTTAGAGTTTGAAGCAAAATTCAAAAATTTTGAGCTTAAAGTTTTATATTTGCAAAATTTGCTTCAAAACATAGAAAAAGATCATCAAAGAGAGGTGGGTGATCTTAAGAAGGAAAAATATTTGATTTTCAAAGAACATTAAAGGGAAAAAAAATTCAGAAAATTAAACTTTTATCAAAGACAATCTAGTGCCCCTAGATTTTTAAATGAAAAATGTTTAAGAAGTATATGGGTTCCAGAAGGACTAATTACTTCAACTAAAAATGATGAAATTGCAAAATAGATTCCTAAGGGGACTAAATTTTTTGCTACTAATGCCTATGGCTCCAAAGCAATTTGGATACCAAAAATTACTTGACTGTCTTATTTTAAGTGTGATAGAGAATGATCAATAAAGTACAACATTAAGGGGGAGCTCCATACACACAAGGAAAGACACTTAAAGAAGGAGGCTTCACATCCTATCATTAGTTCAAGTGTGGTAAAAATTAGTTTAATTTTGTTTATTTTAATTTGTTTTATTTATTTTAATTCAACTCTTTTATCATAATTGTTGGACTAACATTTGTTTGATGCTTGAGTAAGAGGGAGCCAATTTTAAACAAAGTTTTTATTTTTGTCAAATTTTGTTTTTTAAAACCTCCATTGTTATTGAACTTCAAGTTACAAAAGTCTTTTTGATATAACAAAAAATGGGAGAATGGTTTGAAAAATTGAATTTCCAAATGAATAGGGGGAAGCTTTTAAATCTTTTGAGTTCTACATTCTCTTATTCAAAATTTATTTTTCTAAGGGGGAGAATCACAAAAGAAAATTTCAAGTTGGTTTTATTATATCAAAAAAGGGGAGTTTGTTAGGATATTTGTTTTGATATAATAATTTGAAAAATGTTTTTGGACTTGTTTGAATATTTTGAAAACTTATTTAAAGTCCAAACAACTTGAAAATATGTTTGAAATGATTTCATAGATTTTTAAAATGTTTAAAACGCTTTTTAAATGGCCAAAATATCATTTTTACAATGCTCGTACCGATACACCTTGGTCTATATCGATACCATTGTTTAAAACCATTTCCAATAAGCAACCTGTACCGATACAGCTTTTGCAGTATCGATACATGGCTTGTGGTATCGAAACCACCTTGATGGTATCGAAACTAGTGGTTTCGAAACCACCCTAATGGTATCGAAATTAGTCTGGTTTTTCAGCCTCCAACGACTATTTCTATAACAGGCATCATAGCGATACACACCGAAGGCCCCATAAGTGGAAATTTTGCATGGAAATCAATCCCCAACGACTCCAATTCATCCCCAACGGTCACCAACAGTTAGAAACTCATTTGGGGAGATAAAAGAGACCTACAAGCATCTGTAGAAGACTAATGATCCACAAGTCAACAACATTATGAAGAAAATCTGTCTCAGGGCTTAAATTCTCATTCTTTGTATAGAAGACACTTGTGAGCTTACATTGTTATATTTGCTCAAGTGTTTAAGATTGGGTGAGTGCTTAATAGTGCAAACTATCTACCTTGTGAGGGATTTCTTGTTTGCTCTTATTTCTCTTTGTAAAAGAGGGATTACTCAAGCTTTGAGTGTGTAAAGGTTGCCTCCTAAGCCTAGAAAAGGGGAAGAAATTCAAGAGTGAATTTGGGAAATCTTTAGTGGGAAGCTAAGGTAGTGGATGTAGGCTTTGGTTAGAAAGCCGAACCACTCTAAATCTTTGTCCAAATTCTTTCAATTTTTGCTTCCACCACAAACACCCAAAAATACAACTTCTCCACTACTTGTCAAGCATTTCGGTTGTGAATATCGGATTCCACAATTGGTATCAGAGCGAGGCTCAATCGAAAGGATTAACATCTATTGAGGCGATCCCGACAAGCTCGATCAACAAACAATCAACCAGTGTACATGGCGCAATCCATCGACAAGCCACCATTCTTCAACGGTGAACATTATGTCTATTGGAAGAATATGATGATGTACTACATCAAGGCAAAGGATTATCATCTTTGGGACCTTGCTGAAGATGGATCGTCCGTGCCTCAAGGAAGGAAGCCTGGGTGGAATGCCAATGACAAGAAGATGATTGAGCTTAATTGCAAAGCCTTACACATTCTATTGTGTGCATTGGGCTTCGAGGAATATGCAAAAGTCTCTTCTTGTGAAGACGCCAAAGAGATTTGGGACAAACTTGAAGTGATCCATGAAGGTGCAAACGAGGTGAAGGAGACAATGATTGGTCTACTCAACCTCGAATATGAAAACTTCAAGATGGACCCGAATGAAGACATCAAGAGGATGTTCAACCGCTTCTCCATAATCGTCAACCAAGTAAAGGTCTTGGATAGGAGATTTCGGAAGACAAATTTGTTTAGGAGTTGATTTATTCACTTCCCGAATCATGGAAGTCCAAAAAGACGGCCATTGTAGAAGTAAAGAACTTGAATGAGCTTAAGCTTGACGAGCTCGTTGGATCTTTGCTCACCCATGAGATGATGTCTCAACCCTTGAAGAGGGAGAAGGAGAAGAATATCAAAGAGCAAGGCATTGATGTGAATGTCATCGCTCTTCCATCCTCCACATGCCAAAATGTAGATTCAAGTAAGGATGAAAGTGAAGATGAATAGATGACTCATCTCTTCATGAAGTTTACCAGGTTCATGAATAGCGAAATGGAGAATTCCAAGCATGAATTGAAAAAGAAGATGAAGGATTCCCATAAGAGTAACAAAAAGGGATCATCTTCAAAGAAAGCATATATGAAAACATGGAGTGATGAAGACTCCATCGATGAAGATGAAGTTGCCCATCTATGCTTTATGGTCCTCCAAGAGGGTGAGGTAACTTCTAACTCATCTATCTCTAGTTCATATTCTTTTGATGAGTTACAAGAAGCATATGATTAATTGGTTTTTGAATTTATGGCTTCATTTTAAAAAATAAAAAGTTGATTACAAAATTAAAAATCGAAAATGATTTGCCTTTAAATCCAATTTAGAGTTTGAAGCAAAAATAAAAAATTTTGAACTTAAAGTTTTAAATTTACAAAATTTGCTTCAAAACATAGAAAAAGATCATCAAAGAGAGGTGGATGATCTTAAGAAGGAAAAATATTTGATTTCTAAAGAACATAAAAGGAAAAAAATTTTAAAAAATCAAACTTTTATCAAAGACAATCTAGTGCCCCTAGATTTTTAAATGGAAAATGTTTTAGAAGTATATGGGTCCCAAAAGGACTAATTACTTCAACTAAAAAGGATGAAATTGCAAAATAGATTCCTAAGGGGACTAAACTTTTTGCTACTAATGACTATGGATCCAAAGCAATTTGGATACCAAAAATTACTTGATTGTCTTATTTTAGGTGTGATGGAGAATGATCAACAAAGTAAAATATTAACGAGAGCACCATACACACAAGGAAAGACACTTGAAGAATGAAGCTTCACATCTTACCATTGGTTCAAGTGTGGTAAAAATTAGTTGAATTTTGTTTATTTTAATTTGTTTTATTTATTTTAATTCAACTAGTTTATCATAATTGTTGGACTAACATTTGTTTGATACTTGAGTAAGGGGGCCATTTTTAAACAAAATTCTTATTTTTGCCAAATTCTGTTTTTAAAACCTCCATTGTTATTGAACTTCAAGTTACAAAAGTCTTTTTGATATAACAAAAAATGGGAGAATGATTTGAAAAATTGAATTTCCAAATAAATAAGGGGAAGCTTTTAAATCTTTTGAATTCTATATTCTCTTATTCAAAATTTCTTTATTTAAGGGGGGATCACTAAAACAAATTTTCAAGTTGGTTTTATTTTATCAAAAAGGGGGAGATTGTTTGGATATTTGTTTTAATATAGTAATTTAAAAAATATATTTTTAGACTTGTTTGAATATTTTGAAAACTTATTTCAAGTCCAAACAACTTGAAAATATGTTTGAAATGGTTTCATAGATTTTTAACATGTTTAAAATGCTTTTTAAATGGCCAAAATATCATTTTTACAATGCTCGTACCGATACACCTTGGTCCATATCGATACCATTGTTGAAAACCATTTCTAGTAAGCAACCCGTACCGATACAGCTTTTGCAGTATCGATACAGGGCTGGTGGTATCGAAACTAGTGGTTTCGAAACCACCCTAATGGTATCGAAACCAGTCTGGTTTTTCAGCCTCCACCAGTTATTTTCATAACAAGCACCGTGTCGATACGCCCATGCGAGTATCAATACCGAAGGCACCAGAAGTGAAAATTTGCATGAAAATCAATCTCCAATGGTCACCAACGGATAGGAACTCATTTGGGAAGATAAAAGGGACCTACAATCATCTATGAAAGACTAATGATCCACAAGGGTTAAATTCTCATTCTTTGTATAGACAACACTTGTGAGCTTACATTGTTATATTTATTCAAGTGTTTAGGATTGGGTGAGTGCTTAATAGTGCAAACTATCTACCTTGTGAGTGATTTCTTGTTTGCTCTTATTTCTCTTTGTAAAAGAGGGTTTACTCAAGCTTTGAGATTAGAAAGCTTTGAGTGTGTAAAGGTTGCCTCCTAAGCCTAGAAAAGAGGAAGAAATTCAAGAGTGAATTTAAAAAATCCTTAGTAGGAAGCTAACGTAGTGAATGTAGGCTTTGGTTAGAAAGCCAAACCACTTTAAATCCTTGTTCAAATTCTTTCAATTTTTGCCTCCACTACAAACACCTAAAAATACAACTTCTCCACCACTTGGTAAGCATTTCGGTTGTGAATATCGAGCTCTACAAGTTTCAAGATCAACAATTTGCTTATGAGGTATCTGGGAGTCCCTCTTATTTTTGAAAAATATTTGAAAAAAGATTGTCAGCCCTTACTAAATTTCATTCGGACACAATTAGGGCACTAGGTAAGCATTTGAGCTATGTCGGGAGACTTCAACTTTATCTAATCAGTGTTGTTTAGTATCTCTAATTTTTGGTGCAGACAATTTATTTTTTCTATGACTATTATTAAAAGAGTCGAGCAGCTTTATAGCATATTCTTTTGTAAAGGCCAAAATTTTTCTGTTAGAGCTAAAGTTAGTTAGCAATAAATTGATGATTGAGATTAAAAGTTCAGAATAATGAGATGTTTAAAGAAAAAAAGAAATAAATAAGTTTAATTGTCAATTTACACACGCGCGCATACGAGATAAGATATACTTATACCATGTAAAACCTGAAAATTTTATACTTGTTTTAGACCCTTAGATAAATGTCAATGGATCGTTAGATGAAAGTTATACATATAAGCTCTCATGTAAAAAAAAACAATCAAGTCTCTATTTTCATTTCGCACTTAATTGAGTAATGGAACTAGCAAATTTTATTAATTAAGTCGACGTGGCTAGTAGGAGTGTTCAAAATTACCTGACCCAAGATACTCGACCCGTTGGCCCGGTGAAAAAATATAAGAGTATTTTCTTCTTCTCAAAAAAATTCCCGAGTCGAATACCCGGCCCGTTAAATTTCTCTAAATCACAGGTCGATTCTGGGAGGCAATTTTTGAATTATAGGGGTACCCGACCCAATTATCTATCTTATTTGTTTTTAATTTTAGATTATTAGGGCTTTTAGTTTCATCCCCGAATGTTTTACACTAATATTTAAGTTTCGTTCTCAAACATCGTACATAGTATTATGTTTTATTTTTAGTTGTACTTTTTACTTGTTTTGGGTTTAAACTTTTATGTCTGATGGACAGGTGTGTTAATCGTTTGATGGAGTGAATTATTAAAATTGATGTTGGTTCAATGTCAAAAAGTCATCTACAATGAAGCAAACATAGTAGTTTCATGTGGGATCATCAACAAGGAGGTTAATGTTATGTCTCCAAACAAGTAAATTAATGAGACCTAAATAGAAAAATTGATATAATCATCAATGTGGAATACCATAATCTCAACCTCTAACATTATTCAAAGACTTAAATAGAAACTGAAAAGTTTAGATCGAAGCATTATTGAAAAAGAAAATAAAAACAATTCAAGGAATTCCCCAAGTTTTTAAAGTTTCAAGCTTGATTGTAGAATATAATATAAATTCCCTTTCATAATTTGGATTTGCCAGCAGATAGAGAATGATTAACCAGCTCCCTCCTCAAGATCTTCCCTGCCGGAGATTTTGGTATTGAATTTATAAAAAAAACTCGTCGGATCTTCTTATACGGCGCAACCTACAAAACAAGAAAATCAACTCTTGCATCAGGCAGTGACGGAGCCAAATAGACAAAGAAAACGACACATAATTCTTGTTGTTTTGGAAACATGCCTGTTTTGCAATGAAATCCATGACTTGTGCCTCTGTAATGCTATTTCCAGGGTTCCTCACTACATAGGCCATGGGAATCTGCCCTGCTTCTTCGTCTGGGTACCTGCTCCACCATTATAACCAATCCATCTGAGAATTGCGACTCTAAATCAACTTCAGAACTACTAAAAACAGTATGCTTTCATTGGATCTTTTAAATATATGAAAAACAGACCGTCGATCATAATATACTTCCAAAACTCATGTGTACCCACCTGTATCATCGATACCTCAACTTCGGGTAACATAGTTAACAACTAGACTTAATTGTTCACTCCAAAAGTAGATGATCACCAAACAAAATACCCTCATCATTCAGAAAAAAAGAAAAGAAAACATACGGAATCACAGCAGCATCAGCAATTTCAGGATGGGAAAGAAGCAAATGTTCCAATTCAGCTGGAGGGACCTGCAATTTGGTATGGTAACATGTCCATATCAGACACTCGTATCCAGAACCGAGTAACATATACTATAAAGCAATCCATTCACCTGATATGCTTTGTATTTGATCAACTCCTTCAATCTATCGACAATGTAGAGAAACCCCTCGGAATCAAAATAACAAATGTCACCCGTTTTTAACCAGCCTTCAGAATCCAAGGTTTCTGCAGTTGCCTTCTCATCACCTACATAGCCTACATTCACACCATGAAATAGCAAGGCCTTTATGAACTGAACTTGATGAAATGTTAAAAAGCAAAATACATGCCACTTTTGCTCATTTATAAGGAGTTTTGACTGAAATACATAAATCAATTAAGCCTTCAAAAAGAAACCTTTGGTCACTATGAAGTTTTCTAAATTTATGTCCGTGCTAACAAAAACCAATATTCCAAAATCAGATATATTACTATTTACTAGTACACCCATACCAACTTCAGAAGCAAAATCTTGATCGAAAATTTGCCACGAGATCATAAGTTTTGGTCACAAAAATTGGGCAACCACCAAAGTTAGAATACCTAAGAGACTATTACAAGCTAGCCAGTACATTTTTGTGGGCTTCAATTTTCAGGTACACATAAATTTTGTCAGCACACCTACTCATTTAAACAATATATACATAACAAAGTTAAATTGTTTGCATTTAGTTTTTTTAGATTATTTTCATGTTGATTGGCAGATGAGTGATGAGGAAGGCAAAGAGTAATACCCTTCATAATTGTTGGCCCTCTTAACCAAAGCTCTCCTCTCTGCCCAGGAGGCAGTGCCTCACCAGTTTCAGGATCAACTATCTTGGCTTCCATATTTTCACCGAGGCGGCCAACCGAACCGAACCGAGCTGCCTCCTCAGGCCCTACCACCCTGGTTGCTCCACCCCCGGTCTCGGTCAACCCATATCCCTTAACACATCAAAACAACAATTGACAATCACTAAAACAATACTATTCATGCATAACTATGACATAAAGAAAAACTAGGTAAAGTAGCATAGGATAGGACCATCACCTACCAAGGCAAAAAAAAAATTATACGTTTACACACAGATATCAAACACACATTTTCTTTAGGCCATCAAAAGTTCTTTCCTTGATTACATTAATATTTCTTACTTGAATAAGTTCAACGGTGGGAAATTTCTCCTTGAACCGCTCAGTGACCTCCTTGCCAAGCGGAGCACCACCGGAGCCGAGCAGCGAAAGCGAGCTGAGGTCATACTTCTTAGTCAAGTCCAATTTAACAAACGCCACCACAAGCGGCGGCGAGACGGGCATGAAAGTTACTTTGTACTTCTCAATGGCTCTCAACATACCCTCAAACTCAAACCTATCCGTGAAAACCATTGTTTCTCCCAACGAGAACACCCTCGCCAGCATAAAGAAGCCGAAAACGTGGAAAAAAGGGACGGTGAAAAACGATACCGGGTGCGGTTCCGGTTCGTCCGCATCCTTGAGGATGTACCGTATGTGATAATACCCGGCAATCAACGCGATTATGTTGAGGTGACTCAGCATCACGCCTTTAACTCGCCCGGTTGTCCCCGAAGAATAAAGGATCGCTGCCGTGTCGTGTTGACTCACCTTGACACTATCGAAGATGGCGGTGTCGACATTGGGTTGGGTTAAGAAAGACTTGAACTCGGGCGAGTCGAGGAGGACTGTTCCGAGTTTGAGAGACGGAAGCTTGGAAGACGTCTTCGAGGTAGCGAAGGCAATAACGGGTTTACTGAGTCGGACCTGGTGAGTAATTTCCGATTCGGAAGCGAGCGGGTTGGAGGGAGAGACAACGATTCCCAACGCCATAAGAGCGAAGTAAAGCAAAGGGACGTGAAACGAAGGAGGAGATAAGATAAAAGCGACGTCGTTTTGCGAGAGTGAAAAGTTTTTCTTGAGGGAGTAAGCGAGGGAATGGATTTGAGCGATGAATTGGGAGTAAGAAAGGGTTTGATCGTTAGTGGCATCGACAATGAAATTGGTGTCGCCGCCATCGCCATCGGTGTAGGCGGAAGAGGTGCGGAGGAGGGAGAGGGCAAACTGAGGGAGGGAAAGAGGCTGAGAAGGTGGCGGGAGAGGGACGTGTGGTCGGAGAGAATGGAATGTTTTGGTTAGGGAACAGAAGCCGGTGTTTCGGTCCACCACTGGACGGTGATGGTTGCGGTCTGTTTCCGCCATTGGCAGTCAGTTTTCAGTTTTCCCTTTCAGTTTGCTGACAATAGCAAAACAACAGGATTTCATCTTGCTTTAATACCCTAAGTACAGCCAAATTACTAAATATGCCCTTTAAAATAATGTTTTATTTTAATAGTTCCGTATTAGGTTTTACTCGAAATTATACTTTTTAATTTAATATTTTTTTTTTCTGATTTTAATACTATTATTGTCTAACTTTACTTCTAAAAACTAAGGGGTTTTCTTAGAATAAATTAAGTGTCATATTTTTATTGGTAGTGTATTTTTTTATTTTTAATAAATTAAGGAGAGAATATAATTTAGGTATAAGTGAGAAAAACTCAGAGACTAGGCCGTGTATTAAGCTTTTTTATTAGACCTATATAAACTCTTAAATCTGTAGTCAAATAAATATCTAACTTGAATATAGATATATTATTTATCTAATTAAACAACCATTAAACAATAAATTTGTCTTGTTCGAATTTTAATATTGTAAATAGAACAATTGAATTTGAAGAGTCGTCTTGTAATGAACTTCTACCATATCTAATCTAAATTAATAATAAAAAATAACTTAATTAAATCAAAACTCTTATCATAAATCAATATAGAGATCTGTTTTTAAAGAAATAAATTAATTGAATGATTATATGGTTTAAATTTAGGAAGGAGAAATGTGCAGTACAATGATTGCTCAATTCTTATCTGTTAACTGTAATCAAGTCAAAGTTTACGAAGAGAAAATTGATTTTTTTCCAACAAATTTTTGTTTTTATGGTACACATTCACCTTAAAACATAATTATTTATGTTATTTGAAGTTACGACATATATCAAATTAAAATTTTAGAAAATTCAGAAACAAATTATAGTTGGCTTAAAAGTTTTGAATTCTTGTATTATGAATAAAATAATTATGTTGAAAGGATCTTATAATAAAATTTTACAATACTTGTTTTGGATTATTCGATATCTAATAGAATACCCATAGTTATAAAAAAAAATTTTTAAGAGAAAAACGCGTGCTATTAATTGATATACAACTGGTGAAAAAATATAGTTCCTCTTAATAGGATAACAAATGTTATTAAAATATTTTTTTAAAATCTAATAAATAAATACATCCTTATCATTATATTATGCCTTTTGTGAAATTAGTTTTTTATTTATTGGTGTACCTGGGTGCTTATTGAGTTGAGTAACTCGCAAACAAGTCAATTAAAATTTGGTTGATATTCGACTCAGCTCAACTCGAGATCTTAACGAATTAAGTCGAGTAAGGTCCAGTTCGACTCGATAAGTTCGTGAGCAGCTTATTATTTTTTATAAAGTCTTTTATAATTTTTTTGTGGTTACCTTAAAAAATTTTGGTTTCAAATTTCCAAAATATTTTGTATTTTCCGAGAATTAAAAAAAGTTAATTTGTATTAATAAGAAATTAAATTATAATAACGAGTCTTTCCTTTTTTTGTTATTACTTTATGTATAAGTAGAAAATGTAAATAGTTTTCGATTTTCACTTCCCAAATAGAAAAATACGAATAAAAATTAAAACCACAAAATTTCTAAGCCATTCTCTCTTTTGTTGTTCATCGAAAATTGTTGAGAAACAAAAAAATCTCACACTCGAATATCAACTTCATTTCTAACTCAGTCATAATAAGTTCATTTCTATGTTTATATTATGGCTCTAAAAGTATCACTATATTTTACCTATATTTTAAAAAAATAAGGTAAAAATTTTGGCGAGCTTCACGAACAACGAGTTAAGTTGAGCAATGAAATTTTTTAATGAGCACGAGTCGAACAAATTTTTATCGAGCAAGAAGTCGAGTCGAGCAATGATATTTTTTAACGAGCACGAATCGAGCACTACTCAACTCACGATCGATTCGCTCGATAAGCACCCTTAGGTGTACCAAATAATAACCTTAAAAATAAATTTATTACTTTTTATATATTTTGCTTAGTAATGTCGAAAAAAGTACTTTCAAACGTGGTTTAATATCTTTTAGCCTCTAAACTTCATATTTTCTTATTTTGGTCCTTATATATATTTTTCTATGATAATCTTTAATTTTTTTTAATTTTATTAATGATGTGACATTCTATGATTGTTTTACATGGCAGGCTCTCATAATTTCAAGTCATCAAAATGATAAGAAAAATATCTAAGTTCATAGATTATTGTAGACCTCAAAAAAATCAAGGATCAAATTAAAAAGGTTTGTGAAATTGAAATATTAAAAGTTCTTTTACCCCTTTTTAAACCGTGTCAAGTAATTATGACAGAATCTTAATTAAGTAACGTAATTTAATTGAAAATGATAAAAAAGAACATTTAAAAAAAATAAAAGTATACGTACTATTTATTTGAACAATTACCTATTTTAAAATATTCCCCATTTAAAAACAATTTCTATTTAATAAAACTATTTAAAATATACTTCAGGTAAAAAAAAATAAGTGCCTAAATGAAAAAAATAATATAATTTAAATATTTAGTTGCGATATAAGTTGAAACAAATAGAGAAATGAATAGAAGGTACCTGCGTCAATAATACATTGGGGAACTTCTCCTTGAACCGCTGAGAAATATCCTTACCGAGCGGCGCGCCGCCGCAGCCAAGCCCTTGAAGCGAGCTCAAGTCATATTTTTTTGTCAAATCCGATTTAACAAACGCCACCACAAGCGGCGGCGATACCGGCATGCCTGTAACCTTGTACTTCTCAACTGCTCTTAGCATTTCTTCGAAATCAAACCTCTCCAAAAAGACCACTGAACTCGCCGACACCACCGCCCCTAACAGCATGAAGAAACCGAACACATGGAACAAAGGCACCGTGAAAAACGTCACCGACCGCGGTGGCTTCTCGTTACCTTCGGCTTCGTTCGTTCTGATGCGGTGAATTACCGCCATCATTGCTATCAGGTTTCGGTGTGTTATCATCACGCCCTTGACTCTCCCGGTGGTTCCGGATGAATATAATATCGCAGCCGTGTCGGACTGGTTTACATCGACTCTTTTAATAACATCGTTGTCGATATTGGACTGAGTTAACAGCGAGAGGAACTCGGGCGAGTCGATGATGATAGTTCCATGTTTAAGAGAAGGAATTTTATGAGAGGTTTCTGAAGTAGCAAAGGCAACGACGGGTTTACTGAGTTGGATCTGGTGAGCGAGTTCCGAGTTGGAACTTAGAGGATTTGTTGGAGAAACGACGATTCCCAACGACAACAAAGCGAAGTAAACCACCGGGATATGAACGGAAGGCGGTGAGATAATAAATGCCACGTCGTTTTGGCATAGAGAGTAACGTTGTTGTAGGGAATAAGCAAGGGAACGGACTTGAGAAACGAATTGAGAGTAAGATAGCGTTTCGCCGGTGGTTGAGTTGACGACGAAAGTGGTGGCGCCGTCGGTGAAGGTGCGGAGGAAAACGGAGAGAGAAAATTCGGCGACGGAAAGCGGTTGATTGATTGGTGGCAAAGGGATTGGCGGTCTAAGGCTTCTGTAAGTTTCGGTTTGGCGACAGAATCCGGTTTCCGGGTCCACTGAACGATTTGAGTCGGTATCCGCCATGTATTATGTTCTAACACTAAAAATTTAAATTTAAATCTTAAACTATAAACTCTACGAATACATCTTATCTTAAATTTCTTAAATTTTAATTCTAAATTCTAATTTTAAACTTTAACCTTAAACATAAGTTTTTTTAATGTGGTGCATAAATAGGGAAAAAAAAAGCATAGCATTTCTATTCAAGATTGGGTGAAAATATTTATATTTAGTTTTTTTAGAATAATTAAAAATAGGATATGTTGAATACTTTAAAAAATTGTAAAATTGTTAATTGGGTAAATATATGGTTTAAATTTTGGTGTTATAAATTTAATAAATTAAGTTCGAAATATCACTTTATATAGAGTCTATGTAATATTAAATTTAAATTAATAAATTAATGAATCAGATACCGTCAAATGTACTAAAAAAATTAAATATATTTTCAATGAAAATTAATTGATAAATCATAATTGGATACTATTGGTTATTTCATTTGATTTAATGATAAATGTTTTATAAAAATAAATTTTGTGTGTTCATTTCAGACTAGTTTTTAGGGGGTGTAAATGAATCGAGCTTGAACGAATAAGGTTATGTCGTGTTTGTTTAATTTTGAAGGTGTTAATGTTCAGTTCGTGTTCGTTTCAATTTTTAATATTGTATTCGTGTTCGTTTGTTTAGCGTTTGTAGACGTGTTCGTTTAACGATCTTTAACATGTTCGTCAAAAATTAATGAAATTACACTACTAGTCCTTAAGTTCATTAGGCTCCACAGTTTGAACTCCGAAGTTCACTATGTGTTCAATTTAGACTAAATCTTCACCAATATTTAAAAAGTAAAAAAAATAAAAAGAAAAGGAGAATTGGATAAATGAGCTTATATACGGGTCGATAAAAGCCAATAAACGAGTTTGTTTATGAACATAAACAAACCGAACACACCTCGTTTTTAAACGAACATAAGATTTTGTTCATACTTATTTATTTAGCTTAATGACAAATATAAAAAATGAGATCCACTAATTGGCCTAGCGGCCAAGGCTTCTCATATTATCTCATTTTGTATAAATTTAAATTTCGATATGAGAATATAATATTTTTATTTAATAAAAATAAAAAAATATAAAAAATATTATACAAACAATTCAAAAATAGTTCGCCAAACATTATATTCATTTGCACCCCTACTAGCTTTGTTTGAAGATGCATAATCTTCAATATTTTCATTAGTTCGCTGGCGGAGCCAACAATATAAAAGGGGAGTCACTTGAGACCCAAATTATTTTAGAAAGATCAATATCTTTTATATAAAGGATTAATATCCTATACACTGGCGGTGGAAATTTTTTATTTCCACAAGCGCCTCAATTATAAGGTTTAGGGTTAGGGCTCAGGGTTTAGAGTTTAGGGGTTTTAGTGTAAATGTTTAGAATTTAGGGTTCATGTTTAGAATTTAGAATTTATGGTTAGAATTTAGGGTTTAGGGTTAGGGTTTAGTTTTAGGGTAATATGGGTAGGGATTTAGGTTTTAACCTATAAACCCTAAATTTTAACCCTAAACCTAAAATTCCATCAACAATCCCTAAATTCAAAACTACTACACTTATACCCCTAAATTTTTTACCCTAAACGGAGTCCCTAACCCCTAAAATTAAGATGCTTGTGTAAAAAAGTTTCCACAAGCGCTTGTGTATAGAACAATTACCCTTATATAAAAGGATTAATATCCTATACACTGGCGGTGGAAATTTTTTGTTTCCACAAGCGCCTCAATTATAGGGTTTAGGGTTTAAAGTTTAGGGGTTCTAGTGTAAAGGTTTAGAATTTAGGATTCATGTTTAAAATTTAGGATTTAGGGTTTAGGGTTAGGGTTTAGTTTTAGGGTAATATGAGTAGGGATTTAGGTTTTAACCTATAAACCCTAAATTTTAACCCTAAACCCAAAATTCTATCAACATTCCCTAAATTCAAAACTACTACACTTATACCCCTAAATTTTAAACCCTAAACGGAGTCCCTAACCCTAAAATTAAGACGCTTGTGTAAAAAAATTTCCACAAGCACTTGTGTATAGAACAATTACCCTATATAAAATACATTAAAAAATAAAATTAAAACCACTTGGGAAGAAAGTTGGAATCTCAGGTAACCGTTTCGAGGAAATAATATTTATCATGTATCCTCACTCATTTTAAAAAAATATTTTTTTTTTCAATTCTTTTACCGCTATCTAAATCTCATATATATATATATTTATTTAAAAAGTTAAATTTTTAATATAAAATGGGTTTTTGTTATTGTGATAAAAATGACTTAATATAAAAATAAGTGTCTAAACTATATATTTTTAACTTTAAGTGACTATTTTTTATATAAAAAACATGTGTTTTTCGTTAATCAGTCGAATTTTTACACGTAACATTTCAAAAAAATCAAAATCTTTAAAATTGTAACTGTAAAATCTTAAATTACGGCGCATGCGACATGTGCGACAGCGTCTGACAACAATAAGGCAACGACAAGTGAAATTCAACTTCTTTGTCACTGGGGAGTTCAATGATGGTGTCAGCTGAGGACGATGAGTGGTAGAATTACACCTATTAGCTTCTTCATATCTTTGTTTCCCTCACTCTCGATGAACGATAATGGCGGCGAAAAGATTATTGAATGACTCGTTTTGTTGTGTTGAAGGCAATAATTCGACAGTATCTTCCACCAACAACCAGACAAAGATGAAACCACTTTAAAGCTCTCTCTTAACTCTCTCTCCTTAATATATTTTGGATTCTTTCCCTCTCTTTACAGGCCAACTTCCACTTAGTTATGGGCAAATTTAGGAATTAACTGCATTTGGAAACCAATGTTAGGGAGAAGGGAATGTTGAGGAATATATAAGAATCTACTATAAATTCAATAGTAAATTATAGATAAATTTTTGCCATATTTAATAATTAGGTATAAGATTATGGTAGGGGTTGTGAGTTAGATAATTAATAAATTATAAATAAATTTCACCGGAGGCTCTTATTTGGTCACTCAATTAAAAAAGAGAGGTTATTCTTGCCACTTATGTTTTTAACCGTTACTGTTTTGGTCACTCGAGCGTTAACCTTTGTTTACTTCTGTTAATACGATGATGTCGCACGTTAATAAAAATGTTAATTTTAAATTTGACCCTCAAACTTTAAAACGTTTACTTTATCATCATCTTCACCATTTTATCATATGCCAAGTATGATTCAATCATTCTATTTGATTCTATCCATGCTTCCTCCTCTCTAAAAATGAGCAATAAGTTTGCTATTCTCTTAAAATACCATATTGATTCTAAATTGATTATGCTCTTAAAATACTAATAAGCAAATTTGTTCGTGAACATAAACGAACCAAACACACCTCTATTCGTATTCGTTTGTTGTTGTCAATTTTTTGAGTTTTATTTTCTGGTTTCAATAGATTTTCATGTTATTTGGTTGATGTTGGAGAGATTTAGAGTAAAAAGATATTGTGCAACTTTGTGTTGCAGTTTGGTGTCCATAGTCTTATTCGCCTAATTACTGTTAGGTTTTCCTACCTAAAGGTTCTTCATTTCCCCCCTAATTTAATTTATTTACATCTTAATTTCTCGGTAAAATAGATAATTCATGTCCTTCCATGCTTAATTTAGAGAAATTCAATTTCCTTATTTAAAGAGATTTTAAACTATTGGGATTTCATTTTTAGAGAAGGGGATTTTTTTTTGGTGAAGATAGTGAAAAAGTAAAATTTTAAAAGCTTAAAAGTTAAATTTAAATTTAATTGTTTTTTATTAACGTGTGACACCATCGTATTAATGGAGATTAACTGAGATTAATAGTTGGGTGACCAAAACGATAACGGTCGAAAACGTAAGTAACGGAAATAATTTTTTTTTAAATTGAATAACCAAAATAAAACATCTGATATCGTTAAAGTACGGATTCCTTTGGAAGGAATATCAAATATGCGAATCAGTCAAATACTTAGGTTCATAAGTTAATGGGCTATTAACCTTAGGTCGATGGTTTAAGTAACACGACACACATGGTATTTTCATGGTTATTATTACTACGGACTATATTGTACAACCATCTCCACCATTTGAGGCAACCTTCTGTATAATGACAGAATTCAATATTATTTATCGAGAGATTTTTTTAAAAATATTTAAATTTATAGAGGACCAACTGGGACTAAAACTAAATCCATCACCACCCCAACTTTTTTTTTAAATTCCTGACAAAATACGAGAGCCATAATCCTGATACAGAAACACTATATTTGATTATTATGGGGTTCAATTCAATTCAACCAACTATATAATACATGAGATTTCTTAAACGTCTTCTGAAAGAGTCCCACTCAACAAATATAAATCATATTTTCCAATAAATAATTAAATATTAATGGATTAAAAATATAAAATGAAGGTACCGGAGTGTGATTCAGACTCCAAATTTAGCTTGTCTACTTGTCTACTTGTCTTTTAGGGATGATTACTTTCCAAAGTAAATTATGTGAACAAAGTCTTAATCATTTTGACACTTTCAATGGTTTATGTCCTTTTGTTTGGAGTTAGATTTGGAAATTGGATCAAGTTGAGGACTGTGAAATTTATAAAATTAGGGGTGTCTCAAGGAAAATTCTAGAGTAAACATAAGAAAATGTGAGTGAATAAAGATGAACAGCTTGACCAGTTTAACCGATAAGCATCAAGCTGTGTTTGTACATTGATTTTTACCATAGTCATGTTAATATATACATTGATGCTTATTATAATCATATGAACATGTTTGATTACAATTACAAGAAAGAAAAAGTAATAAGCGAGATAGGTCAAAGCTGTTTTAATTATTTCAATTTAATCGAATTACAGGATTTGTAGTTTAGATATTATTTTGGGCAAAATGTATTGTTGTATGTTTCATATACATATTCTGTTGAACCTTAGCCCAAGCCCACCAACATTTTAGAATTATTCTCATCGCAGTATAATGATGCCTTAACCGATATAACCCACCGCCTCATTATGCCTATAAATAAGCTTTGTTATTTGTTTAGTGAATGTGTGTCCAAGTTGAGAAAGAGGGAGTAAGGGTGTGGAGTGTAGGTGATGTGAGTGTAGGTGTAAGTGTAAGTGTAAGGAGTGAATATTAGGTAGGTGGTTGTAATATTTGTGATATATTAATAAAAATGTTATTTCTTTGTAAATAGAAGTTTTTCAGTTAAGTTTTATTTTATGTATTTTTAGTGCATTTAAATTGGTTATTAATGGTCGGTTATGCCGCCTAAGTTATATGGTCGGTTCTACTACCTGAATAGTATATGATCGATTTTACCACCTAATTGGTATATGGTCGGCACTACCGCCTAAGGTATTGTGAACTAAGAAATTAGAAGATAAAAAAGCTAACCGATTCAAGGAGCTGGTGTAACACTAGTGGTCAATCTTAGGTCTTTTATAATGGGTGTGTTGAGTCCGTCAGGTTTTCTAACATATTTATAAGACACCATATCTGTTTAAATTTTAATAATTCAATTCAACAAAATTACAAAATTTGAATAGAATTTATCTGCTCCTTTATATACTCTCTAATGATCTTATGCCACATGTATTATCAATAAAATATAAGCAGTCAATAAAACAATGAAGAAAATTATTAATAAAGGTGACATAAAATCATTGGTGTGACAAGAAAAAAAAGGAACCAACGAATTCTATCCACAAAGTTTGCAATTTAGATTGTCTTTTGGTCATTTAAGATGAGAGAGTTAATCATGTTTATTGGCATATTTAACAATTATATATTGGAGCGAGCAAAACTCGGCTCGAAGAAGATAAAATATTTGACTCGACTCGATACAAAAATACTAGATTCGTAATTTAATAAACTCAACTTGATTCGAAAAAAAATTTAAATAAAGCTTGAGTTATAAATAAAGACTCATCAACTCGAAATTTTTTCACTGAACTCGACTCGATCAATACTCAATCTTATTTAGGTATAAGGTTAAGGGTAGGGGTTGTATTAGATAATTAATAAAAGTATATTAATACATTATTTATATGTTCTGAATAGTATCTAATATTGTTGAGGGGCCGACTCTTTTGGGAGGGATATATGAAAAGTTGTCAGTTAAACAATTAATCTAACACTCAACAATCAATTGTTATGGGTTTGAATTTGGTGTTGTAAATGAAATAAATTGTGTTAGAAGTATTGTCCTAAAACAAGCTTTTGTAATATATGATTCAGATCAGTCAACCAATAAATTAAATAATAGCGGTCAAATCAAAAAAATAGTGTCCTTGTATTGGAGTTTTATCTATTCTTTCACAGTAAGAAAAAAACATCAACTAAAATCTGAACATACAAAGAACAATCGAAAAATCAAGCCGAGAATAAGCAGCCAATAACCAAGAACAAAGGCTTAAACAACAATTCCAACACTTGAGAGGAAACCAATCAGTCGTAAAAAATGTCGTGCAATCCTGTCAGAACACCATGTACAAATCTAATCAGGTTATCATTTTCGTGAGAGCTCAAAGGTTTGAGACATGCTTTTCTTTCTGTAGATTGGGTCCTATTCAACCAAGTATCACTTGGATTCGAACCAAGACCAACAAGGCTCGTTTCTTGAAACTATGAGCTCGATCAAAGTTCTTCCTTAGTTGAAATCCATCAAACGAGTATATCCGATCGAGTTGAATTAAAAAATAAAAATCCTAAGTTAATCGAGCTGAATAATCATATTTTACAACTCAAACTTTATTTGAACATAATTACAAAATTTGTAGTTTAGGTAGTCTTTTGGTCACTCTCATAAAATGAGAGAGTTAATCATGTTCATTGACATATTTAATAATTAGGCATAAGATTAAGGGTAGGGGTTGCGTTTTAGATAATTAAGAAAGGATTAAAAGTATATTAATGAGATGAGAGTGAAAAAGAATTTTAAAAATATATTAATAAATTACAGTAAAATCTATATTATTTTTCATGAATAAAACATATATATCATATTGACTAATTGAATGGTGAATATTGTACTTTTTGATGCTTCGTAAGGTATTAGACGGCTATGAATTGGGAGAATCTGATTAAGAAAAGATTAATGTTTTAGATGCCATCAATCTTGTAGTCTCGGCTTGGATGATAAATATTCAGCAAGAGACAATAACAAATTATTTTTGACACTATAAAATTCGTTCGCACGAAGGCATCTATTCTGCTTTGAACTGTGCACAACAACATTGCGTTTGATTGTTATTGGTTCCATCAACTGTATGATAAATGATATTTTTCAAATGCCTTCCAAAATCAAATATAAAATCATATATGTCAAAAGTAATTAAATATGTAAATGAAAACTAATGGATTAAAAATACAATGAAAGTATCTCAAAGAGTGATTGTAACATCACTCGAATGATTGCATAATTCAAAAAAGATGTACAGAGGGTGGAAAATTTATGATAAAAATGATTATCATAGCTGAAAGCAGCATAAATAAGCCATCTAAAAAGCTAGGAAAATGAAGTGGCTCATTACAATACAATCAGCAGCCGGTTGTTAGCTACCACATTACAATGGGCAATCTGTCTCCATCCAAGCCCAGCTGGTAGCAAAGCCCCGTGGCCTATCTCTATCGTATTTTATTGTTTCGAATTTTCTTATTTCTTCAATTCTTTTTTATTCTAAGCTGATTTTTGACTAAATTCAAATCATATGCTCCTAAGACCTAAATCATATTTTTAACAATAAATTTATTATTTTTATTTTAGTCCCTTAACTTTGAGTTTTATTCAATTTGGTCATTCAAATGTAATTTCCTTTAAATTCTTTGTTCTCATCAATCCCATGACTCCTTCACACTTTCATCAATAATTTGTTCTAAAAAATTCATTCTTTAAATATTGGGTATACTACACTGCTAGTCCCTAAACTTTTGGGCGCTTTTAATATTGTCACCAAACTTTTAAAACTTTCAATACAATTAGTGAACTTTTAATTCGCTCTCATTATGATCACTGTTGACGACCACCGTAAAAAACACTAAAAATATACTAAAAAATTAAATTCTAAATCATAACCCTAAATTTCGTGTCTTAAACCTTGAATTTTATAACTTAAAAATACATCATACCACTAATTCCCTAAACCTTAATCATAAACCATAAACCCATCTTTTAAAGTGAGGCATCAAACGAGGCATAGTTTGTGGTAGACGATTTTTTTACGTGTCCATAGAAAGAGTGTTAGCTACAAGTTGAGGACTACTATGGGGCTTGACACTAGGTGGGCATGTTGATCACTCCACTTTATATACCCAAAAACCACCGGCGGAGCTTCTTCACTAATCTCTAGGCTCACAGAAAAGCTTTGTTTCTGGTACTTGTCACTGAATGTTAGGGTAGCCGGCTCCACTGTTATCCTCATTTCATTTGAACTTGATGCATTTGCCTCATAGTTTGATTCCTCATCTCCCACATTAGTCACCACCCTGCTGAACTTCTTTACCTTGGGTGACTTCTCATCTTTGCTCAATATTGATATAAACGATGGATAATTCAGTTCGTTTCTCCCTCCGCTGCAATCCCATCGACTTCGTCTAAGAACGGTTCTCATCTGCGCCTCATTGTAGCCGAGGCGACAGAGGAAGTCAACGTACTCCTGGAATTCGATGTCGTAAATGAGTCCAGGATCCATAGCTTTGTTGGGGTTAATGTGGCCTGCCCCATAATCTAGTGGTGTTCCTGGGATGTTAAGGAGTTGATTCGTCAAAGAAGTTCCGTTGTTGTTAATGTTATATGCAGTGGTCATCATGGCTGATCGAATGGCTGTCGGGCTCCATTCGGGGTGGACGGCTTTCAACAAAGCTGCCATACCTGCAACGTGGGGTGCCGCCATTGACGTGCCCGAGTATAACACATAGTCCGTCACCAATTTATAGTTCCCTGTCTCCATGAAAGCCCTGTTTGGTGCTACTGCTGCCAATATGTCAACTCCCGGAGCAATAATATCTGGTTTCAAAATGTTCGGGTTGACGGGATCCGGTCCTCTCGAAGAGAAATCGGCAACTTCGGGTGCTGGTTTTATGCTCAAGCTTGTGAACATGAACCTCATGCTTCTTATTTGTGCTTCACTTGCATTTAACACATACTCTTTTACCAACTTTCCTGAACTTGTCGGCAAAACCATACTAGGAATGTTGTAGTCTTCGGGATCTATGTCCGGCATGTCCGATATAAATATTCCTGCATAAGCATTTACTCTGTTAAGCTCCTCCATTTGACTGTAAACATCAATCTTACCATTGCCGTTATCGCAGACGACTACTTTCCTGGCTGTTTCCTTTGAATCCAGTGCTCCCAGGTTGCATATTGCTTTATTTGTATCAGTTTTCCCATAGTACAATGGTGTATTGCTAATGTAAATGCTCTCCGGGAAGTATGATGTTCCTTCAAAAGTAGCTCCGTTACCTAGAGTTACTTTGGCTGTGAAACTGCGATCGAGTGTACCAGCCCCTACGGTTGTGATCCAAGGTGCTCCGTTGTACGTTGAATTACGAGATCCATCATTGCCCGCTGCACAAACAACGACAATCCCTTTCTCGACTGCTGAAAGAGAAGCAATAGCAATGAGATCATCGAAATAAGGCACCTGGTCAAAACCGAGAGATAATGACATGATATCAACCCCATCTGCGATGGCTTGGTCCATCCCGGCTAATACATCACTTGCTGCACTATTCCCGGAATCTGTTTCCCACAAGACTTTATACATGGCAAGGTGTGCATGTGGTGCTACCCCTCTTGCTGTGCCTCTTGCTAATCCAAAGTGACTCACTCCGAGTACATGATTACCTGCAGCCGTCGACGATGTGTGGGTTCCATGTCCTTCGAAATCTCGCGCTGAGTCGTAGTCTAATTCATTCGAGATATTTCCTAGTGCAGCGTGGATTCCTTTACTGAAGGACCGAGCACCAATGAGTTTGTTGTTGCAAGCTGTAGGGCTAAAGGCTGTGCCATTCTCACACTTTCCCTCCCATCTCCGTGGTACCGGTGGCATTCCCTCGTCACTAAAACTCTCGCTCTCTGGCCAGATTCCCGTATCAAGAACACCTATGATCACACCTTCGCCATACGAAGCAGCCGGCCATAAGCCGAAGTTATGTTTTAGTCCAAGGAAGCTCGGGGAGTGCGTCGTGAATAGCTTGCCGAATGACTCCTGATGCGTAGCAAGATGAGCTGAAGAATTCTCGATTTCATATAACTGAGAGGATGTAAGCCTGGCACTAAAGCCTTGAATGACGTGGTTGTAAGAGTAGAGCAACATTACTTCATCATCAACAGGGTCGGACAATGACCGAAGAATAGACCGGTGCCATAACTCATGGGTCGAGAAGGAAGGAGGTTTACGAGAATGGTCCATTTGGACTATGTACGTCTTGTATTCTTCGGGTTCCGGCACTGCATTGTTGATCTCGGGCAACGACAACAACAGAAGTAGCCACGAGAGAACAAAGAGCGAGTGACGGTAGAAATTCATCCTTCTTGTCATTGATTCATACGGGGATCAGCGACATTTAAATTTGCATTCAGCTGCTTTGTTAATATCACAACGTTAATTTTCAAGTCTGTACTCTGTATGTCTGCTTTGTTAATCTAGCATTGCTTCGTCCGTCAATTCTCATGGGAGTGACCGTCAGTCGAATGTTGTAATAAATTCCCATTCCCCGCCATTATGATTACTCGACTCAATCAGATTTGTTTTACTTAAACCGTCGAACAGATTCGTCTTTTTTTATTAAAAAAATACAATTATGATGAGTTCATATATTAGCATGGGCATGTTATGAATGTATATTCTGGCCAAGGAATGTATGACAGGTTTGACAGAAACTGTTCTGAAGCAAATGTTTACTCATTTTTACAGTCAAGCAAAGTTCAGTTTTGTTGAATCCAAAGCTTAGAGTAGTTGGACATACAGTCACTCCTAATAGGTGATGATGACATCCAACGATATGAAACTCGAATCCCGAGATGTGTATTTTTTTCAACATAAAATTGTGCTACCTCTAAGTTATCTACAGGATGATTGATGATGTATAAGACTTTGATTCTACACCATATGATCAGAAAAATCAACAGTGGTTGTTGGCTTGTCGGAGATTAAGCTTTGATCAAATGAATGTTTAACTGATTCAATCCTCACAACACATTCTTCCAGGATCACCAAAAAGAAAAGAAGCAGAAACTCAAAACGAAAAGAAAAGCAGCTTGAGAAGTAAGCTACTTTACTGAGATGTGGCTTCCTCTTTCTTCTCGGACAAATACCTAGACAACATTTGGAACTATACATTAGATATACTCAAACTTGTCTTTTACTACAACAATCCCATGCCCTTTAACAACTTGAAACAATAGGTACCATACCAAAACAACAAACAAATCCATTCTCCTATATGAATGAAAAACGTTTGAACTTAACACGGTTCTCTAAATTAAAGCACCAAACCAGATGCCTTCTATAAAATCAAAGAACATTAACAAGTGTGCTTGGTTGGGTGGAAAAGTGGAAAGAAATATATTTTGAGTGTGCTTGGTTGGAAAGGAAAGTGAGAGGAATGAAAATAAGAGGGATAATCATTTTCCATCCTCGTGTGAAAACAGATCATTCCAATTTGGAAGGAAAAAGGAAAGGAGAGGAAATGTGAGAGAGATTTGAATTAGTTCAAAACTATGTATTTTTCAAAAGCTAAGCTTTAGTTTCTTTCAATTTTTCCATCTATCCTACCAAGCATACCAATAGAAGGGAAAAAATATTTTTCATCTTTCCATTTTCTACTCCAATTTTCCATCCTTTCAATTTTCTTTCCACTCTACCAAGCAAAGCCTTAAAGCAAAGACATCTCTCTCCTCTAGAGAAGCAAAATTACATAGTTACAGCAGATGCATATTATCCCAAGTATTTGATTATTTCTTGTTCATAAACTTCAGAGATCTTAAGAGAATGTAAACATTATCTTCAGTTCATTATATCAGAAAATTTAAATCCTGATCTGAAACTGAGGTTAGTATATGATTTGGTCATGACCTTGAATATTTGCTCAATTTATCAGAATAAAATCTCCCACAAGCATTTCTAAAGATGGTAAGAACTTAATAAGAAGTCAATATAAAACAGAGAAAGGGCAACGAACTCGGGTAAAACAATGTGAACTAATTGCAGAGAAAAAATGAGCTCATTGTAAACTAGAAACACCATACTTACCCTTGAGCTCTAGCCCAACGGGAAAGGTGGTAGAGCTGTACTGTCTCATTTGAAGCATGGCATGCCAGCAGCAGATAGTTTCTTGGCTGTACCATCCATGCAAACCTCATGAACAATGCTGAATAGACACACATTGCTGCAAGAACAGAATGGGAGGGGGTGAAACTTGGTACCAAGAAAAGTACAAAGCATTTTCAAACTATATTTTATTTTTTACCTGTTGTCATGTTGCCAGAAATCATTTCTGGGGGCTTATTCATGTCCACCAGTCCCTAACACAATAACCAATAATGTTCAGACAGGAGTCATAAAGATCTTTCTCAGATCCAGCATATTTTTTTTCTTCATAAGGTGAACAACTGAACATATCAAAAACCTATATTTGTAAAATCTTAAATTATTGGTAGTTAAGCATACTGCAAGAACAAATCCCCAATTGGCAACAGGCCCCCAAAAGTGAGTTGTTTTTGGACCAACTGGACTGTTCAGGAATGCTCGGAAGGAAGAAGCCATGAGTGACAAATGATGCTGAAAGTAGCTCTGCAATGGTAGAAAACTTATCGTTGGTTAATATTGATCATTTGAAAGTACTACCACACATATCACTCTATCTGGGCTAAGTTTTCAAAAAACTATCCTCCCAAACAACAAAAGATAAGCCTGACTAACATTTCGGCCTGGCAATTGGCGTCTGTCAATTGCATGCCACCTCCAGGACAACATATTTTCATATTGCAAATTAAAATCTACACATCCTTTAAGACTCTTCCAGATTTTATGACGCTACACAAGTAAAAAGCTTGTCCCCAAGGTCTAAGCCATTAAGCTATTCAGTTGATCGCATAACCATGAACAATCATATATGAATAAAAACTATTCAAAAACCCATAAATTAGTAGTTAAGCTTTCAGCTTGAATGGTTCATGATAAACATTAGACTCATCTTAACTGGTTGGCTAATGAGTGGAATGCTAGCGGATAAAAACCATCATTGGGAAATTCTACAATCGTGAAGAACTAGCTAATAGTAAAGGAAATCATGAATATAAAGTTGAGCAAATCTTCATGCCTAAATTAGATCCTCAAAACTAAAAAAGGATCAGTCAGATTAACACACAATCTCTCTCTCATACAATACTTCTAGTTAGAGCAAAAAAATAGGAGAGTTTACAAACACAACATAAAACTGAAAACAAACACCTGTGATTGCTAACACTAGAAGAAATAATGGTGAAAATATCAGTCGTTTATAGATTAAATCTTGTTAGGGCAATTGTCAGAAAATCCCTTATAAATATATTAAGTTCTTATTCAATCAGAATCCAAAAAAATCATAAAGACATAAAATAAGACAATAAAGAAAAGAAAATTAGCAACTCATTGCAACTAACCGGGAAGCGCCGAAGACTCGAAATTTAGTGAAATTCAGTATACAAAATTGTGAGTATTAAAGGAAATGGATCGAAAGTCACAATTTCAGCTGAGATTGTTAGTTAATTATAGATCAGAGGGAGACGATGAAGGTAAAGATGTGGGTATGTATGAGCAGGTATTATTAGGTTAAGAGAATACCTTTTATAAAAAGAATCCGCCGGAGAAGCGAAGGACGAGCGGCGGTTCCGTGGCGGAGATTAGCGCTGGTGACGGAAATGTTTGGTGAGAGAGAATGTTGGAGGAATTTGATTTTGGATCTTTATGACTGACTCTCTTGACTTATGCGTCGGAGATGTGACCCTTAATAGACGTGACAAACTTAATCCTAGACTCAAACTTGAAGCGATTTATTTAAATCAGGATTTAATTTTGACTCGAACATAATAATTTAAAGTTAAACTGAAATTTAAAATAAATTAAATTTAACCGAAACCGACCTGAAATTTTTTGTTTAACCCAATGAACATGAAACGAATACTACCTGAACGGAAAGCTGAATCGAATATCGACTCGATTTTAACCTGAAAATTAAGCTAAAATAAATGAATAATTTATTTTTAATATTATCTATTTTTAACAATATAATAAATAATAAAATGAAGTATTTTATTATCTTTTTGTACTATACCATAGAAGAGACCGCCGCTCTTGTAAAATTTGTGGTATAATAACATTTTATGTCATTTTAGCTAAAAATTAAATTTTAGAAATTAAAATGAACAAAAATATCATTATATTAAATTAATAAACTAAATTACAAAGATTAGTTAATTTCAACTAAAAGTAAATTTCTAGAGACTAAATATCACTACGGGGAGGGAGTTTCTATATCCGAAGTCTAAACCCTGAGAATACTTGTGACTAAATTAAATTAAACTAAAACTTAAAGTTGAATATTAGTACTAAAGTGTAACATTTTAAATGCAACATGACCTAAAAATTAATTAATCTCTAGCTTAAAAAATTAGTAGCTTATTTCACTCTAAACTTTTGTCTATTCCCTCTCTATTTTTACCAATTGTCTTTTTTTTTTCAATTTAGCTTAAAAAATTTGTGGCTTACTTCCCTCCAAAACTTTGTCTTTTCCCTATCTATTTTTACCAATTGTCTTTTTCTTTTTCTTTTTCTTAATTTAATTGAGTTTCAATTTAGATTAATTTAATTGAAATTTCACATTTAGTTTTAGAATTATTTTAATTATGTCTGTGATTTATGCTTCTAGATTTTAGTTAGCTCAATTATATCCTAAGTTTAATAAATTAATTTATTTCAGACATCATCATCATCATCATCATCATTATTACATATAATAAACTTTGATTTAATATAATTATACACAAAATTTTGATATGGATACATGAAGCTTTGATTTAAATATTTAATTAAATTCAAATGCATAGATTAATAAGTTGAATCAGAATTAATTTCATACATCAATAACTCTAAACTAAATCATAAATACTAAACCTCAAACCCTAAACCCAACTCAAACCGAATTGGTCCAAAAATTCAAATGTTGACCCGACCCGAAATCGACCTGAACGACCCGATTTTGGCCCGAACCGAAAGCGACCCGAACGACCCAATTTTGACCAGAACCGAAAGCGACCGATCCGATATTGACCCGACCCGAAAACAATCGATCCGATTTTGACCCGATTCAATACTCGAACTGGATCCGACTCATCACAGACCCGAACCAAATCTAAACCGATTCTAGATAGTACCAAAATGACCTCGAACTGAACGACCCGATTGCCACCTCTAATCCTGTGGAATAGGGCGTGCCGGAGAGTTTTATTGGAATTGGTACGTGGTTTTCAATTTTAAGTTATTCAAGTAAACTTAACGAACATAAATGATTAGCAGTGTTTAATCGGTCGGTTCGTTTAACGGCCGAACCGAACTACTAAAAATTTATTAACCGAAATTCTTTTTCTTATTAACAGTTAATTGAAACAAATTTTTCGAAAATTTTTAATCAAACTGAAAAAAGTTCGGTTAATTCGGTTGATTTTCGAATTAACTGATAACCAAAGTTTGAAAAAATCATTAACCGTTAATCGATCGAACCTAAAATTAACTGACCTATTATCCGAATTTTTTTTGGTTCGGTCGGTTAACTCGGTTAAACCGAAGTTTGAACACCCCTATGAATGATGGTATGTTTATGTTCGTTCATTTAATTATAATCGAACAAACGAACGAACACGAATAACTAAACAAACAAAATTTTTTATCCGCATTCGTTCGTTAAGAAATGCAGCTTGTTCGTTTTCGTTCGTTAAAATAATGAACGAACATAAACAAAACAAATTGAATATTGTTTTATTTTTTCCTTTTTATTTAATAGTTTTAATATATATATATATATATATATATATATATATATATAAATTTGTTTAACTATAATACTTTTTGCAATGAAATATAATAAATATAAATGGACGTGTGCAAATAAATTTAACGAAACATAAACGAACGAATTATTGAACGTTCACGAATAAACGAGCCTTTTGTTCGCGTTCGTCCATTTAATTAAATAAACATGAAATTTTATATATGTTCGATCGATTAATAAATAAACAAACATAAACGAACTTCTCGCCGAACGGTTCGCTGAACGTTCTCTATCAATGGGTTGGTTTTCGAGTTTAATTTGAGGTTTTATTTTACTAGTTCAAATAATTGACAATTTTTTTATTTTGTAATTTGGTCCTTAATTCTCTTGTTTATTCAATTTCTTCTCTATTTTAGGTTTATTTTAATCAAATTTGAACCATATGCCCCCAATCACTTTATATACATAACTTCATTTTTTATTTTTTTTCCAATTTAATCCCTCATATTACATACTTTGTTTATTTCTTCAATTCCCCTTTCTTTTTAAATTAATTTTAACCTAATTTGAACAACATGTTTTTCCATTATTGCAGAATACATATGTAACTTTAATTTCTATTTTAAGAACAAATTTCCTATTTTTCAATTTAGTCTCTTAACTTTTTATTTTATTCAACTTGATCCATCAACTGACACTCTTCACAATTTTTTTCTCATCAATTTAGTCTACCAATCAATAAAAAGATCTTATGATCTTTTCCAAGTTTCGCATTTTCTAGTTGAAATTAAAACATAAAATAAAACTTCTCAAATGTTAGTTTTTTTGAACAATTTCTACCTAGGGGAAGAGAAAATGAGATTGCTCCTACTGGGCCTAGAACTCATGACATAGGGGAATGGATTGGATGTCAACATGAGTCTTTAGCCATCTACTCCATGTTAGGTCACGCCGGTACACCCCATGTCGCAGCGGAAAAATTATCCAGCGATCACCACCAAAGATCCAAGTGCGAAGAACGAATCAGGGTGGAAAAGAGTGTAGAATTACATGTTTAAAATCTGAAATTCTGAATTTGGAGAAGATAGATATCCAATCACAATTCCACGATTTCGATTTCTAAGCCACAACGATAACGCTCCGACCTCTACTTAGTTCACCCAGTTGAAACAAACATATAAAACTCTCTAAACTATTTAGAGGGTTTTTCCAAAAAGCATTAATGACTGCTAGATCTATCATGCCTTTATATAGCCTTTGTAATCCTAATTCATATTAGAATTTCAATATATAATCCCACTTTAACTTTAATTAAGATTTCAAAATATATATATATATATATATATATATATATATATATATATATATATATATATAATCTCAATTCAACTTAATTAGGATTTCAATATATATATATATTAAATATATATAATACCAATTAAACTTAATTAGGATTTCAATATATATGTCTATATCCAAATTCAACTTAATTAGGATTTCAATATATATATATCCAAATTCAACTTAATTAGGATTTACCCAATTCAAATTAATTATGATTTCAATATATATATATATATAAATATAAATTTAAATCGAATTATATTATTTATATATTAAAAGAGTCATAATTACAATAGTTATTTTCTTTTAATATATATCCAATAGTTAAATTATATATATATATATCAAATATATATGAATTTTAACTAAATTCATGTACAATAAGTTTGTACATATATAATTCGTTTAATATATGTTCATTTCAACCGTGGGTGTGACCTGTACGTTCTTTGTAATGTTAGTAGTAAATATTAGAATATTTCTAATATTAATGACAATGAGTGACATCTAGCAATATGTCATTGTCACCTAAGTTACAAGAAACCATGATTCGACATAACCTCTTCGTGATTAACTCTTTTCGTGTATTACATCCTTTTATCCTTTATATCTAGATTGGACACAAGTCACGGAACAATCACACTTGTATAATCCATCTAATATTTCTTGATATCTTGAGTAGACTATTATAAACGAATAACTATGGTATCTCATATCAACTTATTCGAGCATGGTCATGCATTTCTAGTCTCACTCAATCAAGTGGCCTACGATATTACTCCTATTATATACGAGGGAAAAATCCCATCTTGATCAACCATATCCCACTACATAGATTGTGACATATTCAACATCAGTCTTTATAGTGTAGTCAGTTATGACACACATTTGACTGTATCAGAATATGTCACTCACGATGTTGAAATAATGATGACCTCAAGTATGAGGATCATACATGTAGTTATCACTATTAGCAATGTTGTGATTGTCACATAATAATCCAAGAAACATGCTCATAATGGGCCAGTCCAGTATGTCGTTCTCTAACACATACTTATGTATTAATTTTGACATCTCCATGTCAATGACAACACTTTGTCATCAATCAACTACATATTAGTATTAATGTATTATTATTGCTCATGCCCACAATAATACTCGACTAAGGACATTTAAGAATAATTATATTATTCTAAGAACTTTATTATAATTCAATTTATTTATGCACGCAAAATAGTAACTAAAAATAATAATGGCAATGCCTCTGTATTAATAAACAAGGTAACAACAAGTGTCATTTACAATTATCATATGATTGGTCTTTAGGCATACTCTAACAATCTCCCACTAGCACTAAGACCAATCACTCATGTATCTAATACCAAGTGACTTAGTGTGACGATCATGGTTCTGCTGCGCTAGAGGAATTTTTAGTGGATTGACAATTTTATCATCTGTTGGTACTCTACATATTTCCACATCTCATCGATCTATGATTTCTCGAATGAGATAGTAACGTTGGTGAGATCTGGGTTCTTTTCCTTATATGATGGCTCCATTGTTATCACAACGTAGTTCTACAACATTCAATATGCTCGACATGTAACGCCCCGGTTTTGGGTCTAGGTGTTTTGTGCGTCGTGTCAGGCTAGTGGAACCGGAGGTCGGTAGTTCGAGACGTTAAAAGTGCTTTAAGGAAATCAAGGTTCGGGGTAGTATAAAGAGAAGGCTTAATTGCTCGACATGTAACGCCCCGGTTTTGGGTCTAGGTGTTTTGTGCGTCGTGCCAGGCTAGTGGAACCGGATGTCGGTAGTTCGAGACGTTAAAAGTGGTTCAGGGAAATCAAGGTTCGGGGTAGTATAAAAATGTGGTAAAAATTTATAAAATCCTCTAAAATTATATTTATGAGGTTGGTTAAATCAATTTTGCAAAACGAGTTTTGAGAAGTGTACATTTTGGACAGTGACCAAAATGTAAAATTTTAAAACTGTGGAAAAAGGGTGTTTTTCAAAGAAGAGTCAAATTCTTAGAATCTTTAAGGAGCTTAATGGCAATTAAGCCTTCTCTTTAATTTGACATGTGATTTAAATGGTTTATTAAATATTAAAAGTGATTTTTATTAATTTAATAAAGGGTGGTTTGATTAAGCAAATTTGACGTTCATTTTCATTTTCTCCCTTTCACTTCAGCCAAACACTCTTTATTTTCTCCCATTTTCTAGAATTCTTCCACTTCCATTATCTTTCTTGATTTTCAACTTCTCTCTTGTGATTTCTCTAAAATCTCTTCAAGATTCTTGAAAGTAAAACTTGTCAAATTGAAGAGAAGAAAGGATTTGAGGTAATTTTTGTGGTAACACTCTAATCAAGGTTTTTTAATGAAATTCAAAAGATATTTGACTCTTGATTTATGTTTTTGATTGAAGTTTTATTGTGATTTTGATAAAATGGTGAGATCTTGATAAAAGAGATGATTTAATGTGATTTTTGGAGTTGTTTTAATTTGATTTGTTTGAGATGGTTTCTAATCAAGTTTTGGAAGGTTTAAGATGTTGAAAAAGAGTCTTGATCATATTTATCCCGAAATCCTTGAGATCTTTGCTTTTAAAGGTGTTTATGGTTAGGTTTTTGGGGTATTATGTGAAATCTAAGTTGCTAGAGGTATAATGATGGTATTAGGTTGTTTTTGGATGTTGATTTATGGTTAAAATGTGTTGGAAGTGTTGGTTGATGGCTGGGTTGAGTTTAGTGATTAATCGAATGTGATTTCGGTTGTTTCAGATGGGTATTTTGGTGCCTATGGGCAGAGCTGCGGGATTTTAGTGTTTCCTGGTGGTTTTAATGCTTTGAGAAGCATTAATCCTCTGTTCTTATGTGGTATAAACAGAGGAGAATTCTTCAGAAGCTTTGGGTGATGTTCCGGAGGCTTTGAACGCTTGAGTTTCGCGTTGGCATTTGAGGTTTCACAAGTCAGTGAGTGAAAATGGGATTTCCAGCTTTGAAACATCTTAAAAATGGTTTTGGGAACTTAGTGTAAGCTTGAAACTCTTTACTAAGTTCGGAAGTAAGTAAAGTGATTTTCTCCCTCGGATTGTGCTATTATGAGCTTATGGATGCACTTGTTCTAATTGTGTTTACCTACTGTTTTAAAGCACGATTTGAGTTAAAAAAATGTGGTTGATGATGCCATATGGTTTAAGGATGCACTAGGTAAGTGATCCTTGTATGCATGCGTTGATACATGGTTTAATGATTGGAAGATGGCTTATTGTGAATGCTTTGGGAAAACAGTGAGGTATGCATTAATTGTGGATTATATTGGCAAGTGATGTTGTGTAAAGTGTTTTGTAAATGAAATCGGATATAGTTAGCCGGCTATAGGATTGAGTGCACTATAAACAAGTTGCCTTGGATGTTGAGGGGTTGTGATTGTACCGAAAACTCCATCCAAGCACCCTAACGATTGAGGAATGTTTAAGGTTGCAATGGTGGAGGTTAGATCCCGTGTGCGAACCTTGTATGTGTCCCGTCTCTCGTTAGTGGGCTATACATCTACAGATGAGTGATGTTGAGGGGTTGTGATTGTACCGGAAACTCCACCGCGGGTGTCACAACGGTGGAGGGTAGCTCCCGTGTGAGAGCCTTGAGGGGCCGGTAGAGTGTATGAAGTGTTTGGGACAACACTTGATAATCCGTGCATCCGATATGCTTTTTGAGGAATGAGAATGTTATTGATCACTTGTAAGCCAATATAACTGATTAAAGTGTTATGTAAATGTTTATGATGCATAATATGAAAAATGCATGTTTTACCTTAAAGCTTTGCATATTAGTGGATATGCATGTAAGGCTTGATTTTTGTGTAGCAATAGTTTTGTTGCTGTGAAGTATTTGATACATGTCGCTGTAATCACTCATTTTTGTCCACATATATATATTATTATTAATATTAATATGGGCGTTTTATTATTATTATTATTACTGTTATTTATTGTTTATTATTATTATTATTATTATTATTATTATTATGATATAAAAATGGAAAAATCAATAAAACAAAAAAAATACATTACATTTAAAAAATAAAGTCCATTTTATTGCAAAAAGCCCGGTTTGGGCCCAATCTAATAAAACACAAAAAACCCTAATTTTTCCCTTTTCATGCGCAGCCACCCCAGGACCGTTGGATCAAAATTTGATCAAACGGTTGAGATCAAAGTAGAGAGACCCTTCGGATCGCGCGTGTGGCACACGCGCACGTGCACATCACGCTGAGACTTTTGAGATGCCGCTCGCCACGCGTCCGCATCTGAAGAGTGCCACGTCGACACCACCATGCCATCTAAGTCATCCGTTCCCGAGGCAGAATCTGGCCGTTCATCGCCGCGAAGCCAGCGGTCGAGATGCGACCGCCAACAAGTGGCCAGAAATGAAAAAAAATACTCGAATGTCAGAAACAGTAAAAATCAATCATTGTAAACATCTGCATATATACGAATGTAAATGTAAATTTTTAGTACTTTTGAACAAGCAATAAAAAAAGAGACTCAATTTCAGAGGTAATCATTTTTTCATCCCGATTATTTTTATTTATTTTTACTTTCACATATTCGATACACAAAAATGGAGAATAGAAAAGGTTACCTTTTCAAACCGTGTCATTTCATGCTCCGATGACCAGCCGCATGGTTCCCCGTCCGAGCCTTGCGTGGTCAGCCAAACAGGGTAAACGCCAAAGGGGTTTGGTTTTTCAAACAAAAAAATAGAAGTAAAAAAGGGGAAGCAAATGGGGGATTTCAAGTTAAGTCTGAGACTAAATGGGGTTTAGACTCGAAAAAGAAAAAAAATAAAAGATGGTAGTTTAGGTTCGCTGGCGTTGACTAGCGACGGTCGGTGACGCTAGACATGGCCGAAAGACGTAAAGGGAGAGAAAACCAGAGGGAAATGTTGGAGGGGATGAAGAAAATACAAAAAAATTCTAACCTTCATTCTAATATGAGTTTTATACTCATTTAATAATTAAAAAAATGGTATAATAGCGTAATAAACCCCTCCGCCCCGGGCATATTACACGAGAGGCCATTTCGCATAAGAGAATCACGTTTTGAGTCCCTCTTATTTTCTTCCGTTTTTTAATTTGGTCCCAGATTAACAATTAAATCGGATTGTTATGGATTAATTACCTCTAGACCCCCTCATTAATTTGCATGTTATTGTTTTGCACCCCGTTCTTATTATTTTTCATTTCAGTCCATTATTCTGCCCTTTTAATTATTGTACTCATCTTTCATTTATTTATTTTACGCTCCTTCATTTTACATTTTGTTTAATTTCAACACTTATTCTTTTATTCATTTCGATTTTGGGTCTTTAATTAATATTAATGCTAGTTCCATTCTTTATTTTATTCATAGACTTTTATTTATGTGTTTTGTTCATATGGTTATTATTGTTGATGCCATCTATTCTTCGCCTGCCTTTTTTTTTCGTGATCCTTTTATCGGCATGTTAGCTAATTAAATACAGATTTAATACGAATAATATATGTTTATTATTATTATTATTTTATACATAAATGATATGTGCGTGTTAATAATTCAACTCACTAATGGCAAAACGATAATAAAGCCAATCTTGTTTTTAATTTCTTTCACATATATCCTAGGATAATTCTTGACACCGTTTTTAGTCTATAAATAAATGTGAGTTCTTTTTATGTGATTATTTTCTTTGTTATCATTAATATTTTGTTCATGCATATTCACCTGCCATATTTAATTCATTATATTAATTAATTTTAATGTTCATAGTCTCAATATTCTAGTGGGAGTGTCGTCCCAAACATTTGGGCCTCATCTCCTTTGGTATCGTGGATTGCGAGTTAGGTTGCTCGACTCGTATGACCATGCATTCATGCATTCGGGAATTATTAATTAAATCAGGCTGATTTTTTAAAATTTTTCTAATAAATATATTACAAACCGTTAGGTACCAATTCTAGGCGGTGTGGGGGTGCTAAACCTTCCCCATCCGTAACCGACTCTCGTACCCAAGTTTCTTAAAAAAAATCTCTGGTTTTAATTTACGGTGTTTGGTCTACCTTTTTTGAATGATCGGTGGCGACTTCAATGTTTTATTCAAAATACGAGTTTTTTAAGATCCCCCTAAAATTATTTTTTTTAAGAAAAAAATTCCCCTTAAGATTAATTTTCTGTAAAAATGGGAATGCACATTTTCGGATTTTTTAGTCGCTACAGGATGGCAGCTACAGTTGCATGATGTATAGCATGCTGATTTTAATGATGAAGTGCATGAACTTTCAAAGTGGGCATGATGGTTTTCGAAAATGTGAAAAATGGTTTTAAGCATTGATGGTGTTTTTGGTTTTTGAGCATTCCCCACTAAGTTTGTATGCTTATGCTCTCTTTTTCTCATCAACGCAGATAACTAAGTAATTGGAGGCAACAACTTGCAAAGGAATCCCAAGAGGCTTCACTCGAATATATGCTTGGTTTTGGACTAGAGTAATAAAGGCATTGGGAGTGTTCAACGTTTTGGAGTTGGTTGTTTTGGTACAAGTTTGGTATGCCTATATTGGTTTGTAAATGGCCTCTAATTGTTGGATTAAGCTTGCTTTTGAGATTTGACTTTTGGATGCTTGATTTTCATATGAAGCATGCCTCTAGAACACCTTATTGATGAATGCGATGCTTTGATGTTGTTTTTACCACGTGTTCTTGAGGTTTGATGTCTATTTGAGTTGTGTGTATGTTCAAATGCATGTTGGAATGTTTTGGAATGGTTTTAAGTGTGTTAAACCAGCATTTTGGGCAAGTTTAGGCTGCAGTGCATCGATACGACCTTCGTAAAATGGAAGGGTGTACCGATACACGGGGGCGTATCGATACACATTTTGGCCACTGGTCTTGAGTGTATCGGTACGGTGCTCAAGCGTATCGGTACGGTGCTCGAGCGTATCGGTACGATCCTTGTTTGCTGGGTTTGGGAGTCTGCTCGTCGAAGGTGTATCGATACCCTCTCTAAGGGTACCGATACACTGGTAGTTAATTTGGTTGAAAAGCATCTTTGAATGTTCTGAATCTTTACGTTTTAGTCCCTGAATTTTTTGGTTGCAATTTAATGAGTTTTAATGGTTGATTTTAGCTGAAATTTTGACAGAGATGCATGTAATGAGACTAATTAAAGGCTGGTAAACTGAATTTGGGTAAAACCCTTGGAATTTGTTAAGTTTACAAAAAGGTTCCTAAAAACTGAAATTGGATAAAAATTGTTGAGCGTTTGAATTGTGTGTGATCTGATGTGTTGATGAACTCATATGAACCTAACTCGTATCTAGACAAGATAAAAAGAAAAAAATTAGGGTCGTTTATTAAGGTAAACCTTCCCGGTTTACTTCAATATTCCCTGTGTGACCCGTTCAGTTCGGCTAGGATGGGTTGTAACCCCCTAAACCCAACCCTGAAGGAATGGGCCAAATCTAGGAAGTCACGATTGAAAACTAGTCCCACCAGATATGGCTAGGGTTTACAGAACCCCTTGACGGCGCAACTCAATCCGGCGGCGGCGGCGGATTAACAAGAGTGGCGATGGCTCACCGGTGGCACGATAACCATGTCGACGACGATATAGATCGGCAAGGACGACGATGATAGTTCCTCCGGTGATACAAAAACGATCGTTTTCGGCCATAACACAAATGAAATCCGAATCAAAACACAACTCATAAATCAAAATCATTGATTAAAAGCCAAAACACGAGTTCAAATCTTACCCAACTCGGATTTGAAATATGAGAGGAAGAACAGAGGGAAAATGAAAGGTTTCAAATGACTTTCTCACAAAACAAACGAAGGAGATGGCAGAGAATGGTGGGGTCATGGCCATGCACGGTGGCACAAGAGAGAATTTGAACGGTTCCGCTTCATTATCTAAAAAACGATGGCCGATGGAGGTGAGCCTATGGTCGGGTTTTGTAGGTGAAGGTACAAGGATGACAATGGTGGTGGCCGATTGCGAAAAGGACGACGGCACGTGCTTATCGGAGCTTCGCCAGATTTTTAGGTGAGGGAGATGATGAGAAAGTGGGGTGAGGGAGAGAAAGGGTGTGGCAGCCAAATATTAGAATCTGATAGGGTTTCATGTGAGCTATAATTGGGTATAAATACCCTATTAAAAGGGCAAAACACATATATGGTCACTTAACACTTTTAAGGTTTGCAAAACAATAACATAACTTTACCAACATTACGAAACGACCCCAAATTTTTGAATTAAGCCACAAAACTCTTATTTTGTTCAATTTAACCCCTTAATCAAATTAGAGTTTTAAACTAGGAATTCCTAAATTCTTGGATTTCAAATTAGGGATTCTAAAATTTAGGGTTTTTAAATTGGGGTAATTTTTGGGGTGTTACAACTCTCCCTTCCTTAAAAGAAATTCCGTCCTCAAAATTTCTAGACTTAACAACAGATCTCATAACCAGCAGAAACACATATATACTTCCCCATTCCGAATTCATGATCTATTATAACCGAAAATACTGAAAACATCATAAATGTATCTGCTACGTCATTGTGCATATCATCACATCCAACGCGAACTTCGGTCGAATATACTGAACCTGGTCGTCTAATCTCATATACATCTGACCTATCACTCTGAGAAGGTCTACCTCTAATAGATGTACCAAAAGCAGCTGATTTGAACTGCCCTCTACCTCGGTGAGGTGTCTGAACTGACGCATGTGTCTGACCCCGCACGGATGAACCGATAGGTGAACATGGACAATTCTTTAAGTAATGATCATCTGAACCACATCTAAAACACATTCTGTCCATCAATCTACACTTTTTGTTATGCTTTTTATTACAATAACCACATAAAGAAATAGGCCGACAAACTTTTGAGCTACCCACGCTGCCAGACGGAACTGTCGATGCTGCAGGTCTCAAATTCTGATAACTTTGAGGAACATACTCATATCTAGGCCTCTTTCCAAACGAATTGACAAAACTTGGTTGTACAGACGTGTCAGGTTGCTTCCCGACTCGATCAGAATTCTAAAGTTCATCCTTTTCCATTAGTGCAAGAATTCTTTCAGCAGTTTTAGCCCAATCAACCATGTCGCTGAATACTTTATCATGATGCGTAGCAACATCTCTCTGAATCAATAGACGAAGTTCTTTTAAAAACCAGTCACACTTATCTTTCTCAGTCGCAACTAACCCAAGAGCATACTAAGCCAACCTCCGAAACTCTTTCTCATAATCATTCACTAACATATTATTCCATTTCAGATTCATAAAATCATCTCGACACTTCGCTAAGAACTCGGCTCCCACATAACGTTCCTGAAATGCCTGTCGGAAAAACTCTCATGTAACCTGACTAGATGGAACAATATCAACCACTAACTCCCACCAATTTAGAGCTTCACCCTCTAACAAAGATACAACGGCCCTCAATTTCTGATTAGGAGGGTAATCCATCTAAACAAATAACCCTTGTAACTTCTTTAGCCAATACTCTGCATCGGCTGGATGTGTACCAGTTTTACCCTCAAACAATTTCATCCCAGCAACTATGGATTCTGTAGATATGGGTTTCCTCGAACCCTCTGACTGACGAAGGTAACAGAGCAACTCATGATGAACCATGGCACTGTCCGACTGAACTGTCTCAATGTCCTCAATACCGAATGAGTCATCACTCCCGATCTGATGTCCTCCCAAGGGCTCATTCTTATTATCTGATATCTCATTCTGACTTTTTTGTTTGCTCAACAAAAGGTAGATGAGCACTATCAAAAACGGCAGTACGACCTCGGCCATGATCTCGACCTCCCAAAACGCTAGAACTCATAATTGGTGGCTTAGTAGACTATCTAAAAGGTAATAACCTAGAGTCAGATTCAATACTAAAGTCTCGGATTTAAAATAATTCATAATCACTTAATACCGTAGTAAGTTTTTCAGAAATTCCCATTTAACCCAAAATGTTTCAGATGCATGCAAAAGTCGAAAACATTTTGAAAATAACTTTTTGTGAGCTACACAGTCCGAGGGTTGAACCTGGCCCAAAAGGAATGGGCCGAATCTAGGAAGTCACGATTGAAAACTAGTCCCCCAAGTTATAAATCTTAAAGTTAAATACTTAAAAGTATAAATTATTCTCGAAAATAAATAATAAACTCAATAATTTCATTCAGTATAAAATGTAATCATATATCATTGTTTAGACAACTTGATTAAAAATCCGAAAGTAACGTCATAGATACATGCATTTAATAAAACACAAATTAAAAACAGTTCCAAAGTCCATACTACAAATATATCCCAAAAAATATTAAAATAATAATTTTGAGGTAACATAAAGGTTTGTACTGAATAATAATTTATCTGAATAAACAAGAGATGCTCCAAGTACCGATCGCCTAAAAAGTTTGAGATATCTGAAAAGTAAAACTAAGGGGTGTAAGCTAAAGAGCTTAGTGTGTCTCTAAAGTGCAAACGAAAACGAAACAAAACAAAACTGTATTTTATTTTCTAATAAAGACTTTTCTGAAAACACAACAAAATCGGATCATGATGATATGATGTCTGATGCACATGAATCATAGTACCCATGTCCGATACACCGAAAAGTAAGGTTCCCCAGAACCTACATTCTCTATCGTCACCATCTGAAGTGGAACTCAGCCCAAAGGGTGGAACCACTGATCCAAAGCAGAATTCAGCCCGAAGGGTGAAACCATTGAACTTCCCCGAACAAATCCCAAACCATATACCCACAATGATATGATGCAAATTTTAAAATCCGAGTCTCATCCGAAACTTGAATTATGAAAATTCAAGTTGCACAATACTATAAATCTGATGTTTTACGATTCCGAAAATATGATATTTCACAATTTGGTAAATCTGATTTTTAGTTAAAACATAGTCTGATGTGCTATGCATGATATCCGAAAACTTTCACAAATCACAACACAGAATAAATCACACAAGTTTATAGAATAAAAGAAACACACAAGTTTATAACACATGAAGAGACACACCTTTACAACAGAAGCTCCAATCTCGAGAAAAAAATCACGTCGCACGCTCAGATCTAACTGAATCAGAGCCTACGAGATAAAACTCTTTATATCAGGATTAATATTATCACTATGCCACCAACTAGAAATATAAGACTAATCTGAAGGTATACTCATGGAAAGATCTCGAAGAATGTGAACGGTCGATCTGAACAAGGTAAGGTAACTCGTCGGTCTCAAATTCGATTCTTGAACACGAGTATATCTCAGATTAAACTTACATTCAATTTATCTGAAATTACTAAGTACAACAAATTGAAATGGGCAAAACAGAGCTTACGGGTTCGAATTAGACAAAATAGGCAGTGAATACGATCTTAGGACGTCGAGAAAGGTCAAGATGAAGATTCTCAGAAAAAGTCAACTCTTGGTCAACTCTGGTCAAAGTCAAAGTCAACTCTAGCGGCAAAGTCAACTGGTCAAATTTAGTCAAGGTCAAACTATCAAAAGTCAAACTGTTTCAGTCAACTCGGGTAAAAAATCATCAAAAAGGTCATATCCAGTTCACTGGTTCATGGTTCGTTCGGTTCACATTATCGGTTCAATTTACTGGGTCCTTTTATTTTTGGCTCAATACTTAAACACACACACACACACACACACACAATACGGGCCTCATGGTATGGTTCAAACCCAACCATGCACACACAACTCACGGGCCGAACACCAGACCCAAACTACACCCCCATTCCCAAAGCCCATCATCATCACCCCTTTCACCAGATATGGCTAGGGTTTACAGAACCCCTTGACAGCGCAACTCAACCCGGCGGCGGCGGCATATCAACAAGGGTGGCGACGGCTCACCGGCGGCGCGACAACCATGTCGGAGACGACATAGATCGGCAAGGATGACGACGATAGTTTCTCTGGTGATACAAAAATGATCGTTTTTGGCCATAACACAAATGAAATCCGAATTAAAACACAACTCATAAATCAAAATCATTGATTAAAAGCCAAAACATGAGTTCAAATCTTACCCAATTCAGATTTGAAATATGAGAGGCAAAGCATATGTCGGCGTAAGGAAACTGAAAGGTTTCAGATGACTTTCTCACAAAATCGAACGAAGGAAATGGCGGAGAAAGGTGGGGTCATGGCCATGCACGGTGGCACAAGAGAAAATTTGAACGGTTTCACTTCATTATTTCAAAAACGATGGCCGATGGAGGTGAGCCGATGGTCGGGTTTTGTAGGCGAAGGTACAAGGATGACAATGGTGGCGGCCTATTGCTAAAAGGACGGCGATACGGTGTTGATCGGAGCTTCGCCGGATTTTTAGGTGAGGGAGATGATGAGAAAGTGGGGTGAGGGAGAGAAAGGGTGCGATTGCCAAAGATTAGAATTTGATAGGGTTTTATATGAGCTATAATTGGGGTATAAATACCATATTAAAAAGGCAAAACACATATATGGTCACTTAACACTTTTAGGGTTTGCAAAATAGTAACATAACTTTACCAACATTTTGAAACGACCCTAAATTTCTGAATTAAGCCACAAAACTCTGATTATGTTTAATTTAACCCCTTAATCAAATTAGGGTTTTAAACTAGGAATTCCTAAATTCTAGGATTTTGAATTAGGGATTCTAAAATTTAGGGTTTCCGAATTAGGGTAATTTTTGGGGTTTTACGCGGGTCGAGGGGGTTACACAGCACAACTCCTAGTTCATATATGAACTTCTTGATCCAAACAGCCTCTTTTGCAGCATCGCTTGCCGTGATATACTCAAATTCTGTTATAGAATCAACTATTGTATCTTGCTTTAAACTTTTCTAGATCAATGCACCTCCATTAAGTTAGAACACAAAACCCGATTGTGATCGTGAATCATCCTTATCAGTTTTAAAGTTGGTATCAGTATAACATTTTATACTTAGCTCTTCGTCATCTCCATATATAAGGAATGTATCCTTAGTTCTCCTTAAGTACTTAATGATGTTTTTAATTGTGACCTATTGACCTTCACTAGGATCTACTTGGTATCGAATTTTCATACTTAAATCGTATGATACATCTGGACGAGTACATAGCATGGCAAACATGATAGATCCAATTGTTAAAGCATATAGAATTTTACTCATGTGCTCTCTTTCTTGTGTTGAAAGACACATTTCCTTCTAGAGTGAAATACAATGTCTCATAGGTAAGAACTCCCTTTTTGATTCTTCCATACTGAATCTTTTTAGTACTTTATCTATGTATTCATTTTTACTTAGTCCTAGAAGTCGTTTCGATCTATCTCCGACTCCTAATATGTATGTTGCCTCACCCAAGTCTTTCATGGAAAAGCATTTTCCTAACCAAGTTTTTACAAACTGTAAGCTAGGTATGTCATCCACATACAGTGCCAAGAATATGACAGTGCTCCCACTATTTTTCTTGAAAAAGCATGGCTATGTTCATTTTTGATAAAACCAAACTCTTTGATTGCATCGTTAAAACAAAAATTCCAACATCGAGAAGCTTGCTTCAATCCATAAATTGACCTTTATAGTTTGCATATTTTCGGTATCTTTTGGATCGACAAAACCTTTAGGTTGTGTCATGTACACATCCTCATCTAGTTTTCCATTAAGGAAAGTGGTTTTAACATCCATTTGCCATATCTCATAATTATAAAATACAGCTATCGCAAGTAAGATCCGGATGGATTTAAACATAGCAATAGGAGAAAAGGTTTCATCATAGTCTATACCATGAATTTGACGAAAAACATTAGCAACTAATCGCCTTTTGTATGTTTGTACATTACCATCCATGTCGGTTTTCTTTTTGAAACCCCACTTGCACCCTATGGGCTTAACCCTTTCAGGTGGGTCAACCAAGGTCCAACCATAATTTTCTGACATGGAATCCATCTCGAATTTAATGGCCTCCAGCCATTTCCCACAGTCTGTGCCCGTCACTACTTCTTGATAAGTCCCAGGCTTATCTTGATCCATGAAGAGAACATCACTATGCAATGTGACAAGAAATCCATATTTCTCAGGAGCATCGCATTCTCTCAAAGATCTTCACAGTGGTTGTGTTTCCAAAACAATTGAATGTTCCTCAACAACTTGTGGAACTTGTTGTTGTTCAATCTTTGGTTCAAAGATTTGTGGTTGATCTCGAATTTCATTGAGTTTAATATTTCTCCCACTTCATTTTCTGAAAACAAATCCTCTTTCTAGGAAGATTCTTGTTCGAGCAACAAACATTTTGTTCTCGGTAGGATTGAAGAAATAATATCGTTTAGTTTCTTTAGGATAACCTACAAAATTACATTTATAAGATTTGGGTTCGAGCTTTATAGACATCTGATATTTAACATAAGCTTCGCATCCCTGAATTTTCATAAAAGACATACTAGGACATTTCCCAGTTCATATCTCATATGGTGTCTTTTGAACTGATTTAGATGGAACATGATTTAGTGTGAAAGCCACTATTTCTAGCGCATATCCTAAAAAGAAACTGGAAGATCAACTTGACTCATCATTGATCGAACCATGTATAACAATGTTCGATTTCTTCTTTCAGAAACTTCATTCAATTGTGGAGTACTAGAAGGTGTAAGTTGTGAGACAATCTCACATTCCTTAAGAAGGTCATCAAACTCTAAGCTTAAGTGTTCCCCTCCCTAATCTGATCGAAGAGCGTTAATGTCTTTTCCTAGTTGGTTTTGTACTTCATTTTTAAATTCCTTGAACTTTTCAAGTGCTTTAGATTTATGATGCATTAGGCAAATATACCCATATCTACTAAAGTCATCTGTGAAAGTAATGAAGTATTGAAACACTCCACTGGCTTGTGTACTCATTGGTCCACATACATCACTATGTATTAATCCCAATAAATCACTTGCTCGCTCACTTTTACCAATAAAAGGAGCTTTGATCATATTTTCCAATAATCAAGGCTCGCATACATCAAGTTGTTCGAAAACAAATGAATCTAAAAATTCATCTTTATGAAGTCTTGAAATGCGTTTTTCACTTATGTCACCCAAGAGACAATGCCAAAGATAAGTTTGATTAGAGTCATTTGTTTGTGATATTTTCGTATTTATGTTGTAAATGAAATTCTCTTGATCCAAAATATAGAGGCCATTTATTAATTATGCCGCACCATAGAAAACATTATCGAGATAAAAAGAACAACAATTATTCTTAATAATTATCTCAAAACTAATCTTGTCTAAACAAGAAATCGAAATGATGTTTTTAGTCAAACTAGGCACAAAATAACAATTCTCTAAACATTAATTAAGTCCATTAGGAATTGATAAAATATATGTTCCTATAACTAATGCAACAACTCTTGCTCCATTACCAACCCGTAGGTCCACATCTCATTTCCTTATATTTCTACTCTTTTCCAGTCATTGTATAGATGTAGAAATATGGGAACCACATCCGATATCCAATACGCAAGAAGTAGGTGTTGATAAATTAATATCAATAACATAAATATCCGAGGCAGACGCTCCGCTTTCATTTATCTTCTTGACTTTTTCAAGATAAATGGGGTGGTTCTTCTTTCAATGACATGTCTTATTACAACGTAATATTTTCCTTCCAATGACCAATCATTTACGTTGTTTAACTTGTCCTTCTCAAGGACCGATCGCAATGATAAAAAAAATTATTTGCCATAATATGTCTACAACAATAAAATATGAATTTTGAGTACGTTTACCAAGTTTGCTTATAAAAAAGACTTTATACTCCCACTATTTTTATTAAAATTAATAACCCTCAAATATTAATGTCAAAAATACTTTTTGTAAAGTTTTTCTAGTGGTTAGGATCCAAATTTCACATTCTCTTAAGCCATCTTTGTTTTTTCTCTTAAGATTATGGTTTATTTAGGTAAGCAATATTTGTTAATTACATATCATGTAACTCCTTCATTTGGTGAACAATTCTTGTTCATAATCATCTTATAATTATCCAAATAACTAGCCTTTAGGTTTCTAATCCTATTAGAGTAACCTAGTTAAGTCTTTAACCAAAATTACAACCAGCGAATATCACTTGTTTATTCTTTGCGTTTGGCCAAGATAGATACAAGTACCTCGTTTTAGTAGAACCTATATTGTATCGATCTAGACTTTAACGAGGGTTAACATTGGGTGGTAATAAACGACTTAATATTTTATTAAGAGATTTTGTGAATATTACCTCACCATTTAACATTTGATCTTATCAATTAACTAGAATACATCTCATACATTCATTTTATCACATACAAGAAAATCAGTAAATATAAATGCAATAGTTATAGCCCATATCCTAAGGTGGCCCGTCCCAAGCCAATGGGAGAACCAAATTATTCTAAGGATAAGAACACTTCTCAAGCATCTTTCTATTGGTTCATCCATTTGTTCTTCTAGCCCATGCTTCTTCGTATAGATTATAAATTCAGAAACTTGTTTTACATACGAGAGAGTAAGATGTGAAGAGAATTACAATAGAAGTAGAGAGAGGCACGACAAGCAGGCCGTAACTACAAAACCTTCTAAATCAAACTAAATGAGTTATTGGACTATAACCATGCATTCCAAACATCATGCATATCAACCATAACTTACACTTGTTTTATCTTGATTATTAAAAATTATCGATATGTGCTTATGACCTTTGTTGCTTTCGTGGGGTTAAAGGGGTGAAATTCAAAATTGCACTATAATACCCGTATTTTATCTGTGGTTAGTTTTATATTAGTAATTCGATATAAGTAAGGCCAAAAAATTAAATAGACACATATAATAAAACCCAAAATAGGGTCCATAGTAGTCCAAAAGTCACTCCAAGTCCATTTACACATACAAAAGTCTAATAAGAGCCCAAATTCCTAATTTACAAGCTATTAATACCCAATAAACACATATTTGATCAAAAACTCAACTTTCTCGCCCAATTTGTGCCAAGTGGCAACGTCTTATTAGTCCGAATGGGTATCACACAGATTATGGTTTAGATTCCCCTTAGTTGGCGCCAACTATGGAGTGACGTCACTCATGTTACATCATCTTTTATGTCACATTCCACCTACTATAAATACCTGTCAGGAGAGAGAAATGAGGGGTAATTAATACCATAATTAATATCAGAAATATAATAATAATAATAATAATAATAATAATAATAATAATATAATAAAGAAAGAGGGAGAAAAGGGCAAACAAGGAATTTCACTTGCCATTTTGGGAATCTGATCGGTCGCCGACGTGCATGAACGATCGTCGCAGAAGCTGAACCGACTCGAGAGCCGAATCGCCTAGTAGCCAAACCGTCAAGACGCTGTGGAAATCTAAAACGTCACTACTAGAACTGGGCCACCGATGAGCCACCAGTGATGCGAACAGTTGCTAGAGTTAGAGAACGTCGATTTCGCGGCCGAGAAAGGTATATCTTCTTCTCCGTTTCGATTTCCTACAATAAAATGGAAAATATGTTAGATTGAAATGAAATAATATAAAAAATAGAATGAAAAAAGAGGAAATCGGAGTATTGTGCGGTTGCCGACGAGTTATAGATGTGGTTGAGTCGAAAACGATGGGTTTCAAGTAGATTAGGGCCTAGGTTCGGGTGTAGTAGAGTGGATTCGATCGAATCCGAGCCTAGATCTAGTTTTAGGAGCGAGGATCATGTTTTTTTGGGTGTTTTAGGGTTTTGGCCGATGACTGGATTGTTTAGAGAGAAGGAAGAGAATGGTGAGTGTAGAGAGAGAAAAATCAAAAAATGAAAGAAAAGGAGGAAAATTTTCGGGCAAAAGGGGCATTTATAGTACCCTGGAATGTAACGCCCGAGTTTGGGGCCCGAGAGATACTCAGGTTTGGTTAAGCCGGTTCATGTTAAACTAGTTGGGGAAAAACATTTTAAATGATCGAATTCTAAGGCTTTGGAAGAAACATGGGGTTTTTGGTAAAATGGGTTTTAAAGATATATTTTTAAATTAGAATAAAATAAAATATTTTAAAAAACCATTTCTTCTCCCCTTTTCCCATTCTCATTTCACGTTAAGTTCTCCTAAGCCTATCAACTCTCCATTTTCACTAAGCTTCACCATTTTTGGAGGTTTCAAGAGGCAAGCAACTTGGTTTTATTCTTCCCTTCATTCTAATCTTGTTTTTAACACCTACTCTTCAAGGTTTTGAAGATTTCTCAAGTTTCTTCATTTGGGTAAAAATGGGGGTTTTTTAAGGGTTTAAGTTTTTTAGTGAAAATAGTGGTTTGGGTGATCTTTAAAGGATGTTTTGAGTGTAAAATGGTATTAAGACATTGGGTTTAACATGAAATCCTGGATTTTGGGAAAATGGGTAATTTTTGGGTAATGAATATTTGGGTTTTTGGTTTAGAAATGGTGGAGAAGGGTTCCTAATGTTTTGGTGTTGTTGGGTTGATGTTTTGGAGTGTTTGAACATGGCTTGAATGATAAATTGACGAGGATATGGCTGACTTGAGGTTAGAGTAGAAAAAGGGATGGTTTTGGTTAGTTTCAGATAGAAATCGGATGCTTGTTGATGTTAGATTTTGATGGAATTGATTTCAATGAGTTTGAATGTTGAAAGATGTATTAATTCCTTGTTTTGATTTGGGTAGAATCAGCAAATAAAGAATTGGGTTCTTCGGACGCTACTCTAGAAGTTGCGGAAGCTTGAAGGAGGACCTTAGGCTTGTTTTGGGTTTGAGCTGGTGAGTGGAAATTGTTTTGAAGCTTTAAATGTTCAAATAAGGTTTCTTGGGGTTTTGGTGGAGCCTTAGGGGCCAACCTAAATCCAAGTGTAAGTTTGTCTATTTTTGCCTTGTTCCGTTGATTATTGGTACACATGTTTACTCGTGTTGTTGTGTGAAATGCGGATTGCTTTTACCTTCTTTTAATGATGTTGTGTGGTCGTAGTTGTTGTCAAGCCTCACGTGATGGTTAGTTGTTGTTGAATACGATGATATGTAGTCCCATCGAAAGTGACTAGTAGATGAGTACGGTGATGTGTAGTCCCACCGAAAGTGACTAGTAGATGAGTACGGTGATGTGTAGTGCCACCGGAAACATGCTAGTTGTTGTGAACGGTGATGTGTAGTCCCACCGAGAATGGTGGTGCATGTGCACCCCATGGTTTTGTCTTTGTGCTTTCGGTTTAGTATATTTCCTTTCTAAATGATTTTGTCCTTAAACTAAAGTATATGTTTTGAATTGCATTGTTGTTGTTGTGATTTTGATCCCCGTTCACTAAGCTTTTAAGCTTACGCTCTCTTTTCCAACAATGCAGATCGTTAGTGGCTTCGGAAGGCAAGTGGGGGCAAGGGAGGAGTCTTGGAGTTCTTTGCTAGCTCAAAGTATGGTTTTTATGGTTGTAATAATACTTAGGCAATGGGCATGCTATACTCTTGTGTTTGGGGGAGTTGGTGTCCAAACTCCTTTGTAGTTGTTTTTGTTGCTAACATGTTTTGAATGTTGATATCATGCTATGTTGAGGCTTGTTATGGCTTTTGGTTAATTGCTATGTGTTTTGACTTGTTGGTGTTTTTGAACTAAAGTGTTCTTATGAGCTTTTGGGTTTGAGATTCATATTTGCGTGTATGCATGTTGGAAGCTTATCTTTAGGGTGATGCGCCTCTAGATTGTTTGTTTATTATGTTGCCATGTGGTTTGTGGTCTTTTGGGATAAGTTTGGGAACGTTTGGGGATGCCAAAATGCATTTTTGGGCTAATCTATGCCCATGTGTTTTAGAATGTCTGGTGTTGTTTCGGAACGACCAAGGTTTTGGGGCACCCGTATCGAAACAGGGGTGGTGCCATTCCGGTACGTTTTGCCACTGGAGACTTCCGTTTCGGAACTATGAGGAACCGTTCTGGAACGGCCAAATGTTGCCTTTTGAAGGAGAGCCCGCGTTTCGGAACGGACAGTCCTGCTCCAAAATGTAGGTAGTTAAAGTTGTTAAAAGGGCATCTTTGGAGGTTTCCAAATGTCACGCTTTAGCCCCTAATGCCTGTATGCTTCATAAATAAATTTACATGTATCCTTTGTGATGGTTTTGCCTCGTGTTCATGGAACTTGAATAAGAAACTATTTTAGTAAGGTTATTTTACCGTTATGCCCTCTACTTGGTTCGTATCAGTGTCTGCTCTTCCGCTGTTTGCCGTCTCACATAGGTTCAAACATGGTATGTAGACAAGATTAATAAAATGAAAAAATAGGGTTGCTAATCGGGGTGAGGCCTTAACGGGGTTCGCTTCAGTTTTCCCCGTGTAACCTGTTCGGTTCGGTCTGGTGGCTAGGCCGAGACGAGGGGGTTACATGGAACAACATCATTTTGAGGCGGGTCATGGAGGATCCACACATCTAAAGTTGGGTCGGGCTGAGGATCCCCGTGATTTAGAGAATTTGGGAAAATTATTGTTTCAGTCTTTTAAGTTTTGTTGTGTAATTCAATATGGTCCTTTTTTTTGTAAAATTTTCTATTAAATATGCTTTTAATGCAATTTAGTCCCCCTTTCAACTTTAATTATTTGTTTGATTGTTTAATTATTCATATATTTGTTTGTATATTTTAGATTGAGCATCTAATTTTATTAATTAGATAATTTGATCACCTAATTAATATTGATAATTAGAGCCTCTTAAGCTTAGGTACTTTAATTGGTTTAATTAATTTAAATAGGAAGGAAATTTTAGAAAATAAATGAGTATTAAATGAACATTTTAATACTCTAATTTGATTAGCGTCTCATTGCAATGAGATGTCAATCAATGGAGTATTTTAGTGAAATATTTAATATGTCATTTGAACATAGGAAATGAAAATCACATATAGTTAGTTTAATAAAAATTAGAATTAGGATTAAATACTTAGTGTCACTAAAGTTAAGAATATTATTACTTTTGGGCCTAATATGTTTATTGTCCAATTCTTTGGATGTTGCCATAAGAGTCCAAAAATTAATAATACTCATAGAATTTTAATCAATAAATGGAGCCTTAATTAAGTTTTACTTAAAATGGACAACAAAATAATTGGACATGCATTAAACATTTTGTGTTGAGATACGTTTCGAATATAAATTGAAGTGTCCTAATGTATTTGGACGTTTCAAAACTTATATTCGTCCAAAATGTATTTTCTTACAAACGAATATTCCCATTCGAAATGGAATCTATTTAACAATTAAAAGATTTATTTAAATTTAGATTAATGTTCGAAATGCCAAAATGCCACATGTAATTAATAAGGTACTGATAACGGGCGTTTGTGGTGTGCTACCCCTTCCCTACACGTAATCGACTCTTTCACGATCAAATTAAAATGAGAAACCCCGATTTCCAAAACCCTAATTGTTAGACAGTTTTTACACAAATGGGTCTAAAAAACGGTCGCGACAACTTGTCGACTCTTCTGGGGACAAAATTGAGAGTCAGGCCTATTAATTAATTACACGTGGCATTTTGACATTTCGAACATTAATTTGAATTTAATTTTTTTCTAAAGAATTGTTGGATGGATTTTCAAGAAAAATGGGGGTAGCTTTTGTATATGATATGTTTGTCATTCATGCATAAAATCTCGACCCGAGTTTTTCACCCTTAAGTGGGAGTAAGACAATATCCGACGTGATGCTCTCCAGCTCCGAGTTCGGATCTTTGTCTTCTTCCAGTATACTAACCTTATGCATCGTAGGGCCCACGCCTCCGTTATAAGGGATCTATACTACCGAATTGATGTCTTACTGTCGTAGTAGACGGTAACGACAATTCAGGAACCCAGAGTCTAGAACAAAGCCCATATTCTGTTTTAGAAGCCCACCCCACTAGAGACAGACAGGGACCTAGGATAGGTACTACCATTTTAATTACATTTCTCTGATTATTTTATTTGTTGAATATAATGTGCTTTTTTATGTTGATAATTTTTTTATTTGTTTTCCATATTAATTCACAATACTGACACTATTTTTTGTTTTGTCTTCTTTTTATATGTCCAACATCATTTTGCATACTCAGAGGTTTCGATTCGAGGGTTAATCAAGTTAGGCAGTATTCATAACGGCCAATGAGTTCGATAGACAAGGATAAGGCAATATGATAGTGTAGACCCAATTAGAGAAGACTCAATTCAAGAAGAGATCAGTATTTATGAGAATGACATGTCATGGTGCAAGCAACCACAAGAAGCCGTGTGAAGAGGATAAACGCGTAGTGAGAGGGGAGATTCAGGAATTAGTGGATTTGAACGACCAAATCGAGCAGAAATTAAAGGGAGAACAAGATTTGAGTCTAGAATTATCATCATACGTTCCAAAGCTGGAGAAAGTTATTAAAAGGATACAATAACGATAAAAGGTCGATATTTAACTAGAAGATAAAGAGCTGAAAAAGAAGATGGCATAATTAGAAAGTGTCGTACAACATTTGAAATATTAGTTCGAAAGTTTCAGAAGGGGCACTATAAATGAAGAATAAGGTACTGAAAGCGGAGTTTGAAGTGGCTATCCAGATTATCATGAAATGATCAAGTTTAGAGGCCATGTGCGGGGAGTCGCCGATTCATGCAGATTTTATCCATTGAAGCCATGGACCTGTAACAACACCTTGACATCAGCACCAAGCTAAAACAAACGCTGACTCGAAAGCAGAACAAAGTGGTTAACCTAGGGACGATGGCAAGTTGATCTCTGTAATTAAATTGTCTATTTCTGGTATTCAGCCATTTTAGCTAATGGATGTTACTCTAAAGACTAGTCCTTGAAATCGATACCTCGTGCATTCATACGTTGCATTGCATAAATATTGCATTTTAGAAAATCATTGCATTTTTTAAATAACATCATTTTTAAAAAAAATAATAATTGCATTTTTTTGAGATAAATGTGTGAAAGTTGAAAACCAATATTTTGAGAAGCATGTGCAATATGATTATTAGGTTAAGTCAATCCTAGAAGGTTGTTGAGGACCGCTTGGGTGGAGTTGAGCAAAGGATTGATCAGTGTCAAAACCAATTTGTAGTTCGAGCTGCCGTTTTTGCCTGGAATTGGGGAAGCCAGAAAAAGAATGATATTGATAAGCAAGCAGGTATCACATCCCACACGAGGGTCCAACCTAAATGATTCTTCTTGCAAAAAAAAGTTAAAGAGAAAAATCAAAAGATCAAAAATGACAAAAAGGGCCAGAAACAAAAAAAGAAAAAAGAGAGCAAAAAGTCAAAAAAGAAGACATAATAAAAGGCATAAATCAAGGTAAAAAAGAAGCAAACTCAGTTCAATAAAGCCAGAGCATCTATGAGAAATCCAATAATTCATAAGGAAATAATGAAGTGAATGTAATGGAAATTCTGAACATGCTGAGATGAAGGTAGTCCAGTAGACAAACATGGAAGGACTGAATAAAGCCAAATTCTAGTGTTTCTACAAAAAATTCTGCTGATCAATGGTTCAGTGACAGATTGAGTACATGATGAATCTAGAAAAGTTGAGGAACTGTAGAACCTTTTCTCTAAAGTGATGAAAGTCGAGGATCCAGTTGAAGATTGAATTTTTCTCACAAAGGAATTAACTACGAGAGAAGCAAAGAGCACAGAAACTCGAGACAGAGAGATTGAACGATTCAATGGGAAAATAGATATGATTATTCCTAGTCCAATGCAGTATTCAAACTTTTTGCCCTACCCCGTGCAGAATCTACCTTTTGATGATAGTGCCCCAAAGTTTCATAAGCCCTTTCATGGTATGGTTCTGAAACCGTGTCGGTGATTTCATCAGAAATGAACATTTATAATATGAGAATAGAGAACCTCGGTTCTACAAAAGACCATTATTTTCTAGAAGAATTGAGATAATAATGGAAGGGCATCTACAACAAATTTTTGTGGGTAACCCATTATAGTTCAGGATTTATCAGAATTAGAGTCATGTTTGAACATTTATCTCTTCAAAGTTTATCTTTACTGAAGAATACTCCAAAGTCATATGTTCAAGGTGCTTGTGTTAGTGAAGGATCAAAGACTAAACCAGATCTCATTCATGTCTCTTATTGTGAGCTGTACTTCAAATTGCTCAAGGCTTCACCACATTATTTGAAACCTTCAAAGCCTTGCCATTCAAGCTGTTACATCATTGGAAATCTATGAGAAGATTATAATGGAGTTCATGATTATGATATTGAAGATTGTTTCACTTTCAAGAGACAAGTTCAAAACTTTTTGAACTAGGGGATTTTGGAGCCCGACACTGATGGCCGATCCATTAAGATTTGCAACTCAAGAGGTAGTCACCTGATTGGAGCTGATGCAATTGGAAATACCTGAAAGTTAAATGTTGAAAAGGAGAAGAAAGTGAAAGATGAAGTTGATTGAGAACTATCAGCTGAAAATGAAAAGCTTCAAACAGACATGAGCACTAAAAGCCTGAACACATCCAACCATGAGTAGGAAAGCAGAGTTCATTTAAGTGCTGACCAGGAGCAGTTGTTAGTTTCCACATACATGTGATTGGGTATTCCATAGAAAAGAGCGAGCAATTGATTGAAGAAACAAGGAAACTTATAAGCAGAATGGTCCTACTTCAAGATTCGGTGATAGCATCAGAACATGAGCAAAAAATGTGCATGTCTTTGTACAGACAGAGAAAAATAAATGAAGAAATGCTGATAGAATTGAAGTGGCTAAGATTCACTCAGGTTTTCCTTAACCAATGATTGACAGTTCGACCGTAGGGGATATGTCAGCACTTTTAGGATCGGTGTAGAATAATACCCTGAACCATTGCAATTGCTTTTGCCTGCAAGCATTAGGGGTCCTTTGTTAGGGAGGTTAATCGGTTTATTTGTTTACGATGCTTGTTTCCTACATAATATTTCTCAAATAGCAAGCATTTTGCATTCTTTGATTCTTTTAAATAATTCTTTTATTCTTTGTTATGAGGAGTCACCGGGAGATTAACCGTCACCGGTAAACGAGGAGTCACCGGGAGCCGAATCGTCTGAGTGGTCAAGGCGTCGCCGGGAGCTCACCCGTCGTTGGGAGCTTGTACACTATCGTGGTTACAAAAGGACACCGGGAGTGCGAACAGCCACCTGAGAATCTGAATCGTCGCCACATTTGTCACCGGAATCGCACGGCTGAGAAATGTTAGATCGAAGTGAAATAATGTGAAAATAAGGAGGAAATTCAAAGAAAAGCTCAATTGGAACTCATCTCTGTTGGCCGGAGCTAGTCACGGGACGGTGGAGTCGAAAATATATGGCCATTGTTACATGTAGATAAATTTTAGGGGTTGAAGCCGGGTGATTCGATTGAATCTGGTGTTAGAATAGGTTTTAGGGCTTGAAAAATGATAAATTTGGGGATTTTCGAGTATTTTAGGGTTTCAGCCGACGCGACGACCATAAATTGCTTGCGACGGTTGGCCAAAGATCGACGGTGGCGGACGTAATAGGGAGTGGTGGCTGGCCGATTTGTGTTCAGAGGCTTTAGAGAGATGGGAGAGCTAGAGAGAGCAAAATTTAATAAAATGAGGGGGAAATGCAATTTTTGGTCTAAATTGGGCTTTATATAGCCTTGTTTAAATGATGTCGTTTTGGGGGTAGCTCCTCGCGGGTTAGCCGGGTCGGGTCAAGAGATTCGCGCCTTAGTCTTCAGATCTCGCAGTCTTGGGCTTGAAGTTTTGTAATTATTTCTTTTTTAGCCCCCTATTGTTAATAAATCGGATTACAAGCTTTAATTTCTTTTCAATTCAGTCATGTTTTTAATTGTTAATTTAATTATAGGTAATTAAATTATATGCATGATACATGTTTTTAAATAATGCATATAGAATCATTGTTTAGACAATTTAATTACCTAGATATTAATATTTTAGAGCCTTAATCCCTAGGTTATTTAATTAATTAAATTAAACAATTTAAATAGGGAGATCATTGTAGAAAATAAATGAATATTAAATAAATACTTTAATATTCTAATTTGATTCGTGTCTCATAGCAATGTGATGTTAATCAAGTGAATATTTTAGTTGGACATTTAATATTTCATTTAAACCTAGAATAATGAAATCACATAGTTAGTTCAATTAAAATAAATTAGGATTAAAAATAGTTACAATCATTAAGTGATTAGGAATATTATTAATTTAGGGCCTAGTATGTATAGTGCCCAATTGCTTTGGTGTTATCTCATAAACCCTAAACTTAATAATATTCATAGTATTTTTAACTAATTAAGTCATGGAGCCTAAATTAGGTTTTACTTAAAATGGACAAGACAATAATTGGACATGCATTAAACATTTTATGTTGAGATACATTTTGAATATAAATTGGAGTTTCCTAATGTATTTGGATGTTTCAAAACTTATATTTGTCCAAAATGTATTTTCTTATAAAATGATATCCCCATTCGAAATGGAATCCATTTAATGATAAAAAGATTTAATTAAATTCAGATTAATGTTCAAAATGTCAAAATGCCACATGGAATTAATGAGGTACCGATAACGGGCGTTCGTAGGGGTGTTAACCCTTCCCTACACGTAACCGACTCCCGAACTCAAATTTTATTAAAAGAATCTCTAGTCTGCTTTTTGTGGTGTCCGGTCTACCAAAGTGACCGATGGCGGCTCCAAAATGATTTTTAAGCAAATAAAGGAATTTTGATTAAAATTGAAAAAAACTCATATTTTCAAGATCAAATTAAAATGAAAACCTCGATTTCCAAAACCCTAATCCTCATGCTATTTTTCCACAAACGGGTCTAAAATACGGCCGCAACAGTTAGGTTTTAATGGTTGGGTACCAAAATAGAACAAAAACGTAACATTAGGTACCATTTTACCAAAAATAATAGTTGGAGTACCAAACCAGTAACATATGCATAGTTAGGTTACTAAACATGGATGTAAAAACATGTAATCATGTGAGTTTCAGGTCGAGTTCTGTTAGGTCGGGTCAAATCGGATAGATGTCATTTTAGGTCGATTTGATGTTTCGACTCGATTCGGGTCGGGTGCGGGTCAGTTTTAGGTCGGATTCATTTCATGTCGAATTTAATTCAGGTCGGGTCAAAACAGTTCGGGTCCGAATAAGTTAATTGACGGGTTAATTCGAGCTCAGGTAGACTTCAGGTCGGTTTCGTTTCAGGTCGGGTTCATTTCAAGTCGGGTTCATTTCAGGTCGGGTAATTTTAAGTCAGTTTCATTTCACGTTGGGTTAATTTAGGTTTCGAATTCGTATTAAGTTTGAGTTTGGTACAAATAGTCGATAGACTTTGGGTTGGGTCATTTCGAGTGAATTATTTAACGACTTTTACGAACACAAATCACATTAAAAATAAATATTAGGCACTAGAATGAACAAAAATATCACTGTTATTTAAAATATTGGAGTAATTACAAAAATTAGAAATAAATAAGGGCCAAATTCGATAAAAAATAAAATTTTAAGGACTAACATGAACAAAAATATCATCATATTAAAAATATTGGACTAAATTACAAAAATATAAAATAAATATGGGTTACTTTTGGTTAAAAACAAAATTTTAGGGATTAATATGGACACAAATATCATCATATTAAAAATATTGGACTAAATTACAAAAAAATGAATATGGGTCAATTTCGACTAAAAATTAAATTTTAGGTACTAGAATAAACAAAAATATTATTGGACTAAATTGCCAAAAATATAAATAAATACGGGGCAATTTTCACCAAAAATTAAATTGTAGGGACTAGAATAAACAAAAATATTATTCGAGTAAATTACCAAAAATAGAAACATATATGGGTCAATTTCGGCTAAAAATAAAGTTTTAGGGACTAGAATGACCAAAAATATCATCATATTAAAAACATTGGATTTAAATTACAAAAATTTAAAATAAATATGGGTCACTTTCGGTTAAAAAATATCTAATTGATCTAAATTAAAACCTAGAAGCATAAATTACAAACCTAATTAAAATAACACTAACATTAAATGCCGAATCACAATTAAAATTAACGTAAATTAGAACTCAATTGAATTAAACTAAAACCTAAAAGTGAATGCTAAGGGCTTAAATGAAAAACATCTAAAGCCGAAAAGGGGTAAAAAATAATTGCCTCAACCTAAAAATCTGAGTGAGTACTTTCCCTCCCTCCCACCCCATTCATTTTAATTAAAAAAAAACAATTGGTTAAAAAAAGGAAATGAATAGGGGTCAATTTGGACTACAAATTGGTCTCTAATTTTGTTTTATGGACTAAAAATTAAATTTCTCCACTTTCGAAATTGAATAATGGTCAATTTAGACTAAAAATTATATTTTAGCTATTAGAATATACAAAAATATTATTGGACTAAATTGCTAAAAATATAAATAAATATGAAAAAATTTTGACTAAAAATTAAATAGTAGGGACTAGAATAAATAAAAATATTATTCAACTAAATTACCAAAAATATAAATATATATGAGTCAATTTCAGTTAACCTTCTAACATTTTGTTTTTATCAAATTATTTATCAACAACTTTAATTTGTGTACGATAATTAAAATTAACGACATTATAATTACAACTATGAATTTAAAACATTAGAATAGAAACGGTTAACCTTCTAACATTTTGTTTTTATCAAATCAACAAAAAATTTCTAATCTTCCCCAATAAAATTTGGTCAAATTAATCAATAAAATTTGGTTAAGTTAATAAAAAAAAAAAAGACAAATGAATATCTATACTTAGTAGTGACTATAGTGTCAACTAAAAAGCATATTGAATTATTACACAGAATTTAATTATTTAACAAAATTCCAAACTAAGTAGTGTAAAATGAATATCTAAATCCAATTGTTCCTTTTTTATATATTTTTAATTGATTATATATCTATATATAACAAAAAAATTATTTAACACATGCCATGTCATCTGATTGGTTTTAAGGTAAAGAGTTAAAATAACTCTTGATTAGAAAGTCCATAACCTAAGGGAGAAAATCTTAATGCTTTACCATCAAACCAACCTCTATTAGTTGTTTATAAACACCAAATGTAATATATATCGTCATCCAAATAACATAGCTGCTCATCATCTTCTACACCCCTGGTTATTCAAATTTTGCACTGGTTCAAGGGATTTTTCAAGCTATTTTTGTGGATTTTTTTTTTTGAAATTTGTCAGGGAGCAGCTAAGATGGTGGGATTTGTTGAGAAGCTAGCGCATGATTTTGTTTGCCTGATCTATTTTAACAACATTCAAGAATTAAGAGAGCAGAAGAAGTGGCTGAAAGGGGCAAATGATCGGCTAAGCAAAGATGTTGTGAGTGCGGCCGTCGCTCTAAAAAGCGAGATCAAAGCGAACATAGAGACATGGCTAGCTGAAGCCGAGAAGTCCCTGGAAAATGCTTGTGTTGTGGATTTTGTTTGCATGAAGGTAACTTCACAAACGTCTGGTCAGAATCAACTTTTGGAGAGGCTGGTGACATTCGTCGGCGTTCCATTGGCAGGCGTAATTTAAAACCTTTTCTAGAATTTCTATCCAATTCATCTAATTATAATTTAAGCATCACACCACCCCAACAACAAACAAGCACACAGCCTTAATCAAAGGAATTACAAGAAACAGATCCAAGATGGAGTTCCTTACACAAATAACCTTGTCTTAAAATCTAAGTTTACCAAAACATCTACATAACAATTAGACTTCTTTAGAGTGTTCACTTCACGATTCATAGTACACCTTTAAGATCGCATAATTCAGTTTAATAGGGAAATTACGATCTATAATTGTTATGTACCGAGCTATTGGTTTTAAGCATGAATCAATAATCTCCCCAAATCCAGAGATTACATGAAATCAAGATTTACAAGCTAAAACACACCAAGCATATATTTTCAACAACCAGTATTCAAGAATGAATTTGACTCTTAGCAATCAAAGAACATTATAAACATAATATGACTTATTTAACATGGATCTTAATCTAAACCAAGTCATTCAACTTCAATATCCTGAATTACCCTTGAAGGCATATTCTAATTAACCACATAGTTCAGGTCTTCAATTAATTCGGTTAATAAGTCCAAATAATATGATCATGTTGTAAATAAAATAACAAAGAACAATAATAAGAACAAAGAACAAGAATGGAAGAACAAAGAGATGAGAGAAAGAGAGAGATTTGTATTATTCTCAAAATATAGACTTGTGTACAATGCCTTCATCAAGTCATCTATTTATAGGCTTAAGAAGTACATATTACATTGAACTCTAATTAAATGAGATAATATTCCTAATGATAAAGTAAATCAATCTCCTTAGATAAAGTTCTAATCATGATAGACATCCACATAGATAAATATTCATAACACTCCCCTTGGATGTCTATGTAGAAAATGTCTTCTGGTTTCATTCTCGTAATGACATAACTCATCGAGATCTCTTTAAGATTTCAATCTTTATTTCAGGTACCTGAAACTCTTCAAGAGTTTTATTATTAGTTATGTCTTGGGTCTCTTTAGGAGCACCTGCCTCCAATATATGACCATCTCATAATACTTTTCATTTACGAGAATTTTGATCATTGAAACCATTTCAACTATCATGCTTCAAGCATGATTTACATCCACTTGCTCTAACATGTAATTTAAACTTAGAGCATTTCAGCTGGTATATGAGACTTAATTACTCTCATTGAGTCAGTAAATATGTCTGACATTTGACATTAAATAACATGAATTATCTTATGAACTTTTAGTTCATACTCGAGGATCTAGATAATGATAATTCATTTCCTTCTTTATTCAGCTAATTATTCTCTCCCCCTGATGTTGAGAAAAATCATCTAATAAATGATTCTCCAATTAATGTTTAGAATTTAAACATAAAAGGAGACTCGTACTCAATATATATTCTCAACCCTTTTTACTTGCTCATTTTGTGCGTTATGATGGAGCAATTCAACTATATATCGCACATTCAAAAATTCAAAAATGGGAAATATGACTTCTGACCAAAACTCAAAACATAATGGGGAGTTTATTATAACCCGTTGGCTTGATGCGTATAAGTGTTGCCATATGGAAATACCATATAAATAATAAATGTTTTGTTCTCACAGTTTAGCTATTAAATAGGAGACATCCAATTAAAATTTGCTAAACCGTATTTTTTATAATCAATAGGCTTTGTAACAACCGATATAGCCTAAAATATAAACAAACAAGCTTTTACAAAACGAATAGTCTAATTGCATAATCTGAATCCTTTTAGAATCAATCTCACAAACTTCTGGTTGTAAGTTGATAAAACAATGTAAATGCATCTACTAAAATCATATAAAACTTTCCACATTTGTGGATATATGGGCCCATATTTCGTTCAGATATGCAAGACATGCAGTCTCAACTTCAGCACAAGAACTTCAAGTTCAAATTCTTTTGGTAAGTGGGATCAACTATATTCTTTGAGAACAAACAACACAAGAACTTCAAGTTCTTTTAGTAAGTGGAATTTAATCAATTTTATTAAGCAACACTAGAACTTCATGTTCTTTAATTAGTGGAATTTAATCAATTCCTTTGAGAATAAGCACCACAAGAACTACAGGTTCTTTTAATACACGTGCATGTAAATCTCAATAATTTCTGCATCATTATTGATCAGGATGGTCTAACCGATCATGCCAACTATATGTGTGTGTGTATATATCTCTACATTTGTAAACTTCTTGTTTACCATTACATGTAATTCAATCCCACTCGTACATGTCTAGTACGAGCATCAAAATTGTTCCTTTAAATAGGAATATATTTAGCTCTTTCGGAGCTTTCAATTGAAATTATCTTTTTGGTAGCAATATATAGCTCTTCTAGAGCTTTCAACTGACTTTTTGGCTACCAGAACTTATATTCATATTGGCTTATTTCAAATGCCAATTGATAACATATGTTATCTATAATTCCAAAAAGAATATTTTACGAACTCATATTGCTCTTTTAAAATTTTCACTTCTAGTGGTGACGATATTATTACCATTAGCGGTAATTATTGCAATATTCACAATTATGCACTTTTCATAATGTGCTTTCTCTCAAGAACTTATCGCTCTTCTGGAGCATCAATACTTTTAGTACTTTGAGATATAGTACTCACATTTTTCCCTTGCATTTAAATGGAAAATATATATCTTATGCTTCTGCTAAGCATAAATCGTCACCATAAATTATATTTGATAAGTAATCATGTTAAACAAAATAAATAATATGATAATATATAAATATAAATATTAACATGAATATAAATATAAAATGTAAATAATTAATGTATAAAGTAAATAAACATAAAACAAAATAAACAAAAAGATAATTAATTCTCTTCAAAGTTGTGAGAATAATTAGAAGATGATTTATTCCATTCGAGGGTTATAAGGAAATCAACAATGTCCAAATGAGTTGGACTAACAATGTCCAAATAAGTTAGACCAATATCATCTTTGTCATTTCTCGCAAAAAAAATTTACTTTTATTTTTTTTCCTTTATCATTCAATCATTGTTGATTTTTTCAACATACGATAAGTACGAGACCAATGGTTTACAACATCACATTGGTAATAAAAAAGATTTCACTTTTTTTAGAATGATCTTTATCACTCTTGTCATCCTTATAACCTCACTACTAGTGGGTAGAAGTATTCTTAAAATGACCATATTTTTCATGTCTATATTCATAGCCTCGACCACGACTTCTAATGTGGTTTTTATTCCTTCCATAATATAATCTCACATTCACTTCAGGGAATGGAGTAGAGCCAATGGGCCTTTGAAACTTTTTCACATATCCTTATCATAGAGAACAAAAATTTAATCCTCATACGCAACATTGTTAAACCTATCCACAAGGTCCTTTAAAAACCTCATTTGAGACCAGTAGCCTCGTAGAACGGGATGTCCAACCAATATTCTTGGATTTTATCGAAATTATGTCTCTAATTGAATAATGATTTACCATGTTTGTATTCACTTCAGGGAATGAAACAGTTCCAATAATCGCATGGAATAAACATCATGCTTGCATTCACTTCAGGGAATGCCCCATCATTGATAATCACATGGAATAAACGTCATGTTTTGCATTCACTTCAGGGAATGCCTCCCATAAAACTTTTGGATCAAGACGAATTTTCGTAACTTGAAATTAGGAGAAGTCTATGGTCAAGTTTTTCGACGAAGAAGAAATATTACTTTCGAGCAAATATAGACTTTATAATAATCTTCTTGTAAATTCAAAATCATTATGATTTATCGCACTTTAAAATAATAATATAAAGAATAAAAATAAAACCAAAATTTACCGATATTGATTTTTCTCTCGTGGACAATGGAGACATAGCATATGACCGAGATAGCTTCTCATAGTCCCTTTATATCACATCTCTTTCCAAGTCATTTAAGCATATCATGTAAAACTCGAAACACGGTTAAAAATACTAACTTTTACCAAATAAAATAACATAAATAATAATATAAAAAATATCAAATATAATCATATAAGTAAAAGTATGAATAAGCATACCGCTAATTAACCCTTTTAGGAACAAGAAAAAACACACATAATTTACACCAAATGCAACCTCTTCGTCTCTGTCGATTCGTCTTTTGATTTGTGAGAAGCCACAATTTTATCTCTTTCCAATGTTCGAATAAAATCAAACATACTTCCAAACTTTTCAAAAATAAATAAATAAAAAATTTAAGTTAAAATATAAAGAAAAAGACAATCGGTAATTTAAAAGAATGAAAAGAGAAAAAATATCTTTGGTTTATGCTAGAATCAAATTTTTTCCAATAACTTCTTTTGGATTCAAACAATGAAGAACTCAGTTGATTAGAGTCGTGCTGATAACGTGTTATGAATAAAATAACAAAGAACAATAATAAGAACAAAGAACAAGAATGGAAGAACAAAGAGATGATAGAAAGAGAGAGATTTGTATTATTCTCAAAATATAGACTTGTGTACAATGCCTTCATCAAGTCATCTATTTATAGGCATAAGAAGTACATATTACATTGAACTCTAATTAAATGAGATAACATTCCTAATGATAAAGTAAATCAATCTCCTTAGATAAAGTTCTAATCATGATAGACATCCACATAGATAAATATTCATAACAATCCAGCTTATTATGTAAGAAGTACAATGCCCTCAACAACATTCGATTACTTACAACCTATTTATTTAGATTACCAATCTATGAATGTTAATTGTTCTATTATCTATTAGACCACTTCTAAATCAAACCATGAATATCTCAAGTCTAACATAAGTTATTTAGCAAGAAAACTTATCCCATACCAATTATAATCAAACGGATAGCAAGCAAATAAAGAAATAATAAATAAAGGCACATTACAACTTATAAAGCTCTCTAGAACTTCTTACAAATTCATATATAACAAGGGATATTTTAAATGCATAATGCCTATATTATAAGTGTGCCACCATCTTAAGAGTTTTCAAGAGGTTGAATCGAACCATACGAATTTTTTTGTGATCGTATCCAGCTCGAGGGCAACCTGAGACTCTACCAACCTGAAAGGTGATAAAATGACCATGATAAGCAATTGCTTAATGAGGTACTAAGAGTTTCTATAGCAATTAAAGAATCGATTAACCTATTCATTAATCTTTTATGATTTTAATTTAGTTCTCGGTAAGTACCAATAGGGTCGATTGATTTATTGTAACATTCACAAAGATATGGATTTCTTGTTATTTAAGTTATATCCATAAATCCTTTAAATATCCCTTTTAAACCTAATATTCTTTTTATACAAAGGATTATCTATAAACCAAACTCCAAGGGTTTCTTAATAAGCACAAATAGTAATAGATCCATTATATCTATACTTAGGACTCGAATACCCAATCTTTGGAGACAATTATTTGTTTAAGCAACTTATCACTACAACAAAACAGTTCTTTAGCGGCATTTTTTTAATCTTATAGCGACGTTTTTTAGCGCTGCTAAAAACTTTCCCGACGCTTAAGAAAGCGCCGCAAGAAATGCCTCTTAAAGCAGCGCCACAATAGTTCGCGGCGTTTTTAGGTAAAAAACACCGAAAAAGTCAAGATCTATAGCGGCGTTGTCGCAAATAAGTGTTCTTTGTGACGTTTATTTTCGCAAACGCCGCAAAAAGTCAAGTCCTGTAGCGGCGTTTGTATTTACAAACGCCGCGAGTAACTGTTCTTTAGTGGCGTTTTATATTTGTTAAATAAAATATTTATTTCATCCCAAAAATATATTGCCACAATTAACTTAAAATATTGGTTAAATAAAATATTTGTGGCGTTTTAAAAGAAAACGCCGCTAAAAGTGCCGTTATATACCAAATTTGGTGCAATGTATACATAATAGAACATCCAAGCGTGATTCATCTCGTTTTTATAATATTGTTAGTTCTTCCCCTCCTTAAATTCGTTTACTTGCGCACAAGTAATTACAATAATTATGTGATTAGTACTTATAAGTTTTCTTGGGTTCCTTAACTTCCAAGATTATTAAATCTTAACTTGCCTAGCACTCAAATTATCAAGCTTATTATCATAATTTGAATCATTTATTGCATAGGCATTTGATTTAGAAACTCTTCCTTTAAACGTGTTATTTATCAAATCATCAAGGAGTGATTTCTTATTAATCGAATCAAATATGTATACCCTTCCGAATTAAACGGAATACTTCAGAGACCAAAAAATATTTTACTTTTACCACGCAAGTCAATGCCTTGATCAACAACTACTTAATTTATCAATCTATAGACTTTCTTAGCTTTCTTTTTAATGTAACTTTTATTTAGACTCATTTATTTAAGATATACTGACTCAAAAAGTAGACTAAAAACCAGCTAGGTATAAGCTACGTGATTTCCTTGTAAACATAGCTTAATGTACAATCCATAAAAAATATATGTTAGAAACCAGACCGTTTTAGACATTTGCGTTACCCATGTCGTGCACGTCTGCACATTTACGAACCAACAATTGGTTCCACATTTTCCTCAGCAACATTTGAATCAGTTTCTCATTCAAAGCTCCAAAATCATCAAATTTTTCCAAAAATATAATTAGACTACCTTAGACATCCATGCACCTCTTGCATGTAAACAGCAGATCAAAGAGTTATGGTTCATTCTCCGAATCTATCTGGTTTTGAAACTGCTACGTTCTGATGCCTTGAGAAGCCTGGAACTCAAAATCGATAACTCATTTGCGGAAGAAACGAGGCTTCAAACTCAGAGAAACTAGCTCTGATACCATGTGAGGAATTGAGGAAGAGCTTAAAAACAATGGAGAACTGTAACAATGGAGGAAAGAAGAAATCACGAGTGAAAGAAAAATGAGGAAGGAAGAGAATTGTTTAGGTGAAAGAGAGATAGCACTCTCTGTAAATTTTATTGGTATTAACCGTAATACTTTCAATTGAAAGCCGACTGAGATTTATACAAAGAAGATGAACTGTTGGAGTCAGTTGAGAGAAACAGATTCTAACAAACCCCCTAATTGTTTCTCGACTAACTCTAACAATCCTTAGAAACCAAAGCACAAATACAAAACAAATACAAAACGCAAAACTACAATATACAAAATGCACACTACAAAACGCAAGCTCTAATATACAAAACGCACACTAACACTAACAATCCCGAAGTTACGGGATACCTGAATTCCACACTCCTATCTTGTTACTTATCCAATTCTGTCCTAGCTTCATTTTAGTCTATTATAACAAGAACATAACTATGTATTGGGATCAATTAAATCTTCCAAACATACACTAAGTAGGCTACAACATGGGCAAGCATAATTAGACACCTTAATGCACCCCCACCATGAATTCATAGAGGTGAAACCACACAATCAAATTCATTCATAACCTCAACTAAGTCAAAACAGCCCATATTTCATGTATTTATTTCAACAACCAAAAGAGCCCATTACACTTGTATATGTACACGAAACTGTTCAATTCTCAAGTGACACATTCAAAACAACCCAAAAATGTGATTTACATGTCCAACTAATTACCACACTTGCACATTTATTTTACTACTTCAGAATAGTCCTTAGATAGTTAAACACTTTTTAAATATATCAAAACAGTCTCCTAATCTTCCTTAAAACATCTTCTTACATTTAACAAACAAGAACAATCCCTTTCTAACATCTTACTATTACTATTTCCTCCTACCTAGATACATCGAAACAGTGTTGTGTACTACCTCCTATGTAATCAAGCAAATTCACATATTCATTCAAATCATTCATGAGTCATAACATGGCAGATTTTAGAGTCTTATCTATACAAGCAGTCCCGATTTCAATTCGATTCTAGCTATGTAATCAAACATGTATACTAACTCAATTAAGCTTATATCTTATCCTCTCAGGCATAGTATCATAAATCAAGCATGAATTTTTCAAGATTTCTATAATTTAAGGTTGCAATAGTAGATTTCAGATTTCCAATATTTGATTATGCTAAGAACAAATATTTCATTGAGCATGTCATACCATCACATTTAGTTCCATTAACATGACAATCTTTCCAACAAAGGATCTAACAATTTATGATTCAAGGTAAGAAATTTCTCATATTCCAAAGAGCAACAAGAAGGGAAGAACATTTCACCTATTCATTTAAAATACACGAATCAAAATCCCCTAAGCAACCCATGCATGAAGCAAATCCTTAGTCTCTCACTCTAACCATCATCAACAATGGAGGACTCGGCTCTTCTTTTTGGAAAAGTAAGAAGATGGTAGTGATTTGGTTTAACCCCTCCATTACACATGTCTTTGACACAAAGTAACATGTGTTCAAGCCCCCTAAATTCCCATTATTTAGTATGCAATCTCCCATTTATCATAATATGTTGTTTAGTCATGCTTCATTGGGCCCTATTTTTAATTCTTGTTTCAAAATGGTCCCCTAACTACTTTTATTTGTATATGTGACAATATTCGCGATAACAACTTATGGTACACTTTTTTTAGGACAAACTTAGAGACGCGATTAATCCAATTCAAGACACATTTGAAATTGTAACAAACTTATAGGTTGTTTTTTGGGTATTACAATCACCGTTCTTCACAGCTACTGCAGGGAAATTTGAGGGTCTCAGTACCTTATGGGTGCTTTCGATCAAGTACTAGAAGAGCACTGAGACAAGTAGTTAGGGACTCCCTGGAGGGCAACCATGACCCTCTTGTTGTTTTAGATAAGAGGGTGGAATGATTCGTTTGACTTGGCGGAGGCTGAAGAGGTATGGGCGGGGAGTAAACTACTAGAATTTTCTTTCAAAGGGGGTAAGGACGCTGTTATAAAGAAGGAATTAATGAATGGGCAGTAATGGGTTCTGTTATTTACATGAATCTTGTTATAGTATCGTGGAACATTCAGGGCATTAAGAGGTTGGAAAAAATCTGAGCTGCTCGGGAGTTGATTTGTAAAGCAATTCCAAGCATTGTGATGTTTCAAGAAACAAAGTTATAAGATGTGGAAAGGAAATTGATCAACAAGTTATGGAACGAGGCCAACATTGATTCAGCTTTTTCAGTCATGGTGGGCACCGCTGGAGGATTTCTTTGTCTGTGGAACAATGAATTTTTTCAGGTCTGCGATAAAATCCTTATTGCCACAACCCACCATTTTTCCCTAAAATTCAAACCGAGGTTCTCACCACTCATTGGGTACTTTTGAGGCAAGCAAGCACCAAGGAGGGCTCTATAAAGGCCTAGGACGGCCATGAAGTATCTAGAGACATTCCACAACGTTCTAGAAAGGTCCAGGACGTTCTATCCAAGTCTAGACACACCCGGGAGAACCCAGAAGGCTCAGGAAGACTCGGGAAAGCTCTGGACAACTCCAGAAGACCCTGGAACTCTCTAGAACCTTTTGGATATATGTAGATATGTATACACATATGTAGAATTCTCTAGAATAGTGTAGTCCCTAAGAAGATATTTTGGGAGGCAACATATGGACCATTGGATCAAATCAATCTCAACCGACTATTGAGGAGGTGGGAGCCTATAAATAGGGCCACCCCCTTCATTTTGTACTCACTCAAGAAGTTAGTCACTTTAAGCATACTTGTAAAGCTCTCTTGTAAGCTTCCTTCTTTAGTTCAATACAAGTTCTTTACTTGTAAACTCTCTTGCCTTATCTTGTGTTCCTTGTTTAGCCATCGCGTTGCGAGAGAGATCAAGGCTGGTTAGCATCATCGAGGCTTGCTAACGCCGCATGGATCGGTTTGTGAGAATAAGTCCGTGACAGTTGATATTAGAGCGTGTTACGAGACTCGGGATATGGCGAAAACGTGCAAGAGTCAAGCAGTTAGCTCATCCGACAAGGAAGTCATGCATGAGCGTCGAGGGCGCGAGGAGATGGTTGAGCCTGGTGAGACGAGGCCTAGGGCCAAGTCCAAGGACATGATCTCTAGCTTGGAGACCCGTCTTACCCACATCGAGAAGAATGTGGTGGGTGTGAGCACCCAAGTGGACGACCTTACCAACCGAGTGGAAGGCCTTGAGGCAGAGGACGCCGAGATCCACACAGTCATGAAGGCCATGATGGTGAAGCTAGAGGAAACCTTGCGCGCGGAAATGGGGCAAATCCGTGATCTCCTAATGTGGGAGCTCTCGAAGATACGCGACTCTTTCCAACAAGAGCTTGCTCACTCTCATGCTCAAATTGAGGCCTTGCAAGGCGACCTTGCCTTGTGCAAGCGAGCCATGGCCGTCGGGCCAAGCACCACATATGAGTCTAGGAAGGCCGAGGTGTCCAAACCTAAGACCTTCGCGGGTGCACGCAATGCAAAAGAAGTAGACAACTTCTTGTATGGCTTGGAACAATTTCTTGTTGCGGTGGGAATTGTGGACGAGGCAGCCAAGATCCAAACCGCCTCACTCTACCTCACCGACACAGCTATGCTTTGGTGAAGGAGAAGGCGTAATGACGTGGAGAATGGCATGTGCACCATGACTACCTTTGATGACTTCAAGAAGGAGCTTAAAAGGAAATTCTACCCGGAGAATGCCGAAGATGAAGCGAGGGCACGTTTGCGAAGGCTCAAGCAATCGGGGAGCATTCGTGACTATGTAAAGGAGTTCACTGCCTTAGTGCTGGAGATCCCCGATCTTTCCGAAAAAGACTCCCTTTTCAACTTTATGGATGGCCTCCAACAATGGGCCAAGGCCGAGCTTAGGCATCGGGGAGCTCAAAATCTTGCTGATGCCATTGCCGTAGCAGAAAGCCTCATTGACTACTCTAGCAACAAGGAGTCCAACAAGTCTAAGGACAAGAAAGGTGGCCATGTCAAAGGTGGGGGAGACAAAGGCCATCGCAAGGAGGGACACCATGAAGACAACTCACCCAAGAACAAAGACTCGTCTTCGTGGAAAAACAAGGACAAAGGCAAAGCTAAGGACACTCGAGGCCCGAAGCGACCTTCATCCAACAAATGCTTCATCTGTGATGGAGACCATTGGGTTCGAGAGTGCCCGCAAAGGCAAGCCTTCAACTCGCTCCTCGCGAAGCATCAAAAAGGAGGCGACACCGATAAAGAAGACGAAGGTGTCCAAATGGGGTCTATGCAATTGCTTAATGTCATCCAATCCGCCTTGAAGACCGAAGCCAAGGGGTTGCTCTATGTAGACGTCACCATCAATGGGAAAGCATCAAGGGCAATGCTCGACACATGTGCGTCTCATAATTTTGTCTCTTTAGAAGAAGCTAAGAGACTTGGTCTTAAAGCCATGGGAGGAGGCGGATCCATTAAGGCAGTCAACTCAGCCGCCAAACCCATCCATGGGATCGCACGAGGGGTCAAGACCATTGTGGGAAAATGGTCAAGGCACATAGACTTCTCCGTCGTGCCAATGGTTGACTTCAAGATCGTCCTAGGGCTTGAGTTCCTCGATCAAGTCAAAGCATTCCCCGTGCACTTTGCCAATATCATGTGCATCATGGATGGCAATCAAGCTTGCATGGTGCCAACGACTAGGGCCACCAAGCAAGATGCTAAGGTACTCTCTGCCTTGCAATTCAAGAAGGGCGTCAAGAGAAATGAGGAAAGCTACTTGGCCATCTTTAGTGAGTATGATGACGAGGAGGCCATGCCCGACGAAGACCTTCCAAAGGAGGTAGCCCAAGTGCTTGACGAGTTTAAGGATGTTGCACCTCCCGAACTACCTCGAAGGCTACCACCAAGAAGGGAGGTAGACCATAAGATCGAGTTGGAACCTGGCACCAAACCACCAGCCATGGGGCCCTACCGCATGGCACCCCCAGAGTTGGAGGAACTAAGGAGACAACTCAAAGAGCTACTTGATGCAGGGTTTATCCAACCATCCAAGGCACCATTTGGAGCACCAGTCCTTTTCCAAAAGAAGAAGAATGGTTCGTTAAGGATGTGCATCGACTATCGGGCACTCAACAAGGTCACCATCAAAAACAAGTATCTGATCCCTCTGATCTCGGATCTCTTTGACCAACTCAGGCATGCACAATACTTCTCCAAGTTAGATCTTCGATTGGGGTACTACCAAGTGCGCATTGCGGAAGGGGATGAGCCCAAGACCACATGCGTCTCATGGTTCTTACGAATTCCTAGTCATGCCTTCCGGACTAACAAACTCCCCAGCAACCTTTTGCACTTTGATGAACAAGCTTTTCCATCCCTACCTTGATCGGTTCGTGGTCGTCTACTTTGACGACATTGTGGTGTATAGCAAGACCCTAAAGGAACATGTTGAACACCTAAGAAAAGTGTTCAAGGTTCTGCGAGAGAACAAACTATTCATCAAGAAGGAGAAATGCTCATTTTCCAAGCCTGAAGTCATGTTCCTAGGGCATCGGGTCAAGGATGGAAAGCTCATGATGGAAGATAGCAAAGTTTGTGCAATCCAAGAGTGGGGGCCTCCCACCAAAGTACATGAACTACGATCCTTCCTCGGATTGGTGAACTACTATCGCCGATTCATCAAGAGATATTCAGCAAGGGCTACACCTTTAACAGAGCTCTTGAAGAAGAATAAGTCGTGGGTGTGGTCACCAACTTGCCAAGAGGCCTTTGAAGACTTAAAGAAGGTCGTTTGTGAAGAACCTGTACTAAGCCTACCTGACCACACCAAGCCTTACGAGTTGCACACCGACATATCGGATTTTGCCATAGGAGGAGTTCTTATGCAAGATGGGCATCTGATCGCCTATGAGAGTCAGAAGCTCAACGATACAGAGAGGCGCTACACCGTACAAGATAAAGAGATGACTGCCAACATCCATTGCCTCAGGGTGTGGCGACATTATCTTCTAGGGGCTATGTTCTTGATCCTAACCGACAACGTAGCAACTAGCTACTTCCAAACTCAAAAGAAACTTAGCCCAAAGCAAGCTAGGTGGCAAGACTTCCTAGCCGAGTTTGACTACATTCTACAATATAAGCCGGGCAAAGTGAATGTAGTCACTGATGCGTTGAGTCGGAAAGCGGAGCTAGCAGCGTTAAGCCAAGTCAGCAGTCCACTCCTCGATAGGATCAAGGAAGGACTACATCAGGAGCCCCTTGCCCAGAGTATCATTTCCCTAGCCAACGAGGGCAATACACGACGATTTTGGGTGAGTGATAGACTACTCTACACCAAAGGCAATCGTCTATATGTGCCAAAGTGGGGCAACCTATGCAAGGAATTGATCAAGGAGTGTCACGACTCCTTATGGTTCGGTCATCCAGGTATGCACCGTACACTTGCCCTTTTAAAGTCCAACTATTATTGGCCCCGGATGCACGAAGGAGTATAAGAGTACGTGAGGACTTGTCTTGTGTGTCAACAAGACAAGGTTGTTCAACAACAACCAGGAGGGCTCCTAGATCCTTTGCCTGTACCCGACAAGCCTTGAGAGAGTGTCTCTATGGACTTTATCACTTGTCTCCCAAAGTCTGATAGGTTTGGAAGCATAATGGTCGTGGTGGACCGATTCAGTAAGTATGCCACCTTCATTGCGGCATCACCCGATTGCACAGCAAATGAGGCAACAAGGCTCTTTCTCCACAACGTGGTCAAGTTGTGGGGCATACCAAACAACATTGTTAGCGATCGGGATCCTAGGTTCACAGGGAGGTTTTGGACCGAACTCTTCAAGATGCTAGGGTCTGACCTTAACTTCTCAACAAGCTTCCATCCCCAAAGTGACGGGAAAACCGAGCGCATCAATGCTCTCTTGGAGCTTTACTTAAGGCACTACGTTAGTGCCAATCAAAGAGATTGGGCCAAGCTTCTCGATGTTGCACAATTCTCCTACAACCTACAAAGGAGCGAGGCCACCAACCAAAGTCCTTTCGAGACTGTCTTGGGACACCAACCGACCACACCACTTCCCCTTGCCACACGCTATGAAGGGAAGAGCCCCGCAGCCTACAAGCTTGCCAAGTCGTGGCATGAGCAGAACAAGCTTGCTCGAGCATCCTTACACAAGGCTGCAAAGAGGATGAAGAAGTGGGCGGACAAAAAAAGAAGGCCCCTAGAGTTTAAGGAAGGAGACCTTGTCATGCTCAAGCTCTTACCCCAGCAATTCAAGACCCTACGAAGGGTGCACAAGGGACTAGTCCGCAAGTATGATGGACCATTCCCGATGATCAAGAGAGTAGGCAAGGTGTCTTACCAACTCCAGCTCCCGCCGAGACTTAAAATTCATCCAGTCTTTCATGTGAGTTTGTTGAAGCCTTAGTCACTTCTTTCATGAAGACTTGGAAGATCCATCAAGGGGAGTCTCCACAAGAGCACCCACAGTCATAGTCACTTCCTTCGATAAGGAAGTTGAAGAAGTGCTAGTCGATCGGGTGATTAGGCGAAGGGGTGTGCCAGCTTAAAAGGAATACTTCATTAAGTGGAAGGGTCTGCCCATTGCCGAGGCGAGTTGGGAAATTGAAGAAGCCCTTTGGCAATTCAAGGACCAACTTCGAGAGTTCAACGAAGGCGCGACGAGGGCGTCGCGAGCTTAGGTGAGGGAGAATGTCACAACCCACTATTTTCCCCTAAAATCCAAACCAAGGTTCTCACCACTTCTTGGGCACTTTTGAGGCAAGAAAGCACCAAGAAGGGCTCTATAAAGGCCTAGGACGGCCATGAAGTATATAGAGACATGTCACAACGTTCTAGAAAGGTCCGAGACGTTCTATCTAAGTCTAGACACACCCGGGAGGACCTAGAAGGCTCGGGAAAGCTCGGGACAACTCCGGAAGACCCTGGAACTCTCTAGAACCTTTTGGATATATGTAGATATGTATACACATATGTAGAATTCTCTAGAATAGTGTAGTCCCTTAGAAGATTTTGGGAGGCAACATATAGACCGTTGGATCAAATCGATCTCAACCGTCCATTGAGAAGGTGGGAGCCTATAAATAGGGCCACCCCCTTCATTTTGTACTCACTCAAGAAGTTAGTCACTTAAGCATACTTGTAAAGCTCTCTTGTAAGCTTCCTTCTTTAGTTCAATACAAGTTCTTTACTTGTAAACTCTCTTGCCTTCTCTTGTGTTCCTTTTTTAGCCATCGCTTTGCGTGAGAGATCAAGGATGGTTAGCATCATCGAGGCTTGCTAACGCCGCACGGATCGGTTTGTGAGAATAAGTCTGTGACATTACGCATAGATACATTACCTTTATTGGAACAATAAAGCCAGGAAATTTAAAGTGTGGTATTATTAGTTTATATGGGCCTTCTAATGATTCTGAAAAAGGCAATTTTTAGTGGAACTTCTGAATTTCCTTAAGCTTTGGGAGATTCCATAGTGCATTGATGGGGATTTCAACGCCTTTCTTAATCCGGAGGAGAAATTAGGGTTTGTAGACTCTCGGCATGAATGATTATTTGTTGGCAATAGGTCGTAAAAGATATTGGAAAAGTGTTAACACAGTGCCAAGAAAATTTATTGCGTGCAAGTATACACGGTCTACAAGTAATACAACAATTAAGTTGAATGTCAATCCCACATAGATTGCATTTGGGATTCAATTGCTTTGCTAATTACTTGTCTTGTGAAAAAGATGTTTTTGATGTATAGTGGTTTTCGAAAAATGAAAAGATAATGAAAATACGAAAAGTAATTAAATCGTTGGCAAGGAAGGTGTCTTAGCAAATGACTAGAGTTGGCAAGGAGTGCCTGGTTTTCACACTATTTGTGCTATGCCAATCTTTAATAAATCTTGTCTTGGCATTATTTGTCTAGCAGATTCAAAGGTAGCAATGCCTCTGTCAATAGCATTGCCCTAAATAAATTATGCAAAACCCTTATATCTCTATAATGAAGTTTTTCACAAGTTAATCCGATTAAGTCCCAATCTTTACTCTTGAGGGGTAGATTTCACTTTCTAAGTAAGTTTATCTACTTGAACATCTTCTCTCGAAGTATCTCTCCTCAGTATCCAACATTTGATCGTTGCCACCCAAGTCAGTTATGATATTGAGTTGCAATGGGCAAACTATTCCAGCGGCCGCTTGGCATATTACTTAAAAAGGGAGTGCCAACCCTCGCTTTGCAGTACACTTAAAAATGATAATCATGCCAGATAGAAAAATATTGCCGAGACAGTTGCGATTTATTAAAAACTAAGAAAAAACATAGCGTTCAAACGCAAACACCCCTCACCAGCTATGAAATTAGTTCATGGTGAGGGTATCATCCAAAAAACCATAATTGTTTTTAACATCCATCATCATCAAAAATAAGAAAAATAACAACAAAGAAGATAGGCTATAAGAGGGTCTCTCGATGCAGCTCTTCACGGCTAGGCTCCCAAATGCTGCACCCTATCTCCGATCACTCTCCTCGTCTTTTCGTCTCCCGTCAATTTTGCTTTGATTAGATTTAAATAGGACTCTATGGATAGCCTATGATTATCTTGGATTTGAATTTTGAACGTGCAGGGATAAGGAGGCGGTCGTCTTATTCGGCGCTTGAATCCTAAGGCTGATCAGATTAGGGCTGACATCACCGTGCCATTGCTCTTCTAGCATCGCAGCTCGGCATGGTACTACCAACTGCACTTGGCACTGCTTGTCTGCTATTTTTTCGGAGATTGATCCAATCCCTATTTTCTCGCAGCCTGATCTGGTCCTATTTTTTTGGAGTCAACATCTTCTTGGCATGGCATCAAATGTTCTTCTTTGTTGACCGGTGCTTGGCATTAAAGGTCCTTCTGTGCCAACGACTACTCGACATCCTCCGTGGCGTCGTCTCCTTCTTGGGCTAATATGCTCCTTCTCTACCAGCTATTGTGCCATCAACTATGCCATCCTGAAAAAAGGTGCCAAAAACAATCCTTCACACTAGTATAACACTGAATCCTTACTCTTTATGCAATGCATGAATTTGCAACCTAAATGCAACTAAATGTACTTAAAAGACTAGGAAGAACATGTGAAATAAGCATAAAAATTAGTACTTTTGGAGTGTCAACACTCCCTCACACCTAGCTCATTGTTTGTCTTTAAGTAATAAAAATAAAAATAAAACAATGAAAATGATACCTCGGCAAAGTTTTGGTTGGCATGTCAACCGATGCTGGCAAGTAAAAGTTGGCATAGGTGTATCCTCAGTTATCTTAGTGCAGTAATGCCAAACATATAGGAATTCAAGAGCAGCAATAAAAATCTAGTCTAAGGTCATGAAGAGTGCATGATGTGCGGGCAATATTCATCAAATATCCTTTCACTCCCTTAGCCAATTTTACTTCCTAAACTCAAATTATTATTTTTTTCCTACCAAAGGTATGCGATTTTTTTGCTGGCATTATATTAGGGTAGCATCATGAACTATTTGGCGTGAGATATAAAAGGGAGCATACCACGAATACCTACGTTAGTCCAGATTACATCACTTACTAACCTATTGCACTCATACCTTAAGTCATGTTGGCTTGAGAATTAAGAGGGAGCAAACCATGAAGCCCCAAGTTAATAATTTTTCCTAGGCAGATGAGTGTTCTAAAGTTCTTCAGCATTAGGAACCCAATGGTGCACTATCCCTTTTTACCTTGGCATTTTATTTATTTATTTATTGTTCGTTTTCTTTTTTTAGAATATGAGCATAGTTTCAAACAGTCTAAGCTTGGTAGAGAACTAGATACATATCACTTGTTTCGTGTAAATTCAAGTCCCAAAACTAGAGATCAATTGGCAAGTAAACCTGGCATACTATCCTGTTGGCATAGGCATCTAGAGATTTTTAAATTTCCTCATCGAGCAGACACCTATGTCAAATTAAACTTGTCTAACAAATGTTAACATGATTCAAAAATCGGCCAAGACAAAATTTTCTTTTTCATTTTTTAGTGGTTCGATATGCATGGCGTTAAACCTAATCTAACATATATGTCATGGCATGAAAATAGAATGCAGTACAAAAAATAAACATGAATGGCATGCCATAAATGTGAGGAAATGCACACCCCTAAACCCAAGATGTGCATTGTCCTCAATGTATGAAACAACACATATAAACAAAAAAATAGAAAAAAATGCATGAACATGTGAATGCAAATGAGATGCAAAGAGTTAGGATGAAGATGACTCCCCTTCAGAAGAGACTCCTCCTCAGGCAGCATGTGCTTCAGCTGGTAACTTGGCACGAGTCTTTCTCTGGGATAGGTTTCCATGGTCATGAGTCATCCTCTTCTTTCTGCTCCACCCTTGAGCGGCAGTGGAGGTAGGGGTCTCTTTCACAACCTTCACTGGCTCAGATGAGGTTGGCGTGGCAGCTGACTCAGCAAGTGCAGTAGGTGTCTTCTCACTTTCATCAGCAAATTCTAGTGGCGTAGCAGGCTTGGAAATTTCATCTTTGACAGGGGAAATAGGTTTTGTGGCAATAGATGGAACTGGACTGGGCACTGAACTATGAATTGGACTGGGCACTAGGCTGGCTGGCATGACATCATCTTCAGTAAAGATTTCTTTCGGAAAGGTAGGAAATACTGGCATGATGCCAGAAGAAAGGCTCACCAAGGTTTCCTTAATGGCAAGGTCTCTAGCCTGGTCATATTGCCAGAGCTTTCTCTGTTGCTCGTCAGCCTTCTTTAACTTCTGGAGAATAATCTCCTGCATTGATGTATCAGAGCGAGCAATGCCATCGAATCTGCTGGAATTGAATTCGCTGGCATTGAGGTTGTTGGCTTGGCTTTCGGTGTCTTAACCTTGTGCACTGGTGTGGAAGTCTTTCCCTTGCCCTTATCCTTCACAATAATGCTAGTGAGGTTCCTCCAACCGGCCGACGTGATAGTATAGCCCTTTACCTCGAGGGCAATGTCTTCCATGGTTGTGGGCACATTGTATCAGCGAAAAATATTACAAATTAACAATGGGAAGAACAAACCTCCAGTTGGCTTGAGAGCGCATTTGTATACTTCATTGATGATAATCCGGCCAACATTAATTTTCCTGTCCAATAGGATAGAATGTAGCAATGCTAGGCGGTCCTCCAAAACGGTCTCATTGTGGGTCGTCGGCATCAAACTTTCCTTGAGGAAATGGTTCCAGTCCTTTGACTGTGGTTTAAGGGCCACTCTCTTAACCGTTCGGTGTTCCTTGGAGGACACTATCCACTCTGTGCCCGGCTCGCATAAATCCTTCAACAATGTCTTGCGCTTAGCATCGGTCATGTTAGCAACGAACACGCTATGCTCATCCTCTCTGTCCAGCTTGAGCATAATGGTGATAGACCCTTCATCAAATCTCACACATTCACCCCTGATCATTAAAAATGGATTCAACTTGGTAGTTAAATGCGCAAAATTTTCACGAACCAGATTTAGAAAGATCTCACCATTTTGTTGGCAAAACTCTTGCCATTTGTGCTTGGTGACGATGTTCATGAACTCAGGGGGAAAGACTTGATTTTTCTCAGGGTTGAAGTCAAAAATTTTCTCAAAGAAAAAGGACTTTGAAGCAAAGTGATCTTTATATCTCTTTTGAATCTCCTCGTTGAAGAACGTCTTGAAGGGTCTAGACGAAGATGCCATGAGAAATTTCGAAGAATTTGCGCTTTGTTATGATCAAGAAAAAGAAAAGATTTAAGCTTGATTTTCTTGTTTATGGCGAGAGAGAGTAAATCGACTAGGTGAAGAAGATGAAGTAAAAAGGGTAACAGGTTTTATGGGCTTTGAAAGATGGAAAGGTTGAGTGTTGCAAAAAAGGGGTAATTATGACCAGTTTAAAGAATGTAATAGTGAAAAGGTGGCTTGTTTTTGGGAAGGGAAAGGGGATGATGTGATAAGTATGAAAAGGATAAACAATAAGGATAGGTTTTAAAGTGATAGGATATGGAGGGATAAGGTAATTAAATTGAATTTAAATTACCTTAAATTTTGGGTGGCTAGGGTTTATTATTTTATTTTTTTCTCTCTTGGTGTAAATTATATCAAGCTGGGGTAATTTCTTTTCCCCAAGTTACTCCCGCCGCATGCCAAGCTCAGTTGTTTGCACCATTTATGGGCGCGACGTCATTCAATTCTGCCACTCATCGAAGATTAATATATTTGTCTAGTACAACATCTACATCCACTCAAATGAAACCTTTCAACCCAGTAAAAGAAAATCTAAAAATAAAGACTACAAGAAAAAGAAAAACTAATAATAAAAATAATGAATCTTAAAAACGAAGAAAAACAACTAACCTAATATTTACAAAGTTTTAAACTTGTTGATGGTGTCATGGTATTTCTGCCAAGAGAACAATCTCCTTGGCATTGCTCTATTGTCCCTCAAAATAGTGCTTTAAGCGCTGGCCATTTACCTTAAAATTTTCTCAGTTTTAAAATTCTTGATGTCCACAGCACCATGGGCATAGGGTTGTACTACTTCAAAAGGGCCCGACCATCTCGACTTAAGCTTGCCTGGAAACAATTTAAGCCGTGAGTTAAAAAGAAGAACAAGTTGACCTACCTTGAAATGTTTGGGCAGAATTTTCTTGTCATGCCAACGTTTGGTTCTTTCTTTATATAGCTTGGCATTCTTATAGACGAGTGCTCGGAAATCTTCCAACTCATTGAGGTCTAGCATCCTTTTTTTCTCCCGCTGCGGCCCATGCCATATCAAGTGTTCTGACTGCCCAATAGGCTTCATGTTCAAGCTCTACTGGCAGATGACATGGTTTACCATATACAAGCTTGAAGGGTGAAGTGCCCAACGGAGTTTTGAAGGCAGTTCTATAGGCCCACTATTGAGTGCATAAATGTTTTATATTTTAACCCTCATTTACTCACATTATTGATGCACTTAAGCATGTTTAGTTTCATTTTAGGATAGATTTTGCATAAACATCACAAATGAATAATTATTGCACATATGCTGCTGGTTTCGGTTAATTCTTGCATGTACCTATCGTGGCAGCATCCAGGGCAGCAGAGGAATAATAGATAACTATAAAGCTGGAGCAAAAAGGGTCGAAGCAAACCGCCTTATACTTGCTGTCGTGACATCTGCTGTGACATAAGTGGCGACAATAAAGAAGGAGAGATGGAAAAATGCAAAGTGGAGTTCGACTGATAGATTGTAACGCCCCGGTTTTGGGCTTAGAAGTTTTGGGCGTTGACCGGTTCGGTCAAAGTGCTGTTCGAATCTAAAAAGGTGAAATTAGGAAAGCCTAGTTTGGGTTGCATTAAAAATATGGAAAAATGTTCTAAAATCATCTTTTAATATATATATAAGTGAACTGTGAAATCAATTTTACAAAATGAGTTTTGGAAGGGTGACATTTTGGCTAGTGACCAAAATGTAATTTTTGAAAACTGCGTGACTATTTTAAAAAGGATTGAAACTTTGAATCTTTAAGGAGCTATTTACCCAAAGGGAGTTTCTCCAGAATTTTCTAAGATATTTTAATGTTTAATTCTGATTTTAAAACAAAAGAAAAGTGGAGGGAAATCATTTTCCTATTTTGTAACTAACTTTCCATATTTTCCAATTTTCCTTTTCTCTCATTTTCTCTCAACCCAAACACTTTCTCTCCAGAGATTTTCTTCTAATTTTGTCACCTAAACATCTCTTTTCAATCCTCTTTTGATTGCTAATCATCTCATCAACAAAACCTCACCATTTGCTAGTTGATTCTTCAAGCTTTTTGGTTCTAAAAGAGGAGAAACTCAAGTTTGGAGGTAAGAACGTCCTTCTCCTCTAAACTCTCAGTTCTTTACTGAAATTCCTAAGTTCTCAATCCTTAATTGATGTTTTATAAGTGGTTTTTAAGTTGTGTGATGGATCTTGGCTTAAAATGCAAGATTTGATGATTTTTTATGGATTTTCGTTTGATCTGTTAAAGCTGTGATTTGAGGTGTGTTTTTGATGATAAATGAATGTTAATTTGATAAGGAATTGAGTTTTGATTAATGCAATCCCGGATAGGTTGAATTTCCTAAGTTTAGCTTGTGATTCTTGGTTGTTTTGGAGTGATCTTGTGGATCTGTTGTTGCTGGAGGTATAAGGATGTTAATAGGTTCTTTTTAGATGTTAAATGATGTTAAAGGATGTTTAGTTTTGATGGTTTATGGCTGGGCTTTGTTGAGGAGTTGTTTGGATGCATTTTTGGTTGTGTTTGGTGGCCGAAAATGGAGTGTGGATGAGAGAAGCGAGTTTAGGTGCTTTCAATGAAGTTATTAATGCATGATGATGCATTAATCCTCTGCTTTGATGTGTTTAAAATAGGGGAGTCATCTTTGGATCCAAGTGGTGGTGATCCGGAAGCTTGATTTGTGCTTCGGCAAGAGGCGAAGTGGAATCGGTGAGTGAAATTGGGTTTTCGGCTTTGAAACCAATGTCTTGGGAGCTTAGTCTAAGTCTAAACAACTTTACTAAGCTCAAGTGTAAGTTTTCGGAAAAACTCTCTAGTGGTGGCCATGGTTTGTTGTTGTGCAATGTGGTTTATTGCATGTTTTAAATTCTGTTTTGAAAGCATGATTTAGCATGGTTATTGCTGATTTTGTAAGCCATATGTTGAAGGAAGCTCAAGGTAAGAGTTCCTTGTTTTTGAACATTGTTTAAATGTGGTTTGATGCTTAAAATGCATGATGTTTATGGCTTGGTTTAATGCTTTAAAACAGTGGATATATTGATGATAATGATGCATATTGGCAAGTGATGTTAAGGTCACAAAGGTGGTTAAAAGTCCTTGTGTGAGCCTTGTATATTTAAAAACATCAAGGTGGTTAAAAGTCCTTGGATGGTTCTTGGTAAGATCACAAAGGTGGTTAAAAGTCCTTGTGTGGATCTTGGAAAGTTTATGAACATCAAGGTGGTTAAAAGTCCTTGGATGGTTCATGGTTAAGGCTCAAGGTGGTTAAAAGTCCTTGGAAAGCCTTGGTTACTTAAGAACTCCAAGGTGGTTAAAAGTCCTTGGGAGATTCTTGTTAAGGACACAAAGGTGGTTAAAAGTCCTTGTGTGTTCCTTGCCATGGTGTTTAAAAGTCCATGGGTCCATGGTGTTTAAAAGTCCATGGGGATAAGATTACAATGGTGTTTAAAAGTCCATGTGTGAATCTTATGAGACTTGTATCACTTGTTGCCAATATGACTTATTATGAGTTGAAGCATGAGATGCTTGTTTGAATTGTTAAAGAGCATGTTAAATGAAGTTGAAGCATGAGATGCTTGTTTAAATGTTTAAGAACATGTTTAATGTTGCTTGAAGCATGATTTATGAATGAGATTTATAAATGCATTATTGAATGGTTTTAATGAGCATTCCTCACTAAGCTTTTGCTTACGCTCTCTCTCGTTTTCTTAAACCAATAATGCAGATCATTAAGGTACTTTGAGGGCAGCAAGGAAGGCAAGCAATCAAGTGGAAGTTAAGCTCAAGTATGGAAAGGTTTTCTTATACACATTTAGCTTTGGGGTACTTGGCAATGGGGGACCTATGTGAATGTTTTGGGAGATGTTTTGAACTCCCTAAGTTTGCTTAAAGTTGTTAATAATGTTGGTTTTGCATTTGGCCTTTTTGTGCTTAGTTTTTGAAGGATTTATGCTTGAATGGTTTGCTTGAGTAGGAAGCATGCTTAGTTTTGGGGCTTTTCATATATGGTGATATTATGCTGATTGGTTGATGCAAATATGTCTCTTGTATGTTGAATTTGTTGCTGGTAAAGTTTGGTAGCATTTGGAGCATGTATGGTTGATCAATTGTGTGTTTGAGAAAGCAATTTGCTGCATTCTGTGCAGGCTGTTTCGGAACAGTGGCTACTGTTTCGGAACGGGTGCCTTGAATCAGCCCAGGCGTCCGAAACGGGAGACACCGTTTCGAAACGGGAAGCTCTCTGCCAGCCTTCGTTTCGGTACACGTTGCGGAACGGCCCCGCGTTTCGAAACAGGCTCTCCCTGTTTCGGAACGTCTGACCATTGGGGGCTGACATAGGTAGTTAAATGTTTTGGAATGTTTACATTTTGGTCCCTAAAGTAGTAGTTTGTTCAATTGGGCCCCCGTTTGACCTCTGATGCGTATGATCTTTGAGCATGATGTTTGTATGATCATAACTAGGGTTATTGTGCATCTAGACAAGTTTAAAAAGAAAAAAAAGGGTCGTTAATCAAGGTTGACTTTCGGGTTTACTTTGGTTTTCCCCGTGTGACTTTCTTAATTCGGGTCAACCGTCTAGGCCGGGTTAAGGGGGTTACATAGATGATTTCAAGCCTAATTTTTTAGAGACCACTTGCATTATTTTTGGAGTCTAGAAGCACAAAGAAGGCATTGCCCAATGTTTGAGGAGAAAGTCAAAGTAAGAAGATAGGATGAATTAAAGGAAGTCTACTCAGAGATTTAGTCTTTAAATGATTTGTACTTTAATTCGAACTAGTATTCTTGGCCATTAAGAAAACTTGTACCCAAGGCCTATATATATGCTTGTAATTCGACCTAGAGAAGGATAACCTAGTTCCTAGCCGTCTTCCTTCACAAACCCTAGTTTTCTTTCCCTTCTCCATCATGTTCTAAACTTCCCCCAGGGCTAAGGGTTGATCTTGTAACGTAGTTGTAAGGGTTAAACTGTTTCTTAGGATTTTTCTGTTCAATTCAATAAAACTTCAAGTTTATTTACTCTGGTTTTCATATCTCACAAGAGTATCGGGAGAGCATTGTGAGGTTATCTATTTACTTAATATCGGGAGAGTTAAGTATACGAAAGGAGTAAATACGAGTTTTCCAGTTTATGGTTAAACTATCTTGGCCTAGGGATAGGTGCAAGGTTAAGTGGCTAAAGAAGAATTCACAAACATCGGTGTTCATCCTTCGATTCACGCCGGGAGGTATCATCTAAGACGTGTTCATTGACAGAACTTGGACCTAGGGATAGGACAAGTCACAACAGTGGTTATTGCCAAACTTGAAGTATAGAGTTGTTGCTCGCTGCCGCGACATCAATAGACCGCTTCTGCGACAGGTGCTGTCGCGACAGGCTCGACGACAGACACAACAAAAGTCCTCTGAATAGTGCAACACCTGCACTACTGAACAATCAATACCAGCCTATTTTCTCAATCTGATTCCTTCATCTATTTTAGTTTATATTCAAGATTATTCATAACTCTTTATTAAATTTATCTTTTCCCTTGTGCAGACTTTTAAAGATAGAAGTATTTCCAGTCCTTGTAGAGATGATATACAATACTTCGTATCACTATATTACTTGCGTCGTGTATACTTGCACTCAATTGCGATAGCCTTATTTACACGCAACACCCACAAAGCCTCATCTAGTCTCAAAGACCAATCCTTTCTCAAAGGATTCATAGTCTTTTCTAGGATATTCTTGATTTGCTTATTAGAAATCTCAGCTTGCCCATTTATCTGTGGATGATAGTCTGTGACTATGCTTTGCTGTATCTCATACCTGCACAAAGCTTTAGAAATTAGACTGCATTTAAAATAGGTGCCCTCATCATGAATGATCACTCGAGGAGCACCAAAACAGGTAAAGATATGCTTGTGCAAAAACTTGGCAACGCCCTTGGCATCATTTTTTGGAAGGGCAATAGCCTTTACCCACTTGGAAACATAGTTGACTGCCACAAGGATATATATATTTCCAAAAGATGGGAGAAATGGACCCATAAAGTCTATTCCCCAAACATCGAATAGGTCTACCGGCATGGATCACATGTCTTGGTGTAGTCATAAGCTTCCTTATACAGTGTAGGCTAATAAAAACTCGACTGCAACATTTTGGCAGCCGTCTTTAGTCTAGTAAAATGTCCATCATATGGCGCAGCATGACATGATTGCAAAATAGCTTGCTGCTCATCCTCTGGCACACAACGACAGATCACTTTATCGAAACATTACTTAAATAGGAAAGGCTCATCCCAATAATATTGCTAAACATAACGCAAAAATGCTTCCTAGCATTGTAGTCCAAATCTGGTGCCATGACATTGCTCACTAAATAATTAACGATGTTGGCATACCATGGCACAACATCCGCTGCGAGTAAATACTCGTCTGGGAACTATTCTCTGATAGCTTTAACCTTGTCATCCTCACGGTAATGCTCTAGTCGTGATAGTAGCATAGTTTTCACTTCCCTTCTTGTCCTGGATCTCGAGATCAAATTCTTGTAGTAGGAGCGTCCATTAGATCAATCTCGGCTTGGTATCTGTAGAGCAATTGGGTGTACTCTATTTATGAGCGCAAATGCACACTCTTATCAAGTTATAGTATATAAGATATCGTCTCCCACAGGGATTGGACATCTTGGTTCAAATTGTAGTTCTTGCATAAGTAAGGTAAATGCACAAGTAAGATAGTTGTCTGAGAAGAAAAGTAACATAAACACAAGTAATAGAGGAAGTAATTAGATTTATAGAGAGCATGGTTATGCTGCTGCTTAGTGTGAAACTGTGTTGAATAGGCAAAGTTTTTTTTGCGCTGCCACGATCTACTACCTCAGCGGGTAGTGGCAGATTGAGGCTACGACAACTTTTGTTGCCACAACGGAACTCTTCTCTTGCAACTTTCGCTGTCTCGGCAGGTGAGATGGAGGGAAGTCCCGACAGAAAGTCTGGCAGATACTCCAAGTTCGGCGAAGCAATTCTGAAGTGATCATTCCTATGTCTAGGCAAGGATTTTGTCATTGCGTGATATAGGCAATACCTAGCAATCTCAGCGTAAACCTAACATAGGCAGTCATTGTTTGGTTGCTCCTTTTAGCCGCTAAAATTCTAACTTATGTCTAAGACAAATTAGTCAACACCTCGTCAAGATGAGACCGTACTTAATTCTTTCGTGAGTTTGACACTCTCGTGCCCAACAAATGGATTTCTTCAACTAGACTTTTGGAACTATTTGAAGAAGTGAAGAATATGAATTAAGTAAACTTGGAATATTTTATTGCAAAAACAAAACTTGAAAACCTAAACAACAGTTTTCACAACTAATTACAACATAACCCAAAACCCGAGAGAGAATTAGAACATGACGGGGGCAAGAACACCTAAGCTATATCTAAAGAAAACCTAAGTTTATATGAATTAGGATTACAATGAGTATTTATAGAAAATAGCTAGGTCTAGTCCTTCTTGAAGTAGAAGTCTTTAAAAGTAGCTTTCCACATTTAATGTGACTTTAAACTCTGACTTCTTTGAGTTGAATATGGACTTTATCATGTTGCCTTGTCCCGCAAGCAATCTCAAGATTTCTCTTCGAGAGCTTTTCCCGCTGCTACAAATGTTGGAAAATCGAGTGGATGCTATCGATAGACTCGGGATTTTTGGCTCTACAAATCGTACTCTGGTTCTCCAACTCCATAGTATGCTGCCGTAGGCAGCAAGGTTGGCGGCGGCAGCACTCGGCAGATGTTGTCTCTATCTAGAACTGCACCAGTATAGCTCCCTGGTTTGCTACCTCAACATCATATCCTCAGCTCTTCTTTCCCTATGTCAGCCTTTAGTACCTAAAACCAAAAATACACTAAAATAGTACCTTTCTTTACCAAACAAAGAATAATCTAGAAAAACATGGAAAAATAAAGAAATACTGTAAAATGCAATGCATGGTCCTAATTATGCCTAAGATGTACTCAAAACAACAATAATATGAGATGGAATGTGCATGAAATATAGAACTTGTGGACACTTTACAGTATCCTTTTTTGCCAAAAGGTATTTCAATGCTAAGTGATCTGTAAAAACAACTTTATTACCTATCAAATAAGGTCTAAATTTATTAAAAGAAAATACAACTGCAAGAAATTCTTTCTCAGTTGTGGTATAATTAAGTTGTGCTTCATTAAGTTTCCTGCTGGAATAGTATACGACATGAAAAACTTTTCCACATCGCTACCCAAGCACTGCTCTGATGGCATAGTCACTAGCATTGCATGTGAGCTCGAAAGGCTCATTCCAATATGGTGCCACGATTATAGGGGCATTAACCAGCTTCTCTTTAAGGACCTGAAACACTCTTAAACAAGAATCATCAAATGCAAAAGCGACATCTTTTTTTAATAACAAGCATAAAGGTTTAGAAATTTTAGAAAAGTCTATAATGAATCGTCGATAAAAACCTGAATGACCTAGAAAACTTCTTATACCTTTAACACTTGTGGGGGTGGTAATTGCTTGATTACTTCGACTTTTGTTGGATCAACATCTAGTCCATTCTTGGTCACCCTGTGCCTGAGAACAATGCCCCCCTTCACCATGAAGTGTCATTTTCCCAGTTAGAGACTAGATTGGTCTCAATGCATCTCCTCAAAACTTGCTCCAAACTCAGAATGCATTCCTCAAATGTGTTACCAAACACTGAAAAATCATCCATAAATACTTCCATATTGTGCTCAATCAAATAAAAAGAATAGACATCATACAACGTTGAAACATTGTCGGCGCATTGCACAACCCGAATGGCATCCTTCTGAAGGCAAATGTCCCATATAGATAGGTGAATGTCGTCTTCTCTTGGTTTTTAGAGGCTATTGCAATCTGATTATAACCTGAATAACCATCTAAAAAGAAATAGAAAGCTTTACCTGCCAGTTTGTCTAACATCTGATCGATGAAAGGCAAAGGAAAGTGGTCATTCCTCGTGACTTTATTTATCCTCCTATAATCCATGCACACTCTCTATCTTGTGATTTTTCTGGAAGGAATCAACTCATCTTTGCTATTCTAGACAATAGTCATACCACCTTTCTTTGGCACGCACTGCACTGGGATAACCTAAGAGCTATTGGATATGGGATAGATTATTCCGACAATAAGCCATTTAATAATCCTTTTTTAAAACTTCTTTCATGCTTGGGTTCAGCCTCCTTTGACCTTCAATGGTCTTTCCATGATATTCCTTTAAAATAATCTTGTGCATACAAATGGTTGAGCTTATACCTCGGATATCTGCCAAGGTCCAACCAAACACTTGCTTATAGGTTTTTAATATTGCTAGCAATCTTTCCCCTAATCATTAGTTAGATCAGTGGCAATAATCACTGGCAGGGTTGAGTGCTCACCTAGATAGGCATACTTCAAGTGTTCTGGCAGTGGCTTAAGCTCCAACTCTGGTGGTTCCTCGATTGATGGTTTCAATTTCTTTATCTCTCTGCCAGCAAACTGGAGAGGCTCAAAATAACTCATATCTTCAGTCTCTAAGGCTGGTTCCTCAAATAGTTCAGCTATGTCGTCAAGCATGTTGGCATCAAATTCTGCATCCTGGCACAAATGTGCCATGTCCAAAGTATAAATGGCCTCCACCATCTCCTCGGCTTGACATTCATCTGATTCATATGTACATTTCAAAGCTTGAAACATGTTAAAAGTAATATGTTGGTCATTCATTTGTGTGGTTAGTTCCCCTTTATGAACATCAATAAGCGCCCTACACCTAGCAAGAAATGACCTACCCAAAATAATTGGCACATTAGTGTCAGCTTCATAATCCAAAATGATAAAATCAGCTGGAAATATAATTTTTTCTACCTTTACCAACACATCATCAATCTTACCCTTGGGATGTGCATAGGATCGATCTGCCAACTGGTGTCACTGTGGTAGGTCTTGCTTCTATGCCAAGCTTCTTGAAAACAGATAGTGGCATCAAATTGATGTTGGCTCCTAAATCACACAATGTCTTACCCACGAATTTATTGCCAATTGTAAAGGGATAGTAAAACTCCCTGGATCTTTAAGCTTTGGTGGTAGTCGATTCAAGATCATAGCTCTGCATTCTTGCGTGAGGGCAACAATCTCGAACTCCCCCAACTTCCTCTTTTTGGACAAGATGTCCTTCATGAGTTTCACATAGTTGGGCATTTGCTCAAGGGCCTCTACCAATGGAATGTTAATTTGCAATTGCTTAAGCACTTCCAAGAAGCACTTAAATGGCTGGTCCTTCTTGTGCTTTTGAAGTCTGGCTGGAAATGGTGGCCGTGGATACAAATATGCTGGCACTATCGGCTTTGCCGAGGCAGTGATGTCATCCATTTTGGTATCAGTATGATTTCTGGCCTTAGTTTGCTTGTCATCTTTGTTAACATCATCGTTGGCACTGGTATTGGCATCTTGTTGAGCACTGGAACTGGCATGAGTGTTGGTATCATTATGGGCATCACCGATGGCATCATCTGCTTTGGCTTCCTTCTTCTCTGATTTCTTTGGCTTGTCTGCTGGCACTGGTTTCCCAACTTTGCAGTCGACCGACTGCTTGGTAGCCATTTCTGCCTCCTAATGTTTACCACTTCGAAGGTTTATGGCCTTGCACCGCTCATTACCTTTGTGCCGAGCGTCTTCAGTGTCACTTGGTAAAGCTCCTTGTGGATGATTGTTGAGTGCATTTGCAAGTTATCCCATTTTAATCTCTAAATTTCGTATTGAAGTTGCCAGACTATGAACTGTGACATCATCCTGCTATGTGTATTCTGTAAGATTGCCTCCTTGATTGAGTCTTTTCCCTTGCTGAAAATTATTTTAAACTCTCTGCGGCATGATATTTTGATAGAATGCTGGCATTGTATTCTGGTGTTGTGGATTGTACTGGTTTCCCCCTTGAGTTGCCCATGCTAAGTTAGGGTGCTGCCTCCAACCTGTATTACAAGAGTTGGAGTTAGAATTATAATAACGTCTAGAATTGCCATTAAAATTTACCGACGCAGGATTGGCAGGGCATTCATCCACATGGTGGTTCTCTCCACAGATAGTGCAAAATGGCTCCAATGCTTTAACTGCTTCGCACTCGTTGCTTTTTTGTGAAGTTCTCACCATGCTGGTGAGGTTGGAAATCTCGGCATGAATAGAGGTTAGCTCATCCAACTATAGTTTCCCACCAGCTTTGGTTCCAGTCCGAAGTCTAGCAACAGGATATTCAAAATCATTTATGGCTATCCTTTCAAGGATGCCAACGGCTTCTGTATAATTTTTGCCAAGCAATGATCCGGCTGCTGAAGCATCAACAATAGTCCTTGTCTGTGCATTCAATCCTTTGTAGAAGGTTTGCATCTAGGTCCAATTTGGGAACCTGTGCATAAGACACCTCCTCAACAAGTCTTTAAATCTTTCCCATGCATCATATAGGGTCTCATCCTCAGCCTGTCTGAAGGTAATGATCTCACCATACAGCTTGGCAGTGAGCGTTAGCAACTGGAATCGCATTAGAAACTTTTGGCATAGATCTGCCCATGATGTGACTGAGCCATGTGGCAAGGAATTGAGCCAAGTCTTCGCTCTGTCTCTCAAAGAAAAAGTAAATAGTTTCAGCTTCATAGTATCCTCAGATACTCCTAGTTGCTGAAATAATTGGCATATCTCTATGAATCGCTTTAAATGTTGCCTTGGATCACGAGTCAATGCTCCATCGAACAAAGTTGAGATCATTAGGGGTTTAAGTTCGAAATTTGATGCATTTACCTCATTGCCAATAACTCTTGGCATTAAGCATGTGATGTCATTTGCTGATTACTCTCGAATGGAATTCTTTTCTTCGGCATTGTTGACGACATTATTGTTGTGTAACGGTATTCCTCCATTGCCTGGTTGATTCTCTTGATTGTTTTGAACACCATTTACTCCTCAGTTTCCTTGATTTCCGTGATTCATCTCTTGAATCTTCTTTCTCAATCTATGCAAAGTGTGTTCATTCTCAAGGTCTAATGGTCTAGCTTCCCTCTTAGAATATTTCCTAATCATACACTGATTAAAACAAAAACAAAACAAGTAAAAACCTAAAAACAATCAAATCCGTTGCAATTCCCCGACAACGACACCAAAAACTTGTAGACTCTCAATGTGAATGATTATTTGCTGGCAATAGGGCATAAAAGATACAGGAAAAGTGTTAACACAATGCCAAGAAAAACTATTGCGTGCAAGTATACACGATCTGCAAGTAATAAAATAGTTAAGCTGAGTGTGGATCCCACAAAGATTGTGTTTGGATTCAATTGCTTTGCTAATTACTTGACTTGTGAAAAAGATGTTTTTGATGTAGAGTGGTTGTTGAAAACGGAAAGATAATGAAGAACACGAAAAGTAATTAAAACGTTGGCAAGGAAGGTGTCTTAGCAAATGACGAGCGTTAGCAAGGAATGCATGGTTTTCACGCTATTTTTGCTATGCCAATCTTTAATAAATCTTGTCTTGGCATTGTTTGTCGAGCATCTCTATAATGAAGTTTTTCACAAGTTAATCCGATTAAGTCCCAATCTTTACTCTTTAGGGGTAGATTTTACTTCCGAAGTAAGTTCATCTACTTGAACTTATTCTCTCGAAGCATCTCTCCTTAGTATCCATCATTTGATCGTTGACACCCAAGTCAGTTATGATATTGAGTTGCAATAGGCAAACTATGACAGTGGTAGCTTGGCAATGTACTTAAAAATGGAGTGTCAACCCTTGCTTGGCAGAACACTTAAAATGATAATAATGCCAGATAGAAAAACATTGCTGAGATAGTTATGATTTATTAAAAACTAAGCAAAAACATAGCGTTCAAATGCAAACACCCCTCACCAACTATGAAATTAGTTCATGGTGAGGGTACCATCCAAAAAACCATAATCATTTTTAACATCCATCATCATCAAAACTAAGAAAAATAACAATAAAGAGGATGGGCTAGAAGAGGGTCGCTCGATGCGGCTCTTCACGGCCATGCTCCCAAATGTTGCACCCTATCTCCGATCACTCTCCTTGTCTTTTCTTCTCCCGTCAATTTTTCTTTGATCAGATTTAAATATGACTCCATGGATAGCCTAGAATTATCTTGAATTTGAATTTTGAATGAGCATGGATAAGGAAGGTGATCGTCTTATCCAGAACTTGAATCCTAAGGTTGATCAGATTAGGGTTGACGTCATCGTGCCAATAATCTTCTAGCATTGAAGCTCGGCATGCTACTGCCAACCGCGCTTGGCACTACTTGTCTGCTATTTTTTAGAGATTGATCCAATCCCTATTTTCTCGCAACCTGATTTGGTCCTATTTTTTCAAGGTCAACATCTTCTTGGCATGTCATCAAATGTTCTTCTTTGTCGATCAATGCTTGGCATTAAAGGTCCTTTTGTGCCAATAGCTATTTGACATCCTCTTTGGCATCGTCTCCTTCATGGGATAATTTGCTCCTATTCTACCAGTTGATGTGCCATCAGCTATGCCATCCTGCAAAAAGGTGCCAAAAACAACCCTTCACACTGGCATAACACCGAATCCTTACTCTTTATGCAATGCATGAATTTGCAACCTAAATGCAACAAAATGTACTTAAAAGACAATGAAGAGCATGTGAAATAAGCATAAAAATTAGTAATTTTGGAGCGTGAGCAGGGTTCTCATGGAATCAATCTCTTGTGGACATGTTCAATTCATTTGTTTTCGAAGCTGGCTTATTGGACATTTCGTTAAAATGTGGTATATACATGTGGTTCAACAATAGAGATACACCAAAGTTTGTGAGCCTTGATCGATTTATGATCACTGAGGATTTTAGTTTCGCTTTTCCTAACATTGCACAGAGATTACTAGATAAATCCTTATCGGATCATAACGCTATCTTGCTAGTGGAAGAAAGGAAGAACTAGGGGCCGAAACCATTCAAGTGTTTTAATTATTGGCTGGAGGAAGATGGGTTCGAAGGGCATGTTTCAAATTCTATCCAGGACTTGGAACAAAACAACTCGGGAATAAGGACTGGTGCTTTGTTGAAGGGCTCTATAGTAGCAGTGAAGAAGTGGTTTGAGGAGAGATGCGGTAATCCTAAACAATCTATCGAGGGGCTGGAAAAGAATATCTCTAAGATTGAACTTCAATTACAAATGGGAGTTGCCGATCAAACAGTATTTTACAGACTCTGCAAGTTGAGGGAAGCACTCTAGAAAGAATACAGATTTGAAGAAAGCAGTTGGTTTCAAAAATCAAGGATTAGGTGGTTTTCTGAAGGGGATAAAAACACTCGGTTTTCCACTCGATAGCATCTAACAGGAAAATAGTAAATTCTATCAATTTCCATAAGGTAAAAAGAAGTGTCATTGAAGATCCTATGCTCATTAAACAGGCGGTGCTTGAGCATTTCAAGCATTCTTACAACATTAACAACTCCCTGGAGTTATGTGATATGAAATTAGAGTTCAAAAAGATTAGCGAGGTTCAGGCTAGGAATTTGGAGTGTAGATTCACTGAGGAGGAAGTCTAGTTGGCTCTGTCGTCGGCGGATGGTAATAAAGCCCTATGCCCAGATGGTTTTAATTTGAACTTCTTTAAGAAGATTTGGAAAGATCTAAAGGATGATATCATTAGGTTCTTCGATGATGTCTTCGCAGGAAGGAAATGGGAGGAGGGGATTAATCATTCTTTCATTACTCTCATCCCGAATGTGTCAAACCCCTTGTCCCTCGATGAGTTTAGACCCATTTGCCTAGTTGGAGAAATGTATAAATTACTTTCAAAAGTTCTTGCTTGAAGGTTGTGATCCGTGCTTGACTTGATTATGAGAGAATGGCAATTTGCGTTTACTCCAGTTGGGCTGAATCAATTGGGTGTCAAACTAGAACCTTTCCATCCGATTACTTGGGGCTTCCTCTTGGAGCTTGTTGGAATTCGATAGCCATGTGGGATCCAATCATTAATAAGTTCACGAGATGGCTTGAGGGATGAAAATTGAAGTTGCTATCATTTAGAGGTAGACTGACCCTCAACAATTCCATACTGTATAGTTTACCTATATACTATATGTCGTTATTTCGTATGTCGGTGATAAGTGCCAAAAAGTCTTATATTTTAACCCCTTTTTCATGGCAATTATCACTCAACCTACACTCATTTGAGCTGCATTATGGCCCTTCATGCATAGATTTCATCATGTATGCCTTTGAGCCTTATATTCTGTTTATTCTATCGAAAATGTACTATTTGATGCATGTTTGGTGCTTTTGCAGATTTGCACGATGTGAGGGCAGGATGATGCTGTGACGACATTGTAGGACAAGGGAAGAATGAGGCAGAACCAGCTAGTAGCAGACCCTGATCGAGCCAAGCCACAACAGATAGCTTCTACTAATGGAAGTTGATTTATGATAAAGCCTTGCAGAGCAGAACCATTCACAGACCCATGTCGAGGCAGCAGAGTGCCATGTTGTGGTCGTGTACTATTGTACCTGTCGGAGGGAAAATCAGGCAAAGTGGTAGTTGATTTGAAGAGCTTTAAACGCCAGATTGTTCTACACACTTTGCATGGTAGTTGGAGCTCAAGAAGAGGACGAAAACATGGAAGGAAAGATAAAGTTCGACTTTTGGCCAAAAGTGTATATTGTAATAAATTAAAGAGATTCACATCTTTATTAAAGATAAGTCCAAGTCCAACTTAACTTCCTCTCCAAGAAGGATTTGTGCTTACACCTTCCCCTATATAAGGAGGCTTGTCGTCATCAAGGGGAGACGATTGAGAAGAGAGATCGAGAGAGAGAAAAAACTTAGGATTTAGTTTGTGTTTTCTTTCCATCCATTATGTTCTAATTTTCTTAGGATTAAGATTAGTTTGTTTAGTAGTTGTGTGAAGACTATTGTACTTTGTTTTAGTTCTTAATGCAATTAAGTTGAGGTTTGCTTATTCTTGGTGTTAATCATTCTTGCATTCTTGTCGAGAGAGAGTTTGTGAGATTATCCATTTATTTTGTAACACCCAAATTTTGCCCTAATTTGAAACCCTAAATTAGTTGAAATCCCCAAATTAAAAACCATAATAATTAGGAATTTAATTTTGAAATTTTAATTAATTCAGTGGCTAAAGTGAGAATTTGGAAACTTCTGTGACCTTTTTGTAAGGCGGGCTATTCTTGGAGCCCTTATTATGTAATTTACCCAAAAATTAGGGTGAGAGCCTAATCCTCGCCCTTTCTGTTTTCATTTGCACCGCCCAACTAATCCGTTTTCTCCATTTTCTCTCGTACGAACAAAAAAAAACCCAGGCCATTGTTTTTCTGGTTTACGTCCGGCCAAGGGTCAAACGTTGCCCCTTCGAAGGCTCATCACCATCGTTTGACTCCCCTTCCAGTTCTGATCAAAACCCTAGCCACCATCTTTGTTTTCCGTCCACCGTTGTTAAGAAAATGGTTCGAAGTTTGTTCGTTTTCTCCGACGACATTGCCAAGTTTTGTCGATTCACTGTGTTTCCAAGTTGAGTGAGTACGAAATGGCTTGATTTGTGTTTGGATTGGCAAGAAATAACGTTTAGAGGTTACCGGTGTGCTTTTCGGTGATGAAAGTTGATTAGGGGAAACCCTAATTTACAAATCGGTAGTGAAAAAGAGGATTTTGGGCTTGAACCGGTCTGAACCGGTCTGAACCGGTCTAGAAGGCTGAACCGGGTTGACAAAACCGAACCGGTTCGTCTTATAAAAAGCCGGCTGACGTCAGCGTTGACCCGTTGACTTTTTTAGAAAAGGGCTATTTTATGTTTTTCGACGTACTGATTCTGATTCCGCTGCCTGTTTCCCCAAATTTGAACCCGAAAGACCGTTTTGATCTCTTTTGTTCGTTTATACTTGTATTTAAAGATCTAAATATTAGAAAATTAATTGGAATTATTCGTATTTGCAGACGACGTTGACTCGGATACTGAGATCCTTCCTTCTTCTCAACCTGGACAACCTCCTGTTGCTCAGACATCGGGATCTGCTCGTGAGTTTAGTTGTTAATATATTCGATATTTATATTATCAGTGTCTTGACATAGTAGTAGTATCTTTGATGATGTATTTAATTGTTATATGAGCTGACTCTGGCCGACCTAGAGATAGAGCTGAGCGTGGGAGACGTCACCGTCGACGTTGAGTGTTAGCAACTTGAGGTGTGTTCTCTTCTGTGTTGTCTGTTTATAGTGCTATGTATGTAAATGTGTTGAATTGCTGAAATGTATACATAATGTGGTCTGATGTTGTATGATGATAACATTCTGTTGATCTGTGATGTTTGACTTGTTAAGCTTTCGGTTACCTTATGCAATATTTGTATATACATTCAGATTCGGATTATTGTATATCGGATTATATGATTATGCATTTCTGTTGATAAATAATGCATTCAGATTCAGTGCCTGAATTTTATGTCATCTCGTTATGGTTGGGATTCTGTACGGGGAAGTTCAGTAGCTTCATCCTTCGAGATGATGTCTACATCGGATCAGTGGTTTCGCCCTAAGGGCTGGATTCCACTTCAGATGGTGACGAGGTAGAGAGTGGTTTTGGGGAACCTTACTCTTCGAATGGTGAAGTAGTTGGGTGCATGTCATATTTTGTTGCATATTCATTCGTACTTGATTATGTGTTTGAATTGATTCATAATGGAAAAATGTATTTTGATAATATCTAATTGTTGATATGATGATACTGTTAATTCTTTTTTCACTGTAGAGACACACTGAGCGTTATCGGTGACTCCCCATTAGTTTCTATTTTCAAATACTTAGGTCTAGGCTACGATACTTGGAGGACATCGTTTTCCAGCTTTATTTATTTATTATTATCAGTATGATACTTGGACCTATTTATATTATATGTTTTATCAGATGGTATATAATTTCAGATTTTGGATGTTTATTTGGGGTTGTTACGTTTTATCATGCATGTACATTTCAAATGTTTAATGTTTTTAGGAATATTTAATTAATATGTATTATGCGATATTAGTATTATCTATTTTGGAATTTAAGTTTTGAACCAGGTTACTTGCATGAGGGCAAGCTTTGAGCTTGACTCCTTATATTCGATCCAGTTCTTCTGGGTTGGGTTTAGGAGGTTACATTTTGTGGTATCAGAGATAGGTTCAACACTCGGCCTGGGTGATTTAAATAAATTTTAAAACGAAAATAAATTTTTGCATGCATTATCAAATGTTTCGGGTAAAACGGGAATTTCAGAAAAAGTTATGATCTTTTATGAATAATATTTATACATATTCTGAATAAGGTCTCCAAGTACCGATTCTAATCTTAGCATTCTGCCTTTTGTAGAGATACTACTATGCCACCTCGGAGAAGTTCTAGAGTAGCAGCCGGTCGAGGTCGTGGCTGAGGCCGAGGTCGTTTCGTGACTGCAGATAGTGACGTTCCACTTCCTGAGGGTTCGATACAAAATCAGGATGAGGTCTAGGGTGCGAATGTGGAGGAACAACATGTGGAGCAGACTGGAGCTCAACAGACTGGAGCTCAACAGACTAGAGCTCAGCAGATTGGAGCTCATCAGACTGGTGGAGGAGACCCACATGTTCAGCCTGCTCAGAGTAGTGGTCATCATAATTCGGGGGATAGTGAGACAGTGGGCACGAATGCTGTTACCCTTCAGAGAGAGCTATTGAGATACCTTCGGCAGTCTGAGGGTGTTCGGAGACCCATATCCACAGAGTTTCTAGCTGCCAGGATGACTATGTTTGATGGGAAGACGGGTACAAATCCAGCAGATGCAGAGTACTGGCTGAAGAAGCTTCAACGACTATTTGTTGAGATGGATTATCCTACCGACAAGAAACTCAGGGTTGTTGTTTCACTGCTATAGGGTGAAGCTCAGAATTGGTGGGAGGCTGAGGAGCTTGTTACTCCAGCTAGTACAGTTACTTGGGATCATTTTAGACATGCTTTACGTGACCGATATGTTAGAGTCGAGTATATAGCTAAGTGCAGAGATGATTTTATGAATCTGAGGCAGAATGATATGACTGTTAACAACTATGAGATCGAGTTCATGAGATTGATTCAGTACGTCCCAAGGTTAGTGACCACAGAAAAAGACAAGTGTGATTGGTTTCTAAAGGGATTGTGTCCTATGATAAAGGCGGGTGTTGCTTTACATATGGATCAGGAATACAAAGACATTGTTTGACGAGCTAGGACAGCTGAGCGTAATGAGGTAGAGTTGAGACAGCTTGAGTTGCATGGATCTGATAGAGAGAAGAGGCTAGTGTCAGTGCCAGTTCAGCATAGTCAGGGGAATCAGTCTAGGAAGAGGGCCAGAGATGAGTCAGACTATCAGAGTTATGTGAGAGCTAGACCATTGACTCCTTCTGTTCCGACTGTTAGTGCTGGTGGTTCGACTGGTACTCGAGGGGAGCCACACTGGAGCTTGTTTCAAATGTGGTTCATTCGAGCATCGTTTCAGAGATTTTCTGGTTCCACCTCCCTCAGCTTTTACTACTACTCAATCTCAGGCATCGATACAGACTCCCGCTAGGGGAAGAGGTCAAGTCAGATCTGTTACTTCAGGCTCTGCTAGTAGAGGTAGACCAGCTCTGAGTAGATGATCAGCAGGATCAGGGGCCAGACAACCGGGGTTAGTTTATTCTATTAGGAGACACGAGGACCGTGATGAGCCAGATGTTATTGCTGGTACATTCTCTATCCATTCTATTCCGTATTTTGCTCTGCTAGATAATAGTTCGACTCATTCATATGTTGCGAGTTCTGTGTCTAGGGGTCTTGAGATTTTTGTTGAGGATACTGTTAGTGTTGTTACTGTACACAGTCCAGTGGGTAATCCAGTTGAGGCTACTAAAGTATAAATGAATTGTCCTCTTGAGATTCAAGGGGAGATCTTTCCAGCTGATGTGATGGAGTTACCCTTTGGGGAGTTCGATCTTATTCTAGGTATGGATTGGTTGTCTGCACACCATGTTACCTTAGACTGTGAAAAGAAAAGAGCTCCACTGAGAACTCCTGATGATCGTGAGGTGATTCTGGTTGGTGGGCGCAGAGGGTTCCTATATAACATTGTCTCAGCTCTCAAAGCTGAGAAAATGATCAGGAAAGGGTCTATCGCTTATCTTGCCTATATTCTTGATCCGAGACAGACTGATTCCGGATTAGATAAGATTCGAGTTGTGAAAGACTTTCTAGACGTTTCTCCGGAAGACTTACTTGGGGTACCGCCGAAACGGAATGAGGTTGAGTTTGGCATCGAGGTTTATCTAGGTACAGCTCCTGTGTCTATGGCACCTTATCGGATAGCACCGAAAGAACTTATAGAGTTGAAGATTTAGTTGCAAGAACTGTTGGATCAAGGTTTCATTCGACCCAGTGTTTCTCCTTGGGGAGCTCATGTTCTGGTTGTTAAGAAGAAGGATGGGACACTTCGACTCTGTACAGATTATCGGAAGTTGAACAAGCTGACGATCAAGAAAAAATATCCTCTTCTCCGTATTGATGATATGTTTGACCAGTTCAGGGGAGCTACGGTATTCTCTAAGATAGACCTGAGATCTGGTTATTACCAACTCAAGGTTAAGGATTCTGATGTGTTCAAAACAGCTTTCCGGACACGATATGGCCATTATGAGTTCCTTGTGATGCCTTTTGGGTTGACTAACGCCCCTGCCGCTTTTATGGATATGATGAATAGGGTGTTTCAGCCCTATCTTGACCAGTTTGTTGTGGTATTTATTGATGATATACTGGTATATTCTAGATCTGAGGCAGAGCATGAGGAACATCTTCGGATTGTATTACAGATTCTGCGAGAGAAACCGTTGTATGCAAAATTCAGTAAGTGTGAGTTCTGGATTTTTGAGGTTATGTTTCTGGGTCATATAGTTTCTGCTCAGGGTATTCAAGTTGATCCGATGAAGTTCGAGGCTATTACGAGTTGGAAGCAGCCCAAGAATGTTCCTGAGGTTCGAAGCTTCTTGGGTTTAGCTTGTTACTATCAGAGATTTGTTAAGGGTTTCTCTACTATTGCAGCTCTGTTGACTAAGCTTCTGAGGAAGGATGTTCCCTTCGTTTGGACTGAGGCTCAACAGTCTAGTTTCGAGAAGCTTAAGTCTATGTTGACTGAAGCACCAGTTCTGATTCAGCCTGAGCCTGGTAAGGCTTATACAGTTTTCAGTGATGCTTCGTACACCGGATTGGGGTGTGTTCTGATGCAGGACGGGAAGGTAGTGGCTTATGCGTCTCGACAGTTGAAACCGCATGAGTGTAACTATCCTACCCACTACCTAGATCTTATTGTTGTTATTTTTGCATTTAAGATCTAGAGACACTATCTCTACGGAGAGAAGTGTTATATCTATACATGCCATAAGAGTCTGAAATACCTCCTCACTCAGAAAGAGCTTAATCTGAGACATCGTCGTTGGTTAGAGTTTCTCAAGGATTTTGATTGTGAGATTGAGAATCATCCGGGTAAAGCTAATGGCGTTGTTGATGCATTGAGTCGTAACGCCATTTCAGATCTGAGAGCATTGTTTGCTCGGATGAGTTTGTACGACGATGGCAGTCTGATGGCAGAACTTCGGGTTATTCCTACATTGATTTTTGATATTCGAGGTGAGCAGCCTAGTGATCCGTTTTTTATGCATCGTATCAAAGAGGTGCGTAAGGGTACATCTCGAGATTTCTCTATTGATCAGGATGAGGTATTATGTTTCTGTGGGCAGTATTGTATTCCAAGGAAATCCGGGTTAAAACAGGTTATTCTCCATGAGGCCCATGACAGTCCTTATTCTATGCATCCTGGTGGTGACAAGATGTATAAGAATCTTCGTGAAAGGTATTGGTGGAAAGGTCTCAAGCGGGACGTCGTCGGATTTGTATCGAGGTGTTTGACTTGTCAGAAAGTCAAAGTAGAGCATCAGTGTCCATCTGGGTTACTACAACATATTGAGATACCTCAGTGGAAGTGGGAGCGCGTGACTATGGACTTTGTTAGTGGACTTGCTTTGACTCCGTCGAAGAAGGATTCCATCTGGATTATTGTTGATCGTTTGACGAAGTCCGCGCATTTCATTCCTGTCCGGGTTGACTGTTCTTTGAGTAAGTTAGCTCGGCTTTATATTTCTGAGATTGTTCAACTTCACGGGGTACCGTTATCTATTATTTCTGACAGAGATCCGAGGTTCACTACAAAATTCTGGGGGTCTCTTCATTCTGCTTTGGGTACTCGGTTGAACTTCAATACATCTTATCATCTGCAGACAGATGGTCAGTCTGAGCGTGTGATCCAGATTCTTGAGGATATGTTGAGGGGCTGTATTCTTGATTTCAGAGGCAGTTGGGAGGATTTCTTGCCGCTTGCAGAGTTTGCTTATAATAACAGTTACCATGACAGTATTAAGATGGCACCGTATGAGGCTCTGTATGGATGTAGGTGTCGTTCACCTATTGGTTGGACTAAGTTGAATGAGCACAGATTGTTGGGACCGAAGATTGTGCACGAGGCCGAGCAGACTGCCAGATTGATTCGGGATTAGCTTAAGGCTGCTTTTGACAGACAGGAGTCTTATGCCGATTTGAGACGTTGTGATCTTGAGTTTGAGGTGGGTGATGAGATTTTCTTGAAAGTATCTTCTTGTAGGAAGGTACTTCGGTTTGGTCAGAAAGGCAAGTTGAGTCCTCGTTACATTGGCCCTTATCAGATTATTTGTCGAGTCGGACTAGTTGCCTATCAGCTAGAGCTACCACCAGAGCTTAAGCATATCCACGATTTCTTTCATATTTCAGTGTTGAGACGTTATCATCTTGATCCGTCACATGTTATGCTTGTTGAGGATATTGAGGTTCATCCTGATTTGCGTTTTGAGGAGAAGCCTATTGAGATTCTTGCTCAGGATAAAAAGGTTCTCATAAGGAAGACCATTAAGATGGTCAAAGTCTTGTGGCGTGGTCGTAGTCATGATGAGGCTACATGGAAGCCCAAGACTGTCATCTGAGCTCAGTATCCGCATCTTTTTGCTCCAGGTAAATTTTGAGGCCGAAATTTCTTTTTATCAGGGGGAGAGTTGTAACACCCAAATATTGCCCTAATTTGATACCCTAAATTAGTTGAAATCCCCAAATTAAAAACCCTAATAATTGGGAACTTAATTTTGAAATTTTAATTAATTTAGTGGCTAAAGTGAGAATTTTGAAACTTCTGTGACCTTTTTGTAAGGTGGGCTATTCTTGGAGCCCTTATTATGTAATTTACCCAAAAATTAGGGTGAGAGCCTAATCCTCACCCTTTCGGTTTCCATTTGCACCGCCCAACTAATCTGTTTTCTCCATTTTCTCTCGTACGAATAAAAAAAACCCTCAGACCATTGTTTTTCTGTTTTCCGTCCGGCCAAGGGTCAAACGCCGCCCCTTCGACGGCTCATCACTGTCGTTTGACTCCCCTTCCAGTTCTGATCAAAACCTTAGCCACCAACTCTATTTTTCGTCCACCGTTGTCAAAAAAAGTGGTTTGAAGACCGTTCGTTTTCTCCGACGACGTTGCCAAGTTTTGTTGATTCACTGTGTTTTCGAGTTGGGTGAGTACGAAATGGCTTGATTTATGTTTGGTTTGGACGGAAATAACGTTTAGAGGTTACCGGCGTGCTTTCCGACGATGAAAGTTGATTAGGGGAAACCCTAATTTTCAAATCAGTAGTAAAAAAGGGAATTTTAGGCTTGAACCGGTCTAGAAGGCTGAATCGGGTTGACAGAACCGAACCGGTTCGTCTTATAAACAGTCGGCTGACGTCAGTAATGATGTCAGTGTTGACCCGTTGACCATTGACTTTTTCACAAAAGGGCTATCTTATGTTTTTCGACGTCTTGATTCTGATTCCGCTGCCCGTTTCCCTAAATTTGAACCTGAAAGACCATTTTGATCTCTTTTTTTCGTTTATACTTGTATTGAAAGATCTGAATATCAGAAAATTAATTGGAATTATTCGTATTTGCAGACGACATTGACTCGGATACTAAGATCCTTCCTCCTCTTCCATTTGGACGACCTCCTGTTGCTCATACATCAAGATCCGCTCGTGAGTTTAGTCGTTAATATATTAGATATTTATATTATCAGTGTCTTGGCATAGTAGTAGTATCTTTTATGGTGTATTTAATTGTTATAGGAGCTGACTCTGACCGGCCTAGAGATAGAGCTGAGCTTGCGAGATGTCACCCTCGATGTTGAGTGTTAGCTACTTGAGGTGTGTTCTCTTATGTGTTGTCTATTTACAGTGCTCTATATGTAAATGTGTTGAATTGCTGAAATGTATACATAATCTAGTTTGATGTTGTATGATGATAACATTCTATTGATCTGTGATGTTTGACTTGTGTAACATTCTGTTACCTTATGCAATATTTGTATATACATTCAGATTCGGATTATTGTATATTGGATTATATGATTATGCATTTCTGTTGATAAATAATGCATTCAGATTCAGAGCCCAGATTTTATGTCATCTCATTATGGTTGGGATTCTGTACGGGGAAGTTCAGTAGCTTTATCCGTCGAGATGATGTCTACTTTGGATCAGTGGTTTCGCCCTATGGGCTGGATTCCACTTCGGATGGTGACGAGGTAGAGAGTGGTTCTAGGGAACCTTACTCTTCGGATGGTGATGTAGTTGGGTGCATGTCATATTGTGTTGCATATTCATTCGTACTTGATTATGTGTTTGAATTGATTCATGATGGAAAATTGTATTCTGATAATATCTGATTGACTCTGTTGATATGATGATACTGTTAATTCTATATGCACTGTAGAGACGCATTGAGCGTTATCGCTGACTCCCCATTAGTTTCTATTTTCAGATACTCAGATCTAGGCTACGGTACTTGGAGGACCTCGTTTTCCAGCTTTATTTATATATTATTATCAGTATGATACTTGGACCTATTTATATTATATGTTTTATCATATGGTATATAATTTTAGATTTTGGATGTTTATTTGGGGTTGTTACGTTTTATCATGCATGTACATTTCAAATGTTTAATGTTTTCTGGAATATTTTATTAATATGTATTATACGATATTAGTATTATCTATTTTGGAATTTAAGTTTTGAACCATGTTACTTGCGTGAGGGACAAGCTTTGATCTTGACTCCTTATATTCGACCCAGTTATTCTGGGTCGGGTTTAGGAGGTTACATATTTGATGTCAAGATAGTTGAATTCACAAAACGAGTAAGCACGGTTTTCATCCGAGTGGTGTTAACTAATTCAGCCTAGAGATAGGTTAAGAATTTCAGCGGCTAAGAGAAGCGTGTGATTGGTTGGTGTTTGTCTTTGGTTTACGCCGAGAGGTATGGTCAGAGTTCAGCCATCAACATTGTTCCGAGCTTAGAGATAAGGAGAGGCCATTCAAGGATGCTTTGTTGAGCCTTAACAAGCATCTGCCCAAGAGAAAGAAATTGTCGCGGTAGAGATTCAACCTTTGCGGCTGCGGCTGGAACTTAAGTTACTGTCATGGCAGTATAGCGTTGCAGCATTCAAGAATAGAGACAAGTCAATAGAAGTCCACACTATGACGCATTCTAATCTAGCCCATTCTATCAACCCTGATCTTCTCTTTACTTTTATTTCTGGCTTATTTAAGTTTTAGCATTTTAGTTTATTCAAACAATCATACTCATTTGTGTTTTTACTTTAATTACTTTGCAGTGCGAGGAAGTAGGACCAAAAGGCTAGCTCAATCCTTGTGGAGACGATACTCGATATATTTATCACTATATTACTTGACGTGTATGGTGATTCAACCAAATCCATATTCATTGGGTAAAGTGGGGACATGTATGCTTATTTCAGTCTTGTGGTCGATTAGGGGTTGGTAATTTAACCCAAAACAATTGGACATTATTGGGAAAGTGGTGTTGGAGGTTTGGTAATGAACAACAAAGATTATGGAGAAGGGTTATATCGTGCTTAATTCCTAATTCTAGGTCGAATATGTTGATGCCTCAGTCTGCCACTAGATATACTTCATGTATTTGGAATGGCATTGTGAAATATGCTTTCGAGGAGGATGTTTTGGGACATTGTATTAGACAGAATCTGAAGGTGCAAGTAGGAAATGAAAGCTCAATTCGATTCTTGAGTCATGATTGGTTGGGAAATGGTGTCATAAAGGAGTTATACCCGCACATTTTTATGTTGGCTCAAAACAAGGAGGGGTTATGTCGCTGATTTTGGGACCAAGACTAACTCTAAATGGGTTTGGAACATCGTTACGCGGAACTCTTTATGATTGAGAACGAGAACAATGGAATGATCTAATGTCCAAAATTGATAGTTTTAAATCGAGTCCATTATAACAAGATTGGGTGAAGTGGTTGGGCTCTTGTGATGGTGTGTATTCGCCCAAATCATTAAAAATGGTTCTTGGCAGAGGAATTGTAACACCCTAAAATCTGGTCTAGTCAGAATTGGGTTCCGGTGATTGGAAACCTCACATCGATAAGGTTTAAATATTGTATCAGCTTGTTACTTATTGATATTGGACCCTAATTGAGTTAATTTTTTGTCGTTGGACCCTATCAAATAACATCAAAACCTAATTTGTGTCTAAATTGAGGAAATTGCAAGTAGAATGGCAAAACCATAGTATAGTGGGAGTTGAGGGACTAATCTTGCGATTAGACCCTTCTTAAGTAAAATCCCACCTACGTGGGATAGTCAGAGAGCTTTCCTTCATATGAAGGAAAGCTAAATAGCCTTAAAGATATATAAAACAAGAAATAAGCAAATGAAAGAACTTACCCGAGACTTTAGTAAGCAAGCACCTCTCTTTGTCATCTTCATCAGCTTCCTCCAAGCTAGCTCCTCAATTGGAGAGCAAGCTTTAGCTTAGTTTTTCTTTGATATTGATATCCAATCGTTTTTATCGTTCGGGTAAGCAATATTCTTCAATCAATCGTTGGATATCATGGATGTATCGAGCTTAATCTTAAGCTAGGGTTTTGACCATCCATGGATCTTTCATTGTTGTTGTTTATATTGAATTCATATATTGATTTTGATATCATTATATTGTTTTTGATGTCGTATTATCGATCCTAATAATCTCCCTATTGATTTCCAAGCACAAGATAGCGAAAAGAAGTATCCATCGAATTCACCGAAGGCTAGGAACAATGGAGTTATCATCCAAGAGCTGTAAGAGCATCGGATTTTAAGGTGAGTGTAGTCAGAGTCTCGGGGCTAGGCGAGAAGCCTTCGCGAATTTATTATTGTTGATTTCGATTAAATAGCTAACATTTCTTTTAAGGAAATTGCATCGGATTGATAATCAGAACTATTGGTAAGCAATGGTAAATTTAGTAATGAACATCGGACATAGTTATTGGCGTCATTATCATGCATTGTCATTGACATAGTTATTGTTATTGAAACATTGTAAATGAACCATCGAATAATAATATTGACATTGAAGTTGAAATAATGTAATATTGATATTGAGACATGATTACTATTGGTAACATTAAAGACATTGGTCATTGGAATTACATTGAATGTTGAAAATGGTTATTGTCATTGAAACCTTGCATTTGGTCGGACATTGGATACAATTGGCATGTCATAGAATTCATGAGCTCAGTGTACAGGTGGACTACGATCCTAAGGCTATGACCTATATTCATATGGCGAGGCGGAGGGATGTGTTTGGTATTGGTTATATTGGTGAGGCAGAGGGACTAGACCATTTATCGATTTGGTGAGGCATAGGAATTTGTGTATCCACTATCATGATTCAATCCAAGGGTTAATAATGAATTTGATATGCTAAACATTGTATATTGAAATATGACATTGATATCCATAAGCATGAAAACATGTTTATGCATCACTTATTGACATTTACATCATTTATGACTACCTCACAAGGCCATGTACGCCTCACGTGTCTTATCTCATGCATTTCAGGGTAAGGATTGCCCGCTGTTGAAGATCGGAAAAGTCAATGCAAGACAAGTCACTACAAGCCAAGAGTAGTGTGTTTTGACTCTATGAACTCCTAGGAAGGTGGCAAAGTAGTTGAACTAGTCTTTTATGCCCATTTTGGTGTGTTTGTAAAGTGAATAAGTTGTTATGATGTTAAAGGCCCTAAAATTACTTTTGGTATGGCTAAAAGTGGGTAAAATGGCATATTTGGCTCACATAGGTGAAAACCTAGTAAACGTATTCAAATGTCCATGAAATTTGGTGTGCCAGTAGTTTATAGCATTGTAATATTGTGTGTAAAGTTCCATTGCATTTGAACATCGTTCAGTAGGTCAATTCGATTAAAAACTAGCAAAAATCTATCATTACAGGTCAGGCCGTATCGATACAGGGTAATGGCGTACGATACGAGTAGGCATAATTGAACCTAAGGAACAGGACATATTGATACGGTTTAGAGCTGTATCGAAACATTTTGCTACTGGAATCCTCTATTTTGATACGGGTCTAACTTGTATCGAAATGGGCCAAAGTCAAAGTCAATGAAAGTAACCCGTACCAATACATGGCTTGCCCGTATCGATACAGTGTAAAGGGAAAAGTCAACTCAGGTTGACCATCGTACACCCGTATCGAAACAACATTAAGGTGTTTCGATACAGGGTTAGTTAAGTTGGTTAAAAGGCATAAATTGACAGTTTGCAATGTTCACAAATTGGTCACTGAATTTAGAACGATTCAATCGGATGAGTAAATGAGCTCATAATAGCATGAAAATTTACAAACTTACTAAAATCATATTGAAATACATTATAGTATAATCAATTGCATTTAAAGACCTCTAATTTATCAAATTTATAGTTTGGTCCCTAAAACTTGTAATAATTAAGATTTGGTTCTAAATGATTAATTATGGTTTTCATAACGGATGAATTGGACTAAGATACATATTCGATAACATTTATTATTACAATATTGATCACAAGTTGATTATTAATTGAAATTTTGTCGCACCGATTTCTGTATTGTTCTTAGGTAACACTATCCGACCCGGTTCTCGACCAGGCTGGGGAGGGGGTGTTACATTTGTGGTATCAGAGCTAGAGTTTAGAGGATTCTAGGACTATATCGAAGCTTGTTGCACCGTTATTATGTTACTTTGCCACTTAGGAGTTATATATTGTGTATATTATGACTTGTCAACTAATTTGATCTTTTATATATGTGTGTGTGTCTGTGTGTGTGTGTGTGTGTGAAACAAATGATGCTCACATTGATGAGCTTGCCACCGACTCCTCGACTCATGGCGAGGAGATAAGAGGAGGAAATCCTCCAAATCCATCGAATTTGCAGGATCCTCCTGTTCAGAATACCGAGCATGTAGCACCTACTGCTCAAGTTGAATGTTATAAGAACATGGCCGACATGCTCAAGCAATTTATGACTGCTATGAAGGCTGAACAAGTTGTGCAACCCATTGCTTCTTCTGTCTAACATACTCGAGCTCCTATTGACAAGCTATCTTAGTATCGAGCTTATACCTTTATCGGCTAGGATGACGACAATCCTGAAATCGCTGAGTATTGGATGGACAACACTCTACAAATTTTGAACAAGCAGTTGCAGTGCTCGGATGAGCACAAACTCGAGTGTTCCCTCACATTGCTCGCATACGAGGTACTCCACTGGTGGGAAACTACTACATTGACGGTCTCTGAGGACACTGTGACTTGGGTGTTCTTTCTTAAAGAATTTCGTAAGAAGTATATCAGTGAGTTCTATCTCACTGATAGGCGAAGTATCTTTCTCCACCTCAAACAAGGCGGGCGACCGATCAAGCAGTACATCCATGATTTCTATAAGTATTGTAGATACGATGTTGAGTATATCAAGAAGAAGGAAGAGAAATGCCGGATGTTCATTGCAGGGCTCGATGATGAATTACGCCATATGTTTACTACATTGAGCATCGTTAATTTCCAAGACCTTGTGAACCGAGTCAAAGCCACTGAAGCTGCACAGAGTGCTCAACAAGCCGGTGGGTCTGGTAAAGATGAGAAGAGGTTTAGGGATGATTCTCGACCTCCAAAGTGGAACAAGAAAGAAAGATATCAAGGCCCCAAGCAGAATGTCTATCCGCAGCCCCCCGTTCTGGAAATATTGATAGGCCTCAATCTGTGACATAGTCATTTGCTAAGGCGACATCTATTGATAGCACTGAAGGTTCAAATCGGAGCAATCAACATCCAGTTTGTAATTACTGCCAGAATAAGCATCCAACAGGTCAATGTCGTAAGCAAACTAGAGCTTGTTATTACTGTGGTGAGAAGGGTCACTTTATTCGTGACTGCCCATTGAATGCAACCAATTCTACAGCCTCCCCGACTACTGCTGCCTCTCCTACTCAATCATTTCGAGGTAAGGGATCAAAGCAAGGATCAATGGGAACTTATGGAAGATCGAGTGGCTCGGAGAAACCATTCAATAAGCAAGATTCTAAAGTCCTAGCCCAGATGTATCATGTGAGGAGCAGGGAAGAGGAGAACGAGCCTGATGTCATTGCAGGTACCATTGAGTTATATTCACATCCTTTATATGCATTGATTGATCCTGGTTCTACTCACTCTTTTATAAGAACCCTCATAGTTAAGAAGTATAGCATGTCTTCCGAACCAATAGCATCGAGAATTTCCGTAACCAATCCCTTAGGAGATTATATCGTCGTAAGGGTAGTGTGCAAGAACTATCCCTTATTGATTCAAGGGATTCATTTTCTTGCCAATCTATGGGATTTATCGATCCACGAGTTCGATGTTATTCTAGGTTTAGATTGGGTTAGTGAGTATCAAGCCCGGTTAGATTGTATTAAGAGGAAGTTGAACAAGGTAACCATCAAGAACAAGTATCCATTGCCTAGAATAGATGACATGTTTGATCAATTAAAGGATGCCTCTGTGTTTTCCAAGATCGATTTAAGGTTAGGTTATTACCAAATGAGAGTTAAAGAATGTGATGTACTGAAGACTGCTTTCCGTACAAGATATGGACACTACGAATTCTTGGTGATGCCCTTTGGGTTAACCAATGCACCGGCAGCTTTTATGGATTTGATGAATCAGGTCTTTAGACCCTATCTCAATAAATTTGTAGTGGTGCTTATAGATGACATATTGATCTATTCCAAGAATAATGCGGAACACCGAGATCATCTTCGTATCGTGCTTCAGACCTTACGGGAGATGCAGTTGTTCGCAAAATTTTCTAAGTGTGATTTTTGGCTCACTGAAGTTTCTTTTATTGGACATATTGTGTCGGCTTCGGGTATTCAGGTGGACCCAAAGAAAATCCAAGCTATTGTAGATTGGCATCCACCGAAGAACATTGGCGAAGTCAGAAGCTTTGTTGTGCTTACTGGCTATTATATAAGATTCGTAAAGGGATTCTCTATGATAGCTGCTCCTTTAACCAAGTTTTTGAGGAAAGAATGTAACCCCCTTAGCCCGGCCTAGACGCTTGACCCAAACTACGAAGATTACACGGGAAAACCAAAGTCAACCCGAAAGTCAACCTTGATTAACGACCCTTTTATTTTATTTTAATCTTGTCTAGATGCACATTAAGCCTATGTGAATACTAACGAGTCACGAAAGAGAAAGGCACAACGATTGGAAAACATTTAGGGACTCAATTGCACAAATTACGCATTTAGGGACCAAAATGTAATTCATAGAAATTATAAGGACTCTGCAGATTTTAGGTTTACCAATATGTAGTTAGTCATATTACATGCTCCTCTGTCAAATTCCAGCTTAAAAAGACATCCCAAGCTCAAGCAATTGCATCCACAACATTTAGGACTAGAATGTAAAGCATGAAAACATCAAACGATTTAAATCAGCATCCAACGATCAACTGTATCGGAACACTCACCCTTCATACCAAAACGCCTGTATCGAAACGGTGTTGACCGTTTCGGTACTCAGGTGCGTTCTGAGACCGGTATCAAAACAGGCTTCACTAGTAGCCAAACTGTTTCGAAAAAGCTTCATCCATTCCGAACCATTATGACCATTACAGGCTCTCGTTTCGGAACAAGTGAGGGTGTTTCGATACACTTTGCCCAGAGACAGCAGAAATTGATGGTTTTTCACCTTTTAAGCCATTCAAACATGCCTCAAAGAGCATCAAATCATGCCAACAACTCATTTTGATACTAAGGAACATACTTAAGACCCTTAAACTAGAGCATGGCATAAAACACAAAAACACACATTCTAAAGGCATGCTCCCTAGTCTCAAAACCAATATAAGCAACCAAACCTCAAACCAAACATTTAGGACCTTTTACAACCCATATATGCCATCACAAACATGCCACAAACATAGGGAATTCAAAACACATCTCCCAAATACAACCTTGGTTTCCCAATGCCAATATCAAAACTAAAGTGTGTAAAAACATCACCATACATGAGCTTTGCACTTCCTTGGATGTTCTTAACCTTCTCGCTGCCCGAAAGCACCTCAATTATCTGCATTATTGGTAAAATAGAGCATAAGCACAATTGCTTAGTGAGGCATGCTCTAAAGAAAACCAACACAATAATGCATTACATGAAAACACTTTCTCAAAAGCTTTTTCTACAACATGCTCATTCTATCTAATGCTTGAAAACCATTTTAAAGCAAAACCTCATTGAAAACACATGTACCTCAATTCTATCTCATGCATTTAAGCCAATACAAATCTCATGGCAAGGCCATACACATGCTTGTAAAACCAAAGCATTTCATATACAAATCTCATATGCATTTCTCAGAGCATAAATCATCTCAACAATAGGTACATGTGAATCAAAAGCATTTTCATATATTATATTGGCATTTCACATCTCATTACTACTCGGATATGCAGACATCATTCTCAAACCACTAGACGCTTCCGGTGGAATCTCACATCACCGTACTCACTTGTCTAGTAACATAATTTCTGGTGGGATCTCACATCACCGTACTCACATGGCGGAATCTCTCATCGCCACAAAGCTTGGGTATTTCACCAAGTCCTACCCGATGGAATGCCCATCATTGGTTCTCTTCCTTTGGATTAAACCAAAGAGCACGTACGAATTTTTAGTTTATAGTGAACTCTCATCCTATTGATCGATCAATTATATTCGGTAAGTATCTCATCTTCTATGCCAATATAGTATGTCAAAATATCATCTCACCTACTGTTTTTCATGCAACATTTCTCAAATCTTTCTCATCTCATTTCAAACCATAACATTTGTCATGCTTTAAATCAAAAGCTCAAATCTCAACAATGCAACATGTTATTTCATGAAATCATTCCAAGCATCATCTCATGCTACAAATCATGCATAAAAATAGTAGGAATTTAACTATCTCAAACCATGAGCATGTAAAAGCATTTTAAGGGCAACCACCACATTTAAGAGAGCAATCTAGCCAATAATTACTTCCGAACTTAGGAAGGTGTTTCAAACCTTTACTAAATCCCCAAACCTTGTTTCTTGTCCCTCAAGGACTTCTAAACCATTCGCACTCACCGATTACGTTTCGCTTGCTCGCCGAAATGCTATCTAGGCTCCCGGATCAACACAAAAGGCGCCCGAAGATGTCTCCCCTGTTTATAAGCACATAAGAGCAGAGGATTAATGCATCATCATGCATTGAAATCATCAGCCACACACCTAAACTCGTTGCTCTACTAAAAAACCACATTTCGGCCACCAAACACAACCGAAATCATCTCCAAACTCTTCCAAAACAAAGCCCAGTCAAGATATACCACTTCTAATCATTTCTAAACATCAATCAACATCAAAAACCACCACAAACTCGTCCTTATTCCTCAAGCTATGACAGAACACCAAGACCACCCCAAAAACCACCATTCTAGCAAACAAATCTTAGGAATCCAAGCCTATTCGGGATTCGTTTGATAAAACCTCATTTATAACATCAATTAACATCCAAAATACATTAGAAAACAACCTCAAAGCAGAGCCTAATCATCAACCACAAAAATCATCAAGATCTCTCCAAAAACCTTGAGTTTTAAAACAATTTCATGTTTCTAACATTAAAGCAACTCAAAAATCATTAACAAAGGATTGATAACTTAGAAATTTTAGTAAAGAACTGATCATTAGAGGAGAAGGACGAAGCTTACCTCTAATGGTTGATTTCTCCTTGAATCAGGCAAGTTTTCTTGAAAATCCAATGTAAAAACAAGAGGTTTTGATGAGGAAAAGATTAGGAATCAAAAGGAGATTGAAATCTCATCAAAAGGAATGAAAATCAAAGGATAATTGCTAGAGGAAATGTGTCTGGCTGAAAAGAAATTGAGAGAAAATGAAATGAGAGAAAATTGATGAAAGGTAGTTATGAAAAGTCAAATGTAGTTTCCTTTTAATTAATCTTTATTTTCCTTTAATTAAAACATTAATAAAATCACTCAAATTAAGAAGAAATCTGATTAACAACATTTTGGTAAAATTAGCTCCTTAAAGAGTCAAGTTTTCAATCCTTTACAAAACAATCACTATTCAACTTTTGCAAAAACTGTGATTTGGTCACTACACCGAAATGTAGTATTTCCAAACCTTATTTTGTAAAATTGATTTCACCATAATCATTCATATAACAAATGAGGATTTTTAATTATTTTTCCATATTTTTAAAGCATCACGAACTAGGTGTTCCCTAAACCTCCCTTTAAGATTCGAACAGTCCCCGACCAGTCCAATTCAAACTCTAAAACATCTAGGCCCAAATTTGGGGTGTTACAACTCTCCCCCTCTTAAGAAATTTTGTCCTCGAAATTTACCTGTAGGAAAAAGGTAAGGAAATTGCTTCCTCATGTCTTCCTTTCTTCCCCGCGTGGCTTTCTCAACACCACGATGTCTCCACAACACCTTAACCAGCTCATTGGTCTTACCACGGAGAACCTTACTGTCCGAATCAAAAATCTCAATAGGTTCTTCATCATAAGTCAAGTCTGGATTCAACTCAACTTCCTCCACAGGCATAACATGCGAAGGATCCGATCTATACCTCCGAAGCATGGATACATGAAACACATTTTGTATCTTTTCTAACTCTTGTGGTAGCCTCAGCTTATAAGCAACAGGACCCACACGTTCTATCACCTCGTATGGTCCAATGTATCTTGGGCTCAGCTTGCCCTTCCGGCCAAATCTCATCACCTTCTTCCAAGGTGAAACTTTCAAGAATACGCGATCACCCACAACAAATTCTATCTCCTTACGCTTCAAATCTGTGTAAGATTTTTGCCGATCTGATGCTTCCTTCAACCGCTCACAAATGAGCTTCACCTTCTCGGTGGTCCCTTTCAACAAAGCCGGCATCGAGACCAACTTTTGACCCGTTTCAGCCCAGCAAAGAGGAGTTCTGCACTTCCTCCCATACAAAGCTTCATAAGGTGCCATTTGAATACTCTCCTGGTAACTATTATTATAAGAAAACTCCACCAAAGGAAAGTGCTTCTCTCAAGAGCCTTGAAACTCAATAACACAGCACCTTAACATATCCTCAAGCACTTGGATAACACGATCCAACTGTCCATCCGTCTGCGGATGATAAGAAGTACTGAAATTTAGCCGCGTACCCAATGCTTGACGTAAACACTCCCAAAACCTTGCAGTGAACCTCGGATCTCTATCCGACACTATAGATTTTGGTACGCCATGCAAACGTACAATCTCAGCAATGTACAACTCTGCAAGCTTATCCAAGGTGTACGTAGTATGAACAGGCAAGAAATGTGCACACTTCGTAAGGCGATCCACAATCACCCAGACAGAATTCTTCTTTGATGGGGATAAAGGCAAACCAGACATAAAGTCCATGGTGATCCTCTCCCACTTCCATTCAGGGATCTTCAACGGCTACAACAACCCCGAAGGAAACTGATGCTCAGCCTTAACCCGCTGACAGACCATACACTTGCTCACATACTCAGCGACATCTTTCTTCAAACCCACCCAATAGTACTCATCCTTCATATCACGGTACATCTTTGTACTACCAAGGTGCATAGCAAATGGACTACTACGAGCTTCGGTCAGAATAGTGCGCCTCAACTCAACATCATTCAGCACCACTATCTGACTCCCAAAACATAGAACACCATCGTCATTAAAACAGAAGTTTGATGGTCTATCCTCAGCAATATCCTGAACATGTGGCACCAAGGAATCATCCAACAACTTCTTATCCTTTATCAATTTGATTAGAGATGGTTTCACTTGCAATTCAGCAACAAGACCACCATCTCGCGATATGCTCAAGCTAGCAAACATCGCCCTTAACTCCACCGCCACTTTCCTGCTCAAAGCATCAACCACAACATTGGCCTTCCCCGGATGATACTCGATTGTTAGATCGTAATCCTTAAGCAACTCCACCCATCGTCTTTGCCTAAGATTCAATTCTTTCTGAGACATCAGATACTTCAAAATCTTGTTATCCGTGTACACAGTGCACTTCTCACCATAAAGATAATGCCTCCAGATCTTTAGAGCAAAAACCACTGTAGCCAACTCAATATCATGCATAGGATAATTGCGCTCATGCACTTTCAACTGTCGCGATGCATAAGCCACCACCTTGCCCTCTTGCAATAACACATACCCCAAACCAACATAGGATGCGTCACTATACACCACAAACTCTTTCCTTGATTCAGGTTGAACCAAGATAGGAGCTTGCGTCAAAGCTGATTTTATCTTCTCAAAAGCTTGTTGTCTCGCTTTCGTCCACTCATACATAACATCCTTTTGCAACAACTTCGTCAAAGAGGCAGCAATCTTGGAAAATGCATCCACAAACCTCCTGTAGTATCCTGCCAACCCAAGGAAACTACGGACTTCATGAACAGATTTAGGAGGCTTCCAGTTCATCACCGCCTCAACCTTCTGGGGATCAACTCGAATCCCTTCGGCCGAAACCACATGACCAAGGAAAACAACTTCCTTTAGCCAAAACTCACATTTTCTCAGCTTAGCATAAAGCTGATTTTCCAACAGCGCTTGCAAAAACAATTCTCAAATGACCTTCATGCTCCTCCTCAGTACGAGAGTACACAAGGATATCATCGATAAACACCACAACAAACTTGTCCAAGAATTCATGGAACACCCTATTCATCATATCCATGAAAGCGGCAGGAGCATTTGTCAACCCAAACGACATCACAGGGAACTCATAATGCCCATACCTCGTTCTAAAGGTTGTTTTTGGCACATCCACATCCTTCACCTTTAACTGATAGTACCCTGACCTCATATCAATCTTGGAAAACACAGTTGCTCCCCAAAACTTATCAAAAAGATCATCAATCCTCGGCAAAGGATACTTGTTCTTGACGGTCAACTTATTCACCTGACGATAATCAATGCACATTCTCATCGTGCCATCTTTCTTTTTAACAAACAAGACCGGTGCACCCCAAGGCGACACACTAGGCCGAATGAAGCCACGGTCAAGCAACTCCTAAAGTTGCGTCTTCAACTCCTTGGGAACCATGCGATAAGGAGAAACGGACACCGGAGTTGTGTTCTCATACAGCTCAATTCCAAACTCAACCTCTCTACTAGGCGGTAAACCAGGTAATTCCTCCGAAAACACCTCAGGGAACTCACACACGGTCCTTATATCCTGAACGCACACCTCCTTTGAGATAGGATTCATAACAAAGGCTAGGTAAGCCTCGCAACCTTGCCGCAACATCCGGCTCGCTTCCAATGTAGACACCACATTAGCTAGAAACTTCACATTTTCTCCCACCACCACCACCTCATAATCATCTGCAAGATTCTATGAAACTCGCTTGCTTTCGAAATCCACAATGACTCTATGCTCAACAAGCCAATCCATGCCAAGGATTACATCAAAACCATAAAATGGCAATTCTATAAGATCAACAAGAAAAACATGATCTTGCACCTTTAAGGGACATATCCTATACAACTTTCTTGTTACAACCATCTCACCAAAGGAACAAGTCACACGCATACCAACATCCAAAGACTCAACAGGCAAACCAAGCATTTGAGCATGTTCACACAATATGTACGAGTGTGTAGATCTAGAATCAATCAAAGAAAGTAATGACAAGGATTGCAAAGTAAAGGTACCTGCGATCACGTCCGTGTCATTCCTTGCCTCACGATGGGCATACACTCGAGCCTGACCACCACCCTCAGGTTGGACAGCCACAACATGCGCCACATTCCTTCCACCATCATCCCTACGCTGAAAATTACCACGGCCGCGCCCACGACCTCTATGTGGCTCAGCTGCTCTCACCGGAGCATGTCCCTCTCTCACTAGTTGAGGACAATCTTTCTTCATATGCCCTCGGTTTCCACAATTCCAGCATGTCCCAAGGTTACCCCAACACTCACTAGCGTGTCTCCTACAACACTGGTTACACTCAAGAGTCCTCAAGAAGGTATTAGGTCCCTGCTGACCTCTACTAGGGTTACCACCCCCACGTCTAGCATCATAGTGCGGATTTCTATCCTTATGCCTCTTGTTGCAATCTCTACCATAATCGCGTTCTGCAGCTCGCTTTCTCGAGCTAGATCCACTTGTTCAGCTCGCCAAACCAAGATTCAATTCAATGTCCTTGGCTCTAGTGACCAAGACATCGAAATCAGTGTAATCAGCTGCAAGCATATAGGTCTTTACATCTGCTACCAGCCCATAACGGAACCGTTCGCACCTTTCCCTGTCGCTAGGAATTAGCTCAGGTGCATACTGGCTAAGGCGAACAAATTGAACCTCATATTCAGCCACAGACATATTCCCTTGCACAATAGACATAAACTCCCTCTTCTTCTCATCGAGGTAGCGAACTCCCAGATATTTTCGCTTGAACACATTCAAGAAGAATGTCTAAGTCACCTCATCATCCTCCATTCCGAAGATAGTGGTCGTCCACCACGTGTAAGCATCACTATGCAGCAGTGACACAATGCATCCCAGCTTTTGGATATTATTGCAGTTCAGCTATCCAAGAATCCTCTTGGTGCTCTCCAACCAAGACTCGGATCCTTCCGGTGACAAATCTTTGAACTCAATCCCTGCTAGACTGCAGAGACGCTCCAATGGCAATATCATATTAGCATCATCCTAAGGTGAAGCTCCATGAGCTCCAGCTACTGCTGCCTGGAAAGCTCCAACAATAGCTTGTATCAACATGGTCATATCAGGAGCAGCTTGCCCCTGAACACCCTCGAGTCCAGCAACCCCAGCATCAACTCCAACAGTACTAGCCCCAACTCCACCACCACCAGGTGCTCCACCAGGGGTGGGAGGAGGTAAATCCTCAGCATTCTCCACGTTCTCATTCTCAGCCATAGATCTAGTATTGATTCTCAGCTCTCTACGTGGCCCCATAATAAAAACAATGCATTGACAAAAATGCAACAAACACAATTAGGCAAAATAAGGTAAGTAATCCAAATACTCAAGCTCATTTTTGAAACCATTTCTTCTCATTAGTAATGATATGGCAATGGGATCCCCAACTATACTCCAAACATAGCATAGCATCACAAATTCACCTCAATTGAATCACACATCAATATTCATACATCATACCTTCACCGAAATGTCACAATCATACATAATCACATCCAACAACCACATGCCAAGCCCCAATTATTCGATAACCTGGATCTGATACCAACAAATGTAACCCCCTTAGCTCGGCCTAGACGCTTGACCCAAACTATGAAGATTACACATGGAAAATAAAAGTCACCTGAAAGTCAACCTTGATTAACGACTCTTTTATTTTATTTTAATCTTGTCTAGATGCACATTAAGCCTGTGTGAATACTCATGAGTCACGAAAGAGAAAGGCACAACGATCGGAAAACATTTAGGGACTCAATTGCACAAATTACGCGTTTAGGGACCAAAATGTAATTCTTAGAAATTATAAAGACTAAGCAGATTTTAGGTTTACCAATATGTAATTAGTCATATTACATGCTCCTATGTCAAATTCCAGCTTAAAAACATATCCCAAGCTCAAGCAATTGCATCCACAACATTTAGAACTAAAATGTAAAGCATGAAAGCATCCACAACATTTAGAACTAAAATGGAAAGATAATTGTTATGTTTGCTCTAGTTTAGTACTTTTGTGTGATATATGATTTATGCCCATGATTGATGAGCTAAATGAGCTTCATGATATGAACTTATATGTGATTTTAGGCTATTATTTTTGGATGAATTCATGAGTAAAATGGCATGATATCCTTTCTGGAAATTGCTTGTATGATGACCTTGAATAGGTCTAGTGTATTGGTGACTTAAACATGTTGTATGATCTTGTAATTGGTTGATAATCACTTGGTTGTGCTTGCTGGAAATTGAATGATATAATAAGTCATTGGTTGATTAGTGGTCCCTAGGTAGAAGGGCAGGCCTTAGAGTCTAGTGCTCCTTTGATATTAGTAATTTGAGTACTCTCTGTTGGTGTTGTTAACACCTTGTATAATTGATGCTTTGAGCATCCTCTGTTGAACATGTGATTACTTTGAATTGGTGTAAGACACCTTGATGCATTGAGCATCCTCTGATTTTGATGCATTGTGCATCCCCTGAATTGGTACTTTGTACCTAAAGAGACTTTATTACCTAGTTCTACTAATCTACCAAGGCAAAATATGATATATACTTGAAATAAGACTTAACAAATGAAATATGTGATATGTTTCATATGTGTTTGTGATCATATGATATGTTATGAGTCTATGCTTTGTGTGATTAATTGTTGGATTGTTACATTGATTTCAATATGTCTACATGATTACTTGTTGTATACATGATTCTAAAACTAGCTAAGTATGAGTTGAGCATGTTTAAACTAGCTAGGTGATGCTTGTGTAAATTTGAGCCTAGCTAGGTAATCTTGGAAAATGGAAATAAGACATTTAAAAGACTCAACTATTAGATTTAAGTACTACCTCACTAAGTACATTATTTGTACTTATCACTCTTTGTTTCCTTCTTCCCAAAACTACTGGTTGTTCTGATTCCGAAGCTAGCCTAATCTAATTCGGGAGTTGATCACAAGCCAAAGCAAAGTATGATATATAACCTTTTGTTTAGACTCCTAGGAGGTGGCATAGATATGTGTATCTAGTGTGTCACATGCATTTGAACATTGTGTATATATGTAGTTGGAATATGTAAGACATATGGATAATGGCTTGTAATGGTTGATCTAACTATGTTTGACATGTTAATGTTTATGTTTTGAAATGTATATAGTTAGATAGGTTCGAATAGGTTGATCTTGTATTGTTGATTATTGTGTTAACATTGTATGATCCTTGTTAGGTTAAAAGTTTTTGTTTGCCCACCATGTTATATGTGATTTAGGTTTAAGTTTCTGTGGATTGTTATGAAACATATATGATATGTATGATTGTTTAGTCTCGTATGAACTGGATATGTATGATATATTGGAAGTTATGTGCTATGTTATATGTATGTCTTGTTGTATGTTGAATGTTATGTATGTTATGCTAGTTGTGTTCCGAATCTGTTCAGTTGTGTTCTGGTAATGCTCCTCGCTCCTAACACGGGCGAGGGTGTTACATTATGCATCACTTATTAACATTTACATCATTTATGACTACCTTACTAGGTTATGTATGCTTAACATGTCTTATCTCATGCATTTCAGGGTAAGGTTCGCCCGTTGTTGAAGATCAGAAAAGTCGAGGCAAGACAAGTCACTACAAGCCAAGAGTAATGTGTTTTGACTCTAGGAACTCCTAGGAAGGTGGAAAAGTAGTTGAACTAGTCTTTTATGCCCATTTTGGTGTGTTTGTAAAGTGAATAAGTTGTTATGATGTTAATGGCCCTAAAATGACTTTTGGTATGGCTAAAAGTGGGTAAAATGGCATATTTGGCTCACATAGGTAAAAACCTAGTAAACATATTCGAATGCCCATGAAATTTGGTGTGCCAGTACTTTATAGTATTGTAATATTATGTGTAAAGTTCCATTACATTTGAACATCGTTTGGTAGGTCAATTCAATTAAAAAAATAGCAAAAATCTGTTATTAGAAGTCGGATCGTATCGATACGGGGTAATGGCGTATTGATACGGGTAGGCATAATTGAACCTAAGGAACAGGGCGTATCGATACGGTTTGGAGATGTATCGAAACATTTTTTCTACTGGAATCCTCTGTTTCAATACGGGTCTAACATGTATCAAAATGGGTCAAAGTAAAAGTCAATAAAAGTCAACATGTACTGATACAGGGCTTGCCCGTATCGATACGGTGTAAAGGACAAAGTCAACTTATGTTGACCATCGTACACCTGTATCGAAACAACATTAAGGTGTTTCGATGCAGGGTTAGTTAAGTTGGTTAAAAGGCATAAATTAACCGTTTGCAATGTTCACAGATTGGTCACTGAATTTAGAAAGATTCAATCGGATGAGTAAATGAACTCAGAATAGCATGAAAATTTTCAGACTTGCTAAAATCATATTGAATTTCATTGTAGTATAATCAATTGCTTTGAAGGACCTATAATTTATCAGATTTATAGTTTGGTCCCTAAAACTTGTAATAATTAAGATTTAGTTCTAAATGATTAATTATGGTTTTCATAACAGATGAATTGGACTAAGATGCATATTATATAACGTTTATTATTACAACATTGATCACATGTTTATTATTGATTGAAATTTGTCGCATCGATTTTTATATTGTTCTTAGGTAACACTGTCCGACCCGGTTCCCGACCAGGCCGGGGAGGGTGTTACAGGAATTTCGGAGAATCTGTTCCGAAAGAAATTCATTTTGCTTGGTGTAGCTCCTCCAAAAGTTGAGATTTTCCTTTGGAGGGTTATGTGGGGGCATGGTCCCTGTGAAAGGAGAGTATTGTAAGTAATAATGTCTTGTGCCCACTGTGTAAGAAATTCCCAGAATCGGTCTATCACCTCTTCTTCTCATGTAACATCGCATGGCGGGTGTAGATGATCTTCTAAAAAAACAATTGTCGGTTACGCGGTCTTTCATGGAAACACTATGGGTTTTGCGAAAATGTAGGGGGCCTTTGCAAAGATTCGAACAGGAATTGGTGGCCTTTTGTGCTGTTCGCAGTAATTTGGACTATTTGGTTAATGCGTAATGAGGTCATCTTCAAGGACAAAAAGGTGGATTTGATTCAACTATTGTTCCTTGTTAAACTCGCCTCACAACATGTTTAAAAGTCAAAGCTCAAGATAGGGACATTTCTTGTAACCCCCTCGTCTCGGTCTAGCCGACAGGCCGGTCCGAACAGGTTACACGGGGAAAACCGGAGCGAAACCCACTAAGGCTCCACTCTGATAAGAAACCCTAGAAATTTTTCATTTAATTATCTTGTCTAAATATTGCATTTAGCCCTAAGCGTGAAGGCACCAGCGGAAAACAATAAAGAAACGACACAAACAGAACGTAAGGTAACTTAAATTTACCAAGTGACATGTTAGTCCGATTTCATGTGTACGAAGCGAAACCATACATAAAAGGTACATATGAGCTTAACAAGGAATCAAACAATCAATTGGGACTTAAAACGTAACATTTAAGAACCTTTCAAGGGGCCAAAAATTCAAATTACTTGCATGCGTTTCGAAACAGGCTTGGCCATTCTGAAATGTGGGCTCCAGTTTAAAAGCCAGATCAGGCCGTTCTGATACGATCCACTTCGTTTCAGTATGTGGGTCTACAGTGTCGAAACATTTCAGAACTTGTTCAGAAACAGGCACTCACAGAGGCAAACCGTATCGATACGCGTACCGAAACGGAAGCTCACAGTGTCAAATCGTATCGAAACAGCACCACCCCCATTCCGATACGAGTATCCCTGGAGCTACAACCGTTTCGAAACCACCTCGAGCGTTTCGATACACTTACTCACAGAGTGGTTCGAAAAACAGACTTTAGCATCCCCAATGGTCCCCAACTTGCCCCAACATCAAGGATCAAAAGCAACCACCATGCATACAATCTAGAGGAATCATATCCTACCATGAACATGATCAAACATACAAGCATGCATATGAGACATTTAACTACTAAGAAACATACATCCACAAAAGCATTTCATAAACAAGGTTTACATGTCTTCCACACAAAAACATAAGTATCCATCATCAACATTAAAGTCAACACATAGGAGTCTAACAAACGGTCTTACAACACATAGCATCCTCATTGCTATCTATTACATTATTTAAGAAACCATACTTGAGCAGCAACACACTCTCCTGGGTGCCTTTCATTGCTCCTTGCTAACTTCCACACTAATGATTTGCATTGCCGGAAATGAGAGCGTAAGCTTGAAAGCTTAGTGAGGGAGCTCAAAAACAAATATCGACAATGCAAGGTCCAAAGCATTGTATCCATTAGACATTCACAAAGCATACATTTACACCAACATAGCAACATAACCAACCGCTACAAGAATGCATGAACATGGCATCTTACCTCATGTTATGCTAAACAAGGATGTAACAAATCATTTTACACACCAACCACACATAAACAAAGTATATTGGCAACTATATAGCTTACTCGGATATGTGGATAACTTCTGTTGGATTTTTGCCCAACGTTCTCAAACAACAATATTACCTTCCAGTGGGATTTTACACATCACCGTTTCTTTTCGGATGGGATTCCAGTCATCATCACACACCAATACACTTTCCGGTGGAATGTTACTTCACCGTACTCCTCCTTGGTGACTACACATCACCAAGGTCATGCGCAAATTTGACTTTTACCGTGTGCACACTCATCCTAATGATCGATCATTTATATTAAGTATTTACAACTAGTGCCAAAATACTACTGTGTTCTCACCATCATTTCACAAACATGCAACACAACATTTAAATCACTAGCATGCAACATAAATATATCGCAACATGCACAAACGGAAACTTATCACACAAGACCACATTATGCATATTTAACAAGAATATATAAGATTGAACAAGGGATTAAGCTACAAAATTAATCCCACATTAGATTGGCCTACTAAGCACAATTTAAACCTCCAACAACATACTTTGAACCAATTTAAAACCATTAAAAACAGTCCACTCACCAACACCCACAAAACAAACCGAGAATGTCGATCAAGCCTCCAAATTTCCCGTAATTGAGCCCGAAGCTTCTCCAATGGTTTCCCTTATTTCTAATCAACCAAAAACAATGTATTACTCAACAAATCATCCACAAAAATCACTGCCACAAATCAGATTACAATCTGAAGACCATTTCACTATATTTCCAAACCAAGAACTAACCAAATTCTTCATTTTCGGACTTGAACACAACCCAGCAATTACCCATCGATTTCAACACCCAAATCATCAATAAACACGTTCAAAACAACCCCCAAGCATAACCATACCATCATCCCTACTTTCCCTCACAAAGCTACCTCAAAAACCCAAGATTTCTACCCTTTAACACACCCACAAATACCCATTTCGGGATTTCAACAAAACTCCCCCATTTTAAGATATGATACACTTAAGGGCAAGACTATAACATATATTATCTTTACAAATCAAAACCCCAATGAAAACCCATTAAAGTTTCCTCCTTTTACTTAAAATTTGAACACTTGAAGAATTTTTAAAATGGTGTTTATGAAAAACTAAAACCATAGAAACATTAAGGACGAAGAGGAGAAGTCAAAAACATATTTACCTTGATGAAAACACTTGAAATCGGTGAGGAAATGGATGGAACGGTAACTTGGGGTTGGGGAAGGGTTTTGTCGTGGTTTTTGGTTTGAAGGGGAGGAAGAAGATGACTTTCAAAAAGGCACTTTTAAATGTTTTATTTTTTCCTTATTCTAAAATTCCCATTTTACCCTTAATGAATCACAAACCCTTTTTAAAATCAAAACCAAGCCCATTTTAAATAAAACAAGCCCGGCGAACGGAACCCGATTAGCACACCGAACACACGGCCCTTAAACCCGGGTGTTACAACTCTCCCCCACTTAAGGAATTTCGTCCCCGAAATTACCTGACATGAAGAGATACAGAAACTGTCTCTCCATATCCTTCTTTCTTTCCCAAGTGGCCTCTTCCACGCCTCGGCGTTGCCACTTCACTTTGACCAACTCAATCGATCTACCACGCAACACTTTTCTATCGAATGCCAAGATATCAATTGGTTCTTCATCGTACATCAAGTCTGGGTTCAACTCAATCTCTTCCACAAGCATAACGTGCAACGGATCTGATCTATACTTACGAAGCATCAAAACATGGAACACATTGTGAATCTTCTCTAACTCGGATGGCAAACGTAACTGATAAGCAACCGAACTGATTCGCTTCACAGTCTCATACGGCCCAATGTATCTCGAACTCAATTTCCCTTTTCTGCCAAACCTCATAACTTTCTTCCACGGAGAGACTTTCAAGAACACTCTATCTCCCATGGCATACTCAACTTCTTTCCTCTTCAAATCGGCATAGGATTTCTGTCTATCCGAAGCTGCCTTCAAATGATCACAGATTAACTTCACCTTATCGGTAGTCCCTTTAAGCATATCCGGCATCAGTAACAACTTCTGACCTACTTCGGCCAAACAAATGGGAGTTATAAATTTTCTACCATATAGTGCCTCAGACGGAGCCATCTGAATGTTCGACTAATAATTGTTATTGTATGAGAACTCAACCAACAGCAAGTGTTTCTCCCAAGTACCCTAAAAGTCAATAATACAACAACGCAACATGTCCTCCAAAATCTGCATAACCCTCTTTGACTGACCATCTGACTGAGGATGATACGACGTGCTGAAATTCAATTGGGTACCCAAAGCAGTATGCAAACACTCCCAAAATCTAGCTGTAAATCTCGGATCTCTGTCAGACACAATCGATTTCGGCACACCATGCAGTCTCACAATCTCACTGATGTATAAATCGGCCAACTTATCTAAGGAGTAAGTCGTATGAACAGTTATAAAGTGAGCACACTTTGTGAAGTTGTCAACTACAACCCAAACTGAGTTCTTCTTCGAAGGAGTCAAAGGAAAACCTGAAACGAAGTTCATGGTGATATTTTCCCACTTCCATTCCAGAATCCTCAACAGTTGCAACAACCCTGACGGAACCTGATGTTCTGCCTTAACTCTCTGGCATATCATACACTTACTCACAAAATCGGCCACGTCTCTCTTCAAACCAACCCAATAGTATTCATTCTTCAGATCACGATACATCTTTGTACTACCAGGATGCATAGCAAACGAGCTACTATGTGCTTCGGTCAAGATAGTACGTCTCAAATCATTGTCATTTGGCACAACTATTTTGTCTCTAAAACATAAGACCCCATCAACACTGAAACTATAGTCTGACGGTTTACCCTCGGCTATCTTGCACGTGAGGTGCCAAAGATCTATCTAACAGATGTTTTTCTCTAATCAACTGGCCTAAGGTAGGTCTAACCTGAAGCTCGGCCACTAGACCACCATCACCGGACAAGCTCAAACTAGCAAACATGGCTCTCAACTCAACAGCTACCTTCCTACTCAAAGCATCTGCCACTACATTGGCTTTACCCGGATGGTACTCAATTGGGAGGTCGTAGTTCTTAAGTAACTCTAGCCACCTACGATGTCTAAGATTCAACTCTCTTTGTGTCATTAAATACTTCAGACTCTTGTGATTTATATACAATGTGCATTTCTCACCATACAAATAATGTCTGCAAATCTTCAAGGCAAACACAACTGCGGCTAGCTCTATGTCGTGTGTCGGATAATTACACTCGTGATTCTTCAACTGTCTCGAGGCATAAGCTATAACTCTTCCGTCTTGCATGAGCATGCAACCTAATACTACATATGAAGCATTAATGTAGACTACATACTCTTTCCCCGACTCTGGCTGAATCAAAATCGGTGCATCTGTCAAAGCTTCTTTTAGTTTCTCAAAGGCTTGATGTCTCGCATCTGACCACTCAAACTGAACATTCTTCTGAAGCAATTTTGTCAAAGGAGCGGCTATCTTCGAGAATCCATTCACAAACCTCCTATAATAACATGCTAAGCCTAGGAAACTACGAATCTCTGTCACATACTTTGGTTGCGTCCACCCAACAATGGCTTCTATCTTCTTCGGATCAACTCTAATCCCCTCGACTGACACTACATGTCCTAGAAAGACTACCTCACTGATCCAGAACTCACACTTACTCAACTTAGCATACAACTGGTTGTCTAGCAAAGTCTGCAAAACTATCCTTAAATTTCTGTCATGATCTTCCTTAGTACACGAATACACCAAAATATCATCTATGAAAACAACCACAAACTGATCTAAGTACTGATAGAAGATTCTATTCATCATGTCCATAAAAGCAGCCGGTGCGTTTGTCAACCCAAACAGCATAACTAAGAACTCGTAGTGACCATACCTAGTCCTGAAAGTTGTCTTTGGTACATCAACCTCTTTTACCTTCAGCTGGAAATAATCGAATCTCAAATCAATCTTCGAAAAGACTGATTCCCCTCTCAACTGATCAAACAAATCATCGATACGCGGCAAGGGATACTTGTTTTTCACTGTCAACTGATTCAATTGTCTATAATCGATGTACATCCTCATACTACCATCTTTCTTCTTCACAAATAATATCGGAGCGCCCCCAAGGCGAAGAATTCGGACGGATAAAACCTCTGTCTGATAACTCTTGTAACTGAGTCTTCAACTCTTTCAGTTCTTTCGATGCCATACGGTACGGAGCAATCGAAACGGGAGTAGAATCTGAATATGTCTCTATAGCAAACTGTACTTCTCGGTCATGCGGCAAACCATGCAATTCTCCCGGAAACACACTCGAAAAATCACACATTGTTCTGATATCCTGCGGTCTAACTTCATTCATGTTCGGATTCATCACATAGGCCAAGTACGCCTCACAACCCAACTCAACTAATCTCTGAGCCTCTAAGGCTGAAACAACATTCGATAAGAATTTTACATTCTCCCCTACTACCACAATCTCATAGTCATCCGCAAGCTTCAAGTAGACTCTCTTTGTTTCGAAATCCATCCAAGCCCTATGCTCTGTAAGCCAGTCCATACCCAAAATCACATCAAAGCCATAGAACGGTAACTCCATCATGTCCATTGGAAATATATGCCCCTGAACCATTAACGGACACCTTCTGTACATCTTCCTAACCACTATTGTATCCCCGAAGAAACTAGTAACACTAACACCTACCTCTAGTACCTCACAAGGTATATTCAACATCCTTGCATGCTCACTCAATATATAAGAATGTGTAGACCCAGAATCAATCAAGGAAAGAAAACTCAGAGACTGTATCGAGAAATTACCTGCAATCACATATGTGTCGTTCTATCCCTCTCGCTGAGCATAAACTCTAGCCTGACCTCCGCCCTCCGGCCGAACCGCAACCACATGAGCTATATTCCTCTGGCCATCGTTCCTTGGCTGAAAGTTACCTCGACCGCGCCCACAGCCTCTTTGGTACTCAATAGCTCTAGCAGAAGCCTAAACCTGAACTGGTGCAAACCCAGCCTGATGTGGACAATCACGCCTAAGGTGATCTCTAGCTCCACAGTTCCAACATGCATGAAAGTTTCCCCAACACACTTCGGTGTGATGCCTCCCGCACCTAGCACACTCGGGCAAACAGCCACCAGCACTCTGGCCCTGATGGCCTCTTCCGTGGTTACCACCCTCACGTCTATGATCAAAATGATGCCTATTGTCCATGTGCTTCTTGGCATCGCCTCTATCAATGTCAGCAGACCTCTTCCCTAAACTAGAACAACTTGAATGTTTGGTTACACCCAAATTGTTCTCTATGTCCTTGGCCCTAGCGACCAAGACATCGAAGTCCATATAATCCGTAGCCAAAGTATACCTCTTCACTTCCTCACTCAACCCGTAACAGAAACGGTCACAACGTTCCCTCTCAGTAGGAACTAGCTCGGACGCATACTAACTCAATCTGACAAACCGTACCTCATACTCGGTCACTGTCATGTTACCCTGAAGCAAAGCCATGAACTCTCTATTCTTTTCATCAAGATAACAGGGACCCAGATACTTCTTGCGAAAAGCGGACTCAAAGAACTCCCAAGTAATCTCAGCATCTGGCATGCATGTAGTAATGGTGACCCACCAAGTGTAGGCATCACTCTGAAGCAAGGAAACAACACATCCCAGTCTACGTGCTCCAGTACAACTCATATGAGACAAGATACGAACAGTCTTATCAAACCAAGCCTCTGATCTCTCGGGTGTCAACCCTCGGAATTCTTCTCCTCCCAAGTTATGAAGCCTCTCAAGTGGCAAACTGGGGCCCTCACCCTGAGGTTGTGCCACAGCTTGTCCCCCAGCCACGGCTGTCTGAAAAGCCCCAGCTATAGCCTGAACCAACGGAGCTAGAACTATACCGGCCGGACCTTGGCCAACCTGAGGCCCTACGCCCTCAACTCTCGCCTCACCTCCCTCTTGACAAGGAGGAGAAGGAGGAGGTGGAGGAGCCTCCGCCTCTACAACCGGCTCAACTTCGGGAGCTGCTGCCCGTGGTTTCGGATGAACCACCCTAGGTCTGCCTCTAGGTCTCATCTTACGGCTAGCAAGATATCAACTACAAACAAAATAAACACACAAGGATTGAGTTAGCAAAGACAAGGGTCTAAGGTGCTCAAGTATTCATTTACAAAATCTTTTCCGATAAAGTAATAGTAGCAATGGGAACTCGACAACTACACCTCAACACAACAACCATACTAATACATGCTTTCAATCACCATGCCAACAGGCGAACAACAAGAATACATAGCAAAAGCATTCACCGAGATATTGCAACATAACACTTCAAGCTTACCTTACTTACCTTCCCAAGGTCGCGAAAACCTCAGGCTCTGATACCAATAAATGTAACCCATTGTCCCGGTCTAGCCGACAGGCCAGTCCGAACAGGTTACACGGGGAAAACCAGAGTGAAACCCGCTAAGGCTCCACTCCGATTAGCACCCCTAGAAAATTTTCATTTAATTGTCTTGTCTAAATATTTCATTTAGCTCTAAGCGCGAAGGCAACAGCGGAAAACAATAACGAAACGATACAAACAGAACGTAAGGTAACTTAAATTTACCAAGTGACATGTTAGTCTGATTTCATGCGTACAAAGTGAAACCATACATAAAAGGTACATATGAGCTTAACAAGGAATCAAACAATCAATCAGAACTTAAAACGTAACATCCAAGAACCTTTGAAGATGCCAAAAAGCCAAATTACTTGTCTGCGTTTTGAAACAGGCTTGGTCGTACCAAAACGCGGGCTCCAGTTTAAAAGCCAGACCAGGCCGTTTCGATACGATACACTTCGTTCCGGTACGGGGGTCTACAGTGTCAAAACTTTTCGGAACTTGTTCCGAAACAGGCACTCATAGAGGCAAATTGTATCGATACGCGTACCAAAACGGAAGCTCATAGTGCCAAATCGTATCGAAACGGCACCACCCTCGTTTCGATACGAGTATCCCTTGAGCTACAACCGTTCCAAAACCACCTCGAGCGTTACGATATGCTTACTCACAGAGTGGTTTGAAAAATAGACTTTAGCATCCTCAATGGTCCCCAACTTGCCCCAACATCAAGGATCACAAGCAACCACCATGCATACAATCTAGAGGCATCATATCCTACCATGAACATGATCAAACATACAAGCATGCATATGAGACATTTAACTATTAAGAAATATACATCCACAAAAGCATTTCATAAACAAGGTTTACATGCCTTCCACACAAAAACATAAGCATTCATCATCAACATTAAAGTCAACGCATAGGAGTCTAACAAATGCCCCTACAACACATAGCATCCCCATTGCTATCTATTACATTATTTAAGAAACCATACTTGAGCAGCAACACACTCCTTTGGGTGCCTTTCCTTGCTCCTTTCTAACTTCCACACTAATGATCTACATTGCCGGAAATGAGAGCGTAAGCTTGAAAGCTTAGTGAGGGAGCTCAAAAACAAATATCAACAATGCATGGTCTAAAGCATGGTATCCATAAGACATTCACAAAGCATACATTTACACCAACATAGCAACATAACCAACCGCTACAAGAATGCATGAACATGGCATCTTACCTCATGTTATGCTAAACAAGGATGTAACAAATCATTTTACACATCAACCACACATAAACAAAGTATATTGGCAACTATATAGCTTACTCAGATAAGCGGATAACTTCCGTTGGGAATTTTGCTCAACGTACTCAAACAACAATATTACCTTCTGGTGGGATTTCACACATCACCGTTTCTTTACGGATGGGATTCCACTCATCATCACACACCAATACACTTTCCGTTGGAATGTTACTTCACCGTACTCTTCCTTGGTGACTACATATCACCAAGGCCATGCGCGAATTTGACTCTTACCGTGTGCACACTCATCCTAATGATCGATCATTTATATCCGGTAATTACAACTAGTGGCAACATACTAACTAGTTCTCACCATGATTTCACAAACATGCAACACAACATTTAAATCACAATCATGCAACATAAATATATCGCAACATGCACAAACGGAAACTTATCACACAATACCATATCATGCACATTTAACAAGAATATATAAGATTGAACAAGGGATTAAGCTACCAAATTAATCCCACATTAGATTGGCCTACCAAGCACAATCTAAACCTCCAACAACATACTTTGAACCAATTTAAAACCATTGAAAACAGTCCACTCACCAACACCCACAAAACAAGCCGAGAATGTCGATCAAGCCTCCAAATTTCCTAGAATCGAGCCCGAAGCTTCTCCAACGGTTTCCCTTGTTTCTAATCAACCAAAAACAACGTATTACTCAAAAAATCATCCACAAAAACCACTGCCACAAATCATATTACAATCTCAAGACCATTTCACTACATTTCTAAACCAAAAACTAACCAAATTCATCATTTTCGGACTTGAACACAACCCAACAATTACCCATCGATTTCAACACCCAAATCATCAATAAACACGTTCAAAACAACCCCCAAGCATAACCATACCATCATCCCTACTTTCTCTCACAAAACTACCTCAAAAACCCAAGATTTCTACCCTTTAACACACCCACAAATACCCATTTCGGGATTTCAATAAAACTCCTCCATTTTAAGATATGATACACTTAAGGGCAAGACTATAACATATATTATCTTTACAAATCAAAAACTCAATGAAAACTCATTAAAGTTTCCTCCTTTTACTTAAAATTTAAACACTTGAAGAATTTTTAAAATGGTGTTTATGAAAAACTAAAACCATAGAAACGTTAAGGACGGAGAGAAGAAGTCAAAAACATATTTACCTTGATGAAAACACTTGAAATCGGTGAGGAAATTGATGGAACAGTAACTAGGGGTTGGGGAAGGGTTTTGTCGTGGTTTTTGATTTGAAGGGGAGGAAGAAGATGACTTTCAAAAAGGCACTTTTACATGTTTTATTTTTTCCTTATTGTAAAATTCTCATTTTACCCTTAATGAATCATAAGCCCTTTTTAAAAATCAAAACCAAACCTATTATAATTAAAACAAGCCCGACGACCCGAACCCGATTAGCACACTTAACACCTGACCCCTAAACTTGGGTGTTACATTTCTGTTGAGAACCTGGTTATGGATATACCTTTGGCTTCTAAGCTTGTCGCCAAAAGTGTGAAACAAAAGAGTTCTCCAAGGTGGGTGCCTCCCCCAATTGGCTTTCTAAAACTTAATGTTGATGGATCGATTGATCTGGAAAGAACGAAAGTTGGCATTGGAAGTCTGCTTAAAGATGCTAAGGGAGACATCATGTTCCAGTTCGCGGAGCCTTGCGGGGCTGGGCCTCCTGCATTAATTGAACTTTTGGCAGTAAGGTACGGCATTCCAAATTTTTCGTCCTCCAAATGGTGCAACAATTTCAGGTTGAATATGGAATAGGACTGTAAGGTAGTGGTGGATTGGATATGTAGAAGGTCGGATGCCCCATTGAACATGTTACCTCTGGTTATAGAATTGTCCGAGATTGTCGAAAGGAAAGGTATTGTCGCGCGTTTTGTCCACCGATGTTGCAACACTGAAGCAGATGAGTTGGCTAGAGTGGGTGTAACACCCCAAAGTTTGCCAATTTGAAAATCCCTAAATTTTAGAATCCCTAATTTGAAACCCTAGAATTTGGGAATTTCTGGTTTAAAACCCTAATTTGACTAAGTGGTTTAATTGAGCAAATTCAGAATTTCTTGGCTTAATTTAGAATTTCAGGGGTCAATTTGTAATATAAGTAAAGTTTTCATGCCTTTTCGTAAGCCCTAAAATGTTCAGGTGACCATATGTGTAATTTACCCTTTTTGTCTTGTTATTTACATTTTGGTTCAGCCCTAATCACCGTTTGAACGCCCACATTTGTTTTGAGCAGCCGCACTCCCCTTATCTCAGTCTTCCCTCTCTCGTTTTTCATCTCACCATCATCCTCACTCCTTTTCATCTCCGACGACCCTCCGTTCGCCGTCCGTGGCTTGCTCGGCCAACACCATCGCAACCACCATTGTCGTGCGAACAAACCCCGACCCTTGGCTTTTTTTTTCCACCGGCCATTGTTTGCTCAGAAATGATATAAACCCGTTCGGCTCTCCTTTGCGCCACCGTCGCAGTCGATCTGCGTCCGTCGTCGCCTCGGTGTCCTCGAGTATCTGTCGTTGCTGCGTTGTCGTACCGCCGCAAAGTCGAACCGCGCTGCCGTCTTTTTCTGTTGTATTTTTGCGCCGCCGTCCGTACCGCCCCTCCCCTTGATGAATCAGAGTCTGGGTAAGCTTTGAAGCCATGTTTTTGGTTATGATTTCGTAATTTTGAGTTATGGGTTGATGTTGATCCCATTTCTTTTTCCTCTTTGTTTTCTGGCCGGGAATGACCATGTTGGTCTCTGTTGGAGGCACCATCAAGCTACGTTGTTCATGCCGACTCCGTCGAGTCTTACCGCCGTGTTTGGTGGCGCCGCCACCGTGTCTTGTCGCCGTCGTCGTTAAACCTTTCGTTGTCGTTTGTTGTTTGCTTGTCACCGCTTTGCTCCGATCGTGTGTGGAGGGCTACCACCGTCCTTACCGTTCTCTATCGTCATTGTGCACCGTGACGAGCCGCCGCCGGTGAAGGTCTGTAAACCCTAATGTTAAAGGGATGAAACCCTTGTGTTGGGCTATCAGTGTGGTTATGGGTATGAGAGGCAAATCAAAAGTGGGCTTTGTGTAAGTGATGAGCCCAATTTGACCTTAGTGAGAATGTTGGTTAATGTGAGCCCAGATCTGATTTAGTGAACTGAACCAACTTTGATATGAACCCGAACTGGATAAGTAATTGAACCGGATTTGAACTGCGTCTGACCGAACCATCAGGTTGAACCGAATCAGATTTGTAAACAATGAACTGAACCGGACCGGACCTTGACCCATTTGACCGATTTTTTGACTTTGACTCTTTGACCAGTTGACTTTGACTTTGACCAGAGTTGACCTTTTTTCAGAAAATGTTCACCTTAACCTTTCTCGACATCCTGAGTCCGTATCTGCTGCCCGTTTTGTTAAATTGGATCCCGAAAGCTTCGTTTTGCTCATTTTAAGTAATTGTTATTGGAATCTGATAAGTTATAGATTTCAGAATCTAATTCGGAATATTCTCGTGTTCAGGAGCCGACCTTAAGACCGTTGGGTTACCTCCAGTTGTACAGACCGATCATGCACGTTCTTCTAGATCTTCACGTGAGTATATCTTCAGTTTAGTTCTTAGTGTTTTAATCGGTGGCTTAGTGTTAGTATTAAATACTAATATAGTATTCATACCTCGTAGGTCATGATTCAGCTAGATCTGAGCGTAAGACGCGCTTTTCTCAGCATTAGAGCTACTGTTGCTAAAGGTGTGTCTCTTCCTGTTTTATAAACTTATGTGTTTCTTTCTGTGCTTTTCTGGTATTAATATAAGTAAATATTTTGTACATTTTGTGTGCATACTCTGTTGTGATTGGGTGAATGTTTTCAGACATCATGCATAACATGTCATACTGTGATTTAAGTGAAATATCGGATTTTCAGAACTATAAAACATCGGATTTATAGTATTGTTCAAGTTGAATTTTCATAATTCAAGTTTCGGATCAGACTCGGATTTTAAAATCTGCATCATATCATTGTGGGTATATGGTTTGAGATTTGTTCGGGGAAGTTCAGTGGTTTCAACCTTCGGGTTGAATTCCGCTTCGGATCAGTGGTTTCAACCTTCGGGTTGAATTCCGCTTCGGATCAGTGGTTTCAACCTTCGGGTTGAATTCCGCTTCGGATTAGTGGTTTCACCCTTTGGGCTGAATTCCGCTTCGGATCAGTGGTTCCACCCTTCGGGCTGAGTTCCACTTCGGATGGTGACATGGAGAAAGTAGGTTCTGGGGAACCTTACTTTTCGGTGTATCGGATATGGGTACTATGATTCATGTGCATCAGACATCATATCATCATGATTCAGTTTTGTTGTGTTTTCAGAAAAGTCTTTATCAGAAAATAAAATATTGTTTTGTTTTGTTTTGTTTTCGGATGTACTTTAGAGACACACTAAGCTCTTTAGCTTACACCCCTTTAGTTTTTACTTTTCAGATATCTCGGACTTTTAGGCGATCGGTACTTGGAGCATCTCTTATTTATTCAGATAAATTAACATTCAGTATGAAATTTTTTGACTATCTTGGATTTATGTTTTAACATTGTTTGAGACATTTGTGTAACATGGACATTGGGACTGTTTATAACTTGGGATTTATTGGATGCACGCATTTACGAAATTATTTTCAGAGATCTTAATTAATTATCGGAACATCGTTTAAAAGATTAAGTTTACTTTAATCGGAATATTTATTGAGTTTACTTTGTTAATCGATTCTTTTGAATTATAAAATATTTTAACCTAAATTGTATCTTGAGGGACAAGTTTTCAATCGCTACTTTCTAGATTCGGCCCATTTCTTCTAGGTCGAGTTTAGGGGGTTACATTTAGTGGTATCAGAGCTAAGTTCAACCCTCGGACTGTGAGGCTCACAAAAGTTGTTTTTAAAATATTTTCGACTTCAACATGCATCCAAAATATTTTGAGATAAATGAGAATTTTCTGAAATGTATACTATGATATCCTGTGATTTTGACTCTAATGTTTTCAATGTGTTTTAAATCTGAGACTCCAGTACCGATTCTGACTCTAGGTTATTAGCTTCTGGTATATAGTTCTTTATGCCACCGTGTAGGAGTCTTAATATATCGTTTGTTCGAGGTCGTGATCGAGGCCGTACTGTTGCTTCTGGTAGTGATCACCCGCCTTCTCTTGGGCAAGCAAAAATTCAGAATAAGTTGCATGTTGATGAGAACCATTCGTTAGGAGGATATAAGATCAGAAGTGATAACTCACTTGACATTGATAACACTGATCGTTATGTTGGAGCCGAGCTCGTAGCGAAGTGTTAAGATTACTTTATGAATTTGAAACAGAATAACAAGTCAGTAAATGATTATGAGATAGAATTTTGGAGGTTAGCCAAGTATGCTCCTGGGTTAGTCGCGACTGAGAAAGATAAATATGACTGGTTTTTGAAAGGACTTCGTTTACCTATTAAGAGAGATGTTGCTACACATCATGATAAAGTATTCAACGACATGGTTAACCGAGCTAAAACTTCGGAGAGGATAAATTTCACAAATGGAAAAGAGGAACTTCAGAATTCTGACCAAGTCGTGAAGCAACCGAACATATCTGTTCAGCCTAGTTTTGTCAACTCGTCTGGAAAGAGACCTAGAGATGAGTTTGTTCCTCAGAGTTATCAGAATGTAAGACCCGTAGTATCGACAGTATTGTTTGGCAGTCAGGGTAGTTTAAGAGTTCGTCAGCCTATTTCTGTATGTGGTTTTTGCAATAAAAACATAACGGAGAGTGCAGATTGATGAATAGAACGCGTTTCAGATGTGGTTCTCAGGATCACTTCTTAAAGAATTGTCCATGTTCAGCTACTGTTTCATCCGTTCAGAGTCATGCATCAGTTCAAGCACCTCACCGAGGTAGAGGGCAGTTTAGGTCAGTTGCTTCTGGTACTGCTAGTAGAGGTAGACCTACTCAGAGTGAAATGTCAGTTGGATATGAGATTAGACGATCGGGTTCAGTATATTCGACCGGAGTTCGCGTTGGATGTGAGGATATGTAAAATGACGTAACAGCTACATTTATGATGTTTTTAGTTCTATTTTCGGTTATATTATATCATGAATTCAGAATAAGAAAGTACAAGTATATATGGGTTAGTTTTGGAATCTGTTGTTAGGTTTGAAAATTTCGAGGACGAAATTTCTTTAAGGGAGAGAGAGTTGTAACACCCCAAAGTTTGCCAATTTGAAAATCCCTAAATTTTAGAATCCCTAATTTGAAACCCTAGAATTTGGGAATTTCTGGTTTAAAACCCTAATTTGACTAAGTGGTTTAATTGAGCAAATTCAGAATTTCTTGGCTTAATTTAGAATTTCGGGGGTCAATTTGTAATATAAGTAAAGTTTTCATGCCTTTTCGTAAGCCCTAAAATGTTCAGGTGACCATATGTGTAATTTACCCTTTTTGTCTTGTTATTTACATTTTGGTTCAGCCCTAATCACCGTTTGAACGCCCACATTTGTTTTGAGCAGCCGCACTCCCCTTATCTCAGTCTTCCCTCTCTCGTTTTTCATCTCACCATCATCCTCACTCCTTTTCATCTCCGACGACCCTCCGTTCGCCGTCCGTGGCTTGCTCGGCCAACACCATCGCAACCACCATTGTCGTGCGAACAAACCCCGACCCTTGGCTCTCTTTTTTCACCGGCCATTGTTTGCTCGGAAATGATATAAACCCGTTCGGCTCTCCTTTGCGCCACCGTCGCCGTCGATCTGCGTCTGTCGTCGCCTCGGTGTCCTCGAGTATCTGTCGTTGCTGCGTTGTCGTACCGCCGCAAAGTCGAACCGCGCTGCCGTCTTTTTCTGTTGTATTTTTGCGCCGCCGTCCGTACCGCCCCTCCCCTTGACGAATCAGAGTCTGGGTAAGCTTTGAAGCCATGTTTTTGGTTATGATTTGGTAATTTTGAGTTATGGGTTGATGTTGATCCCATTTCTTTTTCCTCTTTGTTTTCTGGCCGGGAATGACCATGTTGGTCTCTGTTGGAGGCACCATCAAGCTACGTTGTTCATGCCGACTCCGTCGAGTCTTACCGCCGTATTTGGTGGCGCCGCCACCGTGTCTTGTCGCCGTCGTCGTTAAACCTTTCGTTGTCATTTGTTGTTTGCTTGTCGCCGCTTTGCTCCGATCGTGTGTGGAGGGCTACCACCGTCCTTACCGTTCTCTGTCGTCATTGTGCACCGTGACGAGCCGCCGCCGATGAAGGTCTGTAAACCCTAATGTTAAAGGGATGAAACCCTTGTGTTGGGCTATCAGTGTGGTTATGGGTATGAAAGGCAAATCAAAAGTGGGCTTTGTGTAAGTGATGAGCCCAATTTGACCTTAGTGAGAATGTTGGTTAATGTGAGCCCAGATCTGATTTAGTGAACTGAACCAACTTTGATATGAACCTGAACTGGATAAGTAATTGAACCGGATTTGAACCGCGTCTGACCGAACCATCAGGTTGAACCGAATCAGATTTGTAAACAATGAACTGAACCGGACTGGACCTTGACCCATTTGACCGATTTTTTGACTTTGACTCTTTGACCAGTTGACTTTGACTTTGACCAGAGTTGACCTTTTTTCAGAAAATGTTCACCTTAACCTTTCTCGACATCCTGAGTCCGTATCTGCTGCCCGTTTTGTCAAATTGGATCCCGAAAGCTTCGTTTTGCTCATTTTAAGTAATTGTTATTGGAATCTGATAAGTTATAGATTTCAGAACTAATTCGGAATATTCTCGTGTTCAGGAGCCGACCTTAAGACCGTTGGGTTACCTCCAGTTGTACAGACCAATCATGCACGTTCTTCGAGATCATCACGTGAGTATATCTTCAGTTTAGTTCTTAGTGTTTTAATCGGTGGCTTAGTGTTAGTATTAAATACTAATATAGTATTCATACCTCGTAGGTCATGATTCAGCTAGATCTGAGCGTAAGACGCGCTTTTCTCAGCATTAGAGCTACTGTTGCTAAAGGTGTGTCTCTTCCTGTTTTATAAACTTATGTGTTTCTTTCTGTGCTTTTCTGGTATTAATATAAGTAAATATTTTGTACATTTTGTGTGCATACTCTGTTGTGATTGGGTGAATGTTTTCAGACATCATGCATAACATGTCATACTGTGATTTAAGTGAAATATCGGATTTTCAGAACTGTAAAACATCGGATTTATAGTATTGTTCAAGTTGAATTTTCATAATTCAAGTTTCGGATCAGACTCGGATTTTAAAATCTGCATCATATCATTGTGGGTATATGGTTTGAGATTTGTTCGGGGAAGTTCAGTGGTTTCAACATTCGGGTTGAATTCCGCTTCGGATCAGTGGTTTCAACCTTCGGGTTGAATTCCGCTTCGGATCAGTGGTTTCAACCTTCGGGTTGAATTCCGCTTCGGATTAGTGGTTTCACCCTTTGGGCTGAATTCCGCTTCGGATCAGTGGTTCCACCCTTCGGGCTGAGTTCCACTTCGGATGGTGACATGGAGAAAGTAGGTTCTGGGGAACCTTACTTTTCGGTGTATCGGAGATGGGTACTATGATTCATGTGCATCAGACATCATATCATCATGATTCAGTTTTGTTGTGTTTTCAGAAAAGTCTTTATCAGAAAATAAAATATTGTTTTGTTTTGTTTTGTTTTCGGTTGTACTTTAGAGACACACTAAGCTCTTTAGCTTACACCCCTTTAGTTTTTACTTTTCAGATATCTCAGACTTTTAGGCGATCGGTACTTGGAGCATCTCTTATTTATTCAGATAAATTAACATTCAGTATGAAATTTTTTGACTATCTTGGATTTATGTTTTAACATTGTTTGAGACATTTGTGTAACATGGACATTGGGACTGTTTATAACTTGGGATTTATTGGATGCACGCATTTACGAAATTATTTTCAGAGATCTTAATTAATTGTCGGAACATCGTCTAAAAGATTAAGTTTACTTTAATCGGAATATTTATTGAGTTTACTTTGTTAATCGATTCTTTTGAATTATAAAATATTTTAACCTAAATTGTATCTTGAGGGACAAGTTTTCAATCGCTACTTTCTAGATTCGGCCCATTTCTTCTAGGTCGAGTTTAGGGGGTTACAGTAGGTATTGGTTAAACTTTCTGGAATTAGTTGGCGTATCCAGTTAGCCCTGTGAGAATAGTCCGCTTGTGGACAACTTGATCTCAAGAGGGTCCTAGAGTCATTGGAGTTGTTTTATTTGGCATGATTTCACAGCATTGGTGCTATGTCATTTATCATTGTTGAGGTATTGATTTCGTGTAATTTCCGGGTAATAAGATTCCCATGTAAGCATATCAACGTGCGCTCTTTTTCTGTCATATTTAAGGAGATTTTTTAATGAGACTATTGATAAGCTCTCAATTTAATCAATAAAAGCACAATTTTTCAAAAAAAAGTAGTTACCCAATCAAAACTCAACTCATAGTAGTAATATTAATTTTTTTTATTATTTTGAGGGAAAGAACTTTAAAATTTATTTTTTTTAAATTCAAAAATTCTCAAAAATATTTAAATGGGTCCCTAAATCTCTAAAAATAACAAATCTTCACCGCTATTGTCAAGCCCACCCTTTTGGTCGTCAAACCCAACCAGCCATTTCCCCCAACACGTTGTCGCCGAAAATCGGCAAACAATGTGTCAAATGAACGACTATTTCACATTTGACGTTCAATGTTCAATTGGCATACCGTTTGTGGATTTACGGCGACGACACGTTGGGGAAAATGGTCGGTTGGGTTCGACGACCGAAAGGGTGAGTCGATGACGAAGACTGACGGTGGCAGCAGTGAAGATTTGGGGTTTAGGATTTAAGGATTATTTTAGAAATTTTTAGATTTTCAAGATTTCTGAAAAATTTTAAATTATTAAAAACAAAAAATTAATTAAAAGAAATTCTAAATTAAAACATGACACGTATCAATTTTTTATTGGTTAACGAATTTTTTAACGGTAGTTAACTACCAAGCACCTAAAATTATAACTGTTAAAACTTTAAGTACTTATTTTTACAAAAAAAATAGTTTATGCACCTAAAGTTCAAGCAAATTATACTTTAGACACTTATTTTTCATTTAAGACTTTCCAAAATAAGAAGCCAAAAAATACCAATAAAGCAATCATACAACTTTAATTTAAAGTCTATTTCATCATAATTCAAACATCGTATTATAATGATCAATAAAAGATTGTTATGAAGTTTTTCTCGTTAACGAGGTCCGATGTAATAAACTTACTCTAGCAAGAGTACGAGTTGTTTTATGGTCTTCCCTTCATGTCTAAACTAGATTATGAATTGTGTAAGTTTTCTATTTTTTAGGTAAATTTTTAAAAAATAGTTAATTTTTAATCGGTTATAAAACAAAGAAGTATATGATTACAAATAACACGAGATTTGAATGTGCCCAATGAGTGTAGTGGTAAAGTTTTTTTTGTTAGTTTTGGGAGGATTTGAGTTCGAATTCTAATTCTATCCTTCTAAAATAATTATTTTTCCTTAATCAAATAAAACGTGGAACTTGTCATTCTAACATAATTAAGCATGGAGACCAAAATGAAAACAAAAGATAACTTTACTGAATTATTTTCTTCGTGGATTTGAGAATTAGAAATTTTAAAATGTGAGAGAAATGTGAGAGGCAATGAAGAATCGGATAGACTAACTAAAGGGCCAAAGCTTAAAGGCCCAATCCCCCGGATTTTCGGATAATTCGTAATCTAAATTTAAGTGATTTGTATCCGATCCAAAAAATAAGAAATTAGATTAAATATTCAATCCAAAAATAAAAATCGAATCAAATATTCAAAAATTTGGATCAAATCAACAGATTGAATCGATCAGATAAATACATGTAATGCGATATTAGTGTGCATCTTTTTGGATTGAACTAGATAAGCTTGTGAAGTTTTAAAAACAAGTAAGATAAAATTTTATTGGGATTCCATTTTCTTATATTGTAGATTGACTAATTTTGTTGTTATTGATTTTTGCTCTTTGGGACCAAACAAATTGATAAAAACCTGAAAATTTCAGTTTCTGGGTTAAGAGAACTAACATTCACCCTGGAACATCGTCAAACTACCTTCTGAACCTCTTTCGGGAACTTTCCTGCATCAAGCTTTGCACCTATTCCCCTATTCCCTTTCTAGAGTAATAACCGGCCTCCTAAAATTGTTCATTTGTGAAAAAAAGAAGCAAATAAACCATATTCCTACAACACCACAATTAGTATGCCATGCCATTACACGACAGTGATGATTTCACTCCTTGGACTTCTTTTTCTTTTTAGTTTCACTTGCAGCAGTTCCTTCATCTTTGCTCTTCTTTTTCTTCTTCTTGGCTGTTCCATCTTGCTCAGCGACATCCGCATTAATGCCGTTTGTCTTCTCCGCTCCGTGATCCTGCTCTTGCTCTATCTTTCGTTTCTCTTTTTTCTTTTTCTTCTCAGATTTAGCATCCTCTGAAGCATCTCCATTTGTAGCCACAACTGGTGCGTCTTCAGGTTTTGATTTCTTTTTCTTGCTTTTCTTTGTGGAAACTTCAACGGGTGGGGCTTCTTCCATTTCTACATCTGCATAAAACATTGTAATAGATAACAAGTTTAAATGGGGATCTTACTTTACAAAGCCCTGCAGCAAAATAATCAGCAGTTTCAGTAGAAGCTGAGCTCAACTGACATCAAATTCCCCAAGGGCTCGGGTGCAATGCATCGCATTACCGTCTTAGTTCTACTGAACATCTTAAAATGGGACAAAATACATTTGAAATTGTACAAAAAGAAAGGGATTCACAGCTGTGTACCTTTGTGTTGTGTACTTTCAATTGCAGACTTCATAACATCAATGTTTTTTCGAGGTGCAACACCTTTGTCGTAGAATTCAAGTCGTTCCTCAACTTGTTCTCGTAGTTTCTCCCCAAAAACAGTGGAGCCCCTTTCTGCACACAAGAGAATTGATCTAACTTACGGGAAAACTTACACCATAAGAGTAAACAAAAATGATAGTTACCTGCAAAACAATCGATTCGAGATGCAATGGAACATTTGTTTGCAAGATAGCGTGCCATTCGGCCCTTGTTTTTAGCGGATGCTCGACCAATGAAAGATGAATGAAAGATAAGACCATACTTAGGGGTGTTTCCTCGTGTTTTCAGTGCCCTGAAGCCAGCAGCAGCAAGAAAATGAGTGAGACCAATGCCTTGAAAGTAAGGTTAGATAATATATCGGAAAAGAAATTAAATAGTGAGACTCCAAAAAGTGATGAATCACGATCATGAGAGCAAAGACCTGAATCGAGGTACAGATCAACAAGGGACATAATTTTATCAAGAACTCTGGTTCTTCGCACATTTTACGACTCCACAAAGTCATAAAAATACAATGTGAGAAGTAAAATACCTGAAAAGAGCCTTCTCAGCACCAAGAATCTGAAGAGTGGAAGAGGGGCACTTGGCCAAATTTGTGAGACTACCAGCATGAGAGATCAACCGTGCCCCAACAACTTCCCCAATCAATGATGCCAAATTTGGTGCAATGTCATTCATCTTAGTCACTAAATAATCATAAAGATTCTTTCTGTACTCGGCAAGATCCATTACCCTCTGAGCAAATAGCTGAACATTAATCAAATCAACTGGAGTCAAATCCTGTCCTGCAAGGGGGAAAAAGTTAATAAATGGGGCACGAGAAAATAAGGTTGAACTGTGGTGTAAATACAAGAGATCTACCCATTGATGCTTTGCCAGCTTCAACAATTTCTTTTGCTTTGTCCTCATCCCCGAGTATTTCAGTCAAGGCAGGGATGTGTTCTTCAGACAACTTCGACTTGTCCTCTATAAGCTTGGCAACTCTTGCATAGAGATAATTGTCATTGACAATCTTTACCAACTCCGGAAAATGCCATGAGTACCATTCCCTGCAGAAAATCATCAATCGGAGGATATCCGTTATGTAAAATCCATGCGTATACTAGTTATGGTTACACATTAAAAAATGTTAGTTTCATGGTTAAAGCCAATAACAAACCTCACTCTCATGGAAAATGAATTGATATCTTTATCAAGAGTATCAAGAAGGAAAATTGCTTGAATAACCATATTGTCTACTCGATTGACATTGAACTTAACCTTTGCTCTACTGTAACTATGTGCCAGACCAAGCTGAGCTTTTTCTAAGTCCCCAGGCTGCAAGTTTTAAGAAAAACACACTTTTAGCTGTCTTCTTGAAAGAGAAATAAAGGTGAAACATGAAGACTATATGCAAACCTTTAAGTCCTTGATGAACTTATCAAAATGCAACCGCACACCACGAAGAAGCTCGAGAACAAACTCTCCACTCTGGCATGTAATTTTAGTTGTTTCGGAGATGTGGGAACCAAGCTTAGGCTCTGCAACTCCAAGACTGAACTTCGATTTCTTGCCTTCCTTTACTTTAGGGAGATTGAGCTCTAAAAAGCTCCGTAATTCATCAGTCATAAGCCCTACCAATGAAACCAGACATAAACCAATGGTTAACCTAACTTAAACAGCAAGCAACCTCATATGAAATGGCAAACTATGTCATTGTGTGTGTGTCTTCCTTTAGCTAGTATTCTGAAAGGCTAATTCACCTGACCAACCACACAAAAATGGATGAATCCTTTATTTCAAGCAATACCAAATCAAACCACATAACTTACAAAAATTATTAGCAGAAACCACAAATGAAACCAGACATAATCCAGTTGTTAACCTAACTTAAACAGTAAGCAACCTCATATGAAATGGAAATCATTATCAATGTTTGTTCGTTTAGCTAGTATTTTAAAAGGCCAAATCACCTAAACAACCATACAAAAATGAATGAATCTTTTATTTCAAGCAAATCCAAAATCGAAGCAACCGATAAACATATTAACTTACAAAAAAAACTAAAACTGTATAAAGTTGTAGTGGTATTATTAGCAAAAAAACCCATGCTGAAAACCATATATTGAAGAAAATTACTACAAGGCTAAACAAAACTAAACCCAGAAGCTTGAAGAACAAAATAAAGGTGAAATCCTTTTTAATACCTTCGGAAACAGAGTTGCATTGGTTGAGACCATCAATGGCGGATTCAAAAGGCTGAAAAGCAGTGAGTTGAACCACCTTACCGAACCGGTTCAGATCGGAAACCGAGTTCCTAACAGCCTCCGTGTTTTGACCGATTTCATCGAGCCCCTGAGCCTGGAGTAGCGCATACCCAGAAGATGACTCGTACAATAAATAAAGAGACATTGAATCAAAGGCTCCAAAAACCCACCGTTTTCGTTGCTTCAAAACAATCAAACTAACCGGAAAACGGCAGTGTCTTTGAGTTGGGTTCGAGTTGTTCGGTGGTTTCTGGGGTTTAGGAAATGAGAGAGTGGGCAAGCGATTAGGGTTTAAGGCTTTTTATATTGTTGCCTGCATTCATTAATAAAAATTATTAAATTGGCCTCATTTGTTTATTATTTTATTTAAGGTAAACTACTTCATTGACCACTATACTTTTGATAAAGTTGCGATTTGACCACATTACTTTTTCTAAAATAATTAAACCACCAAACTATTTAAATGGTATCAATGTGACCACCAACCGTTAAAACCTAACTGAGAGAGTGACGTGGCAGTTAGTAAAAATTCGTATAATTACACATTTAGTCCTCGTTACTTATACATCCTATCAATTTAGTCCTAATTTTAATTTAATAAAATAAATAAATTATTTAATTAGGTGGTGACACGTGTCACCTGATTGAAGGATGAAAATAAATGGAACAAAACTGGGTATATGTTCCAGCATGAATCAAACCTGGGTAACCAAGTAAAGAAAACACATGGCAACGCCACTGGGCCAAAGCCATTTTTGTGATGCAAAATGCAAAAATTTAATATAAGTCATACTTGGTTCTTTATGCCAAGGAAAAGTAAATAAAAGTGGATTAACGAGATTCAAACATGGCACGCTTATAATGCATAAAAACATTTAATCCAATGAAATAAATCTAATAATTAAATTATAATTTAAAATTATATCAATTCATTTTAATTATGTTCGTAAGTTTGTATTCGCTAAATAAATTTAATATAGTCTTAAATTTTTAAAGTTGTAATATAATTTCATACATATATATAGTAATTTAATTAAATTTTTAATAAATATTAAAATTATAAATTAAGTTAAAAAAATCAATTCAACGATTATATACGTGAAATTATAAAAATAAATACGAAAAAATATATTAAATTTAGTTTAAAAATACAAAACTCTTAAAACTATTTTTTATTTTAAATTGTGCACTAACTATATTTTAAAATATATACAAAATGTTGTTAACTTTAATTTAATTATTAAATTTATTTTATTAGATTATATGTTTTTATGCATTATAAGCGTGTCATGTTCGAATCTCGTTAATCCACATTTATTTACTTTTCTTTGGTATATAAGAACCAACTATAACTTATATTAATTATTTGCATTTTGCATCACAAAATGGCTTTGGCCCAATGGCTTTGCCATGCGATTTCTTCCCTTGGTTACCCAACTTCAATTCATGCTGGGAGCATATACCTAGTTTTGTTCCATTTATTTTCATCCTTCAATCAGGTGAGGATGAAAATAAATTTATTAAATTAAATATAAATGGCAAAGTCTTCCAATAAGGACTAAATGTGGAATTATATAATTTATTTATTTTATTAAATTAAAATTAGGTCTAAATTGATAGGATGTTTAAGTAACGAGGACTAAATGTGTAATTATATGAATTTTTACTAACTGCCACGTCACTCCCTCCGTTAGGTTTTAACGGCTGGTGGTCACATTGATACCATTTAAATAGTTTGGTAGTTTAATTACTTCGAAAAAATAGTAATGTGGTCAAATCGCAACTTTATCAAAAGTATGGTGGTCAATGAGGTAGTTTACCCTTTTATTTAATTGAGTCCTTATTAGCCCGTTCCTCCGTATCAAGGGTTTATTTTATTGGTTCCTTCAAAAACAAAAACGTTTAGGATGTGGAAAATTCTACAACGGGCGGCGAACATTGCTGAACACCACTAACGATGAACACCGCTGAACACCATTAATTTTTTTTTAAAAAAATTAAAATTATGAGGACTATAATTGTAATTAAAATTTATTTTAAAAAATAAAAATTAAATTTAATAAAATTGTTATATTTCTTTATTCTATTAAAAATTGATAGTTTTGAATCAAATATAACCAAATTTCATAAACTCTAAAACCCAATTCTATTCATTCACACATTTTTCGAAGAGAGCTGCGTAAAAGAAAGACTTGCAGTTTAAGAATTAAACATCTTTTATCAACTTAAATCGATAAGTGGGAACCAAAATATCAATTTTTAAAGTTTCTGCTCTGTTTTGCTTTCTTTTCTCTTTGTATTTCAAAATCTAAGTTTTATGTTTATATCTTTGAATCTGCTTCTTCCGTAGCTTAATGATGTTTTGGGAGGACTTTAGCGGATTAATTTCCTGAGACCCAAAAATTATGCTTGCCTAGAAATCCCTCGCAGGGTCAAAAATTGTTTTTTCTTTTTGGGTTATTTTGTTGTTCTTTGCTAAGAAGACTCTTAGTTTTTGTTTTCAACTTGGGAGTTTTCTAATAGAAAGTGGAGGGTTTATTCGTTTGCTGGGATTTTTTTGCACCGTCTGCCTTTTTTCTCGCTGAAATCTGTACGACTAGCATTCGAAGTACTTGTCGATTGAACCGGGTTTTGAAGGAACACAAATAAATTGGATTGACAATGATGATTGTTTCTTGTATCTAACAACTCAACATTTGGTTTTGGCTTTATCAGCAAGGTAGTGCTGAGAATTAGAATTTTGGGGTTTATAAAATTTAGGTATATTTGATTTAAAACTATCAATTTTTAATACAATAAAGAAATATAACAATTTTATTAATTTTTATTTTTATTTTTTAAATAAATTTAATTACAATTTTAGTCCTCATGCTTTTTTATTTTTTTAAAAAAAATTAATAGTGTTCAGCGGTGTTCATCGTTAGTGGTGTTCAGCAATGTTCGTCGCACGTGGTAGACTCATCCTTAGGATAAAATTTTATTTACCCACTGGGTAAATAACCCAGTTGACATGACATAATAGATGGTTAAATTCATTAAATTTAGTGTAAAAGTTAATAAATTAATGACCCATTCAAAATCACCATTAAAATTTTCACATTAAATTTTAAGTGATAATTATAATTGCCTCATCCATTAAAAATTCTAGATGATCAATTTTCAAATTTATCTTTTTGATCTTAAATAATAATTCTTCGATTTCAACCCTTTAAAATTTTATATGTATTATGCACGTAAAAACTGTATAAATTAAAAGTATTTAACTATTTATTGGGTATAAAAATTAACTTGATTCAAATAGACCTAGCAAACTAGACCCAAGACCCGAGGCCCGAACCGATTTACTCGACTCGATATAGATCCGAACATTATGGTCTAAACATGACTCGAATCTGAACCAAAACTGACCCGAATTTAGTTAAACGAAAATTCAACCCGAACCGAAAATCAACCTAAATCGAAAGTAACCCGAATTTAATTTCCTCAAATATATATGTTTTTGTTCTTATTTTGTGTTATATTACTAATTAATAACTATATTTAGTAATAGTTTAATATCATTTTTTCTCATTTAAAAGATCATATTCATATATTGACTCAATTTGAAAGCCGACGACCTGATATTGACTCGACCGGAAAAGTCAACCTATCCGATACTGACCCAGCCCGAAAAGCAACCGACCTGACATTGACCTGACCCGAAAAGTTAATCGATCTGATATTGACCCGATCCGAAATAACATAGACCCGAACTAAATTCGAATCAGACCCAAACCGACCAAATCGAATCTAAATCCAAAGCAACCCGAACAAAAATTCAACCCGACCCGAATGACCCGTATGCCACCTCTAGATTTAAATATCATGTGTATAAAAGATAAAATTATATTTTAAATATAACACTTAAATTATTGTTTTGAAAATTAATTGTATTATATTTATAACCTTGAAAATTATTTATTGTTAATAGATACATTAATTGCATTACATTTATTGTTTAAAAATTATATATTAAAAATATATTGTATTATTAATTATTTTATGTGCTACCTGAGCTGGGTAGATGTACCTCCGAATCAATAGGCATAGGCACGGCACTTGAAGTGACTGCTTCAACAGCTGGTGTCAAACTATTAGCCAAATCAATAGGCCTGGAACTCTGTTTGGTGCAGGTGCAGAATTTTTCCGCATTGGCTCCATCCTTCAGAAGATCAGCTTCCTTTGAAGACAAACCCTATAACATATTTAGAGCAACAATTTTACCGAGTTATGCGCCTTTAGTATCTTTATTTCTGAAGCAATAATGACAGCGACAATAATACAATAATGACAACAATCAAATAACCCATATAAAAGGGTTAATTTGGATGAAAATCCCTTTTTTATTAATTATATGTAATTTTGGTTCCCTCAAAGAATTATTTGGAAAAATAACCCTCAAACTTGCCACGTAGTTGAACACCGCGTTCTCTGGAAAGCGAAGCTTGAAATCGCGTTCTACAAAGCACGAGGTCCATCTACCTGGCATCGTTGTTTGAAATAACGATTTCTCAGGAACTCGCGTTTTGCAGAACGCGAGGTCCCCGAGAATTTGAAAAGGCGGCTGAATATATCGCACAGAACCCGCGTTATGCAAAACGCGAGGTCTGTGCGATTTTGGGTTGAAAAACAAGGGTGGGTAGGCCTGTTCGAGCCCAATTTCGGGTTTATAAATCGTAATTTTTTAGCGAACATCGAGTTTGGGTCCGTAGTACTGGAAATTCTCTATCGTATGACACCAACACGGTCAATTTTCGTCCATTCTAAACTCGCTTAAAATGGCTTCCAAAACCCTATGCTATCATCTTTTTTTGAATAAAATTGCCTTTGAACAAAGGTCGATAAGCATGTTCGAGCAGAATTTCAGATGTATAAATCGTATATTTTTAGCAAACATCGAGTGTGGGTTTGTAGTAATGGAAATTCTCTATTATATGGCACCAACACGATCAATTTTCGTCCATTCTACACTGACTTAAATTTGTTTCGAAAATGCTATCCTACCAAATTTTTTTGAATGATTGAAAGTATAAGATGACCTATTTTATAAAGCGAATTAGTCTGATTTTATTGATTGATAGTTATGGGCTAAAAGTGTGCGAATGTTGTACTGATTTTTTTAATTAAGACAAGGGGTCGAGCGATTAGGACACTTGGTCTTTGTGTGTCCAGGAAGTTTACATGTACTACAATGCTTCTTTTGTCTGGTTTTTTCTCGATGTTCGACCATATCCTCGGCATAGTATATTCGTGTAGACCGTGGACGTCCTTTGTCTCTTAGTAGTGCTGGATCAGGGCGTATGGTCGATTCAGTGTCAACGACATTCAGATCAACCTCATTTCCGATTGGAGGAAACTCTTTTTCATAAACCTTAAACACTATTTGAAGTAAGTATATCAGATCAACCAGTTGCATGTAGTCTATCTGTTGGTTTGCGCAAGCAGTAATGGCGTGTGCGCACGAGTATTTGAATGTTTGGAATATTCCACACTCGCAAGTTCTTGCCCTAAGATCTACCACGTACACGTTGTACTGAATGCCTTCCAACCGCCTGTAATATTCTGAAACACGGAACTGTATCCTTCGCGCGATAAGAGAGTTGCAGTCATCTGTCTTAATTGGTGCACTTGAGTATATAGTTTTGTGCGGAAATCTGGATGAACTATGTGTCCACATGCCATGTACTCAGTTGCTTGCCTTCCCAAGGTTGCAAATAAGGTAGCCAAACGATAGTAGGTCGCTTTGACAATGGAAGTGATAGGCAACTGCCGCACTCCATTCAGTGATGAGTTCACTACCTCAGCCAAGTTCGTTGTCATGTAACCACATCGTTTACCCCCATCATACGATCGAAGCCATTTTTCCCTCGGAATTTTTTCAAGGTAGTCTGCGCCATGTTTGTTTCTCGCTCTCAGTTCCTCGAACACCTCATTCACCTCTTGTTTGTAGTGCGAGTTGCCTAAGGGTTGCCAGTTGAATAGTTATGGGCGAACAACCCATGCAAAGAGGTCGTAAATGAAAGCGAGCAGCAAGTAATATAGTAAATGAAAATGACATAAAAGACGTACCCATTGTGAGCACCAGTTCACGTTCATCACGGTTCTTGAATTGCTGCAGGTAGTTTGCGGCTATGTGCCGCAAGCAAAAACGGTGGTAAATATATGGAGGCTGCCAATACTCACCCAAACATTCTAGCGCCCACAAGAGCGTTGTGCCTTTATCAGAAATAACACAAACCCCACCGTCCCTTGCCCGTATTACAGGATCAAGGACATATTTTCGTAGGTGCCGAAGGAAGAACATCCAAGACTCCAAATCCTCATTCGGGACGATTGCGAATGCAACTGGAACGCATTTTCGATTATCGTTCTGTGCAATAGCTAGTAGTAGGGTTTGTGTATACTTTCCGTACAACCATGTGCCATCGATTTGGACCATCGATTTGCAGTGCTTGAATGCATTGATGCACTGCGGGAAAGTCCAAAATAACCGATGGAATTGAGACACACCTCGAACGACACGATCATTTTCGTATGCCGGAACTGTATCAAGTTTGACAACCATTCTAGGGATGTGTTTCTGCAGCAGATTTAGCCACGGGCGCAACTCTTTGTAAGAATCATCCTATCAGCCAAACAATTGTTCTACGACCCGTTTCTTTACATACCATGCTTTGTAATATTCAGAACGGTAGCCGGTGACACCTTCAGCAGCAGCCTGACATGTGGGGACCGACACCTTGGGATTTGCTTTGACCAGTGGCATAAAGATGTCAGCGAGGTACTTTGCATCGAGGTTCTTGTGATCCTGGCTTAGGCTACCAACGGTGCATGTATGGGGCCCTACAAGTTTTGTTATTCTCCAACGGTCGCCTGCCTTCTTCAATTGTGATATACAAATTTTCCATTTACAACCGTGAGCCTTTTGGGTGCAGTGCGCCTTGTAGTATTTCGCTTGGGTTTTCTTCATTGTCGTCTCAACAGTCTGGTGAATGTTGTACGGCTTAACTGCGGCCACCACCAGTTCTTTTGTTAAGAACGTCATACCAATGGCCAGTTCACCATCAGCACGGTTGAGTTTGCCATCAATTGTTTGGTCATGCGAAAATTCAGGAACGTCCATGACATCTATATCAACCGTTGTGAAGTGGGATGGTGAATGGTACATAGAAATAGGTGCCACTGAAACATGAAAGTTTGTTGTTGTCGGCTGTACTTCGAAATATGTTGGTGGAACGGTCAAGTCTTCTGGTTCGTCATAGAATAGCCCCAGCTCGTTGCCGTCGGGCCCGGGTTCTCTAATCGGTTCTTTGTCAGAAGCATCTCCGGGAGCTGGTATAGTACAACTTCGTCGATCTCTACCCTTGGAGGCGAGCATGGTGGTCGAAGATCGCGAGACCTCTCACGAGATCGCTCAGGAACCGCATTTTCAAGACCAAAATCAAGAACACCAAAAGAAGAATGTCTCCCCATAGATGGTTGAACGTACTCCGTGCTAGGGACATACGTTGAGTGTCGTCCATACGAGGAATCATTGAAGGGGTTGAATGCTTCATGGTCGTGCGTAACGTAAGACGATGACGCTCCCTCCCCTTCAAAACTATACGGATTGTATGGAGCATACATTGTATTTCTTGGCGTATCGAATTCATTGTTTGGGGGTTGGTTCAGGTCGAACCCATTACTAGCTACGCACGAATGTCTTGGCACAACAGATGACGATGCACCAAACTCGTTGTCTTGGCACAGTAGGTTAAAATCATTTCTTAGGCTTGCGGTCGGGCTATCAACGTTGGCATTCGGATCGAAGGTGAAATTCACCCGACCTCAGCTTAGTATTTCGATAGTAGGATTGGACTCCGAAAACGATGCATACAGCTCTAGGGGCCCGCCCAATGAATACTCAAAGTGGGTAGCCAACATCAACTCCACATTAGCAGTGTCCGCAATGCTGCATACAGAGTATGTTAAATGAGCTATAGATATTGGCACCCGATACTTCACGTCGGACAAATGGTGGTTTTCGAAATATGGGACCTTGCTCTCCAATTCCTTAACCAACTTCTTGTACGATAATCTCCTCAAAATCTTTATCGTTATTGGATCTTCGCACTGAAAAATGGCGTCGAGTTCGGGATCGACGTTTATCTGCCCATCGTAGTATACTAGAGTAGTAACTCCTCATCGTCTCGTCATTTGAATATTTGTTCAAAGACTTGTGAAATTTTAAAACTTTAAAAATTTTGACGATTTGTTTTGGCTATTCAAACATATATTTACGGTTTATGGTTCTGCTTCATATAAGGGGACACTTATGGCTTATTATTGGTACAGGAAATCACGGAGAATCCGGGTGTGTAAGGGAAATTATTGTACCGGGATGAAAAAAGACGTCATATAACATAATTCGACGTTGATTTAAGAAGTTTATGGCTAATCCGAATCATCGTAGTCAGTTGACACGTCTGAACTTAAGTTTAGTTCTTCGATCATCTGTTGTTTTCTTTGTCTATGCCTGTACATAAAAAGTTGCAGTGCGTCGGCAGCTACATCATCATCCAGTGAAGACGGAACTTGCTCATTGGTCGGAGCAGGTTGTACGGGTGCAGACGTACTACCTTCGTCGGCGTTGACCTCATCAAAATTAACATTTAAATCGACGTATTTAGCTCCAACGGAATTGAGCTGGTCATACATGTTACGAACATTTGTTTCGTTCGTAAGCTTTAGAACGTAGTGCGTTTCGTTTGCTGACGGTGTTGGGATTCGACATTCCAAGGAAGAAATTTGTTTGTCGGTGCGTTTACTAACCTCGATTGATGTCAACTTTAACAAATCTTTGAGTGACATTTTGCTGGTGATTGTTGATTCGAAATAAGTACCGAGAAAATAAAATGTTGCGTGAAATTTTTCCGTAAGAGGAGCAAAGATTAGAGTTGGGTGTTTTTGGGAGAAAACATGAATGAGTAAATGATGTTGAATTGGTAGGTATTTATAGTAAAGGAAAAACACAACATAAGTAAATTTAATCCGAATGAAACATTTAATTTGCATTTCATTTAACAAAACTTTCAACAAGTCTTCCACCTCCAAGATTTGTTATGCAAAACGCGAGATTGCCACGTCAGCATATCCACCTCCATCTATAAATAGCTAACTCTTGGGGAGGGAAGGACCACCCACCCATCGATTGATAGAATGTTTGATCGTATCTACTAATTGCAACATATCGCGTATCTGGGAAGTTTATTATCAAACTAATTTCCCGAATATTGCGATATGTTGCTATTTTTAGTTGCATATATACGTCAGCATATCCACGTACGCAATTTTCGATTGCAGCTACTAATTGCAACATATCGTGTATCTGGGAAGTTTATTTTCAAACTAATTTCTCGGATATTGCGATATGTTGTTATTTGTAGTTGCATATATACGTCAACATATCCACGTCCTCTTGGGTTAACTACGCGTAATTTTTTCATCGCTCTTGATCGACATCAACAAATCGCAATATCCGGGAATCTGGGAATCTGGAAGACAAGCACGAGTTTTACCAATAGTTAAATACAGGTTTTAAGGTATCCCATAATACGCTGAAAGGCCAGGTTGTTTGTCATTATAAACAAATATCATCACAAATTCCATCTTCATGATGATCATCAACGTCATAACAATTTGATGATCTTTTAAGAAATGTTGGGTTCGGTGTAACAACGATTTTGTACATTCAATTGTTATGAAATACTCAAATTCGATCAATTGTAAAAAAATATAATTATTTTTATTGATTAATAATAATAATAACATTTTATTTTAATCCTAATATAAACTATTATTACTAATAATAATCTATTCACTACTAATTATAATAATAATAATAATAATAATAATAAATTATAATTTATTAGAATATTAATAACTATTATTATTACATTTATTTAATAATAATAAAAATAATAATAAATATATAATTATTTGGATATTAAATGACTTTCCCGCGCGGGAAGTCATCATTTAAAAACCCCACGACCTCGCGTCCTGTAGAAAGCGAGGTATTTTGAAACTCGCGTTGTATAGAACGCGAGGTCCCTTCTGCCCGTTCAGATCACGCGTCTGTTCCGTGACGTGTCTTATCAATGAATCTCGCGTCATGTGAAATGCGAGGTCTGAAAAATATCGCGTTTCCCAGAACGCGGGGTTCATTAACATCGCTTCCCAAAGGACGCGATCTCCCATATAAATTGGTGGCTCTACCGCCATATCAACCACGCACAGAACGCGATTTCTTTAGTTTTTTTACTATATTTTCTTAATTTTATTTCGATACAATGGCGGGCTTAAGAAACGACCCGAATCACCACTGTAACTATTTTAGGACAACACAAGAGGTATTATTTTTTTATTTTTTTTATTTTACATGTATTGCCAACTATTTAATTTTTAATTATTTTATTTTTGAAGGGATACGAACGCCGGTCAATTTGTTACCTTAACTGTATCAACCACGCACATGATCCCGCGGTCATGACGTGGATTGATCGAGTTGGTTTTGGACACGTAGCGAGGGTCTTAGCGGGTGTGAGGTGTAACCCAATGTTGATTAGCGCGCTTATAGAACGATGGAGGCCAGAGACGCACACTTTTCATTTCCTGATAGGCGAGGCAACAATAACGCTGGAGGATGTTGCCTATCATCTGGGGTTGCCTACGGACGATAACCTTATTACGGGTGTAGCGTTGGCTAATTGCCCAGATCTATTTGCTGAAATAATGGGAGTGGCGCCCCCAGCGGATGCGTGGGACGGTGGGAAAATAGAACTATCTTATTTGGAGGTTGAATTTGAAAACCCTCCCCCATGCGGATGACGAAACACTCCAGGTATTTTTTTTTCTTTTTTTTCCCACTAATTTTACCATTTTTAATATATTTCGTTTATTAAATATTTATTATTTTCACAACGGTTTGCGCGTGCCCACATCTTGTGCATTATCGGCGGGATATTAATGCCAGACAAATTTTGCACCAAAGTGCACGTGATGTGGCTTTATCATCTTATCAATTTCGATGAAGCTAGAAAAAAATGTTGGGGAGCAGCTGTTTTGGCGTTTCTTTTAAGAGAGCTTTGCAGAAACGTCGACCATTCCAGAGCAGCTACTGGAGGATGTTGTTTACACCTTCATTTTTTGGCTTGGTTTTCGGATGCCTTTTTTAAGCCCGCAACCTAGACAGCTTGCCCCTTATTTATTTTCGCTTCTTCGGAGGTACTGTTCAAGTTATTATATTTATTATATTTTTAAATTATTTTATTTAACAAATTTTTTTATTTTCCATTAATGATAGGTGGAGCGAAACACTGACCCACCAGGGCCTGCCGAAAAACCAAGAAGACTACATGCTTGTTATGGATAAGCTGACGAACGATCAGGTAATCCGAAAATTCTTTTGAATTTTTTCATACTTTTTTTCTAATAATATTTCATATAATTGTTAAAAACGTTATATTTTTTTTAGTTCGTGTGGATGCCTTACGCTTCTAAGGTGATTCAGCAGATTACTCCACCCAAGATTTTGCGTGACCAACACGTATGGCTTGCAACAGTGCCACTGATCAACTATGAAATTGTCGTGTGGCATCCTACGGATCAGGTTTTCTGACAGTTCGGGTACGTCCAAGGGATTCCGCAAGAGGAACCACCAAATTTGGACGAATTCCACCATCTGACGCGCCAGGGGAAGACGGAGATTGACTGGGCCCATTACCACGCTGACTGGATTCAGCGTTGGGATGACCGATTTGCCAGTCGCCCACGCATCCTCCGACCCATTCTGGATTGGTCCCTTTCGGTCAATTTCGATTACTTTCAGCTGTATGGGCACTATGGGAAGCAGTATATCCTTACTTCCGAGGAGCGTGAGCGATAGCTTCCCCAGGCTTCCTGAAATCGCCCACGCCCCACACGTCGAGCGAGCCAGAGCCAGTCGAGGCAACGTGGTTCGAGACCACGAACTGACATTGCAGGGGTCTCATCTTCTGACACAACATTTCAGAATTTGAGCGGTCCTTCGACTTTCCAGCAGATGAGGCCTCCACCCGACTTCGGCTTCTTAGATGCCTACCGTCCCCATTTGCCGACGAGTGGTCCTCCGATGATCGATATTCCACCGTTGGCATCTCAGTTTGACTATAGCATTGTCTTGCAAACGCTGCCGGATAGCTTGTTTTACTCCCCGCCCGGGCCCAGCATAGGTCCTCGTATCACAGATGATGTTGATGAGGACCATGACCAGGAGGATGCAGCACAACTTGTTCGGAGGAATCTAGATCGGGATCGTCGTCCACCCGACTGCGGAACATGTGGACATAGACATCATTAGCCTTTTTTTTCCTAATGCATTTGTACTTATGTTTCTGATATATTTATTCCAGACATTTGGTTTTTTTTAAATACCATATTTTAATTTTCTTTATCTATTATAATTAAACTTTTAAATGTTTATTTAATTTCAGTTTTTTTTAATTTTATGCGATTACTAAACCAAAATTATCAATTGTTGTTCAAAAGCAATTTCATTCAAAAAAAAGATGATAGTATAGGATTTTGGAAGCCATTTTAAGCGAGTTTAGAATGGACGGAAATTGATAGTGTTGGTGTCATACGATAGAGAATTTCCAGTACTACGAACCCAAACTCGATGTTCGCTAAAAAAATACGATTTATAAGCCCGAAATTGGGCTCGAACAGGCCTACCCACCCTTGTTTTTCAACCTAAAATCGCACAAACCTCGCGTTCTGCATAACGCGAGTTCTGTGCGATATATTCAGCCGCCTTTTCAAATTCTCGGGGACCTCGCGTTCTGCAAAACGCGAGTTCCTGAGAAACCGTTATTTCAAACAACGATGCCAGATAGATGGACATCGCGCTCTGTAGAACGCGATTTCAGTCCTCGCTTCCCACAGAACGCGAGGTTCAACTACGTGGCAAGTTTGGGGGTATTTTTCCAAATAATTATTTGAGGGAGCCAAAATTACATATAATTAATAAAAAAAAGGGTTTTCACCCAAATTAGCCATATAAAAGAGATTCCTTACACGCAAAAAGGAATGGCTATAAAAAATAAGCAATTTAGCCCCAAAATAATTAAGCAAGTGCCTTTGTCAGCATTTCCTGATATATCTCAGACCCTGCATTTCCATTTCAAGGAAAAGCTCAATGTGCAGTGCAAACTGTAAAGCCTCTAGTACGAGCATCATATTGTTGTCTAGGCACAAAAAATAACAAAATACAGTCGCATGCCTGCAGGGCCAGAAAGTAAAATCCGTGGGTTCACAGTGGTTAGCTCTGAAGTATATTTCGCATGTTCTTTGTGCTTGAGGTGTATGATTGAAGCTGCAATGAGCACATTTTTTGTATTGTCACTGGAAAGATAGAAATTCACTCCTTAATAGCATATCATTCTATAAAAAACCTAGATCAGATCAACTGCATCTATTTCGGGCAAAAACATTGAGAATACATAGAAGAGGAGATAGCATAAACTTAAATAGCTAAATTCCTAGCGAAAGCACACACGGAGTGACGCACGCGTCCACATAGCATCGGGATCGTATAATTCGAGTGAGTCTCGCGTCCACAATATAATCACTAATTTTGTCCGAGTTGATTGACTCTTATATGTGTTTTATAATAAGGGGCTTATGAAGGGTTTTTTTTTATATCTTGACACTATCTAAATAAAAATGTATTGTGTGCTTTGTTTAAATTAAATTAATTTATATATGGATGTTATACTTTTTATAAAAACCCCTAAAAATTATTATTATAAATTGTCATATATTATTATTATTACTAGTATTATTATATACTATATATTATTATCATTATTAGTATTAGTTATCATAATATTATTACCTATTCTTAATATTGTTATCATTATTATTATTTACTATTGTTATGTTATTATATTATTATATTGTTATATTAGTATTATTATTATTACCGTTACTATTAATATTTATTATTATTATTATTATTATTATTATTATTATTATTATTATTATTATTATTATTATTATTATTATTATTATATAAAAACAAATATGAGAATCTGAAAAAAAGTAAAGCCCGATATTTGTAAATAAGACCCAAAAAGTTTATTCAATATTAAAGTCCATTACAGATTAAAAAAAACCAAAAATAAAATACATGAGGCTCGCCTGGCCCAATCGATCAATGCTCTAATCTGATAACCCTAACTATCTCTTTGCCTTACGCAACCCCATCTGGACCGTCAGATCAAGGGCATCTGATCGAACGGTCTAGATGGCCCAGATGAAAGCCGCAAGAAACCCTAGGGGAGGGTTCGCCCGGGTCTGCGACCCACAATCAGAGCCCTCAGATCAAACGAAGATCCATCGCTCCAGATTGCTTCCTCCACAGAAACCCTAGAGTCTCTATGATGATCTTGCATCCGCCCCTTTCTTCACCGTCAGATCTGATCTAGATCTGACGGTCCAGATCTGACTTCAGCTGAAACCCTAGCCGACCCCCTCCTCAAGCCTCAGCGCCGCATCATATCCACCGTTGGATCAGGAGCGCATCGGACGGCCAAGATCAACGCGGAGAAGTTTCTGGAGCCTCCACGCGCCAGCGCGTCCGCGTCTCTCCAATGCCCAGACGCGCGCGTACAGCACAACGGTGGCCCTTTCGAATTCCTCTGGCCATCCAGATCCCACCGACGTTTGGGATCGGCTCCACGTCATCAGATCATCCCAAGCCGTGTCCTCTGGTCCCCTCTCCTCACGACGCATGCAAACAAAAAACGAACGTGTCAGAGATATGCACAACAACAAAATACCAGAAATTTCAGAAGAAAACCAACAATTTCAGAGGTGAATACGAACAAGAAATAGACAACCAATAGTATATTTTTCGAACGATTTACATGTAATTCAAAAATGTAATTATCGGGCTATAAAACCCGAAGCAAACGATGTAATAAAAAAAAGAGGTTTTCAAGGAGGTATTTTCAGAGAGATCAGTTGTAATCGGAAAAATTCTCGAGAGCAATACAAAGAGAAAATTACAGAGGTATTCATCTTCGCCTCCATTAAAGCATTGTATGAAAAGAAAAGTTTTTTTTTTACCTTTTTTTGCTTTTCACCCTTTCGAATGCCTTTCGCCCCTTCACCGACGACAATCCCGAGCCTTCCATGGCTTCGAAGGGTGAGTCTGTTGAAGGATGCGAGGCTCTTTTCTTCTACAACCGATTTTGAGTCTAAAAAATGAGGGATTTTTGGGTTTTAGGGTTTTGTTTTTAGAAAACAGAGGAGAAGGTTGTTTGTGAGGACTTTGTCTAGATCGGTTTAGGAAGAGAGGATGTTGTTTAAGGGCTTAGTGTCGTCTGGTCTTTGGTTTCAAGGTCGTCGGACGGTGAATATCACTGGCCAGCGTTTAGAGAGTCGGGGGAGGTTTTGTTTGTGTGACAGCTAGGGTTTAGATTTTGGGCAAAAGGGCGTCCGAGTCGTTTAGGTTAGGCATTTATAAAGTCGCGTCAGTTTTTTTTTTGGTTTAGTAGCACGTTAGGTCCCTCCGCGACGAGTTATTAGCGTCTTAGGGGTTTCCGCGTGGGAGAATAGCATCCTAGGTCCCCGGGGGGTTTTGAGCCGTTTCGCCTTTTCATCCCGAATCGAGTCATTTCTGGTCAAATCGTCTACCCCGTCCCCCGTGTTCTGCTCCGTTTTCAAATCGGTCCTTGTTCCAGTGTTAAACTTCTGTTTTTTTAATTTTGTCACTGTTGTTGCATCTCATTCAATTTGGTCCGTTCTTTTGTGCGTTTCTTTATTATTCGTTGTTGGTAATGTTGTTTTTTATTTGTAATAATGTGTTGCTTTATTTTGGGTTGTATGAATCGAATATATGTTATTTTGGTTCGTTTCTATGGTCTAGAATGTTTATTGTCTATTGTTTCTTTCTTTAATGTTTTCATGTTTTGTTCGAATGGCTATATGTATCAAATCGGCTATGTATGTTGACACGGTATGCTTGCTATAATTTTGTGGGTCTTGCATGATTTGTTTTTAACGCTTCATTCCCGTTTTATCGAATACATGTCGTTTTGTTATAGGCTCGTGGGGTTTGATGTGATGCATGCCTAGGTTACGTTGCTAATGGTCGAAATGTATTAAAATGTTAGCTTGGCTTATTTGTCTTGTTAGGTAGCTCTCATATTCGATTGGTTGAACCATTAAGAATTTGTTTCTAAAGATATGAAACATTAATTCGAGCTTAATAAAGGTATGTTTTATTGGTTGTTAATTTTGGGCCTTATATGGGCTTTTGTTTGTTTTTTATGACATGCATATATACTTGTCATTCATGAGGCCCAATAGTCAAGCATGATAACCGGACTTAAAAATATACCCAAAGAGAGGTATTAATTAACCCCGGTATCCTAAAAACAACAGTCCTAGCTTAATGGATGTCGATTGAATATTTGGGTTAATTTTGACCGCCTCTAGGTAAGCGAAAGCATAAAAATGAAAATACCACACATCGTCCTTTATTTGCTTGCATCATGCATAAAGGTGACGTACGGGGTCCGAACCTTAAACTAACATGGCAATCAGTCTTATATGATGTCGGTTTAGTCTGTGGTCCGGTGTACCGTTATCCTTTCTAATTAAATGTTTAATTAATTCCAATTTCACTATTCGAATAAGCCCGTGCTATTTAAGTCACATTTTCATTCAAGAACAATTCATTAAATTCACATTGGTTTTTAAATAATTTCTATCGATTAAAAAGGCAACAAGTAATTTGGTACCAATTTTCGGGCGTGATGGGGGTGCTAACCCTTCCCCATACGTAACCAACTCCCGAACCCGTTTTAAAACGAATCTCTGGTTTTGTGGTGTCCGGCCTACCTTAGTGACCGGTAGCGACTCCAAAATTTTCACGGTTTTCCAAAACACGAATTTCTCTCTCCTTTTTAATATAAATCTCATTTTCTTTTAAAAAGTGATAAGACCTAGTAGTCATTTTCAAAAAACCTTATCACATACAAAGGCATCGGGATCCGACACTCCGAGTAAGGCTCGCGTCCACACAACATCAGGATCCCATACTCGTAGGGATGAGGCCTGCGTTCACACAACACCGGGATCCTACATCCATGCTCGAGATCTTTCATCAAGCATCTTTGAATGAGGACCGCGTCCACACAACATCAAGATCCTACATTCAGAAGTCTCCAACCATGGTGTTGCAACACACTCTAACTCTCACTGGGTATCCAGATCCCATCAACCAACAATGACTCAACCACACAAGTGCCCGTACTTGGCACGTCACAATACACGATCCACCAAGGGTCCCTATGGTTTACTATTACAAACAAGTCACCCAACATTTACCAAGTTATTAATCATTAACGAAGTGTACATTAATCATCATCATTTATTATCTTTATTAACCCATATTATCTCATTATCATCCCACGTAAATTTCCATCTTTTATTAGCATTATAATTTATTTCGTTCAGTGGGTACTAATACTTGAACATGAGTATCGATGCAGTACCGGTACTCATACGCGTATCGATACATATATTACTTAATGGAAATCCTAGATTTCCTCAATTACTGGTACGGGTCAACTCGTGCCGATACGGACCCTAATCGCATACCTGTACAGCCAAAGCTCGTACGGATACCCTATTCACAGGTTCAATCCCTAAAGCTTATGAAAGCTAATAGAGTTGGTTTACTAACGCGTTCACCCAATTAATATTATTTACCAGCTTCATAATCATTTATTCGAATATTACCAATAATCAATAAATTTGTTATTATTTCTATCAACCTATTCAAATAAACATACATGCCATCACAAATATTTCGATCAGACAAATAATCATCAAATAATCATCAAATAATCATATGGGCGCCTCAAATGACCCTAAATAGTCTTTAAAGCCTCCACAAGCATCATCATATTCATAGCATCATCATGCATCTCATCGATATCAAATCTCATACCATCGATACACAAACATGCGTATTTATCAACAACCTATTTTGTAGACACTAGCACGCAAAACAAACATATTTATGATGCCCATAAAGAAATACGAGTTCGAGGTGTACTAACCTTAAGCCGATATCGCTAAAACCCTCATACGAGCTTCCCTAATATTCCACTTGATCCTATAACTGATCCCGAATAATCCTTGTATATCAATTAATACCGTAAGCATCACTTAAACACATACTTTAATGAATTCGAAAGGTCAACTGCGTAAAAACAGCTTACAGGGTTTGAATTTGGCGAAACAGACTGCACCAATGGATCTGGAACGTCGAGAAACCCCTAGCAGGGTCTCCGAGAAAAAGTCAACGACTGGTCAACGGTCTGGTCAACCTTGGTGTTCTGGTGCGGTCATGCACATGGTAAGCATCGTGCACTCTAGGCACGTGATCTGGTGCGGGCGAGTGCACGGGAGGTTGGTGCACCCGCGGGTAGTGCTCCGGTGCGGTAGGATGCATGTGCACTCAGGGGGAGTTATCTCGTGCGGCGTGGTGCACACGAACATCGTACACCCGCTTGGCCAGGCGACGCGTGGTGGCTCGTGGGTCATCTTCCAGTGGTTGGACGACAACAACGAGCTCTAGCTCCGTTGTTCTTTGGCCGCTGGTTCCGATGGCGACTTCTGTTTGCGTCAATGACGGTTGGAACGTTTCGAACCATGCTTCTTTGATTTTTCTTTCTCTTCACTCCGGCGAATGAAGGCTCGAACTACGGCGATGCGACCATCGATGGAATCGTCTTAATGAGACCTTTCCAATGACGCCAGCGGTGTCGTGCACGACGACTCTGACGGCCGTAGATCGAGGTTCAAAACCTCTTCTCCTTACCTTTTCTCTCTTTCCCTCCTTTTTTCTCTCTCTCCCTAAATATCCCTTTTTTTTCTTCCTTCTCTCTCCCCATCAAATCACCAGCCACCTCTCATTTTAAAACTTTTTATCTTTTCCTTTTAAATTACTCTCACACATAATGGCAAAATTGGGGTAATATTACATCCAACAAAAAAATTTTAAAATCTATAGCACCCCAAATTATTTTGGAATCTATTGTATTTTTACAGTGTATTTTAAGATTAAATCCGACTTCATCAAAAATTAAAAAAAATATGTAAGTAAGGTACTTTCAATCCGACCTCATGAAGAACATGAAGAAAAAAATGACAAAGAAACATAAATGCTTGCTTCGATCCGACCTCATAAAAAAAAACTTACCTGCTTGCATGCATTTTCACATCCATGGCAGGGCGTGGCATACGGGTTCAATGCTGAAAAAATTAAAGCCTGGCCTGCATGCATTTTCACATCCATGGCAGACTCAGGTAAGGCTGAAAAAATTGAAAGGGGAGATATTTTGTGGAATAGGTTTTAGAATAGGGTGATTAGGGTATTAAAAAATATTTTAAATTGTGTAGGAGTATTAAACTTGAAATTTGATTGTTTATTAAATAAAAGTAAATAACGGACAAAAGCAAAGTGGATTATCGGTGTAAGACCACATATAAGAATCCCTCATCAATGCTTGCAGTATATTTACGCGTGCATCGGTGTATGACCTCCAAATAAACTGCAAAAAAATATATAAATTTAAATTAAAAAATAAATTAATTACATAAAAAATAACATGTAAAAGTAGTAACTTGATTCCGATACCTCATTTTCACAAGATAAATCAATATAAGCTCTAAACACTCTCACGTTGTTGTGTGCTAACTTCGTGTGAGCTTTCTTCGCATTTTATCTGTATACACATTCAAATAACAGTCGTTTAATTATTTTTTAGATTAAACAAAAATATTTTAAAATTGAGTAAATTTAAACTTCCAAATCAAAGTAAAAAATTATCTACTAACAAGAGGAAAATTTCACGGACTTTGAGAAATCGGTGTAAAAAATAGAAGTCGTTCTCATGCCCAAGCTTGCAATAGCAAGAAACATCCAGCAACACCCCTTGCCTTCACACCATTATTATCTAATAGAGCGGTCTTGCACAACTCACGGTGCAAGAACGCTAATATTGTTGATTTCCAACTATAATTACCAACTTCTGAAGATGTTGATAGATATGGTACACATCGTGTGTGAACAAGATTGCCAAATTTATCTGGCATCAGTATCCCCCAATGAGCTGTAAAATATATGCTTAACTTGCACAACTAATATCTTGCGGTGTATTATTGCCTTCGGACTAAAGTTTTCTTTGCAACCAGCTCAATTTAATACGAGATCCTCTCACATCGGTACCAGTTGGAACCTTGTTGAGGTAATCATAGCAAAGCTTTGCAGTTGAATTCTCTGGCTCCTTAATCAATGGACTCCCGTTTACCGAGACTCCAATTAGCATCACCACGTCTTCGAGCATAATGATACATTCTCCATACGACATGTGAAACGTATGAGTCTTCGGTTTTTAACGCTCAATTAGTGTGGTAATTAAATTGAAAATCAGCTTGTAGCCACGAATAAATGTGACATGATAGAATCCTGTATCTTGCAATCATTCAATCATATCAGGGTGTGGGTGATTACTCCCCATGCTTGGTGATGTTTAAAAGTTTTCTCGATTGCCTGTATTAAATTACAAAATTTGTTAATAATAACAAATAAGAAAATAAATATTACTAATCTCAAAGTAACTTCTTTTAAAAAATTTACCATATTATCAACCACAAAACTAGAGACATTTTATTATGTAATCTCAACATAAAATTTTGATCGATCATCATTCTAACAAAGCTACATACATGAGAAGTAAAAAAATATTAGTAAAAATAAATACTACTAAATATAATCGTAACTACTACTTTAAAATTTTATAATAAAAAAACAATTAAAAATATTTGAACTAATTTTAAAAACAAAATATATAAACTTACAAACTTACAATATTTTTTTCAAATATCATTCTTTCTTCTACTTCTTCATCTAATTTTTTCATAAACTTTCTTCTACAATTTTTCACCTTCAACCCCTATTTAACAACTAAAATTTTAACTACCCAACCCACCACCCCACCATCCAATCAATACAAATCAACTCCTATTCCCGAAAATTACTATTTTTTCGGCACTGAATCACTGTTTTTCAGCACTGCAAAATAATTTTAATCACATGTCCATTATTTGTTCAATGAAATAAAGCCCGCCTTCCCTGCACATTGTCGCGCCTGCGGCTGCCACGCCCATGCCCAACTTACATTGTCGAATTGAAAGCTCATTGCTTTCATTTTATTTTTATTTTTTTGTTATGAGGTCGGATTGAAATTAAGGCGATTTCATGTATTTTTTTATTATTTTTCTTCATGAGGCCGGATTGAAAGCAACCGATTTTCATGTTTTTTTTTTTAATTTTTGATAAAGTCGGATTAGAAGCTATCCAACCTTAAAATACACTACTGCAATAGATTCTAAAATAATTTGGGGGTGCTATAAACTTTAAAATAGTTTTGTTGGATGCAATATTGCCCCAATTTTACCCACACATAATATCTCTTTAATTTATCACAAAACCCAAATCTAACTATCTTGATTTGGGCTTCCCAACATAAGACCCAAAAAAAATTAGGTCTGAGGCCTAATTTCACAAAGCCCAAGCTTCGGGTCATTACATGTTTATAATTAAATTTTAACAAAAATTTGAATAATTTAACTCGATTCGACTCCAATTTTATGAACTCGACTAAAAAATCAAATAAAGTTTGAAATATAAAATATACTCTTCAACTTGACTAGCTCGATTTTTTACTCAATCCGATCAAATGTTCACCCCCTAGTTAGATTTAAAATTAAAATAGACGTCTAACATAACATATAATAATAATAATAATTTTAGTCTTTAAAAATTATACATCTTATCAATTCGGTCTTAATTTAAAATAATTTAATAAATCTAATCATTCTTAATTAAATTTATGACAATGCACCCTCCTAACATACTTTTCGATCATTTGTCGTACTCACTGCTACTGTTGTACATCAACTTAATAACCAATAAATGAGATAATCAGAAAGACATAATCATTTTTTATTAGACAATTGATAAACTAATTGAACATACTTATTATGACCATAACGTTTTCCTTTAACCGTCAATGTTTTTTTCTCTTTTTTTAGTTTAGGAAATTTTGTAATTTTAGCTTAAACACATTGTTGTTTGTAAATAAGACTGGATTTCTCCTCAAGACTTGGATTGCTTCTGCAAGAGATTTAAACTCTCAGCTTGTGATTCACTCTTACCTTTCTATGGTATGACTTGTTTTTACATACTGAGTACATATTGAGGATTCGTTATTGATTAGGTTATTTAAACGTAGATCTAATTTTTATGAGTAGAAATCACATGTCTCTTTTTGGTACTCTATTTGTGTCACATTATTAAAAATTAAATTTAAAGTTTACAATTAGAGCTTAAGGTTAGGGTTTAGAGTAATTTGTTTAAGATGTATTTTTTGGGTGTAAAATTTATAGTTAGAACTTAAGATTTAATTATTTTGTGTTGGGCACAAAAGACACAAAAAAGAGACAGAGATTTTTGTCTTATTATTATATATGAATAAAGAATTTAACCTTTTAACATTTTAGTGAGTGACTTGCTTTTTACATATCGACTATGTTACTTAGGTTTTGGTATTTAGTCATGTTATATATATAAAGCTATACTTATTGAGCAAAACATATTTGGCTGGTTGGTCAAATTGCTCATCTTTGTTCCCTCATTTTTCGTAGGTCATTAGTTTTATACCCACTAAGAATACTTCTTTCTTTTTCCTAGAGTTCTCTTCCCCTTTATGTAGGATTAGAATTATGATTAGAATTTGTTAAAAAATTAAAAAAAAAAACTATACTTATTTAGTATTGATTGTGTTATTTAAATTTGGGTGTAATTGGAAAATATAAAATATATATGTATATACAAGTTCATTTTTTCTTTTTTTAATGTAGTTGAAAGTAGGTATGTAAATTTGAATTACATATTTGGTTATTTGTGAATATTCTATTTTTTAACAGAAGTGTGAATATTCTATTTATTTTTTGCGTTCTCAAATATTGTGATTTGAATAATATCTAGATCCACATTATAAAATTAACATTTGTTGTGGGTTTGGAGCGGATTATCCATTACTTGATTTGCATTGCTTTACACGATGGAGATTCAGATATATAAATCCGACTCTCAATTACAAAATAGAGTGTGTATTTACTCCCGGGGATTCAAAATTTGGGCATATAATTTAAAATTTGGAATTCGTTTTTCCATATACTTGGATATTCAACAAATCATAATATTTAGTTCGAATTTGGATCCAAATAATAATATTTATATAACTTACGTATAAAATTTTGGTTCAAATTTTTAGATTAATTTATAAAGTCGCATAATTAAAAAAATAACTACATCATTATACTATTGAACTTTATGTAATGTATCGTTTATATCATTTAATTTTTAATTTGTTTAATTATAGCACTTGTTGTGCCCACCCAGACCAAGGCCTTTGGAAGTCATCCAGAATAGCACCTGACATCCGTCTCCCCCCAAGGCTCACCTTAAGAGCCATTAGTCTCTGCACCACTCCTCAACATGCGATGCAGTGTGACTTTCGAAGCTCTCATTTTTTATTTACTTACCATGCTCAATTGTCGTGCTTCGACATGACATTCATCAAGTCTACTTGACCCACTAACTGAACTTATTACTTCATAGTTAAGTCTACTCTGCTGACCCATCAATAGTTATCATTGGACCTAGCTCTATCCTATCTAATATTACCACAAGGCAATAAACACCCACCGACCTGAAGAGAACATGCAAGCAAACACCCCTCATCTCATCCTTCTCTGATTTTTTCTATCTCACTCTAACCACCGTCCTTGACTTTTCGCCCATACTAGAAGGGGTAAACCACCACGAACCGCCACCAATCTCCTCAACGACTATCTCCACCACCTTGTTTGATGTTTGACATTTTTAATATCAACTACGCTAAACTTTGATTTTTGGCTTCAGTTATACTATTAGGCCGTTAACTTGAGAACATCGTGATGACGTGGCTAAAACGACATCGTTTCGATGCGGTTATTGATGCCAAAATAAATTCGTTTTAGCCACTGAATTTTAGGGATCTATCGATTTTGCCACTGAACTTTAAAGTGATTCTATTTTTGTCACTGAAAATTTCGACCGCCATTGCTGGCCAATTGTTACCTGTCGTCGGTCACCACTTGCGATAAGATTAATATCAAAACATTCAAATATCACTCCTCTTTCCTCTTCTCAGATTAATTTTCTAACAAATCCACTCAAAATCGATAAAATTAAACAAAAAATTACCATTTTTAGGGTTTAGAGACTTTCTCGAATTTGAGGGGTTTCTTCAAAAATCTGAATGATGAGAAGTATTCTTTAGAGAAGACGAACAACATACCTTGAAATTAGCCTCATCGGATGAACGTCAGAAGATATAAGAGTATTAGCATGTGGGACCTTCTGAAAGACTTCCGTCGATTTTGAGTGGATTTCATGAAGAATCAATCCGAGAGAAGAAAGAGGGGAAAATACGAACATTTTGATACTGATCTTGTGGCAAATGGTGATCGAGGACGTGCGACGATTAGTCGACAACGACGATCGAAATGTTTAGTGGCAAAATAGAACCATTTTAAAGTTTAGTGAGAAAATCGATACATCCATAATGTTCGCTGCCAAAAACAACGTCGTTTTGAGAATCAATAGCCACATCGAAATGGCGCCATTTTAGTCACGTCGACAATTTTCGTTCACTTCATCACATTATTATCGAATTAAGATCCTAGTAGTATAATTGAAACCAAAATTAAAGTTTAGTGTTATAATTAAACAGACTAAAAATTTTGTGGTATAAATGATATAACGCCTAAAATTCAATAATATCTGGTATAGTTTATCCTTAAAAAATTACAAATATTTAATCTACTGCAAATTTGAAAGCTGATCTTTATGTACTTGTCTATGGAAAATAAGACACAAGATTAAATTTTCTTTTGACATGCATATTATAAACAATATATATTGAAGTTAATTATTAATTATATTCAATTTGGCGTAGATAATTTTGACCTTTTTAACTTTAGTCATTTTTTAACCTTTTTAACGTTTACAAATTTTATTAGTTTGGCTTTTTAAATTTGATACTTAGTATTTTAAAAAAAGTTAATCATCAATCTTTTTAAAAAAATGAATAATTAATTTGTTAATTTTTAATAGAAATAGTAAAACGTTCAAATGTTAGTACTATTGGCATAACATCCTACTTAACAATTCATAAATGCTTCATATGAAAATTCTTTTTTACATTTTTATATATTTAGAGTTTTTATAATCTTAAATTATTTATTGAAATGACAATAAAAAACAGACATTGGTATATTAACATTAAGTACATATAAGTTTTTTTTTTAAAAAATTGTCATTTTTTTAGTTTTGAGAGCTAAACTCACATCCATCCCATTATATTTTAAAAAAATTGATACACAAACTTAATAAAATAAAATGTCTGCTTTAGAATTTAATGCTTATATTTAAAACTTATAATTTAGAATTTAATATTTAAGTTCTAGTATTTTTTATTATGAATTTAGATTTTAAATTTTATAATTTAAAGATAAAGAATGCACAATTTGTATATCAAAATATAACTATTGTATTTTAAGGAAAATACTTTATACACAAGTTTGTGTAAATTTTACACAAACCGGATTTAGTTAAAGGTTTAAGTTATAGGGTTTAAAATTGTTAGAATTTGAAGTCTAGTGTTTAAAGTTTAGAGTTTAAGATTTAAAATGTTAAACACTTTAAATGTGAAAAGTAGTGTAATTTTTTTACATAACTTGTACATCAAAACATAACCCTTATTTTTAAAATTTTTAATTTGTCTCCAATCAAATCAATCATAAATACCTAAACATTTAAACAAAGAAACTTTTCCCCTACAAAGATGTATTTAAACAGAGGTTGGAGATAAATTACTTAGAATTCAATGAAAGGCAAGTTAAATGAAAGAGCAGTCTTGGTGGCATATGATGAATTATTTCTCTCTGCAACGGATGGGTAAGGGAAACGGGTTGGGTAGAGCATAGGATGATAAAAATATCCATTTTTTAAACTTATAGTACTTACACAAATATTACAGCCAAAAAAAAATAAAGGTTCTGATTTAAATCCCTTCTCTAATCATATTCTATTTGTCTTCAAAAAGAAAAGAAAAAGCACAATTCTAAATCCTAAGTTGCACAAGAAACAACATAATAGCATAATCGCCTACTTCACTTACCTCTGCCCTGCCTGCTTATGCATTTGAGGGAGTTGCAGGATCACTCCAACTTATGAGCTGAATCATTTCCGCATTTCAATCGTGCAATCAGTTCATCCTGCACAATCAATGCTTCTTCATTTAGTAGTAATTAGATCGTTGTTTGTTTGACCCTCCAAATGAAAAAGAACTTTTTTAATAACATATCCGTATCTGACACTCATGTTTGAGTCCGAGTAACATAAACTTAATCAAAAAAATGAAGAACATTAAAACAAGATTTGAGGATAGTTTTGAAAAACGTTTTCTCAAGAACATGCCTTTTTTCCTTTGGGTGAGAGTCCTCTTTCCTTAAGAAGGGCACGAAGTCTCTCCACAGTCAAACTATGGTAGTCCCTCTCAGTTGCACGGCTGCTTGATCCCTCTGCAAATTTTGAAGTGGTTAGGGGAACTCGATAATAAATCTTATTTTTAATATGTAAAATGAAAAATCAGATATAGACCATAGTGCTGACATTCCAATTTATTGACAATGTTAATCCCATGCATTGAACCATGCTTTTGAGTACAAAGATCTGTACTAGTGAATACAACTATCAACTAACCCGATCGAGAACTACTTTGTGTATTGGCTTTCTTTGTTGAAGCCTTGCTATCCATAATTCTTTCAGCAGCCCTGAGAAGGAAAAATTGGCAGACATCAAGCATGATCAAAGGCAATACAATGCCTCTCTCTCTAGATATCAAGCACATGATGCATCCATGCAATTTGCTACAAACAGCGGGCTGAATGAAGCTTCAGAGGATGCTTATTTCCCGATCCTCAAATGAAGGTTATATATATATATATATATATATATATATATAAATTGAAACAAGACAAGTTAAATATAGTTTCACCGAAGAAAGATAAAATTAATACCTTTTTCTAGGACCCTCAGCTGCAGCTTTCACATCCTTTGAACTGGAATCACCCTTCTTGTCATTAAGCATGAGTGATCTAATAAGTATGTTTTGTTGGTTTGTATTTATATGCTGGCTCTCTGGATGTACAAGTAAGATTATCGATCTCATGAATAAGAACGAATCTTAAAACTATGTTCTTGTAAAAGATATAATCTTCTCGGGAATCCACAAGATAAGAAACAAAAAAAGCATGCATATATAAAACTTCAAATTATAAACGGGAGGCTATAACATAGACATTTGATGTTTCGTCTACTTCCTTACATTTATGCATAAAAGCCAAATCAGTAACATATGAAACCACAATAGTGATTTATCACCATCCAACACTTATTAATTTTATATCATCAAAAGATATGTGAATAAATTACAGCTAGGAAGAAACACAGATATAGATATCTATATATCCTTAAGATAGAGATAGTCTATGTATACTCTCATCAGGAATATGCTAAGCTCCAACATGATTACTCGCATAAATAAACTATTCCTATGAATATCAAAATCTTAAATTTAAAACGAACTTCTAAATCACTTTCTTTATTACTTATTTTTATAAAATAGATGAGTTTCAAAGTACATATCTACTACATGTTTAATATGTACAAATGAAAATATGAAGGGTCCCAAATGCAATTAAGATTAGCAAGCCTTAAAATTGTTTCTTAGACAATGAGATTCCAATTAAAGCCCCTTTTACAAAAACTAGAGTGCATTCATACAGCAGTCGTCAAATGGCTGCATACGGCTTATTTTTAAGACCTTTAGCGAATGCAAAAGTCGGAATCCCAGATCATTCTTAAACAAAGAAACACGGAATAGATTTAAGAACCAACAAACTAAATATAGAAGCAACAACATTAATAACAGAAATTAATGATTCTCATGTTGCGAAAGCAGAGATGTACGGCTTAAGGGCCATCCATTTATTACACTAAACTAAACAAAAAAAAATTGAATGCTTCAGAATGTATTGAATGCCCTTAATAAGTTGAAGTTTACAAGCACCTGGAGGAGATGTGTTGTGCTCACAAATATAAAGTCGCATTCCTCCCTGCATAATTTTTCACTATAAGCAACAATGTTTTACAAAATGATATGCCAAGAAATATAGAACATACAAAATTTACTAACGATACGAATTATTCGTAAGATATAAAAAGATTTATCAGCTCAAAAGATAAAAAATAAAACAAATATGCTAAGAAAAATACCAATTAAATGCAGCGGATGATATTAGTAAAAAAGAAGCAATGATTGCAATGTTTCATTATTTAACGAGTTTTAAATTCAGAAAGACATACTGTACAAATGGGATTGAAAAACAGGTCGTATTTTTATATGTTTAAGGGAGACCACTGAAGAAATAGCACGAATTGCCATAAGTTGAGCTGCTAAAGAGGCTGGACGCATAAGCTAGAAGCTCATGGTAACGGGGAAACAAAAGCAAGGGAGACTATAGAAACCAAACGGGAAGGGAGCTCCACGGCCTTACAAAATCTTCTAGGATCCTAATATGGTAACGTCTTTGTAATTGAAACAGAAAATGCTATAATAACACAGTGAGATAATAAAAAAAAAACTATTATTGAAGAAGTATCTTGAATCATGACCCCAATGAAGTAAAAAACATGAGGAAATTGCTCTAGCTTGAAGAGTAGAGCACAGGATATCCATAAACAAAGAACAACATATAGTGAAGAAATAATAGGTTATTCTGGTATCAAATGAATCCATGGAGATGCATACAAGCTTACAAGAGAATGCTAAATAGGTAAACATGGGATTGCATTCAAGTATCTGATACTCAAATTACAAGAAATTATCCGAAGTGGAAATTAAGAACCCTAAAATAACTTTTACCAAGGAAAACCAAATAATGGTAATTCCAAATACCCAAAGAGGTCATATTCTAAAACACGACTCTTACCAAAGAAATTGTATTTTATTAATATAGAATCTTCATTAACTCATAATAATCAACTAAAACCCTAGGAAACCATCAATCAAACATAAACTTAATCACATTTGGGAGAGGAAGTATTCATCAATCAATAAAACCCATTAATCAATATAGCCTAAAGCCTCGGTTTAAAACCCTAAAATCATACGGTCCTACTTAAAGGTTATTCTCCTAAGCTAATCAGTAATCAAAATCCTTCTTTTTTTTCCCCAAACCAAATTCAGTAGAAATTCTTCACTTTCAAACAATTTCACACTTGTTTCACTTGTCTCATTTTCTCGGCCGATCAGAGTAATAAGATCTAGAGCATTTTAAAAAGAAATGGAACTGATTAAATAAGCAAGTTAGAAAAATGGGTAAAAACCAGATTGGAGGAGATGACGGCGGAGGAGAGGAGGCCGCGAGAGGGAAGGTTGGAGAGAAACTTGGAAGCGGCGAAGGGTGTTTGATGATGATCGAAGGGTTGAGAAGAAGAGGCCTCCATTGGGTTTCGACAGAAGAAGGGGGTAGCGCAGACCTTTCTCTGCTATATATCCGCTATTGTTTTTACTTTTTAGCTGTACCATATATTCTTTTTTGGGAAACTAAATAACTATCATATTATTGATAAAGTCCCGATTTGTCCACCTTATTTTTTTTCGAAACAATTAAACTATTATATTATTAAAAATAAAAATATTAGAGATTTGTTTGACAAAAATATTATACATGTTAAATTACAATAAATTAAAAATATTAAATTATAATAAAAATTCATTTAGTGAATTCAAAATCTTTAAAAATATATATAATTTAAAAATTTTAATTTATTATATATAATTTAACATATATAATAATTTAGAATTTTTTAATTAAATAAAAAAATAATTGGATAATTTTATATGTGAAATTAAAAAAGTAAATGTAGAAAACAATAAGACATATATTAAAGTTGGTGTTTCATAGCACAATGTTGTGCTTGGTGCTTTACTCCTGCACCTCCCAGGTTTGATTCCCCCTAAGAGCAGGTATGGTTGAATTTATTTTTCTCCTCTAAATAGGTGTTGACACGTGTCACCACCTAATTAAATAATTAATTAATTTATTTTAAATTAAGACTAAATTGAAAGAATGTATAAATAGCACGAACTAAATGTGTAATTGTACCCCCATTCTTTTAACAACCACGTCATCCTATCGTTAACCTCTAACGTCTGGTGGTTACATTGCACTCAATTTAATAGTATGATGGTTTAATTGCTTCGAAAATAAAGTAAGATGATCAAATCGCGACTTTATTAATAGTATAGTGGTCATTTATGTAGTTTACCCATTTATTAATATAGTTGTACCATAAAAATTTAAATGAACAATTTACTCGTCAATCTCCATACTTTGGTCAATTATGGTGCTAATTTTTTAACCGAAAGAGAATTTATTAGACACAATTCATCCAAACCATCGTTCTTATATCGACGCACATGAACGTTCTTGAAATTTTAATGGTTTAAGAGTGAACTTGCGAGAGGGAAGTCTAGCCTCTTATCGTTTGGTGGCAAAATTATTCTAATAAAGTCGCTACTCTCTAACTTACCTGTTTATTTCTTATCAATTTTTAAAATGCATGTTGCCATGTACAACAAATTAAATAGATTTTTGCGAACTTCCTTTAGGGTGGAGCTATGGAGTATAAACGTATCCATTGGGTCAAGTGGAAAGATGTATGCATGCCTATGTGTAGAGGTGGTCTCAACATATTGGATATGGACATTATGAACAAAACACTAGTTGACAAATGGAGGTGGAGGTTCAGGAATGAGCCAGACAACCTTCGGAAGAAGGATATAACAATTTCGTTTGGATTTACTCGTGCAAATATAATTATAACCCTTCTTACCTTCTTTGCCTACAGTCATGCTGAGAGGTCACTCCTGAATTTGGAAAGGGGTCCTTAACTCTTGCTCTAGAGATACTTAGATGCTTGTCGAATAGTGATGCACTTTAGAGCAAGTATATTCGTTGTATCAAGTAATAAAGTGAGAGTAGAGTGTCGAACACATGAAGATTGGATCAATAACTACGAAGTTATTAAACTTGGGAATTTGTTTGCAAGTATTGGCGATTGATGGTTTAAGTAGAACTAAATTAACTAATCTAAAGATAACTATGATAAAGAAAAACATCTACAACGACTTAACGGATAATTATAGAGGTTGAGATTATTGCTAAGGATATATGCTTGATTATCTATCTCAATGCTATAGCGACGGGCAATACATGTATGCGTAAACCCTTAGGTTAAGGTGATACATGTCTGCGTTAACCCTAACAACTATATTATTTGTTTAAGAATTCCCCTTTAGTCGTTGACACCCTAAACTTATGTCTAAGTCGGATTACGACTAAGTTGATAGCTTAGCTTTACTGCTCATGTTTGTCTAACTTAACTCTCTCGAATATTAAGCTGCAGATCAATAGTTAACAGGCCTCCCTCGAATAGCTCTTACAGTTAACTACGCATAGATAAGATAAAAACAACTAAAGCATTGAAATATAATAATCAAAACATAAAAAATTTGGGACGCAATAATCCCAACTAAAAAGTTTAGCTCATGTCTGAGCGTAAAGCAACCACAATTAAAAGTATAAAGTATGGCAATTTATCAAGCAATAGAAAAGAAAGAGCCGAGCGTCCTCGACAAGAACTCCCTCCGTGCCGCCCAACTGTTCTACATGCCTTCTCTCCGCCAGCCTCTCTCGATGGCATCATTTGTTGAGGAGAATCGTCTAGCTTCACCATGGTGGTTCTCCGCAATCTCGGACTAGGACTGTCATTTGTATCGTGCTCTTTGTCGATCTATCCTACTCTGAGTAGCGTCTAAGTCTTCTTTATATAGGCGGTGAAACTAGGGCTTCAGTACCCTAAAGTTGCGCGGCTTCATTAAAGAAAGCCAATTGTTTCCCGCTTCATTGAATGTTGTGTATCTGGGAGAAAGTCCACATGGGTAAAAGCATATTCATCTCCAACTTTTCATGCCTCGTTAGCTCCAGCCATGCGATCTGCTCCTCTTCTGCTCCAACATCCACCACCATCCTACATAACCACCACAAAAAACCACATTTCCTGTGAAAAGCACCAATATATATAACAATTGAGCACATGCGGTGTAACTCCCTATGTATATGCAGATATGTACATTCTAACCTAAATGCAACCTATATGAGCTTGAAAACATGCAAAAGTTAAGGAATATGGGCACATAAAATAGAACAATTAAGCACTCGTCAAATACCCCTACACTTGAACTACTGCTTGTCCTCAAGCGATGCAAAATGAAAACAAGAAAAATAAAAAAAATAGAAAATAAGAACAATAAACAACCCATAAGTTCTAAGGTTCCACTAAGCTATGATTACAATGTTTCCAGTTTATGTTGCAGCAGTAATTCATTCCTCAGCTATGTTGATGATAAGCAAATGTATTAGAGCTTACAATTTTATTCAAAAGATTAAATCTACTGTAAGTGTAGTGTGTGCTAAGTTACATGCACTCACCACTTAATAGCCTTAGAGAAGCTTAAGGGTTGCTTTCTTTTTCTACCTTGACATATTGTTTATCTTTTTAGCACATTTTTACTCCATGTTCTTTTTAAGTTCAAAAACGGTATCCTCGAGGCTTCAGCTCATCACACTAACCCTTTAGTACCTGAAGATGAAGTGGAGCCAATAGCCCATCCCCGATCCCTATAAAAGTGTCATCCTATGAAGACTTTCATTCACTCTTTGCCAGTACTATCATTCCTACCAGGAAAGTTAAATGGAGCAAACACAACTCACCTAGTGTACTAAGATAACAAGATGCATAAAAGAGTGTCCCTCAACAATTTTGTTTAGATTATGTAGAACTAAATGTTTTGATATAATAATTGAAAAATGTTTTGGACTAAATTGAAAAGAATTTAAAATATGCTTTTAGTCAAAATAACTTGAAATTATGTTTAAGGGTTTTTAAAAGGCTTTGGAACAATTTAAAACGCATTTAAAACAGCCAAAACCAAGCTTTTAATGTAACCGTACCGATACAGCATGGTACCGTATCGATACCCTTTAGGGTTTTAACTACAGTGATTTTCTAGTAGCCAAAACCCGTACCGATACGCTTCACCGTATCGATACGATGTGCTTTAAAATAGCCAATGGCTAGTTCGTGTATCGATACAGTTGTATCACGTACCGATACGCCCAACTACCCCAATGGTCATTTTCCCAACGATCTTTTAAATTGCAGGACCGTACCGATACGCTAGCCAAGCGTATCAATACACACCAGCTTGAAGTGCTCAACGACCATTTCCTCATCGGGACCGTATCGATACGAATTCAAGGGTATCGATACGCCAAGTTGCAGAACTGCATTTATGGTGGGAAATAAAGGATCCAACGGCTCTAATTCAACCCCAACGGTCATCAACGACTAAAAATCAATTAGGAGTATAAAAGGGACCTCCAAGCATCAAGAGATTGTAACACCCCCTTCTCAGTCTGGTTGAGAACCAGGTCGGAAGGTGATACCGATGATCAATACAGTGATTGGTGCAATAAAATTTCATTTTTATATTAATAATTAAACTAATAACAATCAATAACTCAACACCTCGATGTAACTTAGTCCAATTAGTCCACTTGAAACAATACTTAATCAATTAGGGCTAATATTAACTATTACAAGTTTTAGGGACCAAACTATAAATTCAATAAATTAGGGGTCCTTCAATGCAATTGATCATCATAGATTAAAATTCACCAAAATATTAACATACCTGTAAAATTTCATACAATTTGGAGCTCATAAGCTCATTCAATTTAATCTTTCAAAATTCAGTGACCAAACTGTAAACATTGCAATCTGTTTAATATGCCTTTAACTAACTTAACTAACCCCGTATCGAAACACCCTAGGGCTGTTTCGAAACGGGTGAATGATGGTTAACCCATGTTGACTTTACCCTTTAGACAATATCGATACGGACACACCAGTATCGGTACATGTTGACTTTTCCTTTCAGACCGTATCAATACGGAAACACCATTATCGATACGGGTTGACTTCTTTTGACTTTGACTTTTGACCCATTTTGATACGCTATGAACTTGTATCGAAACGATTGATTCCATTGACAAAATGTTTCGAAACGACTATATTCCGTTTCGATACGCCATATTCTTTAGGTTTCATTATGCATACCCGTATTGATACGCCACGACCCGTATCGTTACAGCCTGACCTATAATGACAGATTTTTGCTGATTTTTATTCGATTTGACCTACCGGACGATGTCCAAATGCAATGAAACTTTACACTCAACATTATAATAGTATAAACTATTAGCATGTCAAATTTCATGATCATACGAATACATTTACTATATTTTGACCTTTATGAGCCAAGTATGTATTTTAAACCATTTTAAGCCAAACAAAAGGGCCATTTAGGGCCATCAACCATATTTTAACATAGGCATCACACAAACATATCAAAATGGGTATAAACAACTAGTTCAACTACTTTGCCACCTTCTTATGAGTTCATAAGTCAAAACACATTACTTTGGGGCCTGTAGTGACATGTCTTGCCTTGACTATTCGGCCTTCAAACACACGATCTTTCAACCTGAAATGCATGAGACACAATACATTAGGCATACACTGCCTAGTGAGGTAGTCGTAACAATATAAATGGCAATATAACAAGTATCTCTATATTCATGCTCTCATGCTCATCAAAATCAAAATTATGCATCAACATGCTAATCAATGTTAATATTATGCTTTAACATACAATGTTCAACTTATTCATTTAATCATTAGCCCTTGGATTGAATCAAGATAGTGGATACACGAATTCCTACGCCTCGCCAAATCAATGAATGGTCTAGTCCCTCCACCTCGCCAATATGACCAATATCAATACACACCCCTCTGCCTCGCCAAATCAATATAGGCCGTAGCCTTAGGACAGTAGTCTACCCGTACACTGAGCTCATGAATTCTATGGCAAGCCAATTGTATCCGATGTAACTTTCTCGATAGTAATGTTAGCTAAATGATCGAAGACTAAACAACATGTAACACATAGCCTTTATAAACATAGACAAAACATCAAGATCGACTAATTTAACTACTTTGCCACCATTCTAGGAGTTCATAGAGACAAAATACTTTACTTTAGGCTCGAGGTGACTTGCCGCTTTGCCAACTAGCTCCGATCTTGAAACGATGACTCTTAACCTGAAATATATGGAAAATGAATGTATTAGACTAATATTGTCTAAGTGAAGTAGCCAATAACAATGAAAGAACATGGTATGCCATTTATCATGCTTCGATGACAATCATAATATCAATTATATGAATAAACATGACATGCTTCTCATTCATACTAAAAGCATGGTATCACTCATCATCTCATCAATGACAATATCATAATTTCATAGCAAAGCAATATCAATAACCTATAATTTTTCCTTGGATCGATTTACGGTAATGGATAGACGAATTCCTACGCCTCGCCAAACAATGAGTGGTCAACCCACCGACATCACCAATAAGACCAACACATAATACATCCATCCGCCTCGCCAAATCAATATAGGTCGTAGCCCTAGGACCGTAGTCCACTTGTACACTGAGCTCATGAATTCTATGGCATGCCAATTGTATCCAATCCTTCGAATCCAAGGTTCAATAACAATAATTCGATGGCAATAGTATCATATTAATAGATCAACAATCATATTTTCCATGTCAATAAACAATATTAAGAATCCAATGCAATATCCAATTGTCAATGATTCTATTTACTTTAATGATTTCGATGACAATAATAACAATGCTACGGACGATGATTCGATGCAATACTTACCAAAACTTACCAATATGGCTTTCAATAATGCTTTATGCAAATCCCTTTAATTCAATGGTTAGTAAATCAAATGAAATCAATAACGATGAATTTGGAAAGGCTCCTCGCCTAATTCCAAGATTCCGACTACACTCACCTTGATAATCCGAAGCTTCTAAGGCCCTCGGATGACGATGCCCTTATCCCTAGCTTTCGACGATGATGGTGGATGATTTTTCTCAACTTCTTGAGCTAGTTAAACAATATGAAATTATTATTTGAATCAATATGACGATATCGATACTTGGTATAGCCATTAGCTATTAGACAAAGCTTATCTTAAAGCTTGAAATGGACATTCAATGATCAAGAGGATCTATAATTGATTTAGGGCTTCCACTTACCCGATCGATAGCTATGAATTGATATTCTTAAATCAAAGAAAACATAAGCTTAAGGATCACAAATTGAGAGGTGTATACTTAGGAGCTCAAGGTTGAAGACAATGGAGGTGTGTGCTTATTCATTCAAAGCTAAGAGATGGAAATGGATCTCGGTGAAGCAAAACAAATATGAGGTCATCACCTCTTCATTTTCTTTTAATTTAACCTTCAAACAGATTCAAATCAAGGGACCCATTTCAAAACGCGTGAAGCTGTATCAAAATGGTTATGAAAAAGTCAAAAAGTTACTTAATATCGTTGGAACTATATCGAAACACCCTATAATCGTTTCAAAACGCCTTACCTAGGCCATTTCGATATGTTTCTTACTGTATCGAAACACCTAGCTCAAAAACATCATTTTATGCATTTTCAAGGAGGTCCTAAACTAAGAATAAGTTCATTTAGGACCTCTTAACAATATAATCTATAATTTAGGTAGTAAAGATACGACATTTGAACATTTTAGTATCGATACCGATCATCGGAATCTAATTCCGACTAGCCCCAATTTTGGGGTGTTACAACTCTCCCCCTTAAGAAAAATTTGTCCTCGAATTTTTACCTGGAATAATATCGTGATCATCCATTTGTTCTTTGCCTCTCATATGGTACATTTGTGTGGAAGCTTTAGATTCAGGTCGATACGATGCTTTGGATGATCTTCTAGATTTCCCGAAGGATTCTTGTCTTGTTTCCTTGCCTCGAAAGGATTGAGCAGGGGATGGATCAATCGATACAAAAGCAGGCTTGTTAGGGTTCTTGGGGCATTCTCGAATGAGGTGACCAATCTCTCTACAAAAGAAACATGCATCATATTTCTTACGACATTTTCCTTCGAGATGCCGACGTTGACAAAAATTATATTTGGGAATTCTTGTCTCTTGTTTAGATCCAACACCGCTCTCTATGGGATTGACACTTGAAGGAGAATGGGCTACAACTTGAGGTTTAGCAAAATACTCAAACTGGAAAGGTTATGAATACACATTTTTTCTGAACCATGATGTTTTCCTTTCTTGAAAGATTAAGACAAATGAGACTCATCTCGATTTCTCTTTTTAGACTTGTTGGACCCACTAGTCTTCTGAGTCCTTTGTGCACATTCAGTAGCTTTAACCATGTTCACAAGGTCTTGGAAATCAGTGATACACAATGTTGTGAACATAGGACGTAACTCATCATTAAGTCTAGCAATGAACATCTGACACTTCTCTTCCTCTTTCTTGATATATGCAACGTCATATCTACAATACTTGCAAAAGTCATGGATGTACTGTTCGATCGGCCGTTCACCTTGTTTAAGATGAAGGAAGATGCTTCGCCTCTTGGCAAGATAGAATTCACTTATGTATTTCTTACGAAATTCTTAAATGAAGAACTTTCAATTCACAATGTTTTTGGAGACGGTAAGGATAGTAGTCTCCCACCAATGTAAGGCTTCACCAGCAAGCAACGCAAGGGCGCATTCAAGCTCATGTTCATCCGAACACTGTAATTGCTTATTCAAGATTCTTAAAGTATTATCCAACCAATACTCAACAACTTCAGGATTGTCATCATCCTGACCGGTGAAGGTGTAGGCTCGATATTGTGACAACTTATCAATAAGGGCTCTAGGAGGTTGAACAACAAGTGGCGTAGGTTGCACAACTTGATTAGTTCTCATTACGATCATAAACTGCTTGAACATGTCAGCCATATTTCGATAACACTCTGCCTGAGCCGTGGGTTCTTCAGGATCTACGCCCTGAACAGAAAGGTTCCGTGGATTCGGACGATTCGGAAGATCCCTCCTTTTAACTTCCTCACCATGAGTTAAGGAATCATCAATATGCTTATCTATTCGAGCTTGATTAGAGTTAGACATCTATAAATAAAAGATCAGATTAGCCGGCAAGTCACAATACACAATAAACAACTCATAGGAGGCAAAGTAACACAATATGCAATACAGACAAGCATAGGTTTAGTCCAGAACCGACAAAACTCTAGCTCTGATACCACAAATGTAACACCCTCTTCCCGGTCTGGTCGAGAATCGGTCGGAAGGTGATACCGATGAGCAATACAGTGATCGATGTGTTAAAATTTCAATTCATAACATCATATAGTCAATGAAATACTAATAAAATCATTACCAACATGCATCTTAACCATTACGAAACAATAATTATTCATTTAGGACTAATTCTTAACTACTACAAGTTTTAGGGACCAAACTATAAATTCTGATAAATTTGAGGTCCTTCGATGCAATTGACCATACTACAATGAAATTCAATGCAATATTAACAAGCCTGTAAAATTTCATAAAATTTTGAGTTCATTTACTCATACAATTGATTCGCTCTAAATTCAGTGATCAAACTGTAAACTTTGCAAACTGCCAGATTATGCCTTTTAACTAACTTAACTAACCCTGTATCGAAACACCTGACACGCGTCGTATAGTGTCAAAAATAAAACCTTAAACTCAAAATAAATAAGATTTAAATTAATATAGCGAGAGTAAGGGTCGATCCGCAGGGAATAGGAACTCTAACACCTTTCTTCTGATTTAGACCAATAACCTGTAGAAAATAAAGGGGGATTTTAGAATAGTGATTTGAATGAGAAAAATAGTAAAAACGTAAAAATAAATGTTGAGAATGAATTATGGATAAAAAATAGCCTCAAGCCACGCTTTGCCACGACATCTTTGATCACTGAAGTTGATTTTTCTTCGACTTTCTTGCAGGTTACAGTCTACAAGGCCCAACCCTTGTAACTTACTTCTCGTTGGTAGATTCGACTCCCAAGGCAATCCTTGATGTCAAACTTTAGTGAATTAGCCACGGCAATCGATGCTAACTCAAATCTAAGTTGGTGCTGGAGAAGCCCGTGCTCGGATATTCGTCTCGATGAGAATTGTTTCCGATTTTGATTCCCCTTAGTGGACCGCCACTAAGTTTGTTCTTAGGGAGTTGAATTGGCTACAAGCTTTTCCTCGTCCCCAACGATGGATCTAAACCACTTCAAGCCGATGCGCGCTCTCGGAATGAAACAATTGCGATGCCTAAAGATTAGGCCGATTGCCTAATCAATTTTACAGAGAATCTAAAAAGGAGTTGTTGAAGGATTGAAGTATTTTCCTAATCTCACGAGGTTTGTCGGGTTTGACGTTGCTTTTGGCTAAAGGGAATTTAGTTAAGCATGGTTTGTGAAAAAACCATACTTAATAAAATAAATAAAGAAATGGAGAAAAGAAATGGAGAAAAATAGAGAGCTTTATTAACTCAAGGAAGAAGAGAACAATGGAAAAATGTTTGATGAATAATTCACCCCCAAAGTGGGGTATTTATAGTAGTTGAAAACCCTAAAAACCTAAGATGATAAATCCTAAATTTAAATAAAATTACATAAGATAAATATCCAAGTTTTGAAATTTAAGATAAAAATCGGATGATAAGCAATCTTGATAAGTGGACTGATAAGTTATCAGGGTTCCTGACGTCATCTTCTAGAAGGTGCTGTCGTTGCGCCCAGTCAGTATTCATGCCCTAGTTCATGCCCATGAATCTGCCCACGACTTCAGTATTTTCTGCAGCACTTCAACTCATTTCCAGTATTACGTAACCTGCATGAGAACAACATAAAAACAGCCCAATTAAGTCCTTCAAACATATATTCGATCAAAATAAGGACTAAAAACATAACCAAAATAAATACTTATCAAATTCCCCCTCACTTATCCGATGCTTGTCCTCAAGTATCTCAAAATTAAACAAACTTAAGTTCAAGTTTTCATCCTTAATTTCACGAAGTCTCAAAAGATTTCAACATGATTAAGCATCTAAATATGAAAGAAAACTAAGGAGCAAAAATAGATAAATGGCAAGACTAACAATTCAAAGCAAAAACGACATTCTAAAACTCTACTAACATCAATGATGCAAACCAAGTACCATCACAAGGAATCGCTCATGTCACTCAAAGTGTTTACGGGTAGAGAAAAATCACTCGAGCCAAAGCTAATTAGAGCATAACCATAAGCTTGTGTTTAAATCTAATCTCCACTACTAACATGAATATGATGCAAAAATCAAGAGGTCTTAAAGAAGGGTTGTAATGGGGCTAAGGTAAGGGTAGGATAAAGGCTGAAAATAAGGGCTAAAACTCAAGACAAAAAATCATCCCAAAATATATTCGAAACTGTTTTTTTTTCATTCGTACAAAAACTGTTCGGCAGTGTACCTTTTTTCGAACTGCACTGTTTTTTTTTTCTGTTTTTATTTTTCTGCAGACTCGAACAATTTCCTGCACTTCTTTTTTTTTCTGCACTGTATATTCGAATCAATTCTGCACAGTATATTCGAATCAATTCTGCATAGTTTTTTTTCTGCACAGTATATTTCTGCTGCTGCACTGCACTTATTCGAATCTGTTTTTTTGAAGACGACTTTTGTCTTGAAAAAGGGAACAAAAGTAATGGAATTGAGAAAAAAAATGGATTAGACTTAAAATGTGGTGATTTTCAAGAAAAAGGCTAAGGCTCAAAAATTGTTTCACTAGGGGAAATTAATTAAAGGGTAGGTAATTTATTTGGGAAGAGAAATGGTTAAAACCCAGTGCCTCTATCATATTAAAGCATCATAATCAATCAATGTAATCTCAAAAAGAATTTAAAAACAAGTTCTAGAATGCAACTAATTTAGCTAGGCACACTCAAAGAAACAAAGAGCAAATATCATGCATGCTCATTAGGCTCAAAAACTCACAAATATGTCTTGTGTACTTAGGTAAGCATCGTGTGAATTAATAGAGAAAGAAATGTCATGTAAAAGATTTTAATAAAAAATTAATCATGCCAAAATCTACCATGCAACCTAAAATTTTCTAACAAGATAGATACAAAACCATATGAAAACAGTGAGACAAGGCAAAGCTAAGGATTAAACGAAGAATCTTAAATTAATAAAATCAAGAAATCAAGAGAACAACCAAAACGGATAAGCAAAATAAAATTTTGACAAGCATATCTCCCTCCCCCTCACTTAAATCATTTTGTCTCAAAATTAACATAAAATAAAATACAAAAGAGAGAGGATGAAAATACTCCCCGATTGCAGAAGAGCATGTTTCGGTAGTGGGCTCCGAGTCTGGTGTAGGGGCGGAGGCGAGCTAGCTCTCGAATTCGGATCATGGTGGTGGTAATGGTGGACGATCGAGTGATTTAGGTTGAAGATGAAGTGAGAATGGTGGCTGGTGATGTTGAAAAAGAATAAAATAAAAAAAAATGATTTATTGGAAAGGGATTGTTGAAGAGTTGGACGTGGGTTTAAAAGCAAGTGGGGTCTAGGGGAAGATAAAATATGGGTTTAATTTTTGATTTAGTTTAAAATATGGGTGAAGTGATTGGGTGGGGAAAAAGCATAAAGGGAAAATCCGAATTTTTATTTAAATTCTAAAAATTGGGCACACCAAATCTTGTTGAAAAAGATAGATTCTCATCCTTTTATTCGATCTAAATTATCTACAAATAAAATAAATAAGAGATCAGATAAAATAAAATTCAAAATAAATTTAAAAAGATAAAATAATTAAAATGAGATAAAAATAAATTCAAAAAGAGATAAGAAAATAAATTCAAAATAAATATAAAAAAATAATAAAAATAAATTTGAAAAAATAAAAAGGATAAAATCAAATTTTAAAATTTAAAATAAGATTTCGACTTTATTTATTTTTTATTCATTTTATCTCTTTTTTTTAATTTTTTTATTATATTTTTTATTTTAACTAAAGATAAAATTCAAATTAAACTATGGCAGATTAAAATGGAATAAAATAGAATAAATAAAATAAAGAAAGTAAAAAAAATAATAAAAAATAATTAAAGTAAAAAGAAGAAAAGAAATGGGTTGCCTCCCATCTAGTGCTTGTTTATCGTCATTAGCTCGACGACCTGGTTCAGACTACAGGCATTGCGACAAATACTTCTTCCAGTTCTTGCGCTTTATCCAACTGAGTATTTCCCTACGAGAAATTTTGCGATTATGGGGTTTTTTTACTGGAAAAAATTTTCTTTCACTCTTCAATTTATCTGGAAGTAATTTTAATTCCAAATTCAATCCCTGCAAAATGAAAGAAAACATTTTAGATTTCAATGGAGTTAGGCGTAAATCAGAATGAACAGAAGAAACATTTTTCAACTCCTTAATTCCTTTGTCGTGATCCTTCAAGTCCCTGCACGAGTCATCAACAGATTTAGATTCTATAAATTCTTCAACGGCGGGCTCAATAACATCTATAAAATTTATACTAGCAACATTATCAGGATGTCGCATCGCTTTGTAAACATCAAATTTTACCACATCGCCATCGAACTCCATTGTAAGGATCCCGCTTCTCACATCGATTTTCGTATTTGCAGTACTTAAAAATGGATGACCAAGGAGGATTTCAGAAGAATTATTAGTCCGATCGTTTTCCATGTCTATGACATAAAAATCTGCCGGAAAGATTAAATCTTTTACCTTTACCAGGACATTCTCTAGCAATCCTTCCGGGTAAATTATGGATCTGTCCGCCAGCTGTATGGTTACTTTCGTATCCTTCAAAGGCTCAACAGAAAGTGAGTTATAAAATGAAAGAGGCATAACATTAATAGAGGCCCCTAAGTCACACATTGCTCGTTTAATACCCACTTTACCGATTTTGCAGGGAATGGCGAACATACCTTGGTCCTTCAATTTTGGTGGCAACTTTCGCTGGAAGACCGCCGATACATGCTCCCCTAGATTAACCTTCTCAATTCCAATAAGACGACGTTTGTTAGTACATAAATCTTTAAGGAACTTAGCATACCTTGGGATTTTTCGGATTACGTCGAGGAGTGGAATATTGATCTCTACTTTTTGAAACACATCTAGGATCTCCTTTTCTTCTGCTTGTTTGTCTCTTTTCATTAATCTCGACGGGAAGGGTGGTGGTGTAGCGTAGGGAGAAGGTACAGGGGTTGGATCGGGCATACCTTTTCTAGTAGGGGGTGATTGCTTTTTTTCTTCCCTTTGTACGCCATCTTCTTTAGCTTTAGGTTCGATGACTGTACCGCTTCGTAGAGTGATGGCGTTCACATTCTCTCTTGGATTAGGCTCCGTTTGAGAAGGTAATTTCCCTTTAGATTCTAAACGACTTACCGCTAAGGTCAATTGAATTATCTGTTTGTCAATTGCTTCAAAGTGAGCTTCGGTTCTTAGTTGAAATTTTTCTTGGGCTAGTGCTAACTTTTCAACAATTGACTCCAACGATGGCTTCTGCGGTTGATATTGTTGTGGTGCAATTGGTTGATAAGCTTGATTTGGCCTCTGGTTTTGCGCGTAACCGAAGTTTGATTGGTTTCTCCATCCCTGATTATATGCATTTCCTATGGGATTGGCTTGAGCGATATCATCTTCCTGAATCATCGGACAACAGTCTGTCGGATGTTCTGGACTAGTACAGATTCCGCAAAGTCTAGCTGTTCTTTTTCTATCTGCAACAAGAGATTGCACTATTTCAGCTAATTTATCAATCTTATTTCCTAAAGAAACTGTGCTTACCTCGCGAACCCTTCGAGATGGTTCGCTAGATTGATTAAATCTTTGCGAGTTGGCGGCCATGGTTGATATCAGCGTTTTAGCCGCTGTTGGTGTCATGTTGACTAGAGCTCCGCCACTTGCTGCATCTATCACTTTCATATCCATAGGCGTCAATCCTTCATAAAAATACTGGAGGAGGGTTTGTTCTGACAACCCATGTTGTGGACAATTTGCACACAACTTTTTAAACCTCTCCCAGTATTCATACAAGGATTCAACTTCTTTTTGTTGAATGCTAAGGATGTTGCGCCTGATTTCGCTTGCTTTCGCTGCAGGGAAGAACCTGTCAAGAAAAAGTTTAGCCATGTCAGTCCACGTTGTAACAGAATTAGGGGGTAAATCAAATAACCAATCTTTCGCTATATCAGCTAAGGAAAATGGAAAAGCTCTAAGTTTGATTTGGTCATCGGATACTCCCTTTGGTTTTGTGCTTAGATAAACCATGTGAAATTCCTTCAAATGTTTGTGAGGGTTTTCTGTTGGCAAGCCGTGAAAGGTAGGTAGGAGGTGAATTAAACCCGTTTTTAGCACGAACGGTGTTTCGCCATTTGGGAAGGTTATACACATCGGTTGCTGGCCATCGGGCGCCTCATTCAGTTGGCGAATGGTTTGATTTTGGTCTCCCATTGGATTGGGCTCGTAATTCGACTCTGCTTCGGATGTGATTTCTAAATCGCGTTCGAATCTTTGCTGGCGTCTTTTGTTTTTCTTTTCCCGAAGTGTTTGTGCGTTCAACTTTCGGGCTAGTGCTTCAATTTCCGGGATGAGTTCAAATTGTTCTCCCGGATTGCTCCTGGTCATAAATCAAATAAAACAATATTAGTAATTTGTCGTACTCCTCGACAACGGCGCCAATTTTGACACGCGTCGTATAGTGTCAAAAATAAAACCCTAAACTCAAAATAAATAAGATTTAAATTAATATAGCGAGAGTAAGGGTCGATCCGCAGGGAATAGGAACTCTAACACCTTTCTTCTGATTTAGACCAATAACCTGTAGAAAATAAAGGGGAATTTTAGAATAGTGATTTGAATGAGAAAAATAGTAAAAACGTAAAAATAAATGTTGAGAATGAATTATGGATAAAAAATAGCCTCAAGCCACGCTTTGCCACGACATCTTCGATCACTGAAGTTGATTTTTCTTCGACTTTCCTGCAGGTTACAGTCTACAAGGCCCAACCCTTGTAACTTACTTCTCGTTGGTAGATTCGACTCCCAGGGCAATCCTTGAAGTCAAACTTTAGTGAATTAGCCACGGCAATTGATGCTAACTCAAATCTAAGTTGGTGCTGGAGAAGCCCGTGCTCGGATATTCGTCTCGATGAGAATTGTTTCCGATTTTGATTCCCCTTAGTGGACCGCCACTAAGTTTGTTCTTAGGGAGTTGAATTGGCTACAAGCTTTTCCTCGTCCCCAACGATGGATCTAAACCACTTCAAGCCGATGCGCTCTCTCGGAATGAAACAATTGCGATGCCTAAAGATTAGGCCGATTGCCTAATCAATTTTACAGAGAATCTAAAAAGGAGTTGTTGAAGGATTGAAGTATTTTTCTAATCTCACGAGGTTTGTCGGGTTTGGCGTTGCTTTTGGCTAAAGGGAATTTAGTTAAGCATGGTTTGTGAAAAAACCATACTTAATAAAATAAATAAAGAAATGGAGAAAAGAAATGGAGAAAAATAGAGAGCTTTATTAACTCAAGGAAGAAGAGAACAATGGAAAAATGTTTGATGAATAATTCACCCCCAAAGTGGGGTATTTATAGTAGTTGAAAACCCTAAAAACCTAAGATGATAAATCCTAAATTTAAATAAAATTACATAAGATAAATATCCAAGTTTTGAAATTTAAGATAAAAATCGGATGATAAGCTATCTTGATAAGTGGACTGATAAGTTATCAGGGTTGCTGACGTCATCTTCTAGAAGGTGCTGACGTGGCGCCCAGTCAGCATTCATGCCCTGGTTCATGCCCATGAATCTGCCCACGACTTCATTATTTTCTGCAGCACTTCAACTCATTTCCAGCATTATATAACCTGCATGAGAACAACATAAAAACAACCCAATTAAGTCCTTCAAACATATATTCGATCAAAATAAGGACTAAAAACATAACCAAAATAAATACTTATCAACACCTTAAGGCCGTTTCGAAACGGGTGTACGATGGTCAACCTAAGTTGACTTTTTCCTTTAGACCGTATCGATACGGGCAAGCCCTGTATCGGTACGGGTTGACTCCCTTTGAGCTCGACTTTGACTCGTTTCGATACACTATAGACCCGTATCGAAACAGTAAATTCCAGTAGCAAAATATTCTGATACGACCTCAAACCGTATCGATACACCATGTTCTAAAGGTCTATTTATGCTTAACCGTATCGATACGCCATTACCCAGTATCAATAAGGCCTGGCCTGTAATGACATATTTTTGCTGGTTTTTAATTGAATTGACTTATCAAAAAGTGTCCAAATGCAATGAAACTTTACACACAATATTTAATTGCTTTAAACTACTAGCATGTCAAATTTCATGATCATTTGAATCCATTTACTATGGTTTCACCTTTTTAAGCTAAATATGCATATTAGGCCAATTTCAAGCAAACTTTAACAAGTCATTTAAGGCACTTAAACCACATGTAACACATAGCCTTTATACACATAGAAAAAATATTAAGATCGACTAATTTAACTACTTTGCCACCATTCTAGGAGTTCATAGAGACAAAATACTTTACTTTAGGCTCAAGGTGACTTGCCGCTTTGCCAACTAGCTTCGATCTTGAAACGATGACTCTTAACTTGAAATATATAGATAATCAATGTATTAGACTTATATTGTCTAAGTGAGGTAGCCAATAACAATGAATGAACATGGTATGCTATTTATCATGCTTCGATGACAATCACAATATCGATTATATGAATAAACATGACATGCTACTCATTCATACTAAAAGCATGGTATCACTCATCATATCATCAATAACAATATCACAATTTCATATCAAAGTAATATCAATAACTAATAATTTTTCCTTGGATCGATTTACGGTAATGGATACACGAATTCCTACGCCTCTCCAAACAATGAGTGGTCAACCCACCGATATCACCAATAAGACCAATACACAATACATCCCCCCGCCTCGCCAAATCAATATTGGCCGTAGCCCTAGGACCGTAGTCCACCCGTACACCGAGCTCATAAATTCTATTGCATGCCAATTGTATCCAATCCTTCGAATCCAAGGTTCAATAACAATAATTCGATGTCAATAGTATCATATTAATAGATCAACAACCATATTTTCCATGTCAATAAACAATAGTAAGAATCCAATGCAATATCCAATGGTCAATGATTCTATTTACTTCAATGATTTCGATGACAATAATAACAATATTACGGATGATGATTCGAAGCAATACTTACCAAAACTTACCAATATGCTTTCAATAATGCTTTATGCAAATCCCTTTAATTCAATGGTTAGTAAATCAAACGAAATCAATAACGATGAATTCAGAAAGGCTCCTCGTCTAATTCCGAGACTCCTACTACACTCACCTCGATAATCCGAAGATTCTAAGGCCCTCGGACGACGATGCCCTTTTCCCTAGCTTTCGATGATGATGGTGGATGATTTTTCTCCACTTCTTGAGCTAGGTAAATAATAAGAAATTATTATTAGAATCAATATGACGATATCAATACTTGGAATAACCATTAGCTATTAGACAAACTTTATCTTATAGCTTTAAATTGGACATTCAATGATCAAGAGGATCTATAATTGATTTAGGGCTTCCACTTACCCGATCGATAGTTATGAATTAATATTCTTAAATCAAAGAAAGCCTAAGCTTAAGGATCACAAATTGAGAGGTGTATGGTTTGGGGCTCATGGTTGAAGACAATGAGGGTGTGTGCTTATTCATTCAAAACTAAGAGATAGAAATGGATCTCGGTGAAGCAAAACAAATAAGAGAGCTTTCTTTTATTTATTGAAGGGAACTAAAATCTTAATCATTTCCCACATCACCAAGGTCCAATGAGAAGGTTTCCTTCATCCAAGGGAAAACTTAAAATATTAATATTTATCTTTTCTATATCTTATCAATATTAAACATATAGATGACCGCTAGTCATCTTTTCTGATCATAACCACGTGGAGGGGTTGCAAGAAAATAGGTGAGTCATCACCTCTTCATTTTCTTTTAATTTAACCTTCGAATAGATTCAAATCAAGGGACCCGTTTTGAAAAGCGTAAAGCTGTATCAAAACGGCTATGCAAAATTCAAAAAGTTAGTTAATATCGTTGAAATTGTATCGGAACGCCCTATAATCGTTTGAAACGCCTTACCTAGGTCGTTTCGGTACAGATCTTACTGTATCGAAACACCTAGCTGAAAAACATCATTTTATGCATTTTCAAGGAGGTCCTAAACTAAGAATAAGTTCATTTAGGTTATCTTAACAATATAATCTATAATTTAGGTAGTAAAGATACGATATTTGAACATTTTAATATCAATACTCGATCATTGGAATCCAATTCCGACTAGCCCCGATTTTGGGGGTGTTACATATATTGTGACTTATCGACTAATCCGATCTTTCATATAGATATGTCCGAAACTAATGAAGCTCACATTGACGAGCTTACCACCGGCTCCTCGACTCATGGCGAGTAGATTAGAGGAGGAAATCCTCTGAATCCACCGCATTCGTAGGATCCTCCTGCTCAGAATACCGAGCTTGTAGCACCTACCGCGTAGGCTAAATGTTACAAGAACTTGACTGACATGTACAAGAAGTTTATGATTGCTATGAGGGTTGAGCAAGTTGTGCAACCCATCGCTCCTACTGTCCAACACACTCGAGTTTCATTGATAAGCTATCAGAGTATCGAGCTTACACCTTTACCGAGCAAAACGATGATAATTCTGAAACTGCCGAATACTGGTTGCACAAAACTCTACGAATTTTGAGCAAGCAGCTACAATGCTCGGACGAGCACAAACTCGAGTGTGCCATCGTGTTGCTGGCTAACGAGGCACTCCACTGGTGGGAGACTACTATATTGACGGTCTCCGAGAACACTGTAACTTGGGAGTTCTTCCTTAAAGAATTCCGCAAGAAGTACATCAGTGGGTTTTACCTCACTAAGAGCCGAAGTGTCTTCCTCCACCTCAAACATGGCAGATGGCCGATCGAGCAGTACATCCAAGATTTCTGCAAGTACTGTAGATACAGTGTTGAGTATATCAAGAAGGAGGAAGAGAAGTGTCGAATGTTCATTGTGGGACTCAATGATGAATTATGCCTTATGTTTACTGCATTGAGCACCAATGATTTACATGACTTGGTGAACTGAGTTAAAGCCACCGAAGCTGCACAGAGGGCTCAATGAGCCGGTGGGTCCAGAAAATCTATGAAGAGGTTTAGGGATGATTCTCGACCTCTAAAATGGAACAAGAAAGTGAGATATCAAGGCCTCAAGCAGAATGTCTATCCGCAACCCTCCCGTTCTGGAAATATTGATAGGCCTCAGTCTGTAACACAATCTTTTGCTAAGGCAGCATCTGTTGATAGCACCGAAGGTTCGAATCGGGGAAACCAACATCTAGTTTGTAATTACTGTCAGAATAGGCACCTAGTGGGTCAATGCCGTAAGCATACTGGAGCTTGTTATTATTGTGGTGAACAAGGTCACTTCATTCGTGATTGTCCATTGAATACAACCAAATCTACTACTACCCTAACTACTTCTGCCTCTCCTGCTCAATCCTTTCGAGGTAAAGGATCAAAGCAAGGATCGATAGGAACCCACGAAAGATCGAGTGGTTCGAGAAAACCATTGAATAAGCAAGATTCTAAAGCCCCTGCCCAAATGTATCATGTGAGGAGCAGAGACGATGAGGGCGAACCTAATGTCATTGCAGGTACCATTGAGTTATATTCACATTATTTATATGCATTGATTGATCCTGGTTCTACTCACTCTTTTATAAGAACCATCGCAGTTAAGAAGTATGGCATGTCTTCTGAACCAATAGCATTAAGAATTTCTGTAACCAATCCTTTAGGAGACTGTGTCATCGTAAGGGTAATGTGCAAGAACTGCTCCTTATTGATCCAAGGGATTCCTTTCCCGGCCAATTTGTTGGCTTTACCGATTCATGAGTTCGATGTTATCCTAGGTTTAGATTGGTTTAGAAAGCATCAAACGTGGGTAGATTGTTGTAAGAGGAAGTTATACCTTCGGGGTCTTGGTAAGGAAAGTGTTGTATTGATGAATGCAAAGAATCCATCATTGTGTGCTTTGACGTTGGAAACCAAAGACGAATCTCAATTACGAGACATTGACGTTGTTTGTGAATTCCCTGATGTCATCCCTAATGAACTTTCACCAAATTGAAGAATTATTGAGTAAAGGTTCCATTCAACCGAGCTCTTCACCTTGGTGAGCACCAGTTCTCTTTGTAAAGAAGAAAGATGGTTCTATGCGATTGTGTATTGACTACCAGCAATTGAACAAAGTAACCATCAAGAAAAAATACCCATTGCCTAGAATAGACGACCTGTTCGATTAACTAAAAGATGCCTATATGTTTTCCAAGATCGATTTAAGACCGGGCTATTACCAAATGAGGGTTAAAGAATGTGATGTACCAAAGACTGCTTTCCATACAAGATATGAACACTATGAATTCTCGGTGATGCCCTTTGGGTTAACCAATGCACCGACAAGTTTTATGGATTTGATGAATCGGGTCTTTCGACCCTATCTCGATAAATTTGTAGTGGTGTTTATAGATGACATATTGATCTATTCTAAGAATGTAGCGGAACACCGAGATCATATTCATATCGTGCTTCAAACCTTACGTGAGAAATAGTTATACACAAAATTCTCTAAGTGTGAATTCTGGCTAACCGAAGTTTCCTTTTTTGGACATATTGTGTCAGCCTCGGGTATTCAGGTGGACCCGAAGAAAATCCAAGCTATCGTAGATTGTTATCCACTGAAGAATATTGGCGAAGTCAGAAGCTTCCTTGGGCTTGTTGGCTATTATAGGAGATTCGTAAAAGGGTTCTCTATGATAACCACTCCTTTAACCAAGTTGTTGAGGAAAGAAGCTTCTTTTGTTTGGATCGAAGATCAACAACGGAGTTTCGATCAATTGAAACAAGTCATGACTCACGCACCAGTCCTAACCCAACCCGAGTCTGGAAAGGACTACACAGTTTACAGTGATGCATCACATCTCGGGTTAAGATGTGTATTGATGCAAGAAGGAAAAGTCATCGCCTATGCTTCGTGACAGCTCAAGCTGCACGAAATGAATTACCCTACTCATGACCTTGAATTGGATATAGTTGTCTTTGCATTGAAAATCTAGAGACATTATCTCTACGAAGAAAAATGTTACCTCTTCACCGATCATAAAAGCCTCAAGTACCTATTGACCCAAAAGAAGTTGAATCTTCGACAACGAAGGTGGATGGAACTCCTTAAAGATCACGATCTTGTCATTGATTACCATCGGGGCAAGGCCAACGTTGTAGCAGATGCACTCAGCCGCAAACCTTTTCTTGGTAAGTATTAACAATGAATATGGAGTTATATGTATTGTATGGTACATTAATTCATTGTAATATCGTTGTATTGTAGCCCATCGAGCAATTAACGCTCACTTTCAGTTATGGAAGCATCGTTGTCTTGTAGCTGAACTTCAAGTTTAGTCAACCATCATTTCACAAATTAAGTTTTTGCAAGAGCAAGATCCTGAGCTTCAATCCATTGTTTCTAAGTTATCGGACAACCCCGACTTCATGATTAATTCTAAAGGGCTTTTGTGTTTCCATGACCAGGTTTATGTACCTAATGATGAATCTCTCCATACTAACATCCTTTCAGAAGTTCATTCAAGTTCTTTTTCTATCCATCTCAAGTCCGTGAAGATGTATACGGGCCTATGTGAACTCTATTGGTTGTCGGGAATGAAGCAGGCCATAGTCGCTACATTTCCAAATGTCTCACGTGCCAACGTGTTAAAGCAGAACATTGTGCTCCTACCGAATTATTGCAACCTATCGATCCACCGAAATGGAAATGGGAAAAGATCACTATGGATTTTGTTAGTGGTTTATCTTTACTCCCACGAAACATGAAGCAGGCCATAGTCGACTACATTTCCAAATGTCATTTCATACCAGTTAGAATGGATTACGATCTCCTTAAATTAGCTGACTTGTACATCATGGAAGTGATCCGACTCCACGAAGTACCCAAGTCTATTATATATGATCGAGATTCCCGATTTGCATCTCGGTTTTGGAGAACCTTACAAGGAGCTCTAGGCACCAGAGTTAATCTTAGCACAACCTTTCACCCTCAATCTGACGGCCAGTCAGAAAGAGTAATTCAGGTAATTATCGAAAGACTCTTCCATTGAACCCTTAGAAATCTGTATTGTTATTGAACCTTCCTATTTAGATCTTGGAAGATATGCTTCGAGCTTGCATCATCGACTTTGGTGAAACTTGGGAGAAATCCCTACCCCTTGTTGAGTTCGCCTACAATAATAGCTATCAGACATCAATCCAAATGACCCCATATGAAGCATTGTATGGTAGACGATGTCAAACTCCATTGTGTTGGTCTGAGCTTGGTGAAGGCAGGATGCTGGGCCCTGACTTACTTCGGGAAATTGAAGAACGGGTTACCATCATTCATGATCGCTTGAAATCTACTTTTGATCAACAAAAAGCCTATGCTGATCTCAAAAGACGAGATATTGAGTATGAAGTTGGTGAAAAAGCCTTTCTTAAAGTTTCACTGTGGAAAAAGGTTCTAAGGTTTGGCAAGAAGGGAAAATTAAGTCCCTGACTCATTGGACCCTTTAAAGTTATTGAAAGAGTTGGCGCCGTGGCATATTGATTACAATTACCTTCTGAATTATGTAAAATCTATGATGTTTTCCATGTATCGATGCTTCGGAAATACCATTATGATCCATCGCACATTGTTGAACCTGGATCTGTAGAAATTCAACCAATTTTGTCTTACGATGAAGAATCGGTTCAGATTCTTGCAAGGGAAGTTAAGAGGCTTCACAACAAAACTGTATCGTTAGTTAAAGTGCTTTGGAGGAGCCACACTATTGAAGACGCTACTTGGGAACCTGAAGAGACAATGAAACAACATTATCCACATCTCTTCGGTCCAGGTAAAAATTCGAGGAAGAATTTTTCTTAAGGGGGAGAGTTGTAACACCCCAAAATCCGGTCTAGTCGGAATTGGGTTCCAGTGATCAGAAATTTCACATCGATAAAGTCTAAATATAGTATCGACAAGATAATCATTGATATTGGACTCTAATTGTGTTAAATCATTGTTACTGGACCCTATTGAATAATATCGAAACCTAGTTCGTGACTAAATCGAGGAAAAATGCAAGTTGAAGGGCAAAACCATAGTGTAGTGAGAGTTGAGGGACTAATCTTGCGATTAGTCTCTCTTCAATCATATTTCCACCTACATGGATCAAATTGGGAGCTTTCCTTCAAGTGAAGAAAAGCCATCAGGTGGCTTGATAATAAAAGAAAAAAATAGACAAGTAATAGAAGGCAAAAAGAACTTACTGAGACATTAGTAAGCAAGAACCTCTCTTTGCTATCTTCATCATCTTCCTCCAAGCTAGCACCTCCATTGGAGAGTAAGCTTAGTTTTTCTTCGATTTATTGATATCAAATCATTGTCATCGATCGGGTAAGCTATATTCCTCAATCAATTATTTGATTCCATGAATATATCAAGTTTAATATCAAGCTAGGGTTTTGACCATCCATGAATAATCCATAATTGTTGTTTATATTGAAGTCGAATATCAATTTTGACATCGTTATTACAAATATGATATCGTAATCTTGTTTTTAACAAGTTCCTATTGATTTTCTAGCTCAAGAAGTGGAGAGAGAGGTTTCGCCATCTCTATCGAAAGCTAGAAACTATGGTGTTGTCATCCGAGAGCCATAAGAGCATCGGATTTTAAGGTGAGTGTAGTTGGAGTCTTGGGATTAGGCGAGGAGCCTTCCCGAATCCCTTATTGTTGTCTTCGATCTTATTGCTAACAATAATCATTGAGGAAGTTGCATCGGATTGTTAATCAGATTCATTGGTAAGTGTTGGTAAGTTTTTCAATGAACATCGAACATAGTTATTTGCATCGTCATCATGCATTGTCATCGATATAGCTATTGTTATTGAAACATTGTAAATAAATCATTGGATATCGATATTGACATTGATATTGAAACCATGAAATATTGATAATGAGACGTGTTCACTATTGATAATATTAAAGTTATTGGTCATCGGAATTACCCTTGAAAATTTAATATGAATATTAACATTGAACCATTGGATTTGAATGGACATTGGATACAATTGGCATGCCATAGAATTCACGAGCTCAGTGTACGAGTTAAATATGGTCCTAAGGCTACAACCTATATTGATTTGGCAAGGTGAAGGGATGTGTTTTGGTATTGGTCATATTGGCAGGGCGGAGGCATTGGACCATTCATTGATTTGGCGAGGCGTAGGAATTCGCGTATCCACTATCTTAATTCAATCCAAGGATTAATAATGAATTTGATATGTTAAACATTGTATATTGAAACATAGTATTGACATTGATGAGCATGAGATTATGTATATACTTCTTACATTGTTATTTATATTGTTTGTGACTACCTCACTAGGCAATGTATGCCTAACGTGTCTCATCTCATGCATTTCAGGTTGAGAGATCACCGTGGTTGAAGATCGGATAGTCGAGGCGAGACAAGTCACTACAAGCCTAAAGTAATGTATTTTGTCCTTACGAACTCCTAGGAAGGTGGCAAAGTAGTTGAACTAGTCTCTTGTGCCCATTTTGGTATGCTTGTAATGTGTGTAAGTTATAATATTGTTAAAGGCCCTAAAATGACTTTTGGTAAGGCTAAAAGTTATTAAAAATGGCTTATTTGGCTCATATAGGTCAAAACCTAGTAAATATATTCGAATGAAGATGAAATTTGGCATGCCAGTAGTTTATAGTATTGAAATATTGTGCGTGAAGTTCCATTGCATTTGAACACTGTTTGGTAGGTCAACTCGATTAAAAACCATAAAAAATCTATCATTACAAGTCAGGCCGTATCGATACGGGGTAATGACGTATCGATATGGTTAAGCATAATTGGACCTTAGGAACAAGGGGTATCGATACGGTTTGGAGATGTATTGAAACATTTTGCTACTGGAATCCTCTGTTTCGATACGAGTCTAACCTGTATCGAAATAGGTCAAAGTTAAGGTCAAAGAGAGTCAACCCGTACTGATACAGGGCTTGCCCGTATCGATACTGTATAAAGGGAAAAGTTAACTCAGGTTGACCATCATAGACCCGTATCGAAATAACCTTACGATGTTTCGATACATGGTTAGTTAAGTTGGTTAAAGGCATATTTTGACAGTTTGCAATGTTCATAGGTTGGTCACTGAATTTAGGACGAGCCAATTGGATGAGTAAGTGAACTCTAAATTGCATGAAATTTTACAAACATGTTAATACTGCATTGAATTTCAGTAAGGTATGATCAATTGCATCGAAGGACCTCTAAATTGTCAGATTTATAGTTTAGTCCCTAAAACTTGTAATAGTTAAGAATTGGTTCTAAATGGTTAGTTATTGTTTCCTAATGGACTAATTGGTTTGACATCGATTTATTAGTATTGCATTGATTATATGATGTTATGATTTAAATTTTATCGCACCGAATATTGTATTGTTCATCGGTAGTAATCTCCGACCCGATTCTCGACCATGCTGGGAATGGGGTTTTACATTTGTGATATCAGATCTAGAATTTAGTCGATTCTAGGACAAAACAGAAGCTTATTTCATTGTTGTTATGCTACTTTGCCACCTAGGAGTTATATATTGTAATACCCCCTTCTAAGTCTGGCCGAGAACCGGGTCATAAGGTGATACCGATGAGCAATACAATGATCGATGCGATAAAATTTCAATTCATAACATCATATAATCAATGAAATACCAATCAAATCATTACCAAACATGCACCTTAACCATTACGAAACAATAATTATTCATTTAGGACTAATTCTTAACTACTATAAGTTTTAGGGACCGAACTATAAATTCGATAAATTTGAGGTCCTTCGATGCAATTGACCATACTACAATGAAATTCAATTCAATATTAACAAGCCTGTAAAATTTCATACAGTTTGGAGTTCATTTACTCATACAATTGATTCACTCTAAATTCAGTGATCAAACTGTAAACTTTACAAACTGCCAGATTATGCCTTTTAACTAACTTAACTAACCTTGTATCGAAACAACTTAAGGCCGTTTCGAAACGGGTGTACGATGGTCAACCTAAGTTGACTTTTTCCTTTAGACCATATTGATACAGGCAAGCCCTGTATTAGTACGGGTTGACTCCCTTTGACCTTGACTTTGACCCGTTTCGATACACTATAGACTCGTATCAAAATAGTGAATCCCAGTAGCAGAATGTTCTGATACGGCCTCAAACCGTATCGATACGCCCTGTTCCTAAGGTCCATTTATGCTTAACCGTATCGATACGCCATTACCGAGTATCAATACGGCCTGACCTATAGTAACAAACTTTTGCTGATTTTTAATCGAATTAACTTATCAAATAGTGTCCAAATGCAATGAAACTTTACACACAATATTTCATTGCTTTAAACTATTGGCATTTCAAATTTCATGATCATTTGAATCCATTTACTATGTTTTCACCTTTTTAAGCTAAATATGCAAATTAGGCCAATTTCAAGCAAACTTTAACAAGTCATTTAAGGCACTTAAACCACATGTAACACATGGCCTTTATAAACATAGACAAAACATCAAGATCGACTAACTTAACTACTTTGCCACCATTCTAGGAGTTCATATAGATAAAATACTTTACTTTAGGCTCGAGGTGACTTGCCGCTTTGCCAACTAGCTCCGATCTTGAACCAATGACAATCATAATATCAATTATATGAATAAACATGACATGCTTCTCATTCATACTAAAAGCATGGTATCACTCATCATATCATCAACGGCAATATCATAATTTCATAGCAAAGCAATATCAATAATCAATAATTTTTCCTTGGATCGATTTACGATAATGGATACACGAATTCCTACACCTCGCCAAACAATAAGTGGTCAACCCGCCGACATCACCAATAAGACCAATACACAATACATCCATCCGCCTCACCAAATCAATATTGGTCATAGCCCTAGGACCGTAGTCCGCTCGTACACTGAGCTCATGAATTCTATGACATGCCAATTGTATCCAATTCTTCAAATCCAAGTTTCAATAACAATAATTCGATGGCAATAGTATCATATCAATAGATAAGCAATCATATTTTCCATGTCAATAAACAATAGTAAGAATCCATGATTCTATTTACTTCAATGATTTTGATGACAATAATAACAATGCTTTGAATTCTAGTAAGGTATGATCAACTGCATCGAAGGACCTTGAAATTGTCAAATTTAAAATTTAGTCCCTAAAACTTGTAATAGTTAAGAATTGGTCCTAAATGATTAGTTATTGTTTCATAATGGACTAATTGGACTAAGATGAATGTTTGGTATTGATTTATTAGTATTACATTGATTATATGATGTTATGGATTGAAATTTTATTGCACCAAATATTGTATTGTTCATCGGTAGCACTCTCCGACCCGGTTCTCGACCAGGCCGGGAAGGGGATGTTATAAGGTCTTGGAAAATTTTTCACTGAATTTACTTGTGCGGAAGCATCTTCTTGTAACATCGGACAACAATCTGTGGGATGGTCTGACTTTGTGCATATTCCGCAAACTCTAGTTGTAACTGTTCTGCCTGCAATAAGAGATTGAACTATGTCAGCCAACTTATCAATTTTACTTTCTAGAGAAACTGTACTTACCTCGTGAACTCGTCGAGAGGGTTCACTAGAAGGGAGAAACTGTTGAGAGTTAGTGGCCATGGTAGAAATTAAATTCTTTGGCGCAGTTGGAGTCATGTTTATGAGTGCCCCTCCACTTGCTGCGTCGACCATCTTCATCTCCATACGGGTTAAGCCTTCATAGAAATATTGGAGAAGGGTTTGTTCCGTCAATCCATTTGGATAATTTGCGCATAATTTCTTGAATATCTCCAGTAGTCATATAATGACTCAATGTATTTTTTTTGGATACTCAAGATGCTTCGCCTTAATTCGCTCGTCTTGGCTGTTGGAAAGAACCTGTCAAGAAAAAGGTGAGCCACGTTAGTCCAAATAGTAACTGAATTAGACAGTAAATCAAATAACAAATCTCTAGCCATATCGACTAAGGAAAAAGGAAAAGCACAAAGTTTGATTTGGCCTTCGGATACTCTATGTGGTTTTGTTCTTAAACAAACCATGTGGAATTCCTTGAGATGTTTGCGCAGATTTTCATTTGTCAATCCTTGATAGGTGGGTAAGAAATGAATTAAGCACATCTTGAATGTGAATGGTGTTTCTCCATTTGGGAATGTGACGCAAAGAGGTTGTTCGATCCCCAGAAACGACGCTAAAAAATTGTTGCGTGCAAAAGTGATGCGCAATTAGCGTGCAAGTGTACACTGTGCCAAGTTATAGTATTTAAGATATCGTCTTCGCATGGATTGTGACAGCTTTTCGGAGTTCACTTTTCTGCACAAGTAAAATAAAAACACAGATATTAGGAGTTAATTTGATTGAATCTAAAACTAAAACAAGTAAAGTAAATTGAGAAATCAGAGTGAGAGAATGGGTCGGTATTGGATGTTTTGTAGTGTGGAGAATTGATGTACTATCTCAGCACAGTTTCGTTGATCAACTTAACAACTTCAACCACCACCCACAAGTATGCCTCGGAGGCCCCCGCCTCGGCAGAGATGTGTGAGATTGCATGGGCAGTTAAGCGATGATTCAAGGTTCGACAAGGCTCCCTCTTCTCCTGAAGCTTGAAGTACTATTGGCGAACACGTCTTGGATGATACCTCCCGGTGTGAATCTAAGGGCGAACACCAACCGATTGTGGATCCTCTTTTAGCCGCTGAACTTCTTAACTTATCCCTAAGCCGAAGTAGCTTTACCCTATGGTTGGATAAAACTGTGTTTACTCGTTTTGTGAGTTCAACTCTCTCGATATTGAACAAATGGATTGAAGCCCTCTTCTCTCCCGATAAAGATTGCGACGATGAAGAACCAAGAGTAAACAAACCTTGAATTTTATTACAAAACTGAAATCCTAAACGAATACAACAAGACTCTCAAAACTACTACACAACTAACCCTTAGCCCAAGGGAAGGTTTAGAACATGGTGGGTTTCGTCGACACTAGGGTTTCGACAAGAAGGAGTTTCTCTAAAATCTTAATTGTGTTCTCTCCTTCAAGTTGATTACATATATATATAGGGGAGAAGCCTAGGTCTAAGTTGGTTTAGGGTAGGAATACTAGTTAGAGTATGATTGCAACTCATTAAAAGATCATTAAATACTCTTAGATTCCCATTTGACTTTTCTTCAACTCGACTTTGACCCGACTTTTCTTTGTCTGCTGGGCTCCAATGCACATGCAAATGGACTCTAAAAATCGGGCTTGGTGAGCACTTTCTATTGCATACCACTTTGCATTTTTCCATTCTTCCTTGAAGTGCTGCCTCAACGGCAAGTAGTTGACTGCCTCGATGGGGATATAGACTGTTGTGCAGATGTTGGCACAGCTCTGCATTCTGGTTCTTTCCTCCTCGATCAGCTCTCCTGATGATCCAACAGCTTCCTCCTTCAACTCCCAGCTTTCTTGTCATCTGCCCTCTTCGCTACCTCGGCGGCATCTGCCTGTGAGGGTACTTACGCACATGGAGAAAACGCACTTGAGCAGTATCATATGTATAAAATCAACTAAGTTCATCAAACAAGGCAGATTATCTAATCTATGCTCTTTTGTGTATGTTACCTACTAAATGCAACCTAAACTATACTAAAGAACAACAATAATTGGGCTAAACTAAGGTATAAATATAGGAATTTTGTGCACTTAACACACCCCCAAACTCAAACTATTGCTTGTCCTCAAGCAATGCAATCTAATAATAACATGCCAAAACTTAAAGTCATATGCAAACTAAGTCGAGAAAGCATCTTCATCAACCTTTACATACAGTGTAGATTTATGCCTAATTAGCAACCATTTGAATGAAAAAAGATTTACCCGGAGCTGAACTATGTATCTCGTGAGTGTGTGTGTTCCTTGTGATAAGCATGATTCTTCTGCTTCTAAGTAAACCTTCGATACACACATTAATTCCCTTGGATTTCCCTCTAGTTTCTTTTTTCTTCTTCTAGAGCCAGTTTCGGCACCTCTAGCTTATCTTAGAGCCAGTTTCGGGTACCTCTAGGACGTCTAGTTTTTATATTTTTTTCAAACTTCAAGTTCTACCCAAGTTTACTAGGTGAAATACCTAAATTTCCTAGAAGTCCTAAAATCAAACTAGTCACAAAGAGAGTTTTCTTTTAAGTTCAGACCATAGTAGGATTCTAAGTTAACCTAAAGTCATGTTAAGGTTGCCCCCTAGGAGGGCCATCTACCGCGACGAGTAAAGGATACTCAAGAATTTTTCTCAAACTAAGAGTTCATTAGTCTTTAAATAAAGGCATTTTACAATTAGAACCTAATTAAAACAAAAAATCATAAAAAACTATAAAATACAAGAAAAAAACAAAGGAAAGAAAAGAAAAAATTAGAGGACTAATTTCCCCCCAAACTCGAGAGGAGCATTGTCAACAATGCATGCCTACATACACAAAATTAATGCATAGATTAGATAAGAATAACAAAAGAGAAGAAGCGGAGAGAAGCTTAAATTTGTTTGGATTCGAAGGAGCTGTCGTCTTTGCCAATGATCACCCTCTTCCATGCTGCCATGGTGAAGCACTTGGCCGCCCTCGGCGGCTATTGGCGAGAAGGCGGACTGGGTTAAGCCTTTTGTGTCACCTCTATTTTGCCACCATCTTTACTGTTAGGGCAGACTTCGGTGGCGGAGTGTGTTCTCTTCGCTCGTGGGGAGAAGGACGGTTCGAGCTTTCTTGTAATGGTGTGCACCGAGTCCTGCCATACGAAGTCGTCTGAGAGGAAGTCCTTGAGGTAGCTAGAGCTGGAGGGTCCTGGTGCGTCGGCGGCTGGTCTAGACGTTTGCCCTTATTCTCTGACAGGAGCTACCGTCGTATCTCTTTGGTTGTCAGAGCTAGAGAGGACCTCAGTGGCATGGCAGTTGGGGTGGCGTGTGGCTTGGTGGATGCTGCCAGGTGTGTTTTTGAGGCAGATGGTGCGACGGGAGTTGCTAGTGCCGCCGAGGAAAATACCTCAGTGGGGAACTCTGGGAAGACGATCGCTGGGAACTTTTCTTTGATGGCGGGGGCAATGGCGTTGTTGTAGTCCCGGATGTATGCCATGAAGGTTAGCTAGCGGCGTTCTGTGCTACTAGGCCGCCGATGGTGGTTGCCGGAGCGGGTTGCTGAAAGTGCTGCTGACTGCCCATCTCTGACACTGGGGAAAAGTTTTCGGGGGTGGCGGCTGTGATCTCCATTTTCCGAAGGATTATTTCCCTCGTCCACTCGGTTCGTTCTAGGGTCATGGTGTCGGTTGGGGTGGGTGCCACATGTGCCTTCTCGCACATCACTATGATAAGGTTGGGGGAGTAGAGTTGTCCCTTGGTTTTCTGCCCACACTCGTAAATTTCTTTAGCAATAATCGAACCCACATTTATGTACCTTTTATTGATGATAGAGTGGATGAGCGCCAATCTTGGTTTGTCCACGGTGGAGTTCTGGGTTGTGGGCAGCAACCGCCTTTTCAAAAATGTGTTCCAAAGCTTTGCCTCGGGCATCAAATTCCACCGATAACGGTGCCTCTGTTTCTACCCTCATTCCAAACCGTTCCCGGTTCACATAATTCTTCTTTTATTTCCTTGTAACCGTCTGGTGAGGGAGGCAAGGAACTCTACGTGCTGGTCTTCGCGGATATTGAGGCCGTAGTAGAGATTGATCTTGTCTTCATTGATTATAATTGGCCGCCCACGAACATTGACTGTTGGCACGTCCTCCGTTGGCCTATGGACGTAGTACTCGCACACCATGGTTTAATTTGCTGGCTTGGGTTGCTGGGCAAATATTTTCCACCGTTATTGCTCGATCTTGGAGTAAATGAATTTTTCGAGCCCTATATATTTCTTTCCCGACTTGTAGAAGAATACGTGCTCCTCCCATATCGCTCTTTCTTTAAATATTTCGTTGTGTCGGGCTTTGATTTCTGGTGTGGCGAAACGATGGAGGGATTACTCTGGTTCTGCCTGAACAACACGTCGTCGGGGGGTTCTTGCCATTCTTTGGTTGGACTTTTTGGTGTGCGAGGGAGTTGTGAGAGCTTGAACAAAAGAACTGAGTAAAAATAAATAGACTGAAAGCAAAGAAAAACTTGTGAGATAATAAATAAGATTGAGTAAAGAAGAGTGAATAGTAAAAAAATGAGGGGCTTTAAATAGAGGAAGAGTGCTGCCATTTCGCCTGCCGAGGCAGACGTTGCCTGGGCAGAGAGTTGTTGGAACAAAACGGGCTTCTACGAACGGTTAGTCTGCAACCACTAGTTCTGGCGGGAAGCAACGTCTGTTTTCGTGGCAGTCTTGGCGGGCGGGCTTGAAATGATTTATGAATTTGGGATTTCTTCTACTCCCTTCTCTTAGGTTATTGTCTCTCTTAAAAAAACTAAAATAAAAATTTATTAGAGAATAAACAAATACAAAAATTAAATCTAATTCCTAAAATGCATGAAATTAAAAATCTAAATCCTAAAAATAAAATAAATGAGAGAAAATTTAAGTTATGTTGGGAATGCATCTGGATGCATCTCCCAACACAACCACTTCCTGGGCTGCTGCAGTATCTGCTTCACCCTCTACCAGGACGAGTCCTTGTGTTTCTCTTGATCCTTGGTGCTGCCAGTTTGCCCGCCCGGGCGGATGTGGCTGGAGTGCTCTAGCTTAATGCTGGGTTCGGTGTCTGCTGAATAATGGATGTCCTAGTATTCTTCTTTGTCTTCAACTTTTTTCATGTGTTGCAGGATATTCAATTTAATTTCCCAGTCGTCCACCTTCATAGTAAGCTCACCATTCTCCACATCAATTAGAGTTATCTTGTGAGTAGGAATGGTCTTCCCAGGATGACGAGTGCTTTGTTGTCTCCTTCACAGTCTAGAATTACGAAATCTGCTGGAAAGATAAGATTGTCTACTCTTACTAAGATGTCATCGATCTTTCCTTCTAGTTTCACGTAAGAGTGATCAGCTAGTTGGAGTATGACGGTGGTAGGTCTAGCTCTTCCAATTCCCAATTTTTCAAACACCGCTTTGGGCATCACATTGATGCTTGCCCCAAGGTCGCATAATGCCTTCCCTTCATATTGGCTCCCAATAGTGCAAGGTATAAGGAAACTGCCTGGATCTCTTAGTTTGGGCGACGTTTTATTGTGCAGTATGGCTATGCATTCTTCCGTCATGGCTATCGTTTCAAACTCCCTGATTCTTTTCTATTTGGAAACCATATCCTTTAGAAACTTTGCATAGCTAGGCATTTGTTGTATGGCTTCCACCAAGGGTATGTTGATGTGCACTTGCTTGAGAATGTCCAGAAATTTTTTGAACTGGTGATCCTGCTTCTGGTGTTTCAGCTGTTGTGCATGATCTTCACATTCACGGTGGTACTATGAGAGTCTGCCGGGGTAGATGGTTTTGGGTCTGTCGCGGCGGGCTTGCTTGCTTCCATCTGGGTGACTGATTTGATGGCCTTACACTGCTCGTAAGTGGGTTTAAAGTTGAGTCTCCCATAGGTCTGGTGTTCAAAACTTGAGCAAATTGTCCCACTTGAGTCTCCAGTGACTTTAAAGTTGTCTCATGATTATGCATTCTCATCTCGGTCTTGTCCATGAAAGCCTCGGTCTTTTTAACAAATAAATCCATGTTGGACATATAGGTACCTATCTGAGTCATTAAGGCACTTAGAGTTTGTTCCAAGGCACTGGGTGCTGCCTGTTGTTGTGTGTAAAGTACTCATAAGTCTTATATTTTGTATGCATTCCATCTCATATTATTGATGTTCTTAAGTGCATTTTAGGCATATTTAGGTGCATGCATGCATTATTTACAGTATTCTTTGCTTTGCCTTGTTTTTGTTGAATATCTTTAATTTGGTGAGAAAAGATACTATTTCAGTTTAGTTTGCATTACAGGTACTGGAGACTGATGATGGAGAGATGAGCTGATGCTGAGGCAGCAAACCAAGGAGCTGTACTGAAGCAGTTCAATTCAAAGAAAGACGCTGCCGAGTACCTGCCGCCCAGGGCAGCAACTTGAGGAATTGGTGAATTGGAGTGCGATTGATAGAGCATAATTTTCTGAGTCCATTGAGCTCATCCACTCAATTTACTGATGCCGGAAATAGCGGACAGAGCCGCCAAAGGAGAAAATATCTAAGGCGGCCTAAGCTTACTTACAATACAAGGAATCCAATTTCAAGTCAAAGAAGTCAGATTTAAAAGGATGCATTCAATGCAAAATCTACTTTATCATGAGAAAGACATCTACTCCAAGGAGGACTTAACCTAGGCTATGCCCTATATATACTTGATCATATTTTGTATTTTAGACATCTTAAAATCTCCCTAGTCGGCATAGCTTAGTTTCTCTCGTGTTTTCTTGCCGCCATTATGTTCTAAATTTTCTAGGGTTTGGGTTGTATTGTAAAGTAGTTGTGAGAATGGTTGTTTAGGTTCAAGTTTGTTATTGCAATAAATTCAAGGTTTGCTTATTTCATGTTCTTCATTGTTTTCAATTGAGTTCGAAAGATCGATTGTGATCAATCCATTTGTTTGGCATCGAGAGAGTCAAACTCACGAAAAAAGTAAGCACGATCTCATCCATACCAGGTGTTGATCAATCCAGTCTAGATATAGGTTAGAGTTTAAAGTGGCTAAAAGAGGACGGACCAAAGGTTGTTGTTCATTGCAAGATTCACGCCGACGGGTATTATCTGCAGCGGGCATCAACAATATTCTAGCTTAGACATAAGTAGAATCATTCTCGAAGCGTTCTACCGAGCCTTGAAGGTCTACCAAGTTTGTTGCCGAGCCAATCATCCGCTCCACCTGTCGAGGCAACGGAAGTTGTTGAAGCGCCAATCTGCCATCTTCTGCCGAGGTAGCAAAGTCTGGCAGCCCAATACAACTTGACTTATTCAACGTAGTTTCACACTACAAAGCAACATAACCTGACCCATTCTATCAACCTGGTCTCTTCCTTAAATTACTTGTGTTTATTTACTTTTCTCTTATAAACTGAAATTGACTTGTGCATTTAATATTCTTTGTGCAGGAATTTATATTCGAATTTGGCTGTCCAATCCTCATGGGAGACGATATCTTTTATACTATAACTTGACAAGAGTGTGCACTTGCGCTCATAATTGGAGAACACCCAAATGCTTTACATTTTGGCTGTTGCCGCGACATCGTCTGCTGAAATCCTTGTGATTGATTCGTCTGAGTAGCTAGATTCAGAGCGTTGTTGGGGTTACTCCATAAGAAGTTCGGGTGCCTCTTCCAACCAGAGTTGTAGGTGTTCGATGTGGGGTTGTTGTTCCTGTTGAAGTTTCCTACAAAGCAACTGGTCTCTATCCCTTGTTGGCACTCATATGAATCGTGGTCTCCCCCACATTGGTCGCAAAAGGCTTCAATTGCCTTGACTTGCTGTGTATTATTCTGCCCTTGCATCGCTTCTACCATCTTCGTCAACTGAGCGACTTGTGCTACGAGTGCATCTGATGTTCCTAGATCGTTTGCTGTGGCTTGCCTTCTTATGCCGCCTCAACTGGCATTAGGAAACTAATAGTCATTTTTGGCCATCCTATTCAGAATTTGAATTGCTTCGACGAGCTCCTTGTCGAGCAATGTACCATTGGCAGAGGAATCCAACATCATCCTTGTTGGTGTGTTTACACCATTGTAGAATATAGATACTAGTGTCCATTCTGGAAATTTGTGGGAGGGGTATTTATTCAGCAATTCACAGTATCTTTCCCCTGCCTCGTACATTGGTTCATCATCTGCTTGTCGAAACGTAGTGATGCCATTCCACAGTTTATTAGTCAAATTGACAAGATTAAATCGGGCTAAGAAATCTCTGCATAATTCGGTCTAAGATTCAATGGACTCTGATGGTAGGCTGTTAAACCAAGTCTTTGCCCTATCCCCCAGTGAATAGGGAAATAATCTGAGACGCAGCACGTCCGGATGAACTCCATGGATTTTGAAGGACTTGCAGATATCTAGGAAAGACTTCATGTGCTGGCGGGCATCTTCAGCGACAGAGCCTCTAAACTATCCAAGCGTATTTAGCATGTTGAACATGACGAGTTTGAGCTCGAACTAGTCCGCTTCTATTTCAGGATCGATCACGCCAAAGTTTAGCCTTCTAAGATCTTCCTCCGGGTAGTCTCTAACTAACTGCCGAGCGACAGGAGGTTGCCTGCCATTGCCCGCCGCGACATTGTCGCCTGGGGGAGGTGGTAGTTGCTAGTCCTGGATGTTTGCTTGATCACCCATGGCTTCTTTAGTTGCTTGTCTTAATCTGCGTGCAGTACGTTCAGGTTTTGGATCGTATTCTCGCAAGAGTGATTTTTGGTTGGCTCTGGTCATAAACCAAGGGAAACCAGGGGTTAAACGAAAAAAATAAAAGTGCAAAAAAACAAAAACAAAAAGTGATGCGCAATTAGCGTGTAAGTGTACGTGGTGCCAAGTTATAGTATTTAAGATATCGTCTCCACAGGGATTGTGACAGCTTTTCGGAGTTCACTTTTCTGCACAAGTAAAATAAAAATACAGATATTAGGAGTTGGTTTGATTGAAGCTAAAACTAAAACAAGTAAAGTAAATTGAGAAATCAGAGTGAGAGAATGGGCCGGTATTGGATGTTTCGTAGTGTGGAGAATTGATGTACTGTCTCGGCACAATTTTGCTGATCAACTTAACAACTTCATCCACTGCTCACAAGTATGCCTCGACAGATGCCCGCCTTGGCAGAGATGTGTGAGATCGCCTGGGCAGTTAAGCGATTATTCAAGGTTCGGCAAGGCTCCCTTTTATGACTCCCTCTTCTCCCGAAGCTTGAAGTACTATTGGCGAACACGTCTTGGATGATACCTCCCGACGTGAATCTAAGGGCGAACACCAACCGATTGTGGATCCTATTTTAGCCGCTGAACTTCTTAACTTATCCCTAAGCCGAAGTAGCTTTACCATATGGTTGGATAAAACCGTGTTTACTCATTTCGTGAGCTCAACACTCCCGATAAAGAACAAATAGATTGAAGACCTCTTCTCTCCCGATAAAGATTGCAACAATGATGAACCAAGAGTAAACAAACCTTAAGTTTTATTGCAAAACTAAAATCTTAAACGAATACAACAAGACTCTCACAACTACTACACAACCAACCCTTAGCCCAAGGGAAGGTTTAGAACATAGTGGGTTTCGACGACACTAGGGTTTTGACAAGAAGGAGTTTCTCTCAAATCTCAATTGTGTTCTCTCCTTCAAGTTAATTACATATATATAAGGGAGGAGCCTAGGTCTAAGTTGGTTTAGGGTAGGAATACTAGTTATAGTATGATTAAAACTCATTAAAAGATCATTAAATACTCCTAGATTCCTATTTGACTTTTCTTTAACTCGACTTTGACCCAACTTTTCTTTGTCTGTTGGGCTCCAATGCACGTGCAAATGGTCTCTAAAAAACGGACTTGGTGAGCTCTTTCTATCACATACCACTTTGCATTTTTCCATTCTTCTTTGAAGCGCTGCCTCAACGACAAGTAGTTGACTGCCTCGGCGGGGATATGGACTGGTGTGCAGATGTTGGCACAACTCTGCATTCTAGTTCTTTCCTCTTCGATCAGCTCTCGTGATGATCCAACAGCTTCCTCCTTCAGCTCCTAGCTTTCTTGTCATATGTCCTCTTCGCTACCTCGGTAGCATCTACCTGGGCGGGTACCTACGCACAAGGAGAAAATGCATTTGAGCAGTATCATATGTATAAAATCAACTAAGTTCATCAAACAAGGCAGATTATCTAATCTATGCTATTTTGTGTATGTTACATACTAAATGCAACCTAAACTGTACTTAAGAACAACAATAATTGAGCTAAACTAGGGTATAAATATAGGACTTTTGCGCACTTAACAGTTTGGTCGTCGTCCGCCATTGGAATATTCTCGTCGTTTGTGTTCTCGAAGTGTGTTTCAACTTTGGAAGATATTTTGAGATCACATTTGAATTTTTGTTGTCGTAGTCTTCGTTGTTGTTGTTGTTGTTGTTGTTTTTTTCTCGAAGTGTTTGTTTGTGTAGTCTTTGAGCTAATGCTTCGATCTCTGGTACAAAATTTGCTAGTTTGCCCAGATTCTTCCTGGCCATAAATTAAAACAAAACAATATCAGTAACTTTGCCGAAGTCCCCGACAACGACGCGAATTTGACAAGCGTCATAATTTGTCAAATAAATATTCCTTATTCTCAAATAAATAAATAAATAATGTAGTAAAGAGAAGAAGGGTTGATCCGCAGGGACTAAGGAGCTTCTAATATTTAAAAGTTTGATTCTGACTATTGCGAAAAATAAAGTGAAATAAAGGGGGGTTGATCGAGCGAACTAAGTTTAAAATATAAGTGACTTGGAAAAGAAAATGAATTTTAAAAAATAATGGAAGTAAATTTTAAAGAGAAAATATGATTTAATGGAATAGCCTCAAGCTTTAGCTTAGCCTTAATTCAAATTGATCATTGAAAAATATATTTTTTTCGGATACACGCCGGTTACAGTCTACAAAGCCCAACCCTTGTAACTTACTTTTTGGTAGCCAACAATTCAAAGATAATCGTCGTCAGCACCAATGTAGTTAAGTTTTTAGAAAAGCCCGACTCGGATTATGTTGTCTTAATGAGAATCGAATCCGATCTCAATTTCTCTTAGCGAATCCGTCGCTAAGTGTGTTCATAGGAAGTTGAATATGCTACAAGCCGTTCCTTCCTCCCAACTTTAAATCAGAACAACATCCAAGTCAACACACGCTTTTTGAAATGAAGGTGTAAAGATTTTAAAAGAAAGGCAAATTGTCGATCTAAGTTTTTAGAAAATTGAAGAATATTACCCGAAAGTATTAAGTACTTTTTCTATTCTCACAAAATGAATCGAGGCATCACATTAAGCCTTTGACTAATTAGGAAATTAGCTAAGCATGATTATGGTAAAATTCATACTTAGCATTTTTCAAAATAAATAAAAACTTATGAACAAGAAAGTAAAGAAGAAGAAACTTTGATTAAAAATTCAAAAGCTAAAACAAAACTAAGAATGAAGAATGATTTTCTAGCTTACCCCAAAGGGTATTTATAGTATTCTAAAACCCTAAAAATAACCTTAAAATGATAAAAGATAAATCTTTAAAAAATATTCAAATTAAATCCTAAACAAAAGATAATCTCAAGTTTTGAAATTCAAAATCAGCTAATCCTGCTATCCGTTGTTGCTGACATCACCTTTTGGAAGCCGTCGTCGTACCTTCTAAAAACTGCTGACTATGTAGGAATCCAAGAAAGTTTATAATTTAGATAATGCTTGATGGTAATTACTTGTTTGTTAAGTAAAGGAAATCTCATCTAATTCTTGTTCATGCCCTTGTGTAATTTGACTTGTTGGATAAGCTGTTTGCTTGTATGAATAGTATATAGTTGTGTGATCTCAGAATTAGGTCTTGTTTAATGATTCGAATTTTTCTACCTGAATGCTTGTACTTCAACGATCTTGATGGAGTGTCCTTGTCTTGTTCGAACACTAACTTGTTAGACAAGTTAGTTTGTCTACTCTTATTTATGTATTGCTTTCTTGCTTTGGGCTTGGGGTACTACACACATGAGAGGAGAGAATCAATGATTGGATTAAGGAGGTTGCACCGAGGAAACATGGTTCGACCAACTTGACCGAGAGCTTAGATCTTGAAGGGTTGCATCAACAAACCACCTTCTTGCTCATTCTCTTTGTTTAGTTATTTTTATTTTTAAATGATGATGTTGTTAAAAAAACGATGAAGGTTTTTGGTTGGATACCCCCACCATGAACTAAATTTATAGTTGGTGGGGGATGCTTGCATTTGAACATTGTTTTTATGTTTAGTTTTTAATAACTAAAAATGCATTAGCATTATTTCCCTATTTGGCATGTTTTACAATTTTCTAAATTCTTTGCCAAGCGATCGCTGACATTGTTTTCTTATTGCACATTAATATCTTAACAAACTTAGGGGGAAATGATCCGTTGCTAGATACTAAGGTGAGATGCTTCGACATAAGATGTTCAAGTAGATGAACTTACTTCGGGAGTGAGTCTACCCTTAGGAGTATAGATTGGAACTTAATCAAATTGATTTATGAAAAACTTCACTATAGACATATAAGAGTTTTTACATGGTTAATTTTGGACATTGCCATCGACAGAGGCAATGCCAACCTTGGATCTGTTCGGTAATTAATGCCAAGATAGAACATTATTAAAGGTTGGCATGGCATGAATAGTGTGAAAACCAAGCATCCCTTGACAATGCTCATCACTATTAGAAAATTCTCCTTGCCAACGCTATTTTCCTTCCACTTCTTTTCTTTTAAATCATTTTCAAACCCAACTTCGAATCAAATAACACTTTTTCCTTGACAAGTAAACGAGCAAAGAAATCAAACTCTTGGTCAATCCTTGTGGGATCGATACTCAGCTTACTGCTGTATTACTTGCAGATCGTGTATACTTACACGCAAAAGACTCAACCTTGACACTATTTTCTTACATTTTCAGTACATTTTTCTACCCTTTTTCCAAGCACTCACACAGTCGAACAATAAGGCATGTCACTTACCAGTTGAGCTTGAGCAAAAAGCCTTTTGGGATATGAAGAAGATCAACATGTATTGCCAACTAGCTGGAGAAAGATGATTGTTCGAGTTGAACGAGTTAGACGAGCATCGTCTAGATGCTTATGAGAATGCCAAGATTTACAAAGAAAAGACTAAAAGATGGCCTGATGCTAAATTAATGCCCCATTATTTCGTTGAGGGACAAACCGTTCTACTCTACAACTCTCGTTTGAAGTTTTTTCCAGGCAAGTTGAAGTCTCGTTTGTCCGACCCATTTCAAGTTGTTAAGGTGTATCCACATGGTGTTGTGGACATCAAGGATATCAAGGATGGCCCAATCTTCAAAGTTAATAGACAACACTTGAAGGCCTATAAAGGAGCACCAGTTCATCGTGACAAATCTCCAGTCATGTTATTGGATGTCTAAAGCATCCAAATTTATCCCTTTTTGTTTTTACACTCTTTTAATTTCTGCAATTATTATTTCTTTAATTGCTTTCTTATTATTAGGTTAGGTTTTATTTAATATTTGTGTGTTTTTGGCAGTTATTACAAGAAAAAGACAAAGTGTTGAATGTTCTCCTAGGATCTGGGAAAGCAAACTGGTTAATAACTTTTGCTTGGACATGGTGTTTGGCCAGTCAATGTGAGGAAATTCCATTTTCACCCTTTCACCACATCCTAAAAATTACCACACGTTGCAACCCTATTCCACTCGCCACCTACTTTCACTTTCCTGTTAATCGATGTTGTCGACATTAATTACTGACTTCCCTCAATCACTCTAAAAACCCTTTACCTCCATAACCTTCCATATCCTTTGTCCCCAAGCATCCTCCTTTTAGATAACCAACCCATTCGTCTGCCAAAGAAACCCTTCACTTTCCACTGATAAACTCTGAACTTCATCTTGCTCAAGCTCTCCACCCATAATGGAACACATACGAAGAAGCCTCAGTCCACCTTTGTCCCCATCTTTCCATCAGTCATCCTCTGACTCCTTTTCAGTCTTCAATGACTCCGACTCATCCGCGGAACTACCTATGCCTCTTTGCAATTGTCTTCATTCAATAGAGTTTTAGCGACAATATGAGTCCTTCCATAATCAAGATCTTCTTCCTGAAGAAGGGTTGGCGATATTTGAGGTATTTACACCAATTTTTATGCTGACGAGTTCGTTGTCATCAAGTCACATGACTAGGACTTCTTTGCACGGCACCCAGGCCCCGTCAACATCGACTAGGTAAAAGAGTTCTACACCCACTTTGGTAAGCATGGTGATGGATGGGTGTTCGTTCATGGCGTCAAGGTGGAGTTTATAGTGACCTTGATTGCACGCCACTACCAGCTTTAGGAACCCGAGGGGGCTCACTCCAAATTCGTGGCAAACATCATTGTCGTAATGGACGTTAGGGTTCTAGAAGACCTTTGTCTTCCTGGAACCACATGGACAAGAACCTTGTCCAATGCTAGGACAACGCAATGGGAGAACCTCACCACTACTGCCAAATTCTGGGCGAGGTTCATCAACACAAGGCTCCTACCAACCAAAAATCACACTAAATTCTCTCATTGACATTTGCTTCTTCTCCATTATATCCTCAATGGGAGAGAGATTGAGCCTTACGAAATCATCTATAGGGCCATTCTATAGCGAGCTGCGTCCAAATGAAAAACTAAGGAACTGCCTTTTCCCAGACTCAACACAGCCTTTTGTCATGAAGTCGGTGTGCAAAAATGGGAAGAGGACAACATTCTCAAGGCACCTTTCGGATGGTTGCCTTTGGAGGCACGTGCGATCAAGAACCTATCACCTACACCCGTTGCCACCACTCGGAGGAGACAACAACCAGATGCTGAAGCTGGTGCCTCCTTCCGTCCTGCCAAGAAACCCATTTCCACCTGGGACAAAGGCAAGGACATCATCATCCGAGAACCACCCCCAGTAACTCCCTGTGTTAGTTTTTTTCTTTTATTTTTGGTAATTTTAGTTTAAATTTTCATATTGCATTTGCATATTTGTTTCTTTTTTTGTTTTTCTTGTTTCCATTTTGCATTGGGGACAATGTTCTTCTCAAGTTTAGAGGAGTACTATCTCATGTATATATTAGTTTAAATTTAAGTAAAATTTTAAAGGGTAAACTACTGCAGGGGTCACTTTCGTTTCCTGTTTGTACAGATTTAGTCACCACTTTTGAAAAGTGCCAATTAGTGGTCATCTACGTTTTCGATGTGTAAAGACTTGGTCACTCCGACGTTATAGTCCGTTAATCCCCTAACGGATTGCTGATGTGGCAGAATTAAGTAACGAAAAAATAAGGATAAATTACTGCAATAGCCATTAAAATTTATCTCATGTACATTTTTTCTCCTCAATTTAAAAAAGTAAACATTATATTCACTAATAAAAATGTTTCTTTATAATTTCACCCTTAAATTTTTAAAAATTCATTTTTCAATCCTAAAACTTTACAATCAATTAGTACAATAATATTATAAATGTTTAGATGAAAAATAGGTGCCCAAAGTATACCCTTTGAAACTTAGGTGCCCAAATTGCTCCTATTTAATAACTCGAACTTAAAAATTTAGTCCACTAACTACTAAAAAATTCGAGTTATTGGAATTTCTATTTTATAATTCAAACTTTATTTTAAATTTTTGAGTCGAGTTTATGAAATTATGAGTCGAGTATTTTCACATCAGACCAAAAATAATAGTAAACATTTTATACGCTCTCCAGAACCTTAACCCTAATACCTCACATTTCCTTGCGAACCGCCACATCTAAAGGATTAAAAAAACCCAGCAGTTCAGCAAACAAAGAGCAATCTTTTGACAAATCCGCCATGGGTAATTCTACTAAGCTTCCTCGCTTAGCTTTCTATTTGTTTTTACTTATGAGTCGAGTATTTTTGTCGGAATTCTCCTGTTCTTTTAGAAATTGGATTCGCCTGTGTATGTATATATTTTGGGGGAGTAATTTGTCTTAATTTCTGGGTTTTGCAGTGGTGGGATTTGGCAAAAAGAGGGGGCCTAACTCATCTGAGAAGTAAGAGATATGCAGTTGAAGAAGGCAAGAAAGTCTTGTTTGAAGCTTTAATGGATTAAGTATGTTTTCCTTCTTCTTTTTGTAATGTTTTTAGCCAAAGATTATGTGATTTTTATCCATTTCAAATGCTGAAGCCTGAAACTCTATCTTTCTATCTGTGAGGAATTGGGCTGAAATTAATTTCTTGTTCTTGAAAACATGATCCTTCGGGAATATTTTCTTTTGCAAAAGATTTTAGGTTCGAAGAATTTAGTGATTTTTAGTTGTTTGATTGTTGTTATTGCTTTCGCAATGAATAGGAGATTATGAATTCAAAAATGTTCATTTGCTAAAAGAAACATGCATATTTGCATTATAAAATAGAAATTTGGGCTAAATTCAAATTTTTTTGGATTGATGTGAAAATACTCGACTTATAATTTCATAAACTTGACTTAAAAATTCAAAATAAAGTTTGAATTATAAAATAGAAATTCCAATAACTCAAATTTTTTAGTAGTTAGTGGACTAAATTTTTATGTTCGAGTTATTAAATAGGAGTAATTTGGGCACCTAAGTTTCAAAGGGTATACTTTGGGCACTTATTTTTCATCTAAGCATTTATAATATTATTGTACTAATTGATTGTAAAGTTTTAGGATTGAAAAATGAATTTTTAAAAATTTAAGGGTGAAATTATAAAGAAACATTTTTATTAGTGACTATAATGTTTACTTTTTTAAATTGAGGAGAAAAAATGTATATGAGATAAATTTTAATGGCTATTGCAGTAATTTATCCTTATTTTTTCGTTAATTAATTCTGCCACATCAGCAATCCGTTAGGGGATTAACGGACTATAATGTCAGAGTGACCAAGTCTTTACACATCGAAAACGTAGATGACCACTTATTGACACTTTTCAAAAGTGGTGACTAAATCTGTACAAACAGGAAACAAAAGTGACCCCTGCAGTAGTTTACCCAATTTTAAAAAATAAAACATATCATGTAAATAGTCTAATATGTTTATGTTGGTTCCTTTTGCTATGATTCCATTGATTTTGAAATTGTTGATGTGTTGATCATGATTTCCTATGACTAATCTATGCTTAATGCTTTGTAATGTATAAGAGCTTTCGTATTTTGAACTTAGTATTGAATCTATTGTAGCCCTTAAAACACATGTTGCATGCCTTCAAAATACTTAAGAAACTTTAGGGAAATTCTAGGTCAACTCTCTAATACCCGAAATTTAGCTATGTTAGCTAAGTGGGCGTGGAGGTACACTCAAGCGGATGGCTCGCTTTGGAAAGAGATTATCGTGGCGAAGTATGGCAGCGATGTCCTTGCTTGGCGCCTCAATTCGAGGGGCGTGGCGAGTATGTCATAGATGTGGAAACAAATAGTTGCGATCCAAAGTGACGAGTATGTGGAAAAATTCATGAATGCGGCACAATTCACTTGGACATTGGGCGATGGGAAGAGTATTCTCTTTTGGAGGGACTGTTGGTGCCTTGCGGATCCATTGAATATCATTTTTCCCCGGTTGTTTAGCTTGGCGTGCAATAACATGGCGAGGGTATGTGATTACTTGTGTTTACCGAGAGAGGAATGGGCTGGATGTTTTCAGCGACCATTGCGAGTGTTCGAAAGTGCCCAATTACGTGAATTGTTAGCTTGTATTGATGGCTTTTCCCTTCGTGCGAGGGCGATGGACAAATTGGTATGGATTCATGATGTGGCGGGGCAGTTCTCGGTAAGTACTTTACATAAATTAATGGCATCTTTTGGATTACATGATACATCCGATATTAGCATGATTTGGAAATTGCCGTTGATTCCAAAAATCCAATGCTTTATATGGTTTTTAATGTTGAACCGGCTGCCTACTTTACGTATGTTGATGGAGCGTGGAATGCCGTTGGGACTGAGTAATATTAATTGCCGATGGTGTGCGGATGGGGAAGATAATGTTGATCATATTTTCGGGCACTGTGAGGTGGCGAGGGAGGTGTGGGATATGTTTTTCAAGTGGTGTTCAATTTCGACGGTCCGACCATGGCATATCAGTGAGTTTATTAACCAGTGCTGCATGAGCTATTTTGAGGGGGGGTGCGATATTGGTGGATTATTGGTTGCGCGAGTGTGTTGTGGTCGTTGTGGCTTGCCCGTAATGAATTGATGTTCAAGGAGAAGAGAGAGTCATGCCATTCGATTTTCTTCTTGGTTCAACTCCGGTCCTATCACTGGACTTGTGATCGCTTTGAGCTGCTCCAAGCGGGGGAGGCAGCTTGGTGGTCGTGCCCCATCTTATGTCGGCCGTCCAGGGTGCAGAAACGGGAGCCGAGACAGGGCATTGTGTGGATGCCGCCACCACAGGGGGTATGGAAGTTCAATGTCGACGGGTCATCGCGGGGAAAACCCGGTGCAGCAGGTTGCGGAGGCGTACTTCGTGATGGGAACAGCAAGATAGTTGCGTTTTTTTCAGGGCCTATCGGGATTGAGGATTCCAATATGGCTGAAGTGCAAGCGATAGCATATGCTATGAGAATGGTGCGGGAGATCGATTGTGAGGGAGTGCATTCGATTGTGATTGAATCGGATTCAGCCGTTGCACTTTCTTGGGTGTTAGGAGTGGAGCGCAGGCCGTGGAGGTTGGACAATTGGCTTCATCAAATCGATGATGCTTGGGAGGCGATGCCTTTTATTTGTTTTAATAAGATTTTTCGGGAGGCCAATTGTATTGCGGATGCATTAGCTAAGAATGGGGTAATGCGCACTAATTGGGTATGGATGTATTGAGTTTGTTCGGTTTTTTGCCTATTGGAATCCATCGTTGTACCACATGCACGGGTACTCTTTTCCCCCATTTAGGATTAGGGGGGTTTTTAATGAGGCCGGTGCATTGGTTTTTACATGATTTATCAATAAAATAAAATCGTGTTGCTGATCAAAAAAAAAATCAATGTAGCAAATTAAAGGCTTAAAAACTCCCTGAAAATCGAGAAAATAATAAAAAATTTAATTAAAAACTCGATAATATTAGCAAAACTGTTGAGGGACACTCTTCTATGCATCTTGATGTCTTAGTACGCTAGGTGAGTTGTGTTTTCTCTATTTAACTTTCCCTGGCAAGAATTGTAGCACTGACACAAAAGTGAATAAAAGTCTCCACAGGATGACTCTGCTTGTAGGGCTCGTGGATGGGCTGTTTGCTCCACTCCATCTTTAGGTCGGAAGAGTAGGTGTGATAAGCTGAAGCCCCGGTGATACAATTTTTAAACTAAAAATGAATGAAAGGGAGTATAACAATGTGCTTAAAAAGAAAAGAAAAACACGGAGGCAATAATAGAGAACAATACTTAAATTTTTCTAAGGCTATTAAGTGATGAATGCATGTGACATTGCACGCACTGCACCTGCAATAGAATTGATCCTTGGAACATAATTGTAAGCTCTAATGCATTGCATCGTATTAAAATAGCTGAAGAATGAATAACTGCTGCAACATGTCTTGGAATCCTTGTAATCATAGCTTACTTGGAACCTTGGGAACTATTGATTGTTTATTGTTTTTGTTTTTTTTTATCATTGCTTGAGGACAAGAAACATTTCACGTTTGGAGGTATTTGATGATTGTGTAGATGTCCTATTTTGCATACCCTTTTTACTTGACTTTTGCAGGTTTTCAAGTTCATTTAGATGCATTTAGGTTAGATTTCATATAGTTTGCATGTAGATAGAGAGTTACAATGCATGCCCTTAAATGTTATATATTTTGGTGTTTTTATGAGAAAGGTTATGTGCAGGATGCGGGAGGAGTGTTGGAGTAGATGAATAGTAGATCTCTTTGCTGGAGCTGACGAGGCATAAAGAGCTGGGGATGGATCTACTTTAATCCACGTGAACTTTCTCCTAGATACGGAACATTAAATATAACAGGAAATCAATGGCCTTCTTTAATGAAGCTGCGCACACATTAGGGTTATGAAACCCTAGTTTTACCGCCTATATAAGAAGACTTGGATGACAATTCAAGAGAGTTTGATTTTAGACAAAAGTCCTAGTCTTACCTTGCAGAGAAACACTAGAGTTAAAGCTAGAGAAATCTCCTTACGACAGACCCCATCGAGAGAGGCCGAAGGAGTGGGAGATCTGCAACACAGTTGGACAAGACGGAGGAAGATCGTCGAGCACGCTTAGCTCTTTTCTATCCCTTGCTTGATAAACTGTTGTACTTTTATTATTTTTGTTATGAATGTTTTATGCTCAAACATGAGCTAAATACTTTAGTTGGGTTTATTGCTCCCCAGAATTTTATGTTTTGATTATTTTATATGAATGATATAGTTTGTTTCCCTTTATCTATTTTGTTCATCATTCTTCATGCGTAGTTATTGTAAGAGCTATCGAGAGTGGATTTTTAACTATAGATTTGTGGCTTAATATCGAGAGAGTTAGGTTAAAAAATGTGAACATTGGGGATAAGTTGTTAACTTAGTCTTAATTCGACTTAGACAAGTTTAGGGTTTTAATGACTAAAAGGGACATGTATTACCTTAGGTTCAATATTATTAACTTCTAGGCATTGAGAGAGTCAGAAGTTCATTAGAAAATCATGTCGAGTAGATAAATATCTTTATGGTTTACGCAGACATGTATTGACAGTTGCTATAGCTTTGAAATAAGTAATCAAGCATATATCCTTAGTAATAAACTCAGCTTCCATAATTATATGTTATTTGCCGCAACATCTGTTTGACTTAGTCATAGCTACCTTTACTTTGATTGCCTTTAGTTTTGATAATTCAACAACAACCAATACTTGCAAAACTATTTTTAAGTCCGATAACTTCATAGTTATTGATCCAATCCTCGTGGTTTCAACACTCTACTCTATCACTTTATTACTTGTTTTGACGAGTATACTTGATCTAAAGTGCATCACTATTCAACAAGCATCAATAAACACTACCTCTACCCCATGATAAATATCGCTCAACTTGTTTTTAAATTAATACGTCATATTGAATTTCACATCTACCAAATGCACGTATAAATTATGTTTTGTACTAAAGTTGTACTCCCTTCGTCCCACAAAATTTGTCCCTTGTTGACTTTTTACGTAGTTTTAGAAATAAAAAGTTTGTGTAAGAGATATGTTGTAAAATAATTAAAATGACAATTTCATCCTTGAAAAGTTAAAGCATGTTTTGTTGGAAAAATAAAAAAGATGGCTGAAAAGGAAATGTGTGTAGAAAAAGTGGTTGAGTTTTTTCAATGAGAAAATTTAAGTGGGACAATTTTAAAACACAGAAGAGACAAATTTTATGGTACAGAGGAAGTATAAATAATACAACATGCCAGTTACAGCCCAACCAAACGAGGCGAAATGATATTCTCATAACTAAAACATTTGATGTAGTTATCTATCTCAAAATTCTTAACTTCTCCTGTATGTTGTAAATAAGTTACATGTTAAAAAAATTAATTGAACCATACCTAATAAAACCAGGGGTGAATCTAGGCCCGGGTCTACCTAGGCCATGGTCCACCACATGCCCCAAAAAATGTCATTTAGTTTATATATAATATTAATGTAAATCGAGTTTTGGATAAGTAAGAATAAAATTAATGATCCAATATAAAAATTTAATTTAGGTTTTAAGCCTTGAATTAGCTTAAGAAATACAATTCAATTGAAATAAAAGATAAAAAATGGGATTGTTTATATTTTCATTGCATTGTATAAATATTATATAAGTATTTATTAATAAAAAATTAAACATATTTTTGTTACTAATTAATTAAATATTCTTTTAAAAAACTTATTTCTCCGAGCATTGTTAAAGTATCACCCTAGTATATAATGATCATAAAATACAAAAAATAAAACATAATTAAAATTAAGATCAAAATAAAATTTTTAAAATATATATATTTATTTAGTAAAAACCTATAACTCATCTCCAATATTTTTAGAAAAAGATAACTTAAAAGAGAATAAAAATTTAACATATTTCGCAGTTATTTTTTGTTGAAACTTGCAAGAGAAGTTAATTTTAAATAAATAAATTTAAATTCGCATTTTAAGACTTATATTTTTGAGAAATCAATCAAGTTATAGATAAAAATTTTATTTTTTAAGAAATATTTCAATTTTATTTAAAAATATAGATAATAAAAGAAATTTTAAAACCATTGAACAATAAATTTTACATTTTCAAAATCATTTACATGAGTTATGTTAGATAATCTTTTACTACTATTTAAATCGGCCCAACCGATGATAGCTTTCTAGATTCGCCACTGAAAAGAACCAATTCATCGGCTAAATGAACACAAATACTACACTACCAGCTTTCACAGGTAGATCTCACAAAATGCATTGAATAAGACATACACATGCACAAACTAGCAAATTAAGCCAGAACTTTCTCCTCCAAAGCCCAATTAATACATCAAAGTAGTGCATACACGGACATACACAAAATTTTATGTTAAGGAGGCGAACTTATAAAATTTTAGGGGACGAAAATAGATTTTCAATAGGAAATACATAGAAAAATTCTAAAAGAAATTCTAAATCATATATGAATTTCAAAATTTTTAGGGGACGACCTCCCCTCCAGCTAGGGGTGTTCATGGTTAACCGTTGGTTAACCATTAAGAATAAATCCTTAATTTTTTATGCATTCTTAGATACATTCTCTATACATTTTCCCTCTAATTACATTAAGAACATATAACTTTTGCACTAAGAACATAACTTATAGGTTAACCGTTATAGTATTTTGGTTAACCGCGAACACCCTCCAGCCCCCCTCTAGGTCCATCCCTGAGTCATCGAAGGTCAACCCAGAATTGAAATGAATCTCATTCTTCATAATTTAACAAGCAGGAAACACAATGAATCTACAAAATCTATAGATCCTATAATTCTCTAAAGATACATCGTATTAAAGCACATACAATTAAGCACGCATGTAAATATTTGTAGATTGATAGAAAACTGTACCTTGTTAATTGAAGCGTGAAGATTAGGATCAGACAGTGATTGTCTTAGAGACAGTAGATCATCAAGCAGCTCTTTCAATTCCACCTCCATTGTTTCTTTCATTGTCCCTCTCTAAAGACCCAAAATTTGATTTAGTGTCCAAATCTAAGAAGACCAGCAAAACCGCTGGGAGAATGGATTTTGATTCCCTCTTAATCCATTTCCATTCTTGCACGCCTTGGGTCAATTTATTGCTAGGGCATGAGTGACAATCGGGTGGGAAATAGTTGAAAGTTGTGAGAATTCGAACCGACGGGCATGAGGAATAACCGAAAGTTTCATCCACAGGGATAGGAACGGGTATCACCGAAGTTCAAACGGGGATGTGATGGAAATTACTATATCGGAACCATAGGATCCCGAATTGTAACTGTATAAATCATTGTGAGGATCTCCAAAAAATATCCGCAGCAATCTCGATATTTTACAAAGTTGGATGACCATAAAGATTATTTACTCATTTTTCAACAAAAATCTAATCTCTCATAACCTAAGTATGGTCAATTAGAGTAAGTTTAGAAATTCTTTGTAAATTTCATAAAAATAATTAGAAAGTGAACTATACATCGTTGTAAATGTGATTTAGTCTAGTTTGTTTAAAACACATGGTATCGATTTTGATATGTATTTTTAAAAGATATGAATATTTGAATGTTTAAAGGTTATAAAATTTTGGTACCTGATTTTTTAGAAAACATTTTTAGCAATGACTTTGAAAAACCACCAAAAGTTCTACAAGGTAAATCAAGAAGTGAGTCTTATATTTTTATAATCATGCGGAAGTGTAGATTCAATTAAAATAAATGGTTCTCGATTTCGAGTTACAAATTAGGAGCTATTAATTTTTGAGTGAGCAAAGGTCAGAAGAAAAACAACAGACTGTTTCCAAAAACAGCAATGACGGCTACTTCAGAAATTCGCCATAAATCGTATAAGTAAAATTAGAAGAGGTAATTTATATAGTTGGAAAGATTATCCAATCTAGTTTCTTGTAAAACAAATGATCATGATTTGAAACTATAGATTATTATTTATAGGCATAATGCCAAAAAAAATGCCCCCTAACGTTTGAGTGAATAGTCATTTTGGCCCCTATTCTTTTTTTGAACCAATTTAACCTCCAATGTTTCATTTTGGGTAAAAATGGCCCCTCTACGGATGAAAAATGTTAGTCAACTGACGATAAACAACTTGAAATGACGTGACAAACCTACATGGCAATGCACGTCGTGATAGCAGTGTCATATAGATAAATATGCTAACTTTACATAATGACAAATCAGCCAAAAATTATTTTATAAAATTGTATAAAGTATAAAATATTTTTTCTTCTAACGCGTCATTCTGTCAAGTCATTTCAAGTTGTTTATCGTCAGATGACTAACAATTTTCATTCGTAGAGGGGACATTTTGACCCAAAATGAAACGTTGGGGTTTAACTTAGTTCAAAAAAGAGAATATGGGGCCAAAATGACTATTCAGTCAAACATTACTTTTGGCTTAATGTCTTGGTTATATGTTTTCTTTTAAAGGTAGTGCAGTCTGTCATGTTTCACTAGTCAGTGGCGGATCCAGAATTTTCATATAATGGGGGCAGAGTAGAGTATGAAGTACTAAGATTCTCATACCACTACAAATCAAGTGGGGTCAATTCTAATATTTCCTATGAAAATTGTATATTTGCTCCTTAGAAAACCTCGTTTAGCTCATTGAAAATCTCATACCCCAACAAATCAAGCGGGTCAATTGACCCCACAATTTGAACGTGGATCTGCCCCTCTCACTAGTTAGTATTTTAGTCATGTTCTATAGTTTTGAAATATTTTGTTTCTTGTTGGAAAAACTAAATTTATCAGTTAGATTTGTAATTTTCAAGATTTAGGGTTGAGTATTTGTTTTAAGGCATAGAGCCAAGAAATGCCCCTAATGTTTGATTGAATAGTCATTTTGGCTCATATTCTTTTTTTTTGAAACAATTTAACTCTCAATGTTTCATTTTGGGTCAAAACGACCCCTCTACGGGTGAAAATTGTTAGTCAACTAGCGTAAATTACTTGAAATGATGTGACAAACCTATATAGCAGTGCACGCAGGGATGGAGCCAGGATTTGGGGTTGGGGCAAAACATAAATGTTTGAAAGTGGGGGAAATTCCTAGTTATTCTATATTTTAAAGAAAAAAAATCCAAAAAGAAATCCATGTGCGTGGGGGGAGGGCAGGAGCCCCTCCCAATCATAACACACCCCCGTCTCTGAGTGTACGCTAACATGACAATATTATATAGATAAAGGTGTTAACTTGAAAGAATGTCACATTAGTCAAAAATTAATTTTAAAAAAGTATATACAATTATTTTTTCTGCTGACAGATCATTATGTCAAGTCATTTCAAATTATTTACTGTCAGTTGACTAACAATTTTCATATGTAGATGTGTCATTTTGACCCAAAATGAAACGTTGATGGTTAAATTGCTTCAAAAAAGAATATGGGCCAAAATGATAATTCAGTCAAACCTTAGAGGCATTTTTTTGATATTATGCCTTGTTTTAATGTAGTAGTTTTTTTTATTTTTTTGAGATGAGGATTAACCGAAACTCATGGAGATTCATAAGAGATGTGTATGGAGGACTAAAAAACTCGTAAAACATTTTATTGATATTCCTGAAATGGTACCCTCAAGTGTTAGGACGAAGTAAGGAATACAAAATCGTCCCTTCTTATCCCGTGCCACTCGTAATTGTTGCCAAGTCTGTTTTTTGCTATCAGAATCTGCTTTCTATTGTGTATTCAATTGGCATAATGCCAAAAAATGCCTCTAACGTTTTAATAAATAGTCACTTTGGCCCTTATTCTTTTTTGAAGCAATTTAACCCTGAACATTTCATTTTGGGTCAAAATGACTCCTCTGCGGATAAAAGTTGTTAGTCAAGTCACAATAAAAAACTTGACATAATGATACATCAGAAGAAAATAATATTTTATACTTTATACAATTTTCTAAAATTATTTTTTTGACTCATGTATCATTATGTAAAGTCAGCATATTTGTCCATATGACATTACTATCACGGCGTGCACTGACATGTAGGTTTGTCACGTCATTTTAACCCATTTACCGTAAGTTGACTAACAATTTTTATTCGTGGAGGGACTATTTTGACCCTAATGAAACGTTGAGGTTTAAATTGCTTCAAAAAAAGAACATGAGCTAAAATGACTATTTAATCAAATGTTAAGAATATTTTTTGACATTATGCCTGTTCAATTTGGGTTGCAAGTGTAACACAGTCCAAATTATAATTTCAAGTTGGACTAAAATAGGAGAGAAGATTGGAAATATGAGCTTCGACAATCAAGGATTAGGGTTAGTCTAAGTTTAAGAATTTAGCCCAATAATTAGAGATTTTTGTGGTTTGAATTTTTGACAGACAAACTGAGATTTCCTTTGCACTGTGATTTATATACTAATGATTTTATATTTATTATATTATTTAAGATATTCTAAAATCAGACAAATGACTTAACATAAGCATAATGTAATAAACAACGTCACATTAAATGAGCAAACACATTTGACTAGTTAGTTAAGCTATTTATCTTTGTTCCCTCAATTTTTTTAGATTATGGGTTCTAAACCCGCTACGAGCACCTTCTTCCTTTCTCTAAACCCGCTAGGAGCACCTTCTTCCCCTTCCCCTCCCTCAATTTTTTTACTATGCATTTGTGGTTGGTTTTTTTTATTTCATGATATGAATTTCTTTTTTGTTTTACGTTTTCACTACAGCAAAACAGGCTTTTAGCGGCATTTTATAACCCTATAGCAGCATTTTTTAGCGCCGCTAAAAACACTCTCGGCGTTAAGAAAAACACCGCCAAAAGAGCCGCAAGAAGCAGCGTCGCAATAGGTAGCGACGTTTTTGTCATATAAACGCCGCTAAAGGTTTTGTTCTATAGCGGCGTTTGTATATTAAAACGCCACTAAAGGTTTTGTAGTATAGCAGAGTTTGTATATTAAAACGCCGGTAATGCTCATTTTATATCGGCGTTTGTAGAACAAACGCCGCAAAAGGTATGAGGTTTTTAGTGGCGTTTTATGTCAAAACACCGGGAATGATGCTTCTATTGTGGCGTTTGTGTTCCTAAACGCCGTCATTGGCTGCTCTATGGAGGCGTTTTTCTTGTAAACGCCACAATATGTTATGGATTTGTAGCAGCTTTTTTTCTAGCAAACGCCGCTACACTCACTGCCTCTATAAAATACATTTTTAAAATGTGAAATACCCAAATAACCTGTAAAATAATCCATAATAACATCAATTTTTTTTTATAAAACTCCAACAATTAAGTAAAAACAACAAAAACAAATTCAAAGTCTACAACATTAAAGTTAAATATAGTTCAAACGTTGAATTAAAATGTAGTTCAACATTTTTATTTGAATTCACACATAAATGAACTAAGATGGCGGATTCTTTGGTTGGTTTTGCCTTAACATCGCCATCATTTCTTCAAATTCTTGTTGATGCTTTTGCTATGCTACTTCTTTCTCAGCTTCTCTTGCTTCTCTCTCGGCTTCCCTTCTTACTATCTCAGCTTCTCTCCTTTCTCTTTCAACTTCCTTTCTTACTATCTCAGCTTCTCTCCTTTCTCTTTCAGCTTCTCTCTCAGCTTCTTTACTTTCTCTTTCAGCTTCTCTCGCTTGTACCTCGGCTTGAAATTGAGATAACTGTTGTTTTAACCGATTAACTTCTGCTTGAGAAGATTGGCTCTGTGATAGCATGTACTGAGACGAGTTAGCCCCGAAATATTTTGTCGGGGTAACAAATGATCCTTGGCAGCGAACCCGACCATATCTTTTAGGACCCAAGACGTCAGCAATAACTTGATTTTCGATCTCTTCCATATTAGCAGAACCATTAGTTGAAGTTGTAGCTTCATACTCGGTCCTTTTTTCCCTCAATTTCTCCTGACAATCAATTAAAAATGTTATACAATTGATATTAAATATAACATAATCAAGATTTTTTGTCTAATTAATATACCATAATTTCTGCAGCTTCGGGAGTTATAGGAGAGCCATCCTTTTTTGTGCGCGTAATGTCGAAGAGCTTTATCCGTCCAATGTTAGTGTCGATTGTAATTTGCTAAAACGTATAATAAAAATTAATACTCACAAAAAAGTAATTCATTAAAAATTAATCAATAATTAAAATAATAATACCTCGTCATTAGCTATACGAGCAAAACTCTTCGACCCGGCGGTGTGAGTAAACTTCTATTTTTGTCTACTAGCAACTCCAACGCGCTCTCGATCCTACAATTTAAAATTTGCATTATGTATAAAGTCAATATTATAATGACAATTTTTTAAAGTGCATCGATCATACCTCTCTTTTCGTTGAACTCCAAAACCTGACTGTATCTTCCCATTGATATCAGAGAATTCCCGGCGGGACATTTTGCAGCTTCTCTTGAAGAGTGAGATCGTTCTTGAAATATGTCTTCTTCAAGAAACTCTTATTGTCTCTCCATTTTCCTAATGCATGCTTCACATAATCGTCTAAGACTTCTAAAGAAAATTTATCCTACAAATGACACAATCAAAGCAAATATAAATATTTTTTTGAATTGTAATAGATTATTATTACAATGACATTATTACCTTAACAAGTTCCAGAGCCTGATTTTTGTTACTATTCGGCATCTGACGCCATGACTCATAATTGATCGACAAAATCGCAGGGTTGCATGCAACAATGCCTAAGTAACTGCCCAGAACACCTACTTCTGCCCCAATGGGTTGGCCGACGTCGTTTCTTGAAACTTTCATGCGTTCACCGGCGGGAAGATTGTACAATTCATTCAACGTCGTGCGCCCTCTACTCTTACGACTTCGACCATTTCCACCTATATAAGAAATAATTCAACAAAATTTTTAAAATCAAGTCAATAATAACAAACAACTGGCATTTAAATAAAGTGTTGAACATTACCATCAATCTCTATATTTTCAACTGTCTCCAGAACTTGTGAGGATCCAACACCAGACAAATCATCATCATTTGTTTCTTCTTCCTCTCTAGGTACTTGAACTATCTGCAAATCACTTAATTTCTTCCTAGGCATAGTATCTACAATAAACAAAAGATAATTTTAGTAATTAGAGACAACAATACTATTATAAATTAATAAGTTAAGATATAAAACTTACTACATTGTTATGCAGTTAGTTTTTATTAAAATCTTCATCAATGTCCTCTCGAACTCATTGGAATTGTGAACTAGAACTAGGGATTGTTCTATCTAAATTTTGTGCTGCAAAAGGCAGAGTTTCTGATCTTATTTCAATGTCATCTCTATTTCCATCACCGATGTCTATCAAGTCTCTAGGAGTGTTACGGAGTACAACATACCAACCCTCTTTTGTTGGATCAGGGCAATAGAAAACTTGTTTGACTTGAGAAGGAAATACATATGGTTCGTCCATCAATTGGTGACCTGTGTGAATTAACCGAGAGAAGTTCACCATTGTAAAACCAAATTGATCTCTTCTAATGCCTCGAGCCGTATTTACATCGGCTCAGTCACAACGAAATAACACAACTTTCTATTTGCCATAATAATCCAACTCAATAATGTCTCTAAGAATTCCATAATATTCTACATGTCCCACCACAGGATGATTTTCCCTAGCACTAGCATAACTTGTAGTTGAAGAAGTTACAACTCCTTAATCTTTCTCGAGATTTCGTGTGGAACCTAAACCCGTTAATAAGAAAGGCATTATATCTTTTAAAAATTCTATTTGGACCTTGAGAAAGTCACTTAACCTCTTCACTAACTTCTCTCCCACACCAAACCTATTACACGTAAAAGGTGAATAAGTTATCATTTATATTGATGTAGCAAAAGAAGAAAAGTTCTTAGATATATGTAGTACAAAGATTTAGTTGCTTACCATCTTCGCTAACCAATCATGGAAATTTTCTATGAACAACTTATGAATTTCTCTTTGATGTAATCTTCGGGAGCGTACTTGAGATTGTAGCTCTTCTTTAAATTCACTACAAAGTAAGCTACGTGGTTAAAGAATGGGTAATATAAAAGATGAAGTGAATACATTATAATTTATATAAACTTACGTCTGTAAGGGCTCTGTTGAGTCGTGATGGAAAAGAACATATCGATGTGCTTGTACCCAAGACTTGTCATCTAACTGTGCAATTTCAACTTTGCCGAGTGGTTTACCAAAACTTTGAAACAAATAAGTCTCAGCTAAGTTATTATTGTTGCACACTTCATTTCTATGCGGTCTATTGAATCTCGTTTCAACATCTTCCAAATATCTAGAGCAAAAAGTCAAACATTCCTTTGTTAAATTTAAAATTTATAAATTTAATTTGGAATTTATGATTTAGACTTAAAGTTGGAAATTTAATTTTTAAAATTTATAATTTAAATAGATAGGTTTGTATCATTATAATATATATATATATATATATATATATATATATATATATATATATATATATATATATATATATTGTGTACCAAAATATAACCTTAACTTAAATCACCCAATAGAAAACAACTCAATCCAATTTCGAGTAGATTCATATCTAACTATTTTATTTAATAAAAAAATTCAAACGATAAACATATATGCTAATAAAAACATTATTCTTGATAGAGGTCCACTCAAGCCAAAGATATTCATCTTGTATGTATTCAAATCTCAATATAAGAATTTAATATTTCTCTATTTAATAAAAAATATTATTTTAGATAAATATGCTAAATGATTTACACTACTAACCAAGTCGAAACTAGAACACAGTTTTACAACCAAAATTGATGTTTAATTTTGTTGTCCAAAGTACAAATTTACCCTGTAATTTCATTATTTTCATGTGATTGATGGAAGCATAGTTACAATAACAAGCATTGGATTTAGGATCTACTTTGAATATCACAAAATTAAGGGTTAATATTTGATATACTGCCCATGTAAAAAAAGATACACAAGCATGCATATTTTCAAGCTTAAATCTAAAATTTAAATTTCTATCCCTAAGATTCTAAAACTCTAACCCCAAAACCTAAACTCTAAACCTTAAACTCTAATCATAAATCCTAACTTCTAAACACTACAACGTACTTGTACCTTAAACTACATCATCTGGTATATTCTATGCATGTTGGCTTTATTGCATCCAATTTGTATATATGTACAGAAACCAGTCCAATTTGTATATTCTATGCAGGTCCACAAATGGAGAAGGGTAAACACCTCAGTCCCCTTTCATTTATTTATGTACAGTAACCAGTATATTATAAATTATAATGCTAAAAACAAAAGCAAGATTAGTGTTTGAAAATTTGGAAAATGGGTTGATTAAGCAGATGCATGAGGAGTTTCCAACAACTGAAGAAAGATTATGCAACATTGAGAAGGAAGCTTAAAGCTTATTTTCAAGTGGCAAGACAAGCAGGGCCAATGGAGACCGCATGTCGCCCCAAATAACAAAGAGCTGGAGATGTTATGATCCATGATGCAGAAATAACAATTGCATTGATATGCCAAGAAATATATATATATATATTTATATATATATATATATATATATATATATATATATATATATATATATATGTTATGTATAATTTGGGTTGGTGAATCTGTTGAACTATGCAAATTTTCGAAGTAACAAATTGCTAATGAAAACCAAGAAGCACTATATAACCTATTGCAATATACGACTGCAACCTGCTAATGAAAACCAAGAAGAACTATACGATTGCAAATTGCAATATCAACGAACTTGATATTTCCATCTTAATTCAAAAAGACCACTAACCTATTGACCGAGAAGCACGACCGAGAAGCCTGAGTGAGAGGAGCGACGGTCCACGGCAAGGAGCACAGCCGGCCAGGACCGACGACCACGAGCGACACGCTAAACTTCTGTGAAACTTATATGAAAGAAGAAGATACATAAGCTTGTGTAAATTTTAGGGTTTAATGTTTTATGTCATGGTTTAGCGTGTAGGGTGTAAAAATTCAGGTTTATGGTTAGAGTTTAGGGTTTAAGGTTTAGGTTTTAGGGTGTCAAGCTAAGGATTTAGATTTTAAATTTTATAGTTTAAATATGAATGATTGTGTTCAAAAATTGCTCAACTTGTGTATCAAAATATAACCCAAAGAAAAATGCATGTTGTTTTGACACAAAAATCAATGTTTGTCAGCTGGTCAGACCATATAACATTAAAATCGGCATCCCTTCTCGGTTGACTTTCAAGACCACTATAGCAATGACCTCATATCGTGAAATAAAAAAATTTACCTTACATCATAAGGTAATGGTGGTGGCTTTGGCCGTCTACCGACATTAATTTCTTTGTTTCTTTGGTTTTGTTACTTTTACTCGTTTCTTTGTTTTCATTTTTTGTTTTTCATCAGCTGTTTTGGTCTACTCTTCATTTGCCGTCATGTCACGTTCTTTGTCCGCCTCTATGGCACACTGATATTGAAGATGTATACAACCTGGTGTATGTTACAATCGAATATTACTGCATAAAATAGCATGGGTTGGTTACTCGTGGAGATAACCAAAACGTTTTTATCTCTTTTTGTTGATTGGAGTAATTTAATTATTTGCGCTCTTCCAGTGAACACTCCAAGATTTCGCTATGGTGATAGATTTGAAGAACACTGATGAAGATTTTATAAGAAGATTTAAATTTATTATTCATGTTTGCATACTCTTTGCTTTTCTACGTTTATTTTTTATATTTTAGGGTATGCTTATCTATGTATTTCTTCTCATTATTTTATGAAATCTATTGTTTGATTCTAAAAACTACCTTACATCATAAAATAGAATTTTTCAACCACAATACCTTAGGATTAGGGGTGTCCAAAATTACCCGACCTAAACTACCTGACCCGACTACCCGAACATAAATAACCGGGTATTTACTCGGATTTTTTACCCGTTCCGCCATTTCCCAGGTCAGGCCCGCGTCACAAAATATGAAATTTTCAGGTACTCGGTTTCTAATTTTTTATTTTATTAGATTACTTAATACTTTTAAATGATAAATATATTTAAATCCCTAAATTCATGCTATATTTGTATTATATATTTTTATATTTTATTTTTTAAAAATATATTAATTTGTGAATATGTAAAATCGATATGAAACAAACAACAATGTTTCTCTACCGCATTTATGCATTGGTAGTTTTTTAAAGTCTACAGCTTGGAAGAAAAAATCAGTAGATCAATACAATTGAATCATGGTGAATGGTCTCATTTCTTGTTTTTTAATGTCTACTGATGTTATGCATTAGTAATTTTTTAATGTCTACTATTTTTACTCATCTTTTTCTTTAAAAAATATGAGATTCGAAGAAATCACGATCTAGGTTAATATTTTTAATGTCTTTCTTATGGTTAATTTTTTTTATTTGGATCATGTGTTATGAACTTTTAAGTTTTTTTTTTTAAATTTTAAAATAAAAAATAACAAAAAATGTGAATTGGGTACCCGAATTTAGCGGGTACCCGATTATAGGGTACCTGGTACTCATGGGTTGGGACACGAGTCGACAAATATGATACCCAAATTTAAACACCCCTACTCAGGACAAAAAAAATCGGCCTAGGTCAACCATACCTTTCTTAAACCAATACGAAGAAGTTTATATCTAGAAACTAAATTTGGTGTATTTTAACCCTTTCATGTTGTGAATAAAATAATAAAGAACAACAAACAAGTATAAAAGAACAAAGAGGGAGATTCGTATTATTATCAAAACTAGAATTGTGTATAATGCATTAATCTATTTATAGGCATAAAAAGTACATAATACATTAAACTCTAATTAATAGAGATAATATTCCTAATAATAAATAAATCAAACTCCTTAGATAAAGTTCTCATCATGATAGACATCCACATGGATAAATATTCATAACACTCCCCCTTGGATGTCAATGAAGATAATGTGTCTCGTTAAAACCTTACAAAGATAAAAACCCAGTGGGAAAAAAAATTTAGTGAAGGAAAAAGAGTACACACATCTTTGATACAAACAACATGTTGCCTCATTAAAAACCTTACCGTGTGCACACTCATCATCTGGTATATTCTCTGTCACGGACTTTGGTTGCTTCCACTCAACAATGGCTTCTATCTTCTTCGGATCAACTCTAATCCCCTCAGTTGATACTACATGTCCTAGAAAGACTACTTCTCTGATCCGAAACTCACACTTACTCAACTTAGCGTACAACTGGTTGTCTAGCAAGGTCTGCAAAACTAACCTCAAATGCCTATCATGATCTTCCTCGGTACGCGAATACACCAAAATATCATCTATGAATACAACCACAAACTGATCTAAGTACTCATGGAAGATTTTGTTCCTCATGTCCATGAAAGCAGCTGGTGCGTTTGTCAACCCAAACAGCATAACCAAGAACTCGTAGTGACCATACCTAGTCCTGAAAGTTGTCTTCAGTACATCAACCTCTTTTACCTTCAACTATTAATAACCGTATCTCAAATCAATCTTCTAAAAGACTGATGCCCCTCTCAACTGATCAAACAACTCATCGATACGCGACAAGGGATACTTGTTTTTCACTGTCAACTGATTCAACTATCTATAATCGATGCACATCCTCATACTACAGGCTTTCTTCTTCACAAATAATACCGGAGCGCCCCAAGGTGAAGAACTCGGATGGATAAAACCTCTATCTAATAACTCTTGTAACTGAGTCTTCAATTCTTTCAGTTTTTTCGGTGCCATACGGTAGGAGCAATCGAAACGGGAGCAGAATCTGAATATGTCTCTATGGCAAACTCTACTTCTCTCTCAGACGACAAACCAAGCAATTCTTCGAAAAACACACTCGGAAAATCACACATTGTTATGATATCATGTGGTCTAACTTTGTTCATGTTCGGATTCTACACGTAGGCCAAGTACGCCTCACAACCCAACTCAACTAATCTTTGAGCCTCTAAGGCTGAAACAACATTCAATAAAAATTTTACATTCTCCCCTACTACCACAATCTCGTAGTCATCTTCAAGCTTCAAGTAGACTCTCTTTGTTTCGAAATCTATCCTAGCCCTATGCTCTGTAAGTCAGTCCATACCCAAAATTACATCGAAGCCATAGAATGGTAACTCCATCATGTCCACTGGAAAAATATGCCCCTGAACCATTAACAGACGCCTTCTGTACATCTTCCTAACCACTACTGTATCCCCGAAGGAACTAGTAACACTAACACCTACCTTTAGTACCTCACAAGGTATATTTAACATCTTTGCATGCTCACTCAAAATGTATGAATGTGCAGACCCGTAGTCAATCAAGGAAAGCAAACTCAGAGATTGTATCAAGAAATTACCTACAATCACATATGTGTCGTTCTGTCCCTCTCGCTAAGCATAAACCCTAGCCTAAACTCCGCCCTCCAGCTGAACCGCGACTACATGAGCTATATTCCTCTGGCCATCATTCCTCGACTGAAAGTTACCTCGACTGCGCCCACGGCCTCTCGGGTACTCAATAGCTCTAGCAGGAGCCTGAACCTAAATTGGTGCAATCCCAGCCTGATGTGGACAATCACGCCTATGGTGATCTCTAGCTCCATAGTTCCAACATGCATGAAAGTTTCCCCAACAATCCCCGTTGTTATGCCTCACGCACCTAGCACACTCGGGTAAACGCCCACCAGCTCTCTGGCCCTGATGGTCTCTTCCGTGGTTACCACCCCCACTTCTATGATCAAAATGATGCCTATTGTCCCTGTGCCTCTTGGCATCACCTCTATCAGAGTCAGCAGGCCTCTTCCCTGACCCAGAACCACCTGATCGTTTGGTCAGACCCAAACTGTGCTCCATGTCCTTGGCCCTAGCGACTAAGACATCGAAGTCTAAGTAATCCGTAGCCAAAGTATACCTCTTCACTTCCTCACTCAACCCGTAACGGAAACGGTCACACCGTTCCCTCTCAGTAGGAACTAGCTTGGACGCATACTGACTCAATCTGACAAACCGTACCTCAAACTCGGTCACTATCATGTTACCCTGAAGAAAGGCCATGAACAATCTCATCTTTTCATCAAGATAGTGGGGACCCAGATACTTCTTGCGAAAAGTAGACTCAAAGAACTCCAAAATAATCTCAGCATCTGGCATGCCTGTGGTAATGGTGACCCACTAAGTGTAGGCATCACCCTGAAGCAAAGAAACAACACATCCCAGTCTGCGTGCTCCAGTACAACCCATCTAAGACAAGATACGAACAGTCTTATCAAACCAAGCCTCTGATCTCTCGGGTGCCAACCCTCAGAATTCTTCTCATCCCAAACTGCGAAGCCTCTCAAGTGGCAAACTGGTGCCCTCACCCTGAGGTTGTGCCACAACTTGTCCCCCGGCCACGGCTGCCTGAAAAGCCCCAACTAAAGCCTGAACCAACGGAGCCAAATCTATACCGGTCGGACCTTGACCAACTAAAGCCCCAACTACAAAAAAATAAACACACAATGATTGAGTTAGAAAAGACAAGGGTCCAAGGTGCTCAAGTATTCCTTTACTTAAAATCCTTTCCAATAAAGTAATAGCAGCAATGGGAACGCGACACTACGCCTTAACACAACAACCATACTATCACATGTTTTCAAACACCATGCAAGAAAGTAAACAACAAGCACATATAGCAAAAGCATTCACCGTACAACATACACCGAGATAGAGCAACATAACACTTCAAATTTACCTTACTTACCTTCCCGAGGTCACAGAAACCTCAGGCTCTGATACCAACAAATGTAACCCCCTCGTTACAGTCTAGCCGACATGCCGATCCGAACGGGTTACACGGGGAAAATCGGGGCGAAACCCGTTAAGGCTCCACTCCGATTAGCAACCCTAGAAAATTTTCATTTAATTATGTTGTCTAAAGATTACATTTAGCCCTGTGTGCGAAGACGACAACAGAAAACGATTACGAAACATCCAAGCAAACATAAGGCAACTTAAATTTACCAAGTGACATGTTAGTCCAATTTCATGTGTGCGAAACAAAACCATACATAAACGATACATATGAGCTCAACAAGGAAACAAACAAACATTCGGGACTAAATCAAAACGTTCAAGAACCTTTGAAAATGCCCAAAAGCCAATTTACATGCTTGCGTTTCGAAACAAGCTTGCTCGTTCCAAAACGCGGGCTCCAGTTTAAAAGCAAGACCAAGCTGTTCTGATACGGTCCTCTATGTTCTGGAACGGGGGTCTACAGTGACAAAACATTTCGGAACTTGTTCCGAAACAAACACTCAGAGTGGCAAACTGTATCGATACGCGTATCGAAACGGGAGCTCACAATGTCAAATTGTATAGAAATGGCACCACCTTCGTTCCGATACGAGTATCCCTGGAGCTACAACCGTTCCGAAACTACCTCGAGCGTTTCAAAACGCATGCACACAGAGTGACCCAAAAACAGGTTTCAGCATCATCAAACATCCCCAAACTTGTCCTGAAACAACAAGAATCACAAAACAACATTCATACATACAAACTAGAGGCATCATATCCTACAACAAGCATGATTAAACATACGAGAACGCGTACGAGACCATAAGAAACATGCATCAACATAAGCATCATATAAACAAGGTTTACAACCCATTTCACAAGAACATAAGCATTCGACAACATAAAAGCCAACATAGGAGTCTAACAAACGCTCCTACAACACTTAGCATCCCCATTGCTATCTATTACATTATTCAAAGAAAAACCATACTTGAGCAACAACACACGCTCTTGGGTGCCCCTTCCTTGCTCCTTGCTAACTTCCACACTAATGATCTGCAATGTCGGAAATGAGAGCGTAAGCTTGAAAGCTTAGTGGGGGAGCTCAAAAACAAATATCGGCAATGCAGGGTCCAAAGCATGGTATCCATAAAACAACAACAAGGCATGCATTTACATCAACATAACAACATAACTAACCGCTACAAGAATGCATGAACATGACAACTTACCTCATGTTATTCTTAGCATAGATATAACCGAACATCTTACCACATCAACCACACATAGACAAGGTATATTGGCAACTATATAGCTTACTCAGATATGCGGATAGCTTCCATTGGGATTTTCGCCCCAACGTACTCAAACAACAATTTTACCTTATGGTGGGATTTCACACATCACCGTTTTCTTTTACGGATGGGATTCCACTCATCATCACACACATATACACTTTCCGGTGGAATGTTACTTCACCGTACTCCTCCTTGGTGACTACACATCACCAAGGCCACGCGCGAATTTGATTCTTACCGTGTGAACACTCATCCTAATGATCGATCATTTATACCCGGTAATTATAACTAGTGCCAACATACTAAGCAAGAACTCTCCATGATTTCACAATCATGCAACACCACATACAATCCACCATCATGCAACATAAATATATCGCAACATGCATAATCAGACACTTATCACACAAAACCACATTATGCACATTTAGTAAGATATAGATAATATTGAACAAGAGATTAAGCTACCAACTTAATCCCACATTAGATTGGCCTGCCAAGCACAATCTAATACCTCAACAACATACTTTGAACCAATTTAAAACCATTGAAAACAATCCACTCACCAAACACCTCAATACAAGCCAAGAATATCGATCAAGCCGCCATGTTTCCTGGAATCGAGACTGAAGCTTCTCCAGCGTTTTCTCTTGTTTATAATCAACCAAAAATAGCGTATTACTCATAAAAACATCCACAAAATCACTGCCACAAATCAGATTACAATCTCAAGACCATTTCACTACATTTCCAAACCAAGAACTAACCCAAATTCTTTATTTTCCGACTTGAACACTACCTAGAAAATACCCATCAATTTCATCACCAAATCATCACTAAACATGTTCAAAACAACCCCCAAGCATAACCATACCATCATCCCAACTTTCCTCACTTAACTACCTCAAAAACTCAAGATTTCTACCCTTAAACTCACCCACAAATACCCATTTCGGGATTTCAATAAAACCCCACCATTTTAACATATGTTACTCTTAAAAGAAAGACTATAACATATATAAACTTTACAAATCAAAAGCTCAATAAAAACCCAACAAGGTTTCCACCTTTTACTTAAAATTTGAACATTTGAAACATCTCAAAATAGAGTTTATGAAAATCTAAAACCATAGAAACGTTAAGAATGAAGAGGGGAAGTCAAAAACATAATTACCTTGATAAAAACAATTAAAAACGGTGAGGAAGGAGATGGAACAGTAACTTGGGTTGGGGAGAGGGGTTTTGTCGTGGTTTTTGTTTGAAGGGGGGAAGAAGATGACTTTCAAAACATTCTTTTTACTTGTTTTATTTATCTCATTAGAAAATTCCCATTTACCCTTAATGAAACTACAAGCCCTTTTTAATTCAAAACCAAGCCCATTTTATTTAAACCAAGCCCAACGACCCGAACCCAATTTACACACCTAACAATCGACCCCTAAACTCGAGTGTTACACCTTTATAAAATACATAAGGAAATTTGATCATTCTTATAGTATATCTTGAATTAGTACTCACTAAGACTATAATACCAAATGCGCCAAAATATTCAATGAGACATGCCTAAATAAATTTCCTCAAAAATTTTCAAATGCTTCTAGCATTTTAAATCCGTCAAGGATAACTTTCTTTTTATAGGGATCCACAAAATCATTAGACGCATATAAAATATTTCATAACTGCCAAAGTAATTGCATCCACCATGAAGTATTTAGAATTTTTCATAAATTATAATTTCATCGTATTTACGACCACTTATTTGTGCCTCACTTGCATTACACCTTTCGGTGTTTGGGTTGTTGGTCCAAATACTTCTCTTTTAGAAGTACAAAGCGTCTTTCTACATTGGCCAATTCAATATCTATACTTCTAGGTAGATTTCTATACAAGATCCTCATTTTCTTTATTTACTTCTATAGAAGTATTCTATGTAAAATTGTTTGCAAAATTGTTGTCAACATCTATTTAATTTTTTGGTTCCATTCTCGCAGTGACATGACTTATCAAGATTTCTTTAAGATTTTAATCTTTATTTCAGGTGCCTGAAACTCTTCAAGAGTTTTATTATTAGTTATGTCTTGGGTCTCTTCAGGAGCACCCGCCTCAATATATGACCATCTCATACAACTTTCCATTTACGAGAATTTTGATCACTGGAACCAATTTTAACTATCATGCTTCAGACATGATTTACATCCATTCGATCTAACATGTAATTTAAACTTAGAGCATTTTCAGCTGGTATTTGAGACTTGATTACTCTCATTAGGTCAGTAAATATGTCTGGCGATTGACATACAATAACTTGAATCATCTTATGAACTTTTAGTTCATATTCGAGGATCTAGATAATGCTAATTTATTTTCTTCTTTATCCAGCTGATTATTCTCTCCCCCTGATGTTGAGAAAAATCATTTCATAAATAGTTCTCCAATTAATGTTTAAGAATTTAAACATAAAAGGAGACTCGTACTTAATATATATTCTCAACCTTTTTTATTTACCCATTTTGTGCGTTGTGGTGGAGCAACTCAACAATATATCGCACATTCAAAATTCTAAAAATGGGAAATATGACTTCTGACCAAAAGTCAAATCATAATGGGGAGTTTATTATAACTCGTTGGCTTGATGCGTATAAATGTTGCTATATGTGAAATACCATTTGAAAAATAATTGTTTTGTTCTTATGGTTTAGCTATTAAAAAGGATGGATCCTATTAAAAGTTTGTTAAACTGTATTTTTCATGACCAATAGGCTTTGTAACTACTAATATAGCCTAAAATATAAACCCACAAGCTTTTACAAGATGAATAGTCTAATTGCATAATCTGAATCCTTTTAGAATCAAACTCACAAACTTATGGTTGTAAATTGATAAAACAATGTAGATGCATCTACTAAAATCATATAAACTTTCAACATTTGTGGATTTATGAGCCCATATTTCATTAAGATATGCAAGACATACAGTCTCAACTTCAGTACAAGAACTTCAAGTTCTAATTTTTGTAAGTGGGATCAACTATATCCTTTGAAAACAAACAACACAAGAACTTCATATTTTTTTAGTAAGTGGATTTTAATCAATTCCTTTAAGCAACACAAGAACTTCATGTTCTTTAATAACTGGACGAGGCTCAATCCGTTTGGCACAATTCAGTATGGTTAGGTTTTGCTCCCCCGAAGGTCGAGGCGTTCGTTTGGCAAGTGTTTTGGGGGCGTATTCCTGTTCGAGTGGAATTGCGGAAGAGATGGGTCACTGTGATTTCTGATACTCGTTGCCCTCTTTGCTGCAAGCAAGAGGAATCAGTTGCACATCTAATGTTCCAATGCCATATTGTGTGGTCACTATGGTCGAGATTTGCTAAAGTCTGGAATCTGAGTTTATGTTTTCCGAATATCCCTAGCTCTTTTTTGGTTAGTTGGCATGAAGCTTGTCCTAGTGCTAACAAAAATTCCATTTGGCATTTCATCCCTGCTGCTGTGATGTGGTCGATATGGCTCTTGCGGAATGATGTTGTCTTTAAGGAAGGGAGAGTAGATGTGCACAACCTCCATTTCATATCCCGGTTTAGACTAGTTTCTTGGTTCAAGGCCAAATTCAAAGAGTCTTTGGCAAACTTCGATGATTTGATGTCTAATCCCATGCTCGCGGATACTATTGGTGCAACAGCAAAACAAGTGCAATCAGTCCCGGCTTGGTCCCCCCCTCCACATGGGTTTCTTAAACTAAATGTAGATGGTGCTATGTCTCGCAACGGGATCGGGGGTGGTATAGGGGGTCTATTCAGGAATGCGGAAGGCTGCTCCTTACTCTCTTTCTCAGAACCGACAGGTCCAGGCCCACCTGTGCTAGCGGAGCTTTTAGCGGTTAAATTCGGTCTGGCTTTATACGCGTCGGTGTTGTTTGATAAATTCTCCAGGTTGATTGTCGAAGGGGATTGCAAAGTCGCTTTTTAGTGGATTAAAGATCCTGCGTCATGTCCTCCCATGTTCAAAGGTATTGTGCAAGATATTTCTAAGCTTAGTTCATTAGGCTCCTGCCATTTTAGAGTTATTCCCAGAAGTATAAATGTTGAGGCTGATGGTTTAGCTAAGGCAGGTATAGGTTAACCCGTCATTGTAATAGGCTCCTTGTAATCTGTTCATTTTAATAAAATATGGTACTCTTTTCCTCCTTCCGCTACCGTCCTTAGATCCTTTCGGATTTGGGGTGCAGCATGAAGGGGTTTTTTAATGAGACCACAAATTCTTATAAAAAAAATAACTGGAATTTAACCAATTCCTTTGAGAATAAGCACCACAAGAACTCCAGGTTCTTTTAATAAATGTACATATAAATCTCAATAGCTTTCGCGTCATTATTGATCAGGATGGTCTAACTGATCATGCCAACTATATACAAGTGTGTCTACATCTCTGAATTTGTAAACTTCTTGTTTACCATAATATGTAATTCAATCTCACTCGTACATGTCTAGTACGGCCATCAAAATTATTCCTTTGAATATGAATATATTTAGCTCTTTTGGAGCTTTCAATTGAAATTATCTTTTGGTAGCAATATATAGCTCTTCTAGAGCTTTCAACTAACTTTTTGGCTACCAGAACTTATATCCATATTGACTTATTTTAAATGTCAATTGATAACATATGTTACCTATAATTCCCAAAGAGATATTTTGCGAACTCATATTGCTCTCTTAAAAATTTTCACTTCTAGTGATGACGATTTTATTACCATTAGCGGTAATTATTGCAATATTCGCAATTTTACACTTTTCATAATGTGTTTTCTCTCAAGAATTTATTGCTCTTCTAGAGCATCAATATTTTCATTACTTTGGGATATAATACTCACGTTATTCCCTTGCATTTAAATGGGAAAATATATCTTATGCTTATGTTGAGCATAAATTGTCACCATAGATTGTATTTGATAAGTAATCATGTTAAACAAAATAAATAAATATCATAATATATAAATATAAATATAAAAAGTAAATAATTAATGTGTGTAAAGTAAATAAACATAAAACAAAATAAATAAAAAGATAAATAATTCTCTTCAAAGTTATGAGAATAATTAGAAGATGATTTATTCCCTTCAAGGGTTATAAGAAAATCAACAACGTCCAAATGAGTTAGACTAACAATGCCCAAATCAAGTTGGACTAATATCATCTTCGTCATTTTTCGCAAACAAAATTTGCTTATATTTTCCTCCCTTTATCATTCAATGATTGTTGATTTTTCAACATACGACAAGTGGAGTATGTTTTTCATGTCTTTATCACTCTTGGTAATAAAAAGGATTTTACTTAATTTGAAAGATATTTATCACTATTGTCATCCTTATAACCTCACTACCGATGGGTAGAAGTATCCTTAAATGAACATATTTTCCATGTCTATATATTCATGGTTTCAATCACGACCACAACTTCTAATGTGGCTTTTATTCTTTCCATAATATAATCTCATATTCAATTCAGGGAATGGAGTAGAGCTAGTGGGCCTTTGAAACTTTTTTCGCGATATTGTGGCTTTTATTCTAACGTGGCATTGTTAAACGATTTCACAAGGTCATTTAAAAACCTCCTTTGAGGCCAGTAGCCTTGCAGAACGGGATGTCCAGCCAATATACTTGGATTATATCGAAGTTATGTCTCTAATTGAATAATGATTTACCATGTTTACATTCACTTTAGGGAATGAAACAGATCCAATAATTGCATGGAATAAACATCATGCTTGCATTCATTTCAGGGAATGCCTCCCATAAAACTTTTTGGATCAAGACGGATTTTCATAACTTGAACGTGAGAGAAAGAGTCGAATTTTTCGACACATAAAATTATTGCTTTTGAGCAAAATCACCATAATTTATTGCAGTTTAAAATCGTAATTTAAAGAATAAAAATAAAATCAGAATTTACCGATATTGGTTTTCCCCTCGAGGACAATGGAGGCGTAGCAAATGACCAAGACAACTTCTTATAATGTCATGTCTCTTTTCAAGCCATTTAAATACATGTAAAACTCAAAACACAGTTAAAAATATAAACTCTCATTAATGGAATAATGTAAATAAATATTGATCTCAATATAAACATATTGAAGAAACGTGTAAGCAAATAAATATTAAATATCAAATAATAGCATAAATTCTAGATCATGTATTATTAAGCATACTAACAAGTAAACAATTTTTTTAAAGCTTTCCTTGAAAATACTCAAGAACTGTGCGCAAGGGGATGTTAATTGTTTCAATAAACAAATGTGAAAAGTTGGCTACATATTATTTTTTATTAGGTTAATTTATATATTTGAGTGACAACACGAATATGAACTTGATGTCGTGACTAATCAACCAATAAAACGATATATAGATAAACAGAACTTACCAGATGTAGCCACAAAATCAAATTGAAATCCTTTTCGAGAACCACCAACAAGAACCATGATAATCGAGCGAGATCGTGCTGATAACGCGTTGTGAATAAAATAATAAAGAACAATGAACAAGTATAAAAGAACAAAGAGATGGGAGAAAGAAAGAGATTCGTATTATTATCAAAACTAGAATTGTGTACAATGCATTCATCTATTTATAGGCATAAGAAGTACATAATACATTAAACTCTAATTAATAGAGATAATATTCCTAATAATAAATAAATCAAACTCCTTAGATAAAGTTCTCATCATGATAGACATCCACATAGATAAATATTCAAAACATTTCAATATTTTAAGTTGATTTTTTTATCTTTACTTTTTTAATCTTTTATAATTTTATTTAAAATTAAAATATAGTAATTTAATTAAGTTCAATAACTTAATTTATACTTTAAAATATATATTTTTCATACAATACAACTATATTTCTATATATATCTAATTTAGGTATTTATATTAGGATTATTTCTATTGTAAAAAATACACATAAGCATACATATTTAAATTCTAAAATTCAACTAACGAGATTGATCCAAGTGGTAAACAACTTAGTTCCACTTAAGCAGGTCTTGAATTCGAGGCGTTGTGTATGCAGAAAATCCCAGTTGGGAGACTCACCCACCAAAACTAGGTGTGTGACTCAGGTCAGTCCGAGTTAGTCATAGCAACACCCTGAAAACCGAAAGGGCAACCAAAAAACTCTAAAATTCAAATCCCTAATATTAAATCTAAACCATGCATTCAATAAATATATTTCTGTCAACTAAAGTTCACATTGACAATGTATTAAGTAATTTTCATGTATATTATAGTAAACTATAACGGCACTAATTCATATCGATATTTATTCTTAATAGAATACTTTTTACCAACTACATGTTAGTCTAGCAAAAATAGATGTTAGATTCTTTAAATAACATTATAAGTGTTAAAAATAAAATAACGAAGAACAACAAATAAGAATAAAATAACAAAGAGATGAGAGAAAGAGGTAGATTCGTATTATTATCCAAACTAGACTTGTGTACAATACATTCATCTATTTATAGGCATAAGAATTACATAATACATTAAACTCTAATTAATGATGATAATATTCCTAATGATAAAGTAAATCAAATCTCCTAGATAAAGTTCTTATCATTATAGACATCCACGTAGATAAATATTCATAACACTCCCCCTTGGATGTCTATGAAGATAATGTGCCTCGTTAAAACCTTGCTAAGATAAAAACCTGGTGGGAACAAAAATCTTTAGTAGAGGAAAAAGAGTACACATATCTTTGATACGCATAACATGTTGCCTCATTAAAAACCTTACCAGGAAAACTCATTGGGACAAAACCTCGGTTAAGGGAAAAAGAGTGCAACGCGTATTTACTCTCCCTCATGAAAACATCACATAAGATCTTTGAATCTTCATAATTAAATCTTGAATATTATTTTTCTAAAGATCGTGTGGGATGAAACTTCAGAGTAATATGTTCCATGATGTATCCACCTTGCATTATCTCTACAAGATAGCATTTGTATTATATCTTGTGAAAGTAAATCACATATCTTCTACATATGTTAGGTCAATGGTCTTAGCCAAACACATTTTTGGTTTGCCTCATGCATAACAATTATTTCTACAAGATTTTAGGAGGCATTGACGGATATTTGAAGATTTAGAGGTAATGATCTTTGTATATCCATGGATATTTTTTGACCAACTAATATATGGTGCTTCAAGACCAAGAAAAGATATAATTATCTTTATTCACATCCAATAATCTCACAATAGATATGTTTTATCCATATTGAATCTTCTTTAAGATTCTTTCAACTTATGTCCATTCATAGACAAAAACACATATTTAAGTGTTCGATCTTTAGGTCGAGATAAAACCACATCTCAAGACTCTTTTTCTCAAATACTTTTATTAAATACTTTGAAAGGTCTTCATGAGTTTTCAATTTGAAGCTCTTCAGGAGTTCTAATAATATCATGAATCTTGATCCAAACTTCTTTATAAAATGCATAAGGAAATATGATCATTCTTATAGTATTTCCACAATAAGTACTCACTAAGGCGATTATACCAAATGCGCCAAAATATAAATATTAAGTGAGACATATTTAAATAAATTTCCTCAAATATTTCCAAATGCTTCTAGCATTTTAAATCATTCAAGGATAAATATGGATCCACAAAATAAATAAAGGCATATAAAATATTTCATAACCGCCAACGTAATTGCATCCACAATGAACTAATTAAAACTCTTCATAAATCACAATTCAAGTCGTATTTACGACTACTTATTTGTGCCTCATTTACATTACACCTTTAGGTGTTTAGACTACTGGTCCAAATATTTTATCTTTTAGAAGTTCAAAGCGTCGTTCTACATTTCCAATTCAATATCTATACTTCTGGATAGATTTCTATACAAATCTTCATTTTTTTCTTTACTTCTATAGAAGTATTCTAATTAAAATTATTTGCAAAATCGTTGTCGATAACTTTTCAATTTTCTGGTCTCATTCTCGTAGTGACATAACTCATTGAGATCTCTTCAAGATTTCAATCTTTATTTCATATACCTGAAACTCTTCAAGAGTTTTATTATTAGTTATGTCTTGGGTCTCTTCAGGAGCACCCGCCTCCAATATATGGCCATCTCATACTATTTTTCATTTACGAGAATTTTGATCATTCGAACAAATTTTCAACTATCATGCTTCAAGCATGATTTACATCCATTCGCTCTAACATGTAATTTAAATTTAGAGCATTTCAGCTGATATATGAGACTTAGTTACTCTCATTAGGTCAGTATATATGTATGCAGTTGACATTTAATAACATGAATTATTTATGAACTTCTGGTTCATATACGAAGATCTAAACACGATAATTCATTTTCATTTATCCAGTTGATTATTATCTCCTCCTGATGTTGAGAAAAAACCATGTTATAAATGATTCTCCAATTAATGTTTAAGAATTTAAACGTAAAAGGAGACTCGTACTCAATATATATTCTCAACCTTTTTTTTATTTACCCATTTTGTGCGTTGTGGTGGAGCAACTCAATAATATATCGCACATTCAAAAATTATAAAATGGAAATGTATGGCTTCTGACTAAAAACCAATCATAACAGGGAGTTTATTATAACTCGTTGGCTTGATGCGTATAAGTGCTGCTATGTGGAAATATCATATAAATAATAAATATTTTGTTCTCATAGTTTAGCTATTAAAGAGGAGGCATCCAATTGAAATTTTGCTAAACCGTATTTTTCATAATCAACAGGCTTTGTATCAACTAATATAGGTTAAAATATAAACCCAATAGCTTTTGCAAGACGAACAGTCTAACTACATAATCTGAATCATTTTATAATCAATCTCACAAACTTCTGGTTGTAAGTTGATAAAACAATGTAGATGCATATAATAAATTCATATAAAACTTTACACATTTGTGTATAAATGGGCTCATATTTCATTCAGATATGCAAGACATGCATTCTCAACTTTAGTACAAGAACTTCACGTTCTTTTGGTCAGTGGGTTCTAAATCATTTCCTTTGAGAACAAGCAACACAAAAACTTCGTGTTCTTTTAATAAGTGGAATTTAGTTAATTTCTTTGAGAACAAGCACCACAAAAACTTCATGTTTCTTTTAATAAGTGTGCATATAAATCTCAATAGCTTTCGCATCATTATTGATCAGGATGGTCTAACCGATTATGCCAACTATATACAAGTGTGTATTTACATTTTGAATTTGGTAAACTTCTAGTTTACCATAACATGTGATTCAATCTCACTCGTACATGTCTAGTACGACCATCAAAATTGTTCCTTTGAATAGGAATATATTTAGCTCTTTCGGAGCTTTCAATGAAAATTCTCTTTTGGTAGCAATATATAGCTCTTCTACAACTTTCAACTGACTTTTTGGTTACCAGAACTTATATCCATATTGGCTTATTTCAAATGTCAATTGATAACATATGTTATCTATAATTCCTAAAGAAATATTTAGCGAACTCATATTGCTCTCTTAAAATTTTCACTTCTAGTGGTGACGATATTATTACCATTAGAGGTAATTATTACAATATTTGCAATTCTGCACTTTTCATAATGTGTTTTTTTCTCAAGAACTTATTGCTCTTCTAAAGCATCAATATTTTCAGTACTTTGAGATATAGTTCTCACATTATCCCTTGCATTAAATGAGAAAATATATCTTATGCTTCTGCTAAGCATAAATCATCACCATAGATTGTATTTGATAATTAATCATGTGAAAAAATATATATCATAATATATAAATATAAAACGTAAATAATTAATGTGTAAAGTAAATAACATAAAGTAAAATAAATAAAAGATAAATATTTCTCTTTAAGGTTATGAGAATAATTAGAAGATGATTTATTCCCTTTGAGAATTATAAGAAAATCAACAACGTCCAAATGAATTGGACTAATATCATCTTCGTCATTTTCGCAAACAAAATTTGCTTCTATTTCCTTTCCTTTATCATTTAATGATTGTTGATTTTTCAGCGTAATATAAGTACGAGACTAATGGTTTATAACATCGCATTGGTAATAAAAAATATTTTACTTCCTTAGAAATATTTTTATCACTCTTATCCTTATAACCCCACTTTTGATGGGTATAAACATTCTTAAAATGACCGTATTGTCTATGTCTATATTCATGGCATTGACTATTACCACAACTTCTAATGCGACTTTTATTTTTTTCATAATAAAATCTCACGTTCACTTCAGGGAATGGAGTAGAGCCAGTGGGCCTTTAAAATCTTTTTCACGATATTGTGTCTGAGGACAATATTATTTGTCATGAAAAGTAGAATATGTTTTTATTAACATATCCTCATCACAGAGAACAAAAATTTAATCCTCGTACGCTTGTTAAACTAGTTCACAAGGTCCTTTAAAAACCTCCTTTGAGACCAATAGCCTCGCAGAGCGGGATGTCCAGCCACTATACTTGGATTATATCGAAGTTATGTTACCAGTTGAATAATGATTTACCATGTTTGCATTCACTTCAGGGAATGAAACAGATCCAATAATCGTATAGAATGAACATCATGCTTGCATTCACTTCATGGAATGCCTCCCATAAAACTTTTTGGATCAAGACGAATTTTCGTAACTTGAGCTTGGGAGAAGTCAATAGTCGAGTTCGACACATGAGAATTATTACTTTCGAGGAAATATAGACTTTATAATACTCCCTCTGTCCCACTAAAACTGTCACATGTTACTTTTTTGGGTCAAATTTTTTCAACTTTGACCTATTATAATTTAAAATTTATTATTGATAAAAATATGGAAAAATATATTTTAAAAACCTTGAATCAACTAGTTTTTAAATATATTTTTATAATTTTTAATTAATTAAAATAATTAAATAAATTATAGTCAAAGTTGAAAAAATTTGACCAAAAAAATGTCAACATGTGACAGTTTTAGTGGGACGGAGGGAGTACTATTCTTGTAAATTCAAAATTATCATGATTTATCATACTTTAAAATCGTATTTTAAAGGATAAAAATAAAAATAAAGTTTATCAATATTGTGTTTCCTCTCGAGGACGATGGAGACATAGCAAACGGCCAAGACAACTTATCATAATCTCTTTATCTCATGCTCTTACCATGCCATTTAAATATATCATGTAAAACTTAAAATACAATTAAAAACATGAACTCTCATAAAAAATAAAGAAATCAAATTTATTTAAACATAAAAAATATTAATTAAAGTTTAATAAATAAACGATTTCTTTTCTAAATGTTTAATAGTAGGATTTAATACTTTTTTATATTGATTAATGAATACCAATTTTTTTTGGTATTAAAGCAAGTAAAGAAGAATAATAATAACATAACCAATTTCTTACCATTGGAGTTTGCTTGCATTTTACCTAGTTATCACAGCGGGTGAAAACGGTTCTAATGGGCCTTTGGTGAAACCCGAGACTGGTGGGAGTATAAGTGGTGGATGCTTACTTACGATTGAATTTTGGATATCGGTATAATACTTCCACAACTAAAGCTAACATCGGAATAAGTGAAAATAGTTAACAATCTCATTTTTCGCACGATCTTCTAAGTTATTAGTTTTTTTAACAAATTCGTACTGATTAACGTGTTAAAAATAAAAGAACGAATAAGAATAAAATAACAAATAGATGAAAGAAAGATAGACATTTATATTATTATCTAAACTAGACTTGTGTACAATGCGTTCAACTATTTATAGGTATAAGAAGTACATAATACATAAATATTCATAACAATAAGTTCAATAAAAACTGCTGTAAATTAGATTAAATTTAAAATTTAAAAGTTAAACTTTATAATTTAAGGTTTCAATAAAAAAAACCTCTCCAATATTTTTTTGATAAAAAAACCTCTCCAATATGTGATTCAAAACATCAATTAATAAATTGGACTTCATAGTTATAAAAGAAAAATTGAAACAAAATTAATTAAATAATTGCATGGTAAGGGATAAGACAAGAAAGAGGCGCCAAGTGGCCTAAAACGCAGAGGTTGAAAACCTAACCGGGGAGAAATTAACTGTACACAAACTCTAATTTCCTTTCGACTTTCCTTTGAAATTTGCTTATTCCGCCGTCATTTCAGCTTTTCTCCTCGTTAACCAACCGCCGTGAACCACCGTTAATGGAGTTTTTCACTTTACCACAATACTGAACCGCTATCGGTTCGCAAATCATTACCTACTCTTTGAAACAACCGCAGAAATGGAGCCGAGTGAAGGACTAAAAGCATTGACCATGCCCACGACTACCACCACGAACCTTGGACCGGGTGATGAGGACCGGGTCATGGCAACGGCTCAGCAGATCGTTAACAGTCTCAACACTCCTAGAGAGGTCCGTGAAAACATGCTCTCAATTTTCTCGAGCTTTGATAACCGCTTGTCGAACATCTCCGATTTGATTAGCGACTCCGACTCTACCGGCGTTCGTTTTGAAGCCGCCGAGAAAGTGATCCTCCGGTGGAATCCCGACGTTTCGTGCCACTCTCTTCGTTGGGAGGACTCTCCTGATGAAACCGCCGAGTACCTCTCTGCGATTGACGAGATCCTTAAATCGGTTGTCAACATGTCGGTTCGGTCCGATAACGAAATAATAGACCGGGCGGAGACCTCCCTTCAGATGGCCATGTCGAGGCTGGAAGATGAGTTTCGGCTTATTCTGATTAGGAACTCAGTGCCGCTTGACGCAGAGAGGCTTTATGGTTCAATCCGAAAGGTTTCTCTTTCTTTTGCGGTGAATGAGGGGGAAATTGATGAAGAATTCGAGAGCTTCGCACAGGTCGGTGGTGAGAGAGAGTGCTTTCACGAACGAGGAGCAAGCTTGGGAGATGATTTATGTGTAGATTTGATTAACGCTGATGCTGTCATTGAGTTGAAAGAGATTGCGGACCGGATGATCCGGTCTGGGTACGAGAAAGAGTGTGTTCAAGCTTATTGTAATGTTAGGCGTGATGCTTTGAATGAGTGTTTGCTAATTCTTGGAGTTGAGAAATTGAGTATTGAGGAAGTTCAAAAGATTGAGTGGAAATCATTGGATGAAAAGATGAAGAAATGGATTCAAGCTGTTAAGATCACTGTCAGGGTTCTTTTGAGCGGAGAAAAGAGGCTTTGTGATCAGATATTCGATGGCTCAGATTCCATCAAAGAGATATGTTATAGTGAGACGGCAAAAGGGTGTATAATGCAGTTGTTGAGTTTCGGAGAAGCTGTTTCTATCGGGAAAAGATCATCTGAGAAGTTGTTTAGGATTCTTGATATGTACGATGTGTTAGCCGATGCACTGCTGGATTTCAAGATGATGGTTATGGACGAATTCGTGTGCAGCGAGGCGAAGGGAGTGTTGGCTGAATTAGGTGATGCGGCAAGAGGGACGTTCATGGAGTTCGAGAATGCCGTGAAGAATGAGGCTTCAAAGATACCTATGCACAATGGAGAGATTCATCCTCTGACACGTTATGTGATGAATTATGTGACATTGCTTGTGGATTATAACGAAATGCTGAATTCATTACTGGAGAATGATGAGGATGAAGCTAATGGATTGCAGGATGAAGATATTGAGTTGGAGACCAAGACTCCGTTCGCGAAACGGTTGTTGTCGTTGATATCGTCTTTGGAATCCAACCTCGAGGAGAAATCAAAGCTGTACGAGGATGGTGCTTTGCATTGTATATTTTTGATGAACAATATTCTGTATATAGTACAAAAGGTGAAGGATTCAGAGCTAAGAAAGCTTTTGGGAGACAATTGGGTTCGTAAAAGAAGTGGCCAGATACGTCAGTATGCCACGAGTTATCTAAGGGCTTGTTGGATCAAAGCTCTACATTGCCTTAAAGATGAAGGAATTGGTAGTAGCTCTAACAATGCCTCCAAGGTGACCTTGAAGGAAAGATTTAAGAGCTTCAATGCATGCTTCGAAGAAATATATAGGATTCAAACCGGTTGGAAAGTCCCAGATCCTCAACTTCGTGAAGAGCTTCGACTATCTATATCGGAGAAAGTAATTCCAGCTTACAGATCCTTCTTTGGGAGGTTCGGGAGTCGGCTAGAGAGCGGAAGAAATGCTGGGAAATACATTAAGTACACGCCAGACGATTTAGAGAACTATCTGTTGGATTTGTTTGAAGGATCACCACTTGTTCTTCACCATGTGAGAAGAAAGGGTTCATAGTATTTGAATCTCGTTACAGGTATGGCCCTTGTCCCCGTCAACATCTGGCTGAAGCAAGAGTTTACACATATGAATCTTGATTACATGTTTATTACTTCGTCTGTCTGATGTTATAAACTCAGGTTTCCTGAAAGAAGTGATCACCCCTTCAATTGGGAGATTTCTCTGGGTTCAAGTATTTGATGTATAATACAATTGGGAGATTCAGTCCTTTAATGATTGGATCTATAAGATGAAAACAATATTGGCTCGATGTAATTTCTATGAACATGTGAAGAATGATGATGGAGTTCCAAAGAATTGACTTAGGGAGCTATGTTGCTCGGACTCTTCATTTTTCTTTAGTATCAGTATTTGACACTCATGTCCGACACATGAATATGTGAATTTGATGTCCAAAGTATTTGGAAAAACTAAGAAAAGTCTGACCATACCCCTGTGGGATACATAGCTTCTATTCGACGCACAACACTTAAATCTGTGGTACCAGCAAGCACAGGCATTTCAGTTTTTACAGCACAATTTAGATGTTTTCCCTACTATTTGCATAAGTGGTGAGTATTATGACATTCTTTTGGTCTCAGCTTGCAGATGTTTTATTTGGTTCTCTTCATCAAAAATAGATGAAGTTGCATTTTAATATGTGCCTCTGTTTATCATTTTGACATTATGGTACACAAAATCGAATCAAATAGAAGCTAGGTTGAACTAATATACAGTTTGATGCCAGCAAGAGCAGTCTACAAAGCGCCGGCAACAAGAGGGACATGAAAGTTGAGACCGGACCACCCTGCTTCCAAGCAACACGAAACCGTAAGCATGAGCCACATGGTTTCATACATTATGGTGCAAATATACATGCATTTGTCTTTGGTTTTACAGCAGGAACTCGCTGGATGTTGTTTGGTCTCAAGGTTGCATTAATTGCACTTTCTCTGGACCAATTTCACTTGTCATTTTTCCTATTCACGAATAAATTGCAGGGTCCATTTGGTCCCCTGATTCATTTATCACATCCTCTTGTGGTCCATTTGGTGGTTAATGCAGCCTTCTCAGCAGGCCGAAGATAAAATTAGGTCCATGGTTTGTTGGCCAGCTAACCAAATATGATACAATGGAAGTCATAGATCGATTGAGATCGTGGATTTAAAAACCATATCTGACCAGAAAGTTCAACCGATCGGTCTGGTTTGGTTCGAAAGCTTGTTAGAGGGTCATATCCTGATGTAAATCCAACGCTGTTCATATTGAAAAGCTAATTAAGACAATGGTAACCTAAGATATTAAATAAAACCCAAAATTCTTGATGAACCAAACATTAGCCAAAACAAAGAGAGCAAGATAACTTTGAGGAGTAGGAGGGAAATCAGAGGCAAGCATTGAGTTTCTCAGCAGGATCAGGCGTTGATTCTGCGCATATCTCTTCCACTTGCAACCCAACACTATTCTGTCTTCTCAGTTTCAAATTATGTTCCATATCTGCCGACTACGATAAGTTGAATATCAGGTACACGAGAATAATTTATTGTATAGTTATTATTTTCCAAATCATTTAGTCATTATAATTTAATTTATTTCATTTACCACATCATGATTTGTTTTCATCTAGATCTAGGTATAGAGTCTCACTTCTATATGATAATTGGTTGTTGGTACAAGAAGACCGTCCTGAGGGTGGGCCATAATGATGGTGACCTAGGACTCGCCATTCGTAAAGATAAGTGTCTAATTTTAATTGTCGCGATCATTTTTAAAATCAAGTATAAAAATAGCTTGATGATTAATTTTTTTTTGGAAATTAGAGTTTTTATCCATTTAACTCATTTAAACTTGAAAAAGAAGGGTTTTCAGTATTAAATCGAGTTTTCTTTTATTTATTATTAAAAATTAATTTTGGAGTCATGCCGATCATTTTGGTAGACCAGACATCATGAAAACAAACCAGAGATTCTTTTCTTTAAAATTTAGATTCGGTAATCGGTTACGTGTAGGGAAATATTAGCACCCCTACAAGCGCCCGTTATCGGTACCTTATTAATTTTACGTGGTGTTTTGACATTTCGAGCAATAATTTAAATTTAATTAAATTTGTTAATTGAATTTCATTTCGAATGGAGATATCCTTTTGTAAGAAAATACATTTGGAATGAATATAATCTTTGAAACATCCAATTACTTTAGGACATTTCAATTTATATTCAAAATGCATCTCAACACAAAAGGTTCTAATTAGGGCTCCATTGACAACACAAAAGGTTATGCATGTTCACTTATTTTCTTGTCAATTTTAAGTTCGAACCTAATTAGGGCTCCATTGATATAATTAATTAAGAATCTATGAATATTATCAAGTTTAGAGTTTATGCGATAATACCCAAACAATTGGGCATTGCCCATTTTAGGCCCTAAATTAATAATATTCATAATTATTTAATGATTCTAACTATTTTATTTTATTCTAATCCTAATTTTATTTTTAATTAAACCAACTAAGTAATTTCATTATTCTAAATTTAAATGAAGTGTTAATTATTCAACTAAAATATTCTATTGATTAACATCTCATTGCAATGAGATACTAATCAACTTACAATATTAAAGTTTCCATTTAACATTCGTTTATTTTCTACAAGTATCTCACATATCTAGATTATTTAATTCAATTAAAGAACTTAGACTAAAAGGCTCGAGTTATTTACACTAAGGAAATTAATCTCTTAAACAAGTATATTATAGGCTCATTTAAAAATGCGCACACACATACATATAAATTAAAAAAATCATAATTAAATTATTAAAGCTAAAAAGGATCAAATTAAAAGGAATTAAAACTTGAAAGAAAGCTAAAGGGACTAAATTGAATTTTATTAAAAGTGAAAAGCCAAAATACAAGGATGAAGGAAGAAGTGCGCAGATCGTAGAGTTTGATCCGACTCGGATCGCGCGGGTCAAGTCAACCCGGTACCAAAACGGTGTCGTTTGACTCGGGTTATATAAAGCCCAACTCGAGCCGGCTCGGCCAGAACACCATTTTCCCCCCTCTCTCCTCTTATCAAACACACACACACACACACTCTCAACAAACATCCCACTACCCAGAAATAAGCCCTATTTTCGATCAAAATGCCCAAATTCATCCCAGATTCATCCATGTTCATCAGCTTTTCCCTTTTTGATCCAAACTAACACCAAAACTTCCTAAGTTTTATGGTTTTTTTTTCTATCAAACACTAAATCCCTTAAAGTTTATCTTCTGTTCTTCATCTTTCTTTACTTTGATCTTCCATCACCATCCAAACCAAATCCCAGTCTGTTCGTTGGCTGCCGGTGACAACGCTGGCCACCCGTCGTCGTCTCCGGTCATCTTCTCTTATCACCCTGCAACTCCGGTCACCTTCTCCGACTAAACCTACAACTCTGATGTCCTTCTCCGACCAAACCTGTAACTTCGATCATCTTAAACCTTGCTCCAGCCTCAGTCAGGCGATTTTTGGCCACCGTCCGTCGGAACTTTAACTTCTCAAAAACCTTCAAAAAATGTGTTTTTCTCCGTCGTTCTTGCTAAATCTACTCCCAGCTCAACAACGCCACCTTCCTCCACCCGTCCTAAACCTAAAATCCTGAAACCGAACCCTAGTCTACCCTCTTCAACTCCGCCATTTTTTCAAACCATCCGACGACCTAAAAAAGCTCTAGCATCCTCGAGATAAGCCTCTAACTCTCCTCTATTTTTTGTTTTTTAGATCTAGGATTGTGGCTACTGTTTTTTTAGGTTTTTAGAACTTACATATAATTTATTTTATGTTTTGAATGCAAGAAAATAAAAAGGAGGTTGAAATATACGTTTGATGCGTGATTGAAGTTTTAGCGAGCTCTGGTAGCCTACTCCTATCGCCTCTTCGTCTTCCTCGGTGCCTCTTTAGCTTTTGGTAAGCTTTTCATCGTCGTCTCTCTTCAATTATGACAGATATTAATTGTGTAATTATTGGCTAATAATTGTGTTTTTTCCCTCTCTCTCTCTCTAGGCTATATATAGCTAGTGTAAGCGCTGATGTCATCGAAGCTTTTGATCCGCGTGAGAGGGGAGCGGGTGAATCACAAAGCGCCACATAGCTATTTTTGGCGGGACAAAGAAACACATTTGGGTTTCTTTGGGCTTTGCCAGATTTGGATGATAAAATGGGCATAAATATATGTATTTTTGGGGAATGTTAGTTGAATTTTGGGCTTTGTATCATGAGAAAGGACATTGTAAAGGAAACTTGTAACCCCCTCATCCCGGTCTAACAGACAGACCGGTCTGAATGGGTTATACGGGGAAAATCAGGGCGAAACCCGCTAAGGTCTCACTCCGATTAGCAACCTCATTTTTTCGTTTCATTATGTTGTCTAAATATCACATTAATTCCTATGTGCGAAGGCAGCAGCGGAAGACGATAACGAAGCAATCCAAGCAGAACATAAGGCAACTTAAATTTACCAAGTAACTTGTTAGTCTAATTTTATGCGTACGAAGCAAACCCATTCATAAAGGATACATATGAACTCAATAAGAAGCAAACAAACATTTGGGAATAAAACACAAGCCTATCAAGTTCTTGGCGCCCAAATCCTGAAGACAAGACCTCAAGGCGGTTTACCTAGTGATATTGAAGTCACTAAAACTTTTGGTGCGGAGTAATGCAATGATATCACATTGCATAGTGGCACCCAGTTGACCAAAGATGACAAGTTTGGGGGAGGTTCCCTTGTTGATTCCTCTCCAAGAAAGCAATCAGTCGATGCTCTAACACCCAAAGATGCACCTCCTACTATTGATACAGGGAAAGACCTTGCTTCTGATGGCAAGGATAATATCGAGCAGGATGCTACAACATCCAAGGCAGCACGCGATGAGCCTAGGCCTCTTCCACCATTCCCACAACGCTTGAAAGCTTAAAAATAAGACGCTCAATTCTAGAAATTCTTGGAGATGCTTAAATGATTGCATATCAATGTCCCACTCTTGGAGTTCATTGATCAGGTGTCGATCTATGTGAAGTTTCTGAAAGAGATTGTGACCAAGAAGCGAATGGTGGCGAAGTCGAAACTGTGGCTACAACAAACGAATGCGTGACAGTGCTAAGTAACTTGCCGCCTAAGATGAAGGATCACGGCAGCTTCACCATCCCATGTTCCACAGGCTACAATTAATTATTCTGGCCGTGCTTTTTACGATCTCAGTGCAAGTGTGAATTTGATGTCGAAATCAATGTTTATGAAACATGGCATGGGAAAGGCAAAAGTTGCGCCGGTTATCCTTCAATTAGCTTATCGATCTCAAATTCCACCCAAAGAAAGAATTGAAGATGTGAGGCCGATGAGAATACTCCCATCATCCTAGGGAGACCATTCCTTGCTACCGAACGCATAGTGATCGATTGTGAAAAGGGCGAGTTCACTATAAAGATGAATGACCAAAAGATCACACTCAATGTTTTAAGCACTCTTAAGTTCGTAGATGAGTATGAAGAATGCCAACTTGTGTATAATAAAAAAATACTTAAAAAAACATAATTGAGTAATTGTATAATATTCAAACTTATAATATGAGTAGTTCTATAAGTGCAATGATTAATACAAATTGTTATATAAGACCTATAAAACCTAGTTAAATTTAGTTTTTATCCAATATATTTTTAATATTTGAGTAATTGTATAATGGCTAAAGGAACACTTTTGCCCTTGTAGTAGTCTCAATTTATCGATTTCGCCCTTATGGTATTTTCGCATCAATTTAGCCCATGAAGTAGTCCAATTGCATCACCGTTTTCCCCTTGACTGATGGAAGCCAACGTTGATCGTTACGGTGGTGACGTGGCAGTTTACAATGATGAGGAAGAGGGCAAAATTGATTTTTCGAGCGAGTTCGAGGGGAAAATTGATGTTCTGATTGAGTACGACTGCAAAATTGATTTTTCAAGCGAGTTCAAGGGGAAAATTGATGTTCAAATTGAGTACGAGTGCAAAATTGATTTTTAGACAAAAAAGTATGAGTAGAATACTAAAATAACATTAAAAAATAATAATAAATAATTTTTTTATTAATATATGACTAAAACTAAAATAAAATAATTTAAAATATCTAAAAATAAGTAAAAATTATAAAATTAAAATATCATAAGCTAATAAATTATAAATTATCCAATATTTAAATTTTAAAATATTTATAAAGTATTAAAAATATAAAAACCTTCATAATTTGTTTTGAACGATTTTGGTTTTCTTTCTCTTCAAAAAATGTAAGGAAGAAAGAATCCTAAATTAGGGTTAATGCGATTCTCTCAACCGAACAAAAATCTTTTACCCTTTTTGGCGCTCCTATCTCTCAATGCTAAAAAATTAAACTCTACACTCTAAATTTAATTTCTAGATCACAAACCTTAAACCCTTTACTTGATAAAATTTATACACATATTTTTATGATTCCTACTCACTTTAGGGTTTGAAATTTAGAAATTAGGATTAGAGGGTGAAATTTATTTTTAAGTTTTGATTTTTGAATAATTTATAATTTAATATCTTCTAATATTTTAATTTTATATTTTTTACTTATTTTTAGACTTTTTAATTTTTGTTATTTTTTAGTCATATATTAATAAAATATTTTTAAATGTTTTATTATTTTTACATCATTTTAGTATTTTTAATATTTTCTTAAATTCGTATTTTTACCTAAAATTCAAATTTACCCTCGTACTCAACCAAAAATCAATTTTATCCTCGAACTTGCTTGAAAAATCAATTTTGCCCTCTGCCATGTCATCGTAAACTGTCACATCATCACCTTAACGGTCAACGTTGGCTTCAGTTAGTCAAGGGACAAACGATGATACAAATGAACTACTTCAGGTGCTAAATTAATGCGAAAATGTCATAGGGGTGAAATCGATAAATTGGGTCTACTACATGGACAAAAGTGACCCTTTAGCCTTGTATAATATTCAAACTTATAATACTGAGTAGTTCTATGTGTTCATATTGATATACCATTATTAGGCCAAGATTTGATAAGCATATTGTTAAGAATCTCAACTGTTTTATCAGGAAAAAATCCCAGCGGCTTTGTTGCCGCTACAAACACTCGTAGCCAAGTTTTAGAAAACGTCTCTTGCTATTATTTTTTTTATCAATCCCTCTACAATAATATATATATATATATATATATATATATATATATATCATCTGCTCCTCTAAGAACAACCAAGCCTGAGCTAAACTTGTAGTTGTTGGCCCGGATTGTCTCTGGTCAAGGTTCTGTCTGCAATCAAGAAATTGTTTGCTAGACTAGGACCTTGAAACCATTCTCAATACCATGGCTAATAATAGTTTTAGCTTAATTGGGATTTTCTTGTCCTTTGTCGCAATAATTCCAAGCCTGCAAGCTCACATCGCAGAATATGATGATTACTGGAGGGAACGTGAGTTGCAAGCAAAAGAAAATATCGACAAGGCCTATAACCCCCTCCCTGAGGAAGTCACCAACCATTACAACGAGCATGCTGCTAGGTAAGAATGTAAAACCAATGCAATGTTTAGTATCTCAAATAATCTTTTTTTTTTCTAATGTCATAAATCTTGTATTGCATCAAGGATCTTGATGGGGTTGAACAGCACAAGACGGGGCATGAGGGCAAAGGTGAAGAGGGGCCCCTGTCACGCAACCAACCCCATCGACCATTGCTGGCGCTGTAATCGAAAGTGGGCAAGAAATAGGAAGAGGTTGGCTGATTGTGCCCTTGGATTTGGCCGTGGTACAACAGGTGGAAAGGACGGAGAGTTTTACGTGGTCACAGATCCTTCAGATAATATTCTGGATCCTAAACCTGGAACTCTACGCCATGCAGTGATCCAAAAGAGACCTCTTTGGATCATCTTTGCACGTCCCATGATGATCAGGCTGGAACAAGAGCTCATTATTTCAACTAATGACAAAACCATCGATGGTAGGGGAGGCAGAGTGCATATTGCATATGGGGCTGGTATTACTATCCAGTTTGCAAGGAACATCATCATCCATAATCTCCATATCCACGACATTTTACCCGGAAAAGGTGGCATGATCAGGGATTCCGAAAACCACTTTGGATTAAGGACAGAGAGTGATGGTGATGGGATCTCTCTTTTCGGAGCAACCAACGTTTGGCTAGACCATCTTTCAATGTACCGATGTTCCGACGGTATCATTGATGCTATTCAGGGTTCCACTGCGATTACTATTTCCAACTGCCATTTTACCGACCACAGCGATGTAAATAAATGTCCTCTTTTTTAATATTATTAGGTAAAAGAATTTGAACAAATAAATTGGTGCATGCAGGTGATGCTGTTTGGAGCAAGTGACAGCTCTGTCCTAGATTATAAGATGCAGATTACTGTTGCTTTGAACATTTTCGGTAGAGGATTGGTGCAGAGGATGCCTAGGTGCCGACATGGATTTACCCATGTGGTCAATAATGACTACACTCATTGGCTTATGTATGCCATAGGCGGCAGCAGTCACCCCACAATTATCAGCCACGGAAATCGTTATAAAGCTACATTTGACAGGGTAACAAAGGAGGCGACGGTGAGGATTGGTGCACCACCGTCAGTGTGGAAGAGCTGGGATTGGGTATCAGAGGGTGATGCATTTCTGAATGGTGCCTTTTTCACTCCCTCCGGAAATCCAAATGCTGCCAAGAAATTCGGAGGCGATAAAATGATGCCTTTTCAGCCTGGTCGTTTTGTACCCTTACTCACCGTTTATTCCGGAGCACTTGGATGCAAACTCGGGATGCCGTGCTAAAGACCAATGCAATCATCTTCTTTCTTTACAACATTCCCTATGTAATCTGCATGAATTTCATTAATTAATTAATTAATTCATTTCATTTGGTTGCTCATCAATTGACTCTTCCCCCAAGTAAATATGAGTGGACAGGCTATATTATATACCAAATATCCACCGAGTAAGAATGCTGAGAAACAAATATCCACTTCTCGGAGTGGGAAGAGAGTTGATTTGTGGCATTAGATAAGCCTTAACACTCAACCTGACCACACGTTCTAATAAGAAATGCATGTCATTCGTAAAACCCATCTTAAACCTTAAATCCTCTTCTTCCTCTAGCCCTTCAATCCAATGTATGCTTTAATTGATTCGCAAGAATTCTGAGTAGAACATGCACAATCTCATCCTAAGACACCTTTTTCTTCTTTCACAAGACGAGAGAGATAGTGGAGCTTGTTAACCCATAAAAGTAGTTTTCACGATTTAGTTTGGAAATTAGGGGTTTTCTTTTTAATTCTATTTTTGAAAATGTTTGGTCGCCGCCAGATCGAACACCGAAAAAACAACCAATCATTCATTTTAAAAAAATTAGGGTTCGAAAGTCGATTGCGTGTGGGGAAAGATTAACACCCCACAAACGCTCAATATATGTACCATTAACTTTATGTGGCATATTGGCCTTTATTTAATCATTGATCATTAACTGTGTTTGTATTCAAAATGAAAATATTTCTTTTATAAGGAAATATATTTTTGTTTCAAATATAGAATTGGAAACACCCTATACGCTTAGGGCATCGATTTTTATATTCTAAAAATATATTCCACATAAAAAAGGTTTTTTTATGCATGATTAATTATGATCTAGTTTATTTTGAGTGCTAACCTAAAAGGGGCAATTATTATTTAGCATCGTCATATTTAAACTCCAAAATTATAGATAATATTCCCTATTATTTAATTACTCTAATTATTAAATTTTTAGTTCTAATTACGACACGATTTATTAATCTAAGTTATTTATTAATTTTCTAAGGTTTTAATAAATATTGAATATTCTATTTAAGAGTTCACGTTGAACAACATTCCATTATTTTAGGACATCATTCAAATTCGAACTCCAAAATTTCCTACTCAATAGTCAATACTCACTAATTTTCTAACATTATCTATCTTATTCAAATTGTTAAAGGCCTAATTAAAGAACCTAATACTATGGTTCTAAGTAAAAGTCTATATTATGTACATTAAATAAAATAATTGATCTACATATAAATGCATGCATTTTTTAAAAAAGGCATAATATATGTAACCCCTAGTCCCGGCTTGGGCGGCCGGCCGGTCCGAGCGGGTTACATGGGGAAAATCGAGGCGAAACCCGTTAAGGCTCCACTTCGGTTAACGACCCTAGGAAATTTCTTTTAACATTATCTTGTCTAAATGCTTTAAATACATCCTATGTGAAACGACGACAACGGAAGCAACAAAGCGGTGCGAAGCAAACAATCAAGCAATTTAAAACAACCCAATTTAGATTATACAGCAGACCGTATCGATACGCCTTGACTAGGTAAACTGACCAAAGTCAACTCGAGGAGACTGTATCGCTACACTGGTTGACCGTACAGATACGCCCTCAACGGTTAACTTCTCGTGGTCAAAGCTACAAAGACCGTATCGATACACCTAAGCCTGTACCGATACCCTCAATTTCTCGCCAAAATCTCAGATTTCCAGTAGCAAAATGGTATCGGTACGCCTTCTCGAGTATCGATACGCTTGGCTTGAAACAATGAGGTCGTATCGATACGAGCCTAACCGTATCGATATCCCTGACTCGATCAAACAGATTTTAGCTGGTTAAGGCACAAAGGCTGCCTCAAGGACACCAAACTAGGACCTCCAAACATGCATTCTCGAACTCTAAGGCATTACACTCTTCAACAAGCATGATCCAACACAACATACGTGAAAAGGGCATACAATCTAAGGAATCAAGCATTCACCGAAAAGACATCGCAAAGAAGTTTTCATGCCTTAAGACCAAACACGTAAGCATTCATGACATGCAACATAACATGGTTTACAAACCAAATTAAAGCATTAACAAGCCACAAGCCAAAACATCAACATGCTAAAGGAGTCTTAACAAGCTCCTTAACACAAAACAACATACTCGAATCCCATTGCTTAGCTATTACATCAATTAACTTAAAAGTCCATACTTCAAGGTAGGAATAGCACACTTGGAGGCCCTTCTCCTCGCACAAGCAACCCACGAACTAAGGATTTGCATTGTCGAACAAAAAGAGCGTAAGCGTAAAGCTTAGTGAGGGTAAGCTCATAAAACAAACCTCGACAATGCAGGGTCCAAGCACGAGAATCAAACCAAGGATGAATGCATGTTTCCTTACCTTTAGAACCACATGAATCAAATGTATGAAATGCATGAACATAACCTCATATATCAAGCCACGCTCAACAAGTCCCTAATACAACCATATGAAACACATTTAACAAACCGTATTGACACCTAGCTATGACCCAAATACGCGGATAACAACCGTTGGGACTCACATCCAACAACTCAACCATTACATTACCTTACGCTAGGATTCCACTCATCACTATTTCATGCGGAGGGGATTCCACACATCCTCACGCCCCGTCGATGGGATTCCACTCATCACCGACTAAAATATAAATGAATATTTCCGGGCGTACCCATACGCCACCTTGGTGATTACCATCACCAAGACCACACGTGCATTTCGACACTCATGTGCACACTAACATCCTAATGATCGATCATTTGTACCCAAGCATACTAGTGCCAATACTAACTCATCACAAGATCATCATAAAACAATATCCTTACCAATTTCCTGTGCCTAGCACGTATCCACCATGATTTACAATCATGCAACCCACATTTCATCAAACACATGCATATCACAATGCATAGATGAATCATCATGCCTAATCACTACATATATCCACAAAATGCATAGCAACATCAATCACATTTAATACATGAGGCATAACACAACATTTACAAGTTCAACCATAGTCTTCTAAACTAAAGCTTGAGATTAAACTATCAATCTACTCCCAGCTCTAGGTGGGTTTACCAAGCCCAACCTAGGTCTACATGCTCGAACCAAACATTATGAAAACCAATTTAAAATCGAAGAACCACTCACCAACTACTCCAAGCTCAACAGTCTAGCCAATTAATCTTCCAAGCTTCCCGGATTAGTTATCGATGTCTCACTGACACAAAACCTTGGTTCTAAGTAATTCAACACAAGCAAAAACATCAACAATCAGTCATCAATCACCGAAGCAAACCCGGAACACATTCAAGCAATTAGCCAACTAAGAACACACCCCAAACTAGCATTTTCGAGCAGCCCAAACACACAACGATTAACCATCGATTCCAACACTTTTAACATACTTATAAGCTTCCAAATTAACCCTTAAACATCATACAATCATTAGCCATCGACTTCCACTCATAAACAGCCCCCAAAACCATCTTTTGAACCACCTAAAACCTCTCTAAAACCCATATCCAAAAATCATTATAAAACATGTAAAAATTAGATATGTTGGACCTTTTGAATATTAAATACCTAATTTAACAACAACAAATCAAAAGCTTAACTAAAAGCTATCAAAGTTATCATTTTTATTTCAAAACCCAAAAACTTCAAAATGTAATATAATGAGTTTTATTGAAAACTAATGGTATAGAAATGAAGAGGAAGATAAGGACAACTCAAAAACATTATCACCTTTCAAGAATCTTCAAGAATGAAGAGAGAAGGAGATGGAATAGTAACTTGAAATGAATGGGAAGACATGTCGTTGGTTTGAAGAGGAGGGGGGAGGAAGATGATGAAAATAGGCGTTTTATTTGTTTTGTTTTATTTTTAAATACCAAAGGACATTTTTACCATTAATGAAAATGAGCAATTACAATAGTGTAAAACCCATGTATATTTGGGTTTGATTCAAAACAAGCCCAACATATATTTATTTGTTTTGAAATAATGAAGCCCAAAATTATATTTTAATAATTTAATTTCACCCGACCCCCAAACCGGGTGTTACAATATATATAGGGATATGATTCAGTTACAAGTGTAAAACTCTTTAAGTTTTACACGTTTTTTGGATTGTTGGATGACTGAAACGAATGACTCAGATTAACCGTCGGTTATGTGAAGATTATCACTTGAAAAAAAAGTAAGAAGTTAATCTGAGCCATCCGTTTTAGTCATCCAATGATCCAAAAAACGTGTAAAACTTAAAAGAGTTTTACATAGTGTAAGTGGATTCTATCTCATATATATATATATAGGGATGAGATACACTTACACAATGTAAAACTCATTTAGTTTTACACTAATCAATGGACATTGGATGAGTGAAATGGATGGATGAGATTAACAGTAGAAAAAGTGAAGATTATCACATGAAAAAAAAGATAAGGAAATAAGCTTAGCAATTTATTATCATCATCCAACGGTCCAAAAAAAGGTAAAAGTAATTGAGTTTTACACAAAGTAAGTGGACCCTAATCCATATATATATATATAAATTAAAAATCTAAAGGACTCACTGTATAATTATAAATTATTTAAAAATTAAAAGGTAAATTAATTAAAATATATTATTTTATTTTTAATTTTCTTTCAAACATAGATCAAAATACCTATCTACCTCTAAATTACAAAACCCTAATTTTGTTCATTTGAAATTCAAGCCGTCGTTGTCGTTGACGCTGTTGCCTCTTGCATGGCCGCCGTTCCCCACCGATGAACATCATTTGCATGGTCGTCGATTAGGATTGAATAAAATGAACAATATTTGAAAAAAAAATTACAGGGATAAAAGTTTAAGATTTTAATAGATAATTTAATCATTATATAAAAAATAAAATGAACCCAAAAGCTATCGTGCAAAAGTATGTAAGTCGATGATAAAAAGTTAGTATAATCTTATAAAGTTGTTCATCGGCGGGGAACGGCGACCATGCAGGAGGTAACTACGGCGACGATAGAAAGCGGTAGCGGTGACGACAGCAACAACGACTTGAATTTCAAATGAACAAAAATTAGGGTTTTGTAATTTAGGGGTAGATAGGTATTTTGATCTATGTTTAAAAAAATTAAAAATAAAACAATATATTTTAATTAATTTACCTTTTCATTTTTAAATAATGTATGATTATACAGTGAGACCTTTAGATTTTAAATCTTTATAAATTGAATTAATGGTGCTCGTCATTAGTGGTGCTCATCGATGCTCGTCGAGCGTGGTAGACTCATCCTATATATATATATTACATAGTGTAAGAACTTTTAAGTTTTACACGTTTTGTGGATTATTAGATGAGTGAAACGAATGACTGAGATTAACAGTAAGATATGTGAAGATTATCACTTGGGGAAAAAGTAAGAAGTTAAACTCAGTCATCCATTTTCCTATCAAACGATCCAAAAAATGTGTAAAACTAGGAGTTTTAGTGTTTTACATTTGTATGATATATACTATATATATGAAATCAAATATGTAGGTAAAAGATGTATATGGTAAATTAAAACATATATCATATATATTATAAAAATATTATATGAGGTATATATCATATATGACATGATTATATAGAGTAATGAATATTATATATATAGGGTTAGGATCAACTTACACGGTGTAAAACTCTTTAAGTTTTACACGTTTTTTTGGATCATTGGATGGGGGAAATGGATGACTGAGATTAACTCCTTACTTTTTTTCCAAGTGATAATCTTCACATATTCTACTATTAATCTTATCCATCCGTTTCACCCATCCAACAATCCAAAAAATGTGTAAAACTTAGAGAGTTTTACATTGTGTAATTGGATCCTATCCCATATATATATATATAAATCAACGTACATAACCAAATATTTATTACTTTATATCTAAATAATGGTAAACAATTGCACGTTCTTAGTTTTGCTGCCAAAGGTTGCCGAGCCGACAGTTTTGGGTGATTATAGGCCTATTAGCTTAGTGAATTCAATTTATAAATTTATGGCCAAGTTGTTGGCAAGTCGTTTGTAATTAGTCCTGCGTGATTTGATTAGTGATCATCAATCGGCTTTTGTGAAGGGACAACAAATAGGTGATGGAGTATTACTAGAGAATGAGGTGATACATTCATTACATCAAAGTGCGGTGGGAGGTTTTGTGCTTAAACTTTATTTCGCCAAAGCCTACGATTGTGTACGTTGAGAGTTCCTTGATAGTGTCATGTATCGTATGGGTTTTTCTTTGACGTGGAGGTTATGAATTCAGGAATGCATCAGCACGGCTCGTATGTCGGTCCTTCTGAATAGGTGTGCTACCAAAGAGTTCGGAATGGAGCGAGGGCTTCGACAAGGCTGTCCGTCGTCACCCTTGTTGTTTGTAATTGTTAGAGAGGCTTTGCATCGTATGTTGACTAAGGCAAAGGTAGTAGGTGCGACTCATGAAGTCGATTTGGCTGAAGGAGTGTCTATTACTCATATGTAGTTTGCGAATGACACGATGTTATTTTTCAAAGCTTCGGTTGAATGTGCTCAAAGTATTCATCATTTGTTGCGTTGCTTTCAAGTGTGCTCATGTTTGCGGATCAACTTAAGTAAATCTTTGCTCTTCGCTTTCGGAGTAGATAGTGATCTCTTTAATTCGGTGGCTATGCTCTTAGACTGTCAAAAGAGGGAGTTACCTTTTATTTACTTAGGATTGCCTTTGGGGGTTAACCCGCGAAGCATTGCAGTGTGAGAACCGGTCTTGTCTAATTTCCGTAGAAAGTTGGTGTAACACCCCAAATTTTCCCTAATTCAGAAATCCAAAAATTTGAAATCCCTAATTTAGAAACCCTAACATTTGGGAATTTATAATATGGAACCCTAATTTTAGTTGTGGTCTAATTGAGCATAATTGAAAATTTTAGTGACCTTTGTGTATTAAAATTAGAACCTCGGAGCTATTTTGTTAAGTGGGAAAAGTTGGGGCCCTTCTCTTGCGATTTACCCAACTTTCAAGTTTAAACCCTATTATTTGTGTTATTCAGACTCTTGAGCTTTTTGACTCCTGCAGCCGCACTCTCCCAAATATACCCACCTTTCGGTTTTCTCTCTCGGCATCCCTCACCCATCTTTGGTGAAGCTCCGGTCAAGCCCAAGCCGCCGTCTATTCGTCGATCCGAGACCGTCATTGTGCTCGGGTTCTCTTCGCGATTAAAGCCCAGGCCTCGTTTTCCTCTTATCGTCGGCTGTTCGGCTGGAAACAGTAAGAAACCTTTCGGTTTCTTCGCGCCACCGTCGTCACCATTCAAGTTTGGGTAAGCTTCGCTAGTTTTCGTTTTGTTCATGCGTTGTTGGTTGTGGATTCTTTTGTTTTCCCGTTTATTTATGATCGGAAACGTTTGTTTTGCTCATCGGAATATATGTTTCTTTTGCAAACTGTCATCGTCGTGTCATCTCTGACGAGTTTGCGTAGCTGCGTCTCTGTTCGTCGGATTGGTGAGCCGCTGCCTTCCTTGTTGATAAGGGTTGTGCCGCCATTCTCGTTTGGATCTACCACCGTCGTTGTTTGGTCGTACCGTCGCTGCCGTTGTTTTGTCTTCGCGCCGCCGTCGTGGTTTTGTGTTGCCGCTGCCTTTGGTTGCTAAAAATCCTAGCCGCCAGTGGCATTCTAAAAACCCTAGTTTAGTTTTGGGTTAAGGTGTATTAATGGGTTTGATGTGTTTGGATATGGGTGTTGGGCTTTGGGTTGTTCATGTGGGCTGTATGTGTGGCTTATGTTGTGGCTTGTGTGTGTGTGGTTGGGTGAGCTAGCTGTGAGTGTGGAACCAAATTCAATAAATGGCTTGTTATAAAAGTGGAACCAATTTCGGATAAGAGCCCAAATGGTGTACCAGACCTTGGTGGATGAACTGAATATGTTCTTAGACCGAACCAGTTTTGTGATCCAATTGAACCGAACCAGATTAGTGAAACTTGGACCAAACCAAACCGAACCGAACCATAAGTCTTGAACCGAACCGTTTGACTTGTTGACCTTGACCAGATCTGAATTGTTGACTAGTTTGACCTTTGACCTGTTTGACCGGAGTTGACTTTGACTTGAGTTGACCGTTAACCTTGAACATGTTTGACCAGTTGACTTTGATTTTGACCAGAGTTGACCAAGAGTTGACTTTTTCAGAAAATGTTCATCCTGACCTTTCTCGACGTCGTGAGTTCGTATCCGCTGTCCGTTTTGCCTAATTAGTTTCTGAAAGCTCAGTTTAGCTCATTTTAAGTATTGTTATTGGAATATAGTAGGTGATGATTTTAGAATCTGATTTAGAATATTCTCGTGTTCAGGTGCCGACCTTGAGACTGTTGGGTTATTTTCAGTTGTTCAGATCGACTGTGCACGTTTTTCGAGATCTTCACGTGATTTTTAGTGTTTTTGTCGGTGGCTTAGTGTTAGTATTAAATACTAATATAGTATTCATACCTCGTAGGTTCGATTCAGCTAGATTTGAGCGTAAGACGCGCTTTTCTCGGCATTAGAGCTTCTGTTGCTTAAGGTGTGTCTCTTCTTGTTTTATAAACTTATGTGTTTATTTCTGTGCTATAAATTTTATATGTTTTTCTGGTATTAATATAAGTAAATGTTTTGTACATTTTGTGTGCATACTCTGTTGTGATTGGGTGAATGTTTTCAGACATCATGCATAACATGTCATACTGTGATTTAAGTGAAATATCAGATTTTCGGAATCGTAAAGCATCAGATTTATAGTATTGTTCAACTTGAATTTTCATAATTCAAGTTTCGGATCAGACTCGGATTTTAAAATCTGCATCATATCATTGTGGGTATATGGTTCGGTATTTGTTCGGGGAAGTTCAGTGGTTTCATCCTTTGGGCTGAATTCCGCTTCGGATCAGTGGTTTCACCCTTCGGGCTGAATTCTGCTTCGGATTAGTGGTTCCACCCTTCGGGCTGAATTCCACTTCGGATGGTGACGATGGAGAAAGTAGGTTCTGGGGAACCTTACTTTTCGGTGTATCGGAGATGGGTACCATGATTCATGTGCATCAGACATCACATCTTCATGATCCAGTTTTGTTGTGTTTTCAGAAAAGTCTTTATCAGAAAATAAAACACTCTTTTGCTTTGTTTTGTTTTTGTTTGCACTTTAGAGACACACTAAGCTCTTTAGCTTACACTCCTTACTTTTTACTTTTCAGATATCTCAGACTTTTTAGGCGATCGGTACTTGGAGCATCTCTTGTTTATTCAGATAAATTATAATTCAGTATGAACTCTTTTTTAATTATTTCAGACTACTGATTTAAAATATTTTGGAACATTTATGTAATTCGGACATTGAGACTGTTTACTGTTTTTAATTTGGGCTTTATTAAATGCATGCATCTATGAAGTTATTTTCAGAATTTTAATTAATTATCGGAACATCGTTTAAAAGATTGAGTTTTATTATAATCAGAATATTTGTTAAGTTTTACTTATTTAATCGATCCTTTTGAATTACGAAATATTTTAACCTAAATTGTTTCTTGAGGGATAAGTTTCCAAACCCAATTTCCTAAATTCGGCCCATTTCTTCTAGGCCGGGTTTAGGGGGTTACAGTTAGCGGGCTGGAAGAAGTCCTCATTATCATTTGCGGCTCGAGTAACCTTAGTAAATTCAGTTATTTCGTCGCTACCGGTGTATCACATGGGCTTGTTTGTGGTTCCCAAAGGGGTTATTGCCGCCATCGACAAGATTCATCACGCATTTTTGTGGGGGCGTTGGATTGGAACATAAAATGAGCCATGTTAGTTGAGATATTGTTTGTCGGCCACGTCATCTTGGAGGTTTGGGGGTGACGGATCTGTAAGTTTGTAACATGGCTATGTTGTTGAAATGGTCTTGGCGTTACGTCACATATACTAATTTTCTATGGCGATCAATAATAGTGGCTAAATACGGGGAAATGTGCAACGGTGGCGTTTCAACACCTCTTATCGTGGCTCCATGTCCATTATTTGGAAGTAGATTGCGACTTCAACTTCTTCGGCCGCAGTGGCTGCTCACATGGATGAATCAAATTATATTTGGAAAATTAGCGACAAGGAAAATGTTTTATTTTGGTTTGATTCTTGGTGTATCAAGCAGCCCTTAAAAGATGCTTATCTGCGACTATTTTCAATTGTGAAAGATAAATTGGCTTTGGTGAAGGATTTTGTGGTTGGTGGTGTTTTTTCATATTCACAGTGGGCAACATTCTTTCGTAGGGACCTACGGTCTTTTGAATGGCAATAGGCGAGGGAACTTTGCTCTTTACTAGGGTCGGTGGTGATCCAGGAGGGATGCCGTGACACTTTAATTTGGAAGCCAGAACGACATGGCAACTTCTTGATTAAGGCTTTATCGCGTTTGCTATTATTGGACAAGATTGGTGAATCTGATTTTAGTGATTGTTTCGCTTGGAATTTGCTCGTTCCTCCTAAGGTCCAAGGGTTCTTGTGGTTTGCTTGGCTTAGGAGGTTACCAACGTTTGAATTTTTTAGGTCTCGAGGTGTTCCGCTATGAGAAAACCAAGGTTACTGCATGTGGTGTGACATGGTGGAGGAAACCGTTGATCATTTGTCATATTCGTGTGTGTTTGATCGACGCATATGGGACTGATTTAGGGTGTGGTGGGGGTGTTTTCCGATGCCCCATTTGTTCTCGGATTTTCTTTTTCCAGGTTTTCATTGTTCGTTTTCTGGTGAAATGTGACAATGGTGGGTGTCTTGTGTCGCGGCTATTTTATGGTCAGTTTGGTTGGCTCGTAATGAGCTCGTTTTCAACAATAAGAGGCTGCCTCTTTCTAAAATTTGTTTCATGATAAAACTTTGTTTGTTCTATTGGGTGAAGACGCTCAATGATGAGGTGAATATTAGTGAGGCTATGTGGTGTAGCTATCCTAGTTCATGTCGCGTGATCTCCGTGATGAATTCGAGCCGAGTTGGGATTATTTGGGTGCCTCATTTTTCTGGCACTTTGAAATTCAACATGGATGGGTCGGCTCAGGGAAAACTGGGGCCTGCGAGTTCTTGAGGGGCATTGCGTGATGGGGAAGGAAAGATCTTGGAAATCTTTTCCGGTCCCCTTGGGTGTATTGGATCCAACAAGGCGAAATTACGTGCAATTAATTTCGCTTTGTCTTTGTTTGCTGCTTCTCCCTAGTCTAATAGGAGTCTTGTGGTGGAATCATATTCGAAAATAACATGCAATTGAGCTCGTTTTCAACAATAAGAGGATGCCTCGTTTTCAGCAATAAGTGAGTAACCTTAGTAAATATCGGTTATGTTCACCGCAAACTAGTCTTGTAGTGAAAATGAGCAATTTAAAAATGAACTAGGTTTCTAATTTAGACAGAAAATCCATGATCTTCACATTTTATTTTAATTTGGTCCCTTATATCCTAAACTTGATCTTCTTCCATTCTAAAAAATAAACTAGAAAGGAAAATAACAGGTTGAGATGAAAATGCATTTAAACATGCTTGTTGAAAATGTTGAAACTGTTCTCAAACAAGCTCAAGGCGTGGCCTTAACAACTGTGTGATTCCATGAGAGAATCAAAAGGAGGTTCGAATGAAAAAACTAGGCTTTCCTACAAAGCAATTTCTACTAAAGCTTCTTTGCAAGTACTTCTTGTCATTATTATGAACATCACTGTAAGAAGAATCAAAATCCAATCGAGATTCTTCGTTGAATTAGAACCAAAAGACAGACGAAAACTGAGTAGTTTGACAAAGGCTGATGCGAAGGAAGTAAATCAACAAGCAATTGGTCTGCACAAGCGACTTCAATGATCGGGTTTTGTTGAATATTATAATCAGACGATGCTGAATCACAGAAAAGGGAGAAAGACATATCAAACAGTGATTGATAGTCGATCATATCAGTGGAAATCATTTATGTTTAATCTTTCAGCTTGGTGTCTTGCAACCTTATTGCTTTTCGAGATAGTAGTTCTGGGGCGTTTGGCTGCGTTATTGGTATGCTGACAGCTCATGCTTTTCAAATTAGGCTTCTTTACTCCTTGGGGTTTGTTACTTGTTCTCCGGCGATGGTGTTTTTGTCTTACTCTCACTTTGTTTCAGTTTGCATTTGGTGTATTTGTTGAAGTTAGAAACGATTACATTGTTAGTTAGGTGGTTAGGTTTGTTGAAGTGTTGTTAGTTAGTTGTAAATATTTCTATATATTAAGGGTTGTACATAATTGTGTTGTATTATTTCAATTGTGAATGAATATAATACAAATACACATTTTTACATGGTATCACGAGTCTCAGGTTTTTTCTCTTTTGTTCACAGTTGGTTTGGGCCTTCTTTGGGCTATCCATCTTTCATGTCTGTTAGCCTTTTGTTTACAGTATTGTTTACTTCGTTTTCCCCAAATTATCTAATTCTTCAATCCCTAATTTCACAATGCCTTCACCACCGACTTCCTCGGCCGATTCCGATTCTTCCATTGACTTCAGCCATCCGCTGTTCCTTCACCCCTTTGATACGCCGGGGACGGTTCTCATTTCTCACCAATTGACCGGAATCGAGAACTACACTATTTGGAGTCATTCCTTGCGCATAACTCTTCTCGCGAAGAACAAGCTCAGATTCATTGACGGCGATTACAAGCGTACGAACTATTCTCAGCCTTCTCTCCAAGCGCAATGGGATTGTTGCAACGCGATAGTGCTCTCCTGGCTCATCAACTCTGTTAGCAAGGAACTCTCGGTAGGCATCGTCTTTGCCTCCAGTGCTGTCTTGGTGTGGGACGATCTCAAGGAGAGATTTAACAAGGTTGATGGCTCACGCGTGTTTTTCATCCACCGCGAAATTGCGACACTCACACAAGGTGAATCTTCCGTTTCTGTTTATTTCACAAAATTGAAATTATTGTGGGATGAATATTCTATTCTGGTGCCCTATTCTACCTGCAATTGAGATTTGGCTCAATGCAATTCGGCATATATTGCTAATCAACGACTGTTTCAATTCTTGATGGGCCTCAACGAGTCGTACGTTGCTTTGCAAAGTCAGATTCTGTTGATGCAACCCTTGCCCTCCGTCAACAATGCCTATTCCATGATCGTTCGTGAGGAGTCGCATCGTCTTCATATGTCTGGTGTAGTTCCTTCTTTCGACTCTACTGCACTTTATTCCAATGTCTCCAACACGAGGAAGAAGTTCTCAGGGATATGTGACTACTGCAAAATTAAAGGGCACAAGAAGGAGTCTTGTTATCGTCTTATTGGATTCCCCTCCGATTTCAAGTTTAGCAAGAAGCGTGGTTCTTAGGCTGCGATGATCGTGGCTTCTGGTGATTTGTCTGCTGTTGATGGTTCCTCTCCACCAGCGTTTACTTCTTATCAACATTCCCAGCTTCTCAAGCTTTTGAATCGGAGCTCCATTTCCAATTCCTCAGTGAATTTGTACGTACTTCTCCTTTTTGCTCACTTGTTAATTCCTCTTTGCAATGGATCCTAGACACTGGTGCGACTGATCATGTAGTGTTTGATTTATCTAGCTTGGTTGATTCTCGCCCTTGCATGACTAATTCTCATTTTGTTCAACTTCCAAATGGTAAATCCTCTCATGTGTCTCACAATGGTTCTGTCAATTTGCCAAATGGTCTTGTGTTATCTGATGGTTTGTTTGTTCCCAATTTCACTCATAACTTGATCTCTATTTCTAAACTCACCGAAGACATGAATTATGATGTTCATTTCTTTTCCGACTTCTGCATTTTGCAGGATCTCTCAAGTGGCATGATGAGGGAGATTGGTAGGAAATTTAGGGGACTTTATTTCCTTCAATCTTCTTTTCTTCTGCTTGATTCTGTTTGTAAGTTTGTTTCTCATTCTAATGTTTTACATTCAATTACTCAAGCTCATACACGTAAATCCTTGAATTCTAATGAAACTGCAACTTGGCATGCTCGTTTAGGGCATGTTCATATTCCTCAATTGTCTCGTTTGTCTATTTTTGCTAATTCCTCTTTGGATCTCACTGATTTACATGCTTGCACTATTTTTCCTTTGGCTAGGCAATCTACTGCCCTTCCCTGCTAGTGCTTCCTCTTATGCTACTCTTTTTAGTCTCATACACATAGATATATGGGGACCTAATAGGTTATCTACTCATGTTGGACATAGGTTCTTTTTAACTATAGTTGATGGCCACTCTAGGATGACTTGGGTGTACTTACTAAGATTAAAGAGTGATGCTATTGTTTCCCTAAAAACCTTTCTTTCAATGGTTCAAACTCAATATTCTACTACTGTCAAAGTAATTAGAAGTGACAATGGCCATGAGTTTTTTAACTCAGAATGTTCCTCCTTGTTTACATCCCTAGGAATTATCCACCAAAGCTCTTGCGTTCACACTCCTAAAAAAAATGGAGTTACTGAACGAAAACAAAAACACCTTTTCCAGGTTGCTAGAGCCCTTCGTTTTCAGTCCCAAATTCCTTTAAAATTCTGGGGTGAATGCATTTTAACTGCTTGTTACATTATCAACAGACTTCCCTCTTCTATGTTACATTGGAAAACACCTTTTGAGCTTCTCTGCAATAAATCTCCATCTTATGATCATTTCTGTATTTTCGGTTGTTCATGCTTTGCTACAAATTTAACTCCTTCTGATAAATTTGCTTCTCGTGCTTCTCCTTGTATTTTTTTGGGCTATGCCCCTACTCATAAGGGTTATATTCTATTCAACCTTGTCTCTAAAGTTCTGTTTGTTAGTCGTGATGTGAGGTTTTTTGAAAGTTAGTTTCCTTTTCATTCATCTTCTCCTTTTTCCCTACCGTTTCTTCTTTTTTTCCTCCATCTGTCTCTATTCCAGATTCTGATTTTTTGGTTTTGCATCTTCCTATATCTACCCTTGATCCTACACATGTTCCTACAACTAGTATTCCTTCTGCTATATCTACCACTTCCAATGTTCCTCCTTCTAATACTACCCCTATTATTTTCAATGCTCCTACTTCTGATACTACCCCTGTTCTTTCATCCAATACTACATCTGCTCCCATATCTGATCCTGGTCTTTTGCATGATACTAAACCTTACTCTGAGCCCCCAACTGACCCTGTTGAATCTTCTGTTGCATCACCATTTGACTCAGTAAGTTCACCTTCTGTTGTCCCTAGGAGGTTTGTTCGTGTCTCTAAACCTCCCCATGGTTACAAAATTACAAAAATTTGTGTCACTCCTCATCTTCTTCATCTTTTGTTAAATATCCTTCTTCTTTGTCTCTTTCTCATTTACCATCTCATTCTCAAGTTTTTTTTACTTCCATTTCTGCATCCTCTGAGCCTCAGTCTTTTTCTGAGGCCAGTCAAAATCCTCTTTGGGTAAAGGCAATGGCTGATGAAATTCATTCTTTATAATCAAACAATACTTGGTCTCTTGTTCCATTGCCTCCTGGGAAAATTGCAATTGGATGCAAGTGGGTTTATCGGATTAAGTACAAGGCAACATGTGAGGTTGAACGGTACAAAGCTCGACTTGTTGCTAAAGGCTATAATCAGAAGGAAGGCATTGACTTTGTGGAGACTTTTTCCCTTGTGGTAAAAATGGTCACTATTCGCACCATTTTGTCTCTTACTTCTGTTTTTCAATGGCCTATCTACCAGATGGATGTATTCAATGCTTTCCTCCAAGGTGATTTGTATGAGGAAGTTTACATGGACCTTCCTGATGGTTTTTGCAGTTAGGGGGAGAATTTGGTGTGTAGACTGTAAAAATCCTTATATGGACTCAAACATGCTTCAAGGCAATGGAATTTGAAGCTTACTGAAGCCCTTACTTCTGGTGGTTATATTCAGAGTAAGCATGATTATTCTCTGTTCATCAAAAAACAACAGAATAAAATTGTGGTGATTCTAGTTTTTGTTGATGATCTTTTGATTACTGGAAATGATGAAGTTCTGGTGAAAGAGTTGAAACAAATTCTGAATGATCATTTTAAGATGAAAGATTTGGGACACCTGAGGTATTTCCTAGGAATTGAAGTATTTCAGTCAGAAGAGGGGATACTAATGAATCAAAGAAAGTATTCCCTTGAGTTAATCAAGGATGTTGGGTTGGAAAATGCTAAGTGTGCATTGACTCCATTAGAGCAGAGTTTGAAGTTAACTTCAATAGTTTTTTATCAGGATTTGCAGCCTGATATTGAGGATGTGTTAATGCAGGATAAGTTGGCCTATCAAAGGCTCATAGGAAGGTTGATATATCTGACTTACACAAGGCCTTACATCACCTTTGATGTTAACACTTTGAACCAATTTATGCATCATCCAAAGAAATCTCACATGGAAGTTGCTTTAAGGGTGGTCAGGTACATTAAGAAAGAACCTAGTATGGGAATTTGGTTGAAAGCCTCTACTGATTGTAAGATGACAACATACTGTGATTCAGATTGGGCTTCTTGCCCAATGTCCAGAAAGTCAGTCACATGTTTTTGCATTAAGCTTGGGGAATCCTTAATCTCACGGAAATCGAAGAAACAAAATGTAATTGCAAGATCTCCTACAGAAGCAGAATACAGAGCTATGGCAGTTGTCACTTCTGAAATAGTTTGGCTAAGAGGTCTGCTGGAAAAACTAACTTTGAAGAAACTAGAACCTGTGAAACTCTACTATGACAGCAAAGCAGCACTCTAGATAGCTGCAAATCCAGTGTTCCATGAAAGGACAAAACATATAGAAATCGACTGCCATTTTGTAAGGGAGAAGCTACAACAAGGGATTTTACAAGCAGAGCATATTTCAACACATGAACAGTTGACATATATCATGACAAAGGCATTGGGGAGTCAACAACACTACTACTTGACATCCAAGTTGGGCATCAAGAATGTTTTTCAACAGCACCCAACTTGAGGGGGAGTGTTGAAGTTAGAAATGGTTACATTGTTAGTTAGGTGGTTAGGTTTGTTAAAGTGTTGTTAGTCAGTTGTAAATATTTATATATATTAAGGGTTGTACATAACAGTGTTGTATTATTTCAGTTGTGAATGAATATAATACAAATACACATTTTTACAGTATTTTTGTCTTTGTTTGGTTTTGGTAACACAATGGCTTGTTAGGTGTTTTACTTCTAGCTTGTATGTGTTGTACTCTTTTTTTATTGAGGCACATATACATGTAAAGGCGTTTTATGATCTAATAATAAAATCACATTTTGCCGAGCAAAAAATAATCATGTATGTTTCCGATCTTGTTGAAGAACCTTTTCTTATTTTGCTTTTTTTCCTTGTCAATCTTAAGACAAGATGATTCCTAGTACCTGCAAAATTTTTAACGGCACTAGACTAATTTATTACTTTTCTAAAGTGAAGGACCAGTTTATAACTTTTGATAGTCAAGGGTAGGGGAGACAATGAGCCTGACTGGCTCGTAAGCTACTCAGGTTTGGCTCGGTCAAAGCTCAGCTTGAGCTCGTGCTCAGCTCGAGACCTTAACAAGCCAAGCCGAGCCCACCCAAACTCAGCTCGAAAAGCTCGTGAATAGGTTCGAAACAATTATATATAATATTATATATCGTGTATATATGTTTTAGTGTTGTTAATTTGTTTTTTTATCAGCAACTGTATAATTTTATTCAACAATAAATAAAAAAACATATAACGTGACGGATCATACGCCTCGTTAAAAACCTTCATAGTGGAGGAAAAGAGTACGATATGATCCGTCAAAAAATATAGAAACAAAGCCAAGCCTATCATAAACAAGCCACAAAGAGCGAACATCGATCCGCGCCTTCCTTTGCTAACACATATGCAAAACCATTAGCCTCTCTAGGCACATAACGAAACTGTATCTCTTAAGAGACCCTACAAGCCTGATCGATCACTGAAAATACTTCCCACAAACGCCATGATCGTTTCACCGAACGTGTAGCCCAACTCAAAGCAACCTGCGAATCTGACTCAATAATCACACATTGTTCACGCCAACACCTGTCCAGAACTAAACTCAAAGCAAATGCTATAGCCCGCACTTTAGCTTCATTTGAGTCCATCAAACCTAACGGCCCCGAGAACATTCCCAAAATCCGACTCTCCCTGTCACGCATCACACCTCCAAACCCCGCAGGACCCGACTTACCCCGCACAGAACCGTCAACATTAAATTTTAGAACACCCTGGATCGGTGGCTGCCAACACACCCCAACCCTCACCTTCCGCGTTAACGGACTAACAACAAACGCAGACAGACATGACCACCAAACAGATTCAGGCAACATCTCTCCCTCGGCACCAACCTTAATCCAGTAAAAAGACCACATCTTAACCAAAAAAAACATAACTCGTCCATCGACAAACATTTACCACGAAAAATGAACTCATTTCTAGCTAACCATAAAGACCACAACAAAGCACTAACACTGGCCACCCACTATTTCCTCATACAACCATTAAATGAACAGTGGAAATTCACAACAAAGAAATCATCAAAACTCACCGGTAAAGGTAGCGCTACACCCCACCAATGACGCAACCAATCCCAAATCTTCAGCACACAAGGACATTCATAGAAAAGATGTGCGATAGATTCCTCCGTTGACACACACCACAAACACTTGCCTTGCTCGTCGCTCAATGGCAACCCATGAACTCGCAAGAAATCTATTGTCGGCAACCTTCGCAACCAAATAAACCAAAGGAACGCCTGGACTTTAGGCGGGACCAACACTTGCCAAGCAAAACAATCTCCAATATCATCATCACCAACCTTATCCAACATCAAATAATTTGACAGTGCTCTAACTGAAAACTCCCCATGTGCATCCGGGCGCCAAATGAGAGTATCAAGGCAAAATTCCCATAGACGAACTTCGCAAACCAAGTCACATAACGCCCGCAACTGCTCATGTTCAAACAATCTCAAATGCCTCCTAAAGAAACGTTCCCATTGCCCGTGGTCAAAATGCACGCCCTCCGAATAATCACTAACCCATGTTAACTTATTTATCGCCAAAGAAAACAATCTCGGAAATGTGTCCTTCAAAGGTTGTTGCGTTATCCGCGGATCAAACCAAAACAACACAGTCCGCCTGTTACCAATCTTCCACTGGAAACCCGACACCCTAAATGTTGATCAATGTTTGAACAACATGAATTGGCTAGAATCTGTCACCACACAATAGACAAGGCCGACAGCTTCTCCGTGTTAAACCGCTACCATTGAGTATGTTCTCCATACTTAGCTGCAATTAAGCGTCACCAAAGCGAATCTCGATCACAAGCCTATCGCAAAACCCACTTAGATAATAACGCCATGTTTTTCACCCGCAGATCCGCCACTCCCAAGCCTCCCAAGTGCCGTGGCTTGCACACAAACTCCCAACCTACCCGACTCATCCGACGTTCAAGGCCAACACCTCTACAAAGGAACGCTCGACGGATACGGTCCAATTGCGCTATCGCCCCCTTTGGAACAACAAATAAGCCCATGTAAAAAATAAGCAAAGATGAGAGTACAAAATTTACCAAAGTCGCTCGGGCAACAAAGGACAATGAGGTTCGTTTCCACACGGCTAGCTTGCGCCTGAAGTTAGCTATGACCGGCTCCCGAATAGATAATAGCCTCGGATTAGCCCCTAATGGAAACCCAAGATAGATAAACGGCAACTTACCCTGATGGCATCCCAGTAACTCAGCCACTAATCCGCCCAATTCCCCCTCCACGCCAATGGCATACAACGAACTCTTAGCGAAATTAATCTGCAAACTAGAACATACCTGGAAACATTGTAGAATACGCTTGATGTTACGTGCAACTTCCAATGAAGCATCAAAAAATAGGATAGTATCGTCAGCAAACTGAATGTGAGACAAAAACACATCCGACACCACCTCTACCCCACGAATCAATCCCGATGACTCGGCATTACCCAGCATCAAGTGTAACACCTCCGCAACCACAACGAACAATAACGGTGATAACAGACATCCTTGACGCAATCAACATCCCATCTTAAATTCCCTAGTCGCACTTCCATTCAATAAAACCGACAGACGGGCATAACTAATGCATTCCCTAACCCAAGCTCACCAAGTCGCACAAAACCCCATCCGAGTTAACACTGAATCTAAGAAATCCCAGCTTACACAGTCATATGCTTTAGCAAAGTCCAACTTCAAGATAAAACCACCAGAGCCTCTTTGTCGAAGCGAGGAATAACCTCAGTGGCCAATAAAACACCATCCACTAACTGTCGACCCTTAACGAATGCAGATTGTGTATCGCTAATTAAACCACCCAACCCAGATTGTAGACGATTTGCTAAACCCTTAGCCAACAATTTATACATCGAATTTACCAAATATATAGGACGATACTCACCTAATAGCTAAGGAGTCGACACCTTAGGTAACAACACAATGAAGGCGCAATTTGCACCTTTCGGCAACAACCCGCAAGCATGAAAACGTTCAAAAAATCGGAGAACATTTTAGCTCACCACCTCCCAACCTTTCTTGTAAAAATCCAATGTGAAACCATCCGGGCCTGGTTCCTTCGATCCATCACACTCCCATAATACCCTCTTAATTTCATCCAACGTAAATGGTGAAATCAGACTTTTCTTATCAGCCTCTGATAACTGACGAAACCCGCCCTCGAAATGCCAATCACCCGCCTAAACATCACAAGAGAAATGAGTAGTAAACGCGGAAACCACAAAACTACGCAACGCCGATGGCAATGTAATCCACTGTCCATCAATCAAAAATCTTGGGATATAATTTATAGATGTACGCAACTTTGCCGCTCTGTGGAAATAAGCAGTGTTACGATCTCCCAAACGCAACCATGTAGCTCTCTATTTTTGACGCCACATAGACTCCTTATTGCGCATAGCACACCATAGCGCCTGCATCCACCGTCGTCTCTCGTCCTCCACCCCCTCAACACCCCCAGTCTCAACCATATACTCGTCCGCCTTATCAAAATTTTTGTTGCATATCCTCAATAATTTTGTTCACATCACCGAAACTATCCTTGTTCCACTGTTTCAAATGACGTAATTTCACCACAATATTTTCATTACCGACGCCCAAACTTGTCAACCTACACCATCCGTCAGCTATTTGTCGTACATTAGAACGACCATCCATCCAACAATTAAAGAATCTAAATGGTCTTGGCCCCCAATCACAATCATCACATTTAAGAATCAGCGGTGAATGATCAAAAACACCCCTCGCCAAAGCTTCCTGTTGTATCGAACTAAAAGTATCCAACCAAGCTGAAGATATCAAGAAACGGTCAATACGACTACAACGATTCCTGGGACCAAACCAGGTAAAACATTTGCCCAACAATGGCAAATCCACTAATCCCGCACTATCCACAAAATCCCCAAACGCCTCAATCTCAGCACCCCTATCAGACACCCCTATACGATCTGAATTAGGTAAAATAGCATTAAAAACACCTGCAACGCACCACGGCCCCTCAAATCCACTCATCCGAGCAAACAGCGAAGCCCAAACTACACTCTGTCCAGCGACATCAGAAGGGACATAAATCGCAGCTATGCAACAAACCACATCCTCCTGTTGCCAACGCCCCTGAATCATAATGAAATTTCGATCAATATCAACGGATTCCAAACAAAAACGATTACCTTCCCATATGACTCATGGTTAAATACTTTAGGGGTCTATTTGTTTCACTGTAATTGACTTTCCAGAAAATCAATTCTAGAAAGTGAACTACATTTTTAAGAAAACAAGTTACGAAAAGTATTTACGATGTTTGGATGTTGTTGTGTATTTCAATTTTCGTTGTTTGGTAAATTTTCCTGAAAATATTTTAAGAAATACATTTTTAGTAGAACAAACACACAACTTTGTTTGATTTTTTGAGTTGATTTTATCTATAAAATTATATTTTGTAAAATTTTAAATATATACTACAACGTTTTATATTTTTATAAGTAGTCAAATAATTTAAGAAAAATAACATATATATATATATATATATTATTTTTTGAAATTAAAAGAAAAACCAAGAGCTTACATAATTGATAACATGTCACTATCTAAGATTACAAAATCACAAATATATTACCCAACAAGTTCATGAAGACAACTATAATTAGAATATACTCAACAAGTCAATAAAGATAGCTATAAATATGTTTTACTCTACAATATGCAAAATACAACTACAAATTTGCTTTTATCAACACAATGTGATGAATACGACAAATAAAAAAATTAGTATCATATCATATTAAACAATTTCATAATGTATAATTAGTACTACACTACATTAAAATAATAATATTGTCCAAGTGCATAATTAATATTACACAACTTTAAAACAATAATATTATCGAAATAGAAAATTACTAGTATATAATAATTATAACACAATATTGTTCAACTACATAATTAGTGCTACAACACATTAAACAAACTATATTGTTAGAGTGCATAATTAATACTACTACATAGTAAATAAACCATATTGTTAGAGTGCATAATTAATACTACAACACATTAAAATAACATCATATTGTCGAAGTGCACAACTAATACTACAACACATTAAAACAACATTTGTTAAGTGCATAATTATAATTAAACGCCACATTAAAACTACACATTTTTACCCTTTAGTAAAATTTTGAAGCCAAATTTTCCTATGCTTCGATTTTTTAGCCAAGAAAATTTTGGCCTCGAACTTATTCTTCCCAAGAAAATCAAACACATTGCAAAGAAACTCATTATAAACCCCTTGGTTTCCATAGACATCACTTCATCGTAAAGATGTGGTGTCTTGTCCTCATAATTTTTTTAATGCTTCTGCAATGTCATCGAGTTTCTCACCTACAAATTTAAGGCGGTCATCCTCACCACTTTTTTTGATGTTTTTCCTTTTACTCTTTGATGTGCCGAATGAAGATACCTTTGTCCCTTCCTCATTAACATCTTCAATGTTGAAATTTAACGAGATTGAACTTTTATTATCATCATCCAAATCTATATCCGCAAATGTTTTGGCAAAACTACCCATTGCCATATCTTGACCAACAACCCAAGCCATATCATTATAGAAATCAATTTTTCTGTTCAAAAATAGGGCATATTTCGGGTGTACCTGTAAAATATTATACACAATTAGAATAACTAGTAAAATATAGGTTTAATATACTAAAATAAGAATATGTAAAGATTACCATTATTGCAGCATCGTGCGTCACTCTATCACATGTTATTATTTTCATGTTGTCATCCCACCTGAATCCACTTTCTTCACGAATTTGCATATAATTTTTCATGTTTTTTTACAGTCCTTAAATAATTTTCAGAAATAGCTACAACAACTCGTTTTATAGAATTTGATCTAAAAGTATTAGATGGCTTATTTCTTTTTGAGCCCCCTCTGTAAGTATTTCTAAGAAAATATGCTCCATTGGTTTTGTCCATCTGAAATGTTTTGATGTGCCCCCTTCTTTACTTAATTTAGGGTTACTCATTGCTATTTGCTACATTAACAAGATATGTAAAAACAAAGTAGTCATATAGTAATAAAAATTCAAAACTCACCGCAACAATAATTACTATAAAGAAAAAATCAGTTTTCAACAATCTTAAAACATAAAATTTGAATTCTATAATAATTTGTAATATTCAAAAGACCAAACTGACATTACATAATAATTTCCATAACCAACAAACTTAAAACAAAACACTCGACAAAAAGTTCTAAAATAAATTGATGTCTAACGTACATAACATTACAATCCTAATATAACAATTTTAATATCCAACAAACTTAAAACATTACAATTTCAATGTATAACGTACATAACTTAGAAATACTCGACAAAAAATTCTAAAACAAATTGATGTTTCTAGCCATATAGTCAGCCCACATAGTTTGTGCAATTTCATCTCTCTTAGCAGCCCATTCTCTAGCTTCTTCTCTTTCTTCTCGTTACGTAAGAGTTGATATTATCAAATTAGACTCATCTTCCTCATATACTTCTTCATTAATTAATTCATTAGGATCCACTCCCATTATATGATTATGAATGATACAACAAGCTAACACTATATCGACTTGTGTTTGAAAATCCCAAAATTGTTCAGCGTCTAAGACACATAAATGTTTCTTTAAAATTCCAAAGACTCACTCAACAGTAGTTCGTAGTGACGAATGACGAAGATTAAAGAGTACCTTTGCATTTTTTGGATGATGATCGTTAAACTCTTTTAAATATTATCGAACACCACGATACGAAAAAATAATTCCATTTTGGATGCCATATCCAGCATCAGCAAGATAATATTTACCTACAAGTTGACAAAATGTTGCTATTACTTAATACATTATGACTTTAATTGAAATATTTTGTATCATTATTGCTAATTGTTACCTTCTGGAATTTTAAATCCTCTTGGACATGTAAGTGCATTCGTTAAAATACGAGATCGTATGTGCATTGCCTTTCCAACTAGCTAGAACATAAGAAAATTTCAAATCAAATGTAATGGCAGCGAATACATTCTGTGTCATTCCCCCTTTACGACTACGAAATCTTCCTTGAATGCTAAGTGGGACAAATGCATGGACATGAGTGCCATCTAATGTTCCCACACAATCCTTGAAATAGCTCTTAAGACAATCTTAAAGTAACGGTGAATTGTCTCAGTTGATCTATAATATCTTGATCCAATCACTCTAAACCTTACATATGACCAATTATATGTAAAAATATGATAAATTGCTCCCTAACACTCATTGCTCTTGTTGATTGTAACAAGTTGTTCCTAGTAAGGATATCACACAAATTAAAAAAAGAAGAAGCAATTGGTCGCATCCTTATTATATCAATACAATTTTGGTCACATTTATATAGAATACTATTAATACAATTTTCTCTTTCGTAATCTTGGTTCACATGACATTCACGAGTTATTCGTTTTCTAGATCTTAATCTTTGAATAAAATAATAATAATAATAATAATAATAATAATAATAATAATAATAATAATAATAATAATAATAATAATAATAATAATAATAATAATAATAATAATAATAATAATAATAATAATAATAATAATAATAATAATAATAATAATAATAATAATAATAATAATAATAATAATAATAATAATAATAATAATAATAATAATAATAATAATAATAATAATAATAATAATAATAATAATAATAATAATAATAATAATAATAATAATAATAATAATAATAATAATAATAATAATAATAATAATAATAATAATAATAATAATAATAATAATAATAATAATAATAATAATAATAATAATAATAATAATAATAATAATAATAATAATAATAATAATAATAATAATAATAATAATAATAATAATAATAATAATAATAATAATAATAATAATAATAATAATAATAATAATAATAATAATAATAATAATAATAATAATAATAATAATAATAATAATAATAATAATAATAATAATAATAATAATAATAATAATAATAATAATAATAATAATAATAATAATAATAATAATGTTATTAGCTCAAAAGGGGTTACTGAATGTTGATAGATTGTTGGAAGCTAAGACCAACCAAGGAGGCGTTCAAAATATTATCAAGGTAAAATAGTTTATGACCTATCATGTATGACATATTCTTAATTAAGCTCACATTTGTATTATGTAATGTAAATTCAATTTACTTAGAGGACATAAAATCAAGATTATAAATTTCAACCAACAAGTGCTTGAAAATAAATATCAAGATCATAAAATAGTAAAAATACCCATGATTAATAGAACCAAAATTTTAGCAGTGTGAAAACTTAAAAGAAATCAGCAATGAAATTCAGCTTGAAAGCTTAAACTTAAACTATGAAATTCAGCGTAAAGGTAAAAACACGAAACTCAATAAAGATGACGATAAGAAGAGAAAACAAGATTAAAATCTAAACATTTGTATCAATAAAGGAAGTGCATTTCACACTTACATGAACAATTCTTGTTTTATGGGGATGATTAAGAACAAGCAGTTTCTACTTTGTCATGGGATTTTATCTCACCATTTTGAAAAGCTAATACCTTGGTTAACTGATTATCTTATCCATATTTAATGGTTTCCCCTCTTTTGTTTTCTAAGTACATATTCATATGTTTGGTTTAGTTGTAACACCCGGGTTTGGGGGTCGGGTGAAATTAAATTATTAAAATATAATTATGGGCTTTAAATTTTCAAAACAAATAAATATATGTTGGGCTTGTTTTAGATTAAACCCAAATGGGCATGAGTTTTACACTATTGTAATTACCCATTTTCATTAAGGGAAAAAATGTCCTTTGACTTTTAAAATAAAACAAAACAAATAAAAATGCATTTTACTCATCTTCCCCTTCCTATCTTTCAAAACCAACGACACCTTCCCCATCTCCATTGCTTGTTACTATTACATCTCTTCCTTGCTTGATTCTTGAAGATTTTTGAAAGGTAATGATGTTTTCGAGTTGTCCTTATCTTCCTCTTCATTTCTATACCATTAGTTTTCAATAAAACCTATTGTATTTCATTTTGAGGTTTTTGGGTTTTGAAATAAAAATGATAACTTTGATAGCTTTTAGTTAAGCTTTTGATTTTTTGTTGTTAAATAAGCTATTTACTATTCAAAAGGTCCAACATATCTAATTTTTTCATGGTTTTATAATGATTTTCGGATATGGGTTTTAGGGAGGTTTTAGGTGGTTCAAAAGATGGTTCTTGGGGCTGTTTATGAGTGGAAATCGATGGCGGGTGAATTTATGATGTTTAAGGGTTAATTTGGAAGCTTATGGGTATGTTAAAAGTGTTGGAATCGATGGTTAATTGCTGTGTGTTTGGGCTGCTCGAAATGCTAGTTTGGGATGTGTTCTTAGTTGGCTAATTGCTTGAAAATGTGTTCCGGGTTTGCTTCAGTGATTGATGACTAATTGTTGATGTTTTTGCTTGTGTTGGATTGCTTAGAACCAAGGTTTTGTGTCGGTGAGACATCGGGAACTAATCCGGGAAGCTTGAAAGATTAATTGGCTAGAGTTGTTGAGCTTGGAGTAGTCAGTGAGTGGTTCTTCAGTTTTTAATCGATTTTCAAAATGTTTGGTTCGAGCATATAGACCTAGGTATGGCTTGGTAAACCCACCTAGAGTTGGGATTAGATTGGTAGTCTAATCTCAAGCTTTAGTTTAGAAGACTATGCTTGAACTTGTTAATGTTATGTTTATGTCTCATTGTGCTAATTGTGATTTATGTTGCTATATATATTGTGGCTATGTGTAATGATAAGGCATGATGATTTGTTTATGCATTGTGATATGCATGTGTTTGATGAAATGTGGGTTGCATGATTGTAAATCATGGTGGATACGTGCTAAGCACGGGAATTGGTAAGGATATTGTGTTATGATGAGCTTGTGAAGAGATAGTACTGGCACTAGTATGCTTGGGTACAAATGATCGATCATTAGGATTTTAGTGTGCACACGAGTGTCGAAATGCTCGTGTGGTCTTGTTGATTGTAGTCACCAAGATGGAGTACGGGTACGCCTAGAAATCTTCATTTATATTTTAGTCGATGATGAGTGGAATCCCATCGACGGGGGCGTGAAGATTAGTGGAATCCTCTCCATGTGAAACGGTGATGAGTGGAATCCCACCTTGAGGTAATGAAATGGTTGAGTTATTGGATGTGCGTTCCAACGGTTGTTATCCGCATATTCGGGTCATAGCTAGGTGCCAATACGGTTTGTTAAATGTGTTTCATATGGTTGTATTATGGACATGTTGAGCATGGCATGATATATGAGGTTATGTTCATGCATTTCATACATTTCATTCATGAGGTTCCGAAGGTAAGGAAACATGCATTCATCCCTTGGTTTTATGCTCATGCTTGGACCCTGCATTGTCGAGATTTTTTTTATGAGCTTACCCTCACTAAGCTTTGTGCTTACGCTCTCTTTTGTTCGAAAATGCAGATCCCTAGTTCGTGGGTTACTTGTGCGAGGAGAAGGACCTCCAAGTGTGCTATTTTCTACCTTCAAGTATGGACTTTTAAGTTAACTGATGCAATAGCTAAGCAATGGGATTCAAATATGTTGTTTGTGTTAAGGAGCTTGTTAAGACTCCTTTAGTATGTTGATGTTTTGGTTGTGGCTGTTTGTGCCATGTATGTTTTCCTTGTGCCCTTATCTTATGCTTTTGTGTATGTTTAAAGGCATGTAAACCTTGTTTGTATTATACCTTGGTGAATGCTTGATTTCCTTTCGTTGGCCTTTATCTATGTGAGTTAAGTGTTTGAACATTCTTGTATTAGGGTGTATGCCTCTAGACTTTGTGTACGTATGTTGTGTCTTGGTTCTTGAAGTCTTTGGGGTTCTTTCGGATCAATTAGAGATGCTTAAAACTGGTTTTGGAAACACATAGACTGCAGGCGTTACGAAATGGGTAAGGTGGTTTCGGAACGGGTGTGGTTCTAGGGATACTCGTATCGGAACACGTTCCAGTACGGTTTGAAACTGTGAACCCCTGTTCTGATACGCGTACCGAAACGGTTTTGCTTTTGTGAGGGTCTGTTCGGAAACGTGTTTTAGAACGCCTAGGCAAAATGGACCCCTGTACCGAAACGAGGTGGAGTGTATCGGTACGGTTGGTTTGGCCTTTTAAACTGGGGCTCGTGTATCGAAACGGGCGAGCCTGTTTCGAAACACAGGCCTAAAATTTGGGCTTTTGGCATCTCTAAAGGTTCTCAAGCATTGGGCTTAGGCCCCGTTTGATGTTAGCTTTCTTGTGAGCCTTGTTCGTGATCGTTTATGTATGTTTGGGTCGCGTTTGCAAGAAATCAGATTAACTTGAAAATTGGTAAATTTAAATTAACTTATGCTCTCTTGCTTAGTTTTGTCCTCATTTTCCGCTGCCGTTGTCACACATAGAACTAACTAAATATCTAGACAAGACAATAAATCAAAGAAAGTTTTCTAGGGTCGTTAATCGAAGTGGAGTCTTAATGGGTTTTTCCTCGGTTTTCCTCGTGTAGCCCACTCGGACCGGTCGGTCGTCGAGACTGGGACGAGAGGGTTACACTTGTTGGTATCAGAGCCTGAGGTTTCCGAGACCTCGGGCAGGCAAGTGAGGTAAGTTGAATTCTTGTATTGTAATTGCACGGTGTTTACTTGCTTATCAAGTATGCTTTGATGCTTATTTTATTGATTGTATGTGTGCGATGTTTGAAGCATGTTGTTGTGTGATTTTTCCTTTAAGTGTTGTGTAGAGTCCCATTGCTTCTATTACATCGGGAAAAAAGATTTTTAAGTGAGGGAAACATACTTGAGCCACTTGGACCCTTGCCCTTGCTAACCCGATTTTGTATGTTGTTGTTGTAGTTGTTATCTATGAGCTATTATGTCGAGGCCTAGAGGTAGACCCAGGCTAGATCGTCATGAACCTCGTGTTGCGGCTCATGCTGTTGAGATGGGGGTTGCGGTAGAGGCTCCTGTGGTAGAGCCTGTTGTTGGAGTCGGAGCTCTTCCACCACCACCACCTCCTCATCTTGATGTGGAAGGCGAGGCTAGAGCAGAGGGAGCAGGACCTCAAGTTGGCCAGGGTGGCCAAGGTCCTGTAGGGATAGATATGGCTCTGCTAGTTCAGGCTATAGCAGGGGCATTTCAGGCTGTAGTTGCCAAAGCTCAGGCTGCAGCTCAGCCGAGAGGAGATGATGCTAGTTTACCCTTAGAGAGGCTTCGTAGCCTTGGAGCGGGTGAGTTTAGGGGATCTACACCTGAGAGATTAGAGTTATGGCTAGAGAAGACGGTTCGTATTTTGGCTCAGATGGGATGTCTTGGGGCTCGTAAGTTGGGTTGTGTGGTTTCATTACTTCAGGGTGATGTCTACACCTAGTTGGTCACCATAACTTTCGGCGTGCTTGAGGCTGAGATTAATTGTGATTTCTTTGAGACTGCTTTCAGAAAGAGGTATTTAGGCCCGAGATATTTAGATGAGAAGAAGAGGGAGTTCATGGCTCTTGTTCAGGGAGACAAATCAGTGACAGATTACGAGATCTGCTTTGTCCGATTGAGTCAGTATGCTCTGAAGTTGGTTCCTACTGAGAGGGACCGTTGTGATCGGTTCAGGTATGGACTTCATGAGGAGGTCAAGAGGTACACCTTGGCTACAGATTATTCTGATTTTGATGTCTTGGTCGCTAGGGCCAAGGACATCGAGCATAGCTTGGGGGCTGACCAAGTGTTCGGGAGGATCCAGTTCAGGGAAGAGGCACAACAACTTTGATCATGGTGATGCTAAGAGGCATCAGGGCAGTGGACAACAGTATGATCATAGGCGTGGCGGTGGCCACCACGGTAGAGGCCATCAGGGCCAGAGAGCTGGATGGCGTTTGGCCGAGTGTAGGGGAAACTATCATGCTTGCTGAAACTGTGGATCGAGAGACCACTTCAGGAGAGAGTGTCCGCATCAGGTGGGACATGCACTGATTCAGGCACAGGCTCATGTGAGAGCGATCGACTATCTGAGAGGTCGTGGGTGTGGTTACTTCCAGCCGAGGGCTGATGCACCTAGGATAGAGGCACCGAGGAATCTTGCTCATATAGTGGCAGTTCAACCAGAGGCCGATGGACCAGCTAGAGTCTACGCGCAAAGAGAGGCAGGGAATGACATAGATGTGATAGCAGGTAATTTTGAGTTACAGTCCATGTCTTTGGTTTCCTTAGTCGATTCGAGTTCCACGCATTCTTATATTTTGAGTGAGCATGCAAAGAAGTTAGACATACCTGTTGAGATTTTAGACATAGGGATGCATGTGACTAGTTCCTTCGGTGAGATAGTTGTAGTTTGACGGATGTATAGGTGGTGTCCGTCGAAGATTCAGGGTCATGTGTTTCCGTTTGATATGATGGAGCTTCCGTTCTACGGTTTTGATATCATTTTGGGTATGGATTGGTTGGTTGAGCACAAAGCTAGTGTAGATTTTGAGACAAAGAGAATTTCGTTGAAGCTCTTTGATGACTACGAGGTAGTGGTAGTAGGCAAGAACGTTAAGTTCTTGTCGAACGTTGTGTCGGCTTTAGAGGCTCATAAGTTGATGGACTCCAGTTGTGGGGGCTTATTTAGCGTACGTGATGAATCTGAATATGAGTGAGGTTAGACCGAAAGATATCACGGCAGTTTATGATTATCCGGATGTGTTTCCAGAAGAGTTATCAGGTTTGCCTCCTGACAGAGATGTAGAGTTTGTGATTGAGACTGTTTCAGGATCTACTCCAGTTTCTATTGCTCTGTACCGTATGGCTCTGAAAGAGTTGAAAGAATTGAAAATTCAGTTTAAGGAGTTTTTAGACCGAGGTTTTATTAGGCCTAGTAGTTCGCCTTGGGGTGCTCCCGTGTTGTTTGTGAAGAAGAAGGATAGCAGTATGAGGATTTGTATTGACTATAGGCAGTTTAACCAGTTGACAGTGAAGAACAAGTATTTGTTGCCTTGTATAGATGACCTGTTTGATCAATTGAGAGGTGCCTCAGTGTTTTCGAAGATAGATTTGAGATCAGTGTATTATCAGTTGAAGGTAAAGGAGTGTGATGTTCCGAAGACAGCTTTTAGGACTAGATACGGTCATTATGAGTTCCTTGTGATGCCATTTGGGATCATGAATGCACCGGCAGCTTTCATGGACATGATGAACAGAGTTTTTCGAGACTATCTAGACCGATTTGTAGTTGTTTTCATAGACAGCATCCTTGTGTACTCAAGATCAGAAGAAGAGCATGATGAACACTTGAGTCTCGTTTTGCAGAGATTGATGAGCAACCAGTTGTATGCTAAGTTGAGTAAATGCGAGTTCTGGATCAGAGATGATGTGTTTCTTGGCCATGTGGTATCAGGTGAAGGTATTCGAGTTGATCCAAAGAAGATTGAAGCCATTTTTGAGTGGAAACAACCTAAGTCAGTGACAGAGATTAGGAGTTTCCTAGGACTAGTTGGTTACTATAGGAGATTCGTTGACGGATTCTCTAGGGTAGCTGCTCCGTTGACTAAACTTTTGCAAAAATGAGTGAAGTTTGAATGGTCAGATGCGAGACAGAGTGCTTTTGAGAAGTTGAAAGAGGCTTTGACGAATGCTCCAGTGTTAGTGCAGCCAGTTTCAGGGAGAGAGTTCGTAATCTATAGCGATGCATCCTATGCAGGCCTAGGTTGTATGCTGATGCAAGAGAAGAGAGTTGTTGTGTATTCTTCGAGACGATTGAAGATTCACGAGAAGAACTACCCTACGCACGACATTGAGTTAGCAGCAGTTGTGTTTGCGTTGAATATTTGGCGTCACTACTTGTCTGGTGAGAAGTGCACGGTTTACACCGATCATAAGAGCTTGAAGTATCTGATGACTCAGAGAGAGTTGAACTTGAGACAAAGAAGATGGATTGAACTATTGAAAGACTATGATTTGACTATTGAGTACCATCTGGGTAAGACAAATGTAGTGGCCGATGCGTTGAGCAGAAAAGTTGCAGTTGAGTTGCGAGCTATGTTTGCTAGGCTGAGTGTATCAAAAGACGGTGGTTTGATTACAAAGTTGCAAGTGAAGCCTTCGTTGATTCAGATGATCAGAGAGAAACAGTTGCAAGACGTATCATTAGCTTCACATGTTCAGGACATTGCAGAGGGTAGACCGAAAGAGTACAGTTTCAGTGATGAGAATGTGTTGTGTTTCAGAGACAAGGTCATAGTGCCTGTAGATGTTGAGTTGAGACGTATGATTTTGAGCGAAGCACATTCGAGTCCTTTTTCTATGCATTCGGGCAGTACTAAGATGTACCAAGATCTGAAGAGTGATTATTTCTGGGTTGGTTTGAAGAAGGATGTGGCCGAGTATCTGAGCCGTTGCATGGTATGTCAGAGAGTAAAGACAAAACATAAGGTTTCTTCAGGTTTGTTACAACCTTTGAAAATTCCGGAATGGAAGTGGGAAAGAATCACTATGGACTTTGTGTCAGAGTTACCATTGTCTCCTTTGAAGAAGAACTCAGTTTGGGTGATCGTTGACAGATTCACTAAGTGTGCCCATTTCTTAGCCGTGAACACCACTAATTCTCTAGATAAATTGGCAGATTTGTACATCCGCGAGATTGTGAGACCGCATGGAGTTCCAAAGTCTATTGTATCAGACAGAGATCTGAGATTCACATCGAGGTTCTGGAGTTGTTTGCATAGTGCCCTAGGTAGCCGTTTGCATTTTAGTACTTCTTATCATCCGCAGTCAGATGGTTAGTCAGAGCGAGTGATACAAGTATTAGAGGATATGCTCTGCTGTTGTGTGATCGACTTCCAGGGATCATGGGAGAAGCATTTACCCTTAGTCGAGTTTGCTTACAATAACAGTTACTAGGCTAGTATCCAGATGGCTCCTTATGAGGCATTGTATGGTAGGCGATGTAAGACTCTGATCTGTTGGGCCAAAGTGGGTCAGAAGTTGTTACCTATGCCGAATTTGCTTAAGAGGACAACTGATAAGATGAAGTTGATTTGTGACTGTCTGAAAGCAGCTTCCGATCGTCAGAAATCTTACGCAGATTTGAAGAGAAAAAAGATTGAGTTTTCGGTGGGTGAGAAAGTGTTTCTGAAAGTGTCTTCGTTGAAGAATGTAATACGATTCGGCCGTAAAGGCAAGTTGGGTCTGAGGTTTATCCGTCCGTATGAGGTAGTTGAGCGGATTGGGCCAGTATCTTACCGTTTGAGATTGCCTTCAGAGTTAGAGAATATTCATGATGTATTCCATGTGTCGATGCTCAGGAGATATAGATCGGATCCATCTCATGCTATGCCCGTTGAAGAAATAAAACTGAATCCATATTTGTCGTATAATGAAGAACCAGTTGAGATACTTGCTTCGGATAGAAAAGTGTTGTGTGGCAAGACCATAGAGTTGGTCAAGGTGTTGTTGCGACATAGAGGCGTGGAAGAGGCCACGTGGGAGAGGAAAGTTGATATGCTTGAGCAGTTTCCGTACTTGTTTCCGTCAGGTAATTTCGTGGAAAAAATTCCTTAAGTGGGGGAGAGTTGTAACACCCGGGTTTGGGGGTCGGGTGAAATTAAATTATTAAAATATAATTTCGGGCTTTAAATTTTCAAAACAAAAAAATATATGTTGGGCTTGTTTTAGATTAAACCCAAATGGGCATGGGTTTTACACTATTGTAATTACCCATTTTCATTAAGGGTAAAAATGTCCTTTGACTTTTAATATAAAACAAAACAAATAAAAATGTATTTTACTCAGCTTCCTCCCCTCCTCTCTTTCAAAACCAACGACACCTTCCCCGTCTCCATGGCTTATTACTATTCCATTTCTTTCTTGCTTGATTCTTGAAGATTTTTGAAAGGTAATGATGTTTTTGAGTTGTCCTTATCTTCCTCTTCATTTCTATATCATTAGTTTTCAATAAAACCTATTGTATTTCATTTTGAGGTTTTTGGGTTTTGAAATAAAAATGATAACTTTGATAGTTTTAGTTAAGCTTTTGATTTGTTGTTGTTAAATAAGCTATTTACTATTCAAAAGGTCCAACATATCTAATTTTTACATGGTTTTATAATGATTTTCGGATATGGGTTTTAGAGAGGTTTTAGGTGGTTCAAAAGATGGTTCTTGGGGCTATTTATGAGAGGAAATCGATGTCTGATGATTGTATGATGTTTAAGGGTTAATTTGGAAGCTTGTGGGTATGTTAAAAGTGATGGAATTGATGCTTAATTGTTGTGTGTTTGGGCTGCTCGAAAATGCTAGTTTGGGATGTGTTCTTAGTTGGCTAATTGCTTGAAAATGTGTTACGGGTTTGCTTCGGTGATTGATGACTGATTGTTGATGTTTTTTCTTATGTTGGATTGCTTAGAACTAAGGTTTTGTGTCGGTGAGACATCGAGAACTAATCCGGGAAGCTTGGAAGATTAATTGGCTAGAGTTGTCGAGCTTAGAGTAGTCGGTGAGTGGTTCTTCGATCTTTAATCGGTTTTCAAAATGTTTGGTTCGAGCATATAGACCTAGGTTGGGCTTGGTAAACCCACCTAGAGTTGGGATTAGATTGGTAGTCTAATCCTAAGCTTTAGTTTAGAAGACTATGGTTGAACTTGTGAATGTTGTGTTTATGTCTCATGTGCTAATTGTGATTTATGTTGCTTTGCATATTGTGGCTATGTGTAATGATGAGGCATGATGATTTATTTATGCAGTGTGATATGCATGTGTTTGATGAAATGTAGGTTGCATTATTGTAAACCATGGTGGATACGTGCTAGGCACAGGAATTGGTAAGGATATTGTGTTAAGATGAGCTTGTGAAGAGATAGTATTGGCACTAGTATGCTTGGATACAAATTATCGATCATTAGGATGTTAGTGCCCGAAAATCTTCATTTATATTTTAGTCGATGATGAGTGGAATCCCATTGACGGGGGCGTGAGGATGAGTGGAATCCCCTCCGCGTGAAATATTGATGAGTGGAATCCCACCGTAAGGTAATGAAATGGTTGAGTTGTTGGATGTGCGTTCCAACAGTTGTTATCCGTGTATTCGGGTCATAGCTAGGTGCCAATACGGTTTGTTAAATGTGTTTCATATGGTTGTATTATGGACATGTTGAGCATGGCATGATATATGAGGTTATGTTCATGCATTTCATACATTTCATTCATGAGGTTCCGAAGGTAAGGAAACATGCATTCATCCCTTGGTTTGATGCTCGTGCTTGGACCCTGCATTGTCGAGATTTGTTTTATGAGTTTACCATCACTAAGCTTTGTGCTTACGCTCTCTTTTGTTCGAAAATGCAGATCATTAGTTCGTGGGTTGCTTGTGCGAGGAGAAGGACCTCCAAGTGTGCTATTTTTTACCTTCAAGTATGGACTTTTAAGTTAATTGATGTAATAGCTAAGCAATGGGATTCAAATGTGTTGTTTGTGTTAAGGAGCTTGTTAAGACTCCTTTAGTATGTTGATGTTTTGGTTGTGGCTGTTTGTGCAATGTATGTTATGCTTTTGTGTATGTTTAAAGGCATGTGAACCTTGTTTGTATTATACCTTGGTGAATGCTTGATTTCCTTTGGTTGGCCTTTATCTATGTGAGTTAAGTGTTTGAACTTGCTTGTATTAGGGTGTATGCCTCTAGAGTTTGTGTACGCATGTTGTGTCTTGATTCTTGAAGTCTTTGGGGTTGTTTGGGATCAATTGGAGGTGCTTAAAACTGGTTTTGGAAACACACAGATTGTAGCCATTTCGGAATGGGTAAGGTGGTTACAGAACGAGTGTGGTTTCAGGGATACCTGTATCGGAACGCGTTCTGGTACGGTTTGAAACTGTGAACCCCAGTTCCGATACGCGTACCGAAACGGTTTTGCTTCTGTGAGGGTCTGTTCCGGAACGTGTTTGGAACACCTAAGCGAAATGGACCCCTGTACCGAAACAGGGTGGAGCGTATCGGTACTATTGGTTTGGCCTTTTAAACTGGGGCCCGTGTATCGAAACGGGCGAGCCTGTTTCGAAACACATACCTGAAATTTAGGCTTTTGGCATCTCTAAAGGTTCTCAAGCGTTGGGCTTAGGCCCCGTTTGATGCTAGCTTTCTTGTGAGCCTTTTTCGTGATCGTTTATGTGCGTTTGGGTCGCATTTGCAAGAAATCAGATTAACATGACAATTGGTAAATTTAAATTAACTTACGCTCTCTTGCTTAGTCTTGTCCTCGTTTTCCGTTGTCTTTGTCACACATAGGACTAACTAAATATCTAGACAAGACAAAAAATCAAAGAAAGTTTTCTAGGGTCGTTAACCGAAGTGGAGCCTTAACGGGTTTCGCCTCGATTTTCCCCGTGTAGCCCACTCGGACTAGTTGGTCGTCTAGACCGGGACGAGGGGGTTACATTAGTGCTTACTTTACTTCTTGAAGATTCTAAGGAGCCTCAGACAGCTCGCATCCTTCTTTACAAGCTATTTTATGATCAGACGGACCAAGGATTGACGCAAGTGAAAAAAATAACAAAAAATCTAGATATGAACAAATACAGAAAAACCCAGTTCTCAAAAGAAAAAAAATAAATATAGCATATCTTGGTGAATCTTACTTGTGGTGAAGATGACAAAGAACATTGTCGGTGATAGAAAGAGAGACGATAAGAGACGATTATGACCGATAATAGAGAGAGAGAGAGTGACGATGAGACCGATGAGAGAGCAAAGAGTAGAGGGATTTGGGGAAAAGTGAAGAAAGCGACTTACCGATAAATCTTCGGTAAGTCGATTTACACGGGCCCTTTGCTTTTTTCCCGTTGACTGTAGTTTAAAATACATTGACTGTAGTTAATTTTACCCAGCAAAACACTTGAAGGGAGGAAAGTGATTTCCTGAAAATGAACTACTTCAAACAAACAGACCCGATCTCCTTCTTCTTGTGGACTTGTAATATTTAAAAAATATATTGCAGACTTCAAAATTAAATATTATATTTTCCCAAATAGGTTTTCACATGTTATTTTCCAAAACTTCAAAAAAAATATTTAAAAGCAACTTGAGAAAAGTAACAAGCCGAGCCGAGCCGAGCTCGAGCGTAAAATTTCGAACTCGACGAGCTTCGAGCCCGAGCTGAGCCCAACAATACTATTTTCGAGCCGAGCTAAGCCTGCCCAAGCTCGAGATCAGCTTGTTATCACCCCTAGTAATGGGAATCAACAAAAAATCTAGTCATAGTCGGGGACAATTTATGTAGTTTACTTTTTTTACAAAAGAAAAAAATTATGCGGCAAATTAAATTTTTAAATCCATGAATACAAGTAACAAGTGTTTGAAAAATGGTGATAATCAGGAATCTTTGAGCCATATCTTCAATGGGTAAAGATGGAGTATCGAATCATGAAATTATCATTTCATATTCTACTCCGTTAGATCTTTACAACGACATCTCATATGCTTAAAATGGTTGAGTGGTGAATGAGAAATTGATGCACAAAGTAGGAAACTTGAAAAGATTGGTGAGGAAATAGTAAACTTGAATCGCACATTGGTTAGAGATCAAGTATAGGAGGTTTATATATAATGGAACCAACTAAGGGGATGTTGAATAAGCATACTAAAGATTGTGTCTTGTGTGTAGGCATAGGGGTGTGCAAATCCAAGCTTGCACAATGTGGATGATGTGAATGTTTGAATTGGTTGGGCTTAGTATGAACTTGTCAAAATTTTAGCCAAATTTGGAAATTATTTTTTGATTTCCTCATCTAATAATCAATCAATTTAGATAGAATTTATCGAATAAAATAATTTTTCTCCATATTTTAAGTTTAATTGTGATTAAAATTCTCTTTGCTCGCCACACCAAACACATAAAATAACGGTACCTGCATGCACATTGTTTCGGTCCCTCAAAAGTTGTAAAGTTGGTAATCGATTTAAATAAACAAACCAAAAAAAACATTGGATCTTTGGTGGCACATCCATCTTCTGAACTATCGTTTCACCTAAAGCCGACTCTGCCAAGCCAAAACAATTCATTAAGTTGTACAACTCCTAGAATGAAAATTCACCTCTTGCGTTATGTACAATCACTCACACCTGCACCAATTGTGACCGGGGAGATTACAATCTTCAATTTCTTCACCTGCCGCAACTCAAACAACCGTAGCGACCTGCTGAAAAAATCAATCCACTCCTCATGCAAAAACGACCCTTCTCTCGCGTACATTCCCACTGTTGCAAGTTTCTCAACAGCCACCCCAAATAATCGAGCAAACAACTCACACAAAGGAGTATCCGAACACTACAAATCATGCCAAAATAATTCACTCTAACCATTACCTATCCACCATCAAAATTGATCAACTCTCATGAAACGTTGCACGCATTCCTTATCTTGCACCTCCACTATTTATCTCCATACAACCAACATTCTCCTACAGCCACCCCTATTGAAGCACCAAGCTAATACTTGCTCGCCATATTTAGTGACAATCAACGAATGCTACAATGAACATGTAAGTTTACTCAAACTAGAATTGTAAGTCTAGTCGAACTAGATTAGTTATTGTAATCGAACTATATTGTATAAGTTTAGTTAAAGTCAAACTCTTAAAAACTAGAGTTAGAAGTTAATAATTAGTAGGACTCCTAATGTAACTAAAAGTCCTAGTCTATAAAAGTCTGCAAACCTTTGTAAGTTTATCAATCAATTTAATCTAAAGAAACAGAAATACATTCTGTTTTTCTTCAATTACGTTTTTCTTCATGGCATCAATCTAAATTCGACCCTATCGGATTTTTTTCACTTCTCCTCTTCAATGGATAATCTGACTTCATCTAGAGGCTTCACCAACCAACAGATGGTACAACTGCAGCAACTGTTAGGCAGATTCATGCGCAGTGCAGGAAATCTGGCTTTCGCAGACAATGATGGTACACGGACCAACTCTTCTTCCGCTGCACTTCTTTCTACTACGAATACATCATCATGGATTGTAGACTCTGGTGCTTTTGAGCACATGACTGGTAACAAGGAATTGTTTTTTCAATTTAAAAATTCCTCCTTTCAAAATTCTGTTAAATTAGCAGATGGTTCTTTCTCACCAATTCAAGGCAGTGGTTCTGTATTTCTTACTGATGACTTAGTCCTTCGAGACGTGCTTTTTGTGCCTAGCCTGAACTACAATTTGTTGTCAGTTCGCAAGCTCTGCAAGGATTTAAATTGTGTTTTCCAATTCATTGATTCTGAGTGTTTTTTACAGGCACTGGACTTCAAAAAGAGGATTGGCAATGCTCGCTTGCATAATGGTTTTTATGTTCTTCACAGTGCAGGAAATTCTAAACCTTTATCTTCTAAATTTTGTCTTACTTCCTTAGGACAGTCTGATGTTATGTTATGGCATTTTAGGTTAGGCCACCCAAATTTCACCTATCTTGCAAAAAATTTTCCTCAATTATTTGTTAATCAAAAACCTTCTTCCTTTAAATGTCATATCTGTCAACTTGCTAAACAAACAAGACAATCTTACTTACCCTCTACATACAAACCCTCACATCCTTTTTCTCTTATACACAATGATGTTTGGGGTCCTTCTAAAGTGAAGAATATTACTGGTTGCAGATGGTTTGTGACCTTTATTGATGACCATAGTAGAACCACTTGGACTTACCTCTTGAAAGAAAAATCTGAAGTGACTAGTGTTTTTGAGAGATTTTACAACATGGTCGAGACCCAATTTCATTCTAAAATTCAAATCTTTAAATTGGATAATGGAAGGGAATTCTTTACCAAATCTTTAGGTGATTTTTTCAAGGAGAAAGAGATAGTACATATGAGTTCTTGTGTTGATACTCCCCAACAGAATGGAGTCGCAGAAATAAAAAATAGGCATCTACTAGAGGTAACTCGAGCCTTATTGTTTACCCACAATGTTCCTAAATATCTATGGGGGGAAGCCCTATTAACTTCTACATATCTTATTAATCGTATGCCTAGTAGAGTTTTAAATTTCCAAACACCTAGAGATGTTCTTTTATCTTGTTTTCCTCACTTTAAGCCTTTGTCCTCTACACTTCCTTTGAAAACTTTTGGGTGTATCGTGTTTGTTACAAGCCATGATCCTTCTAGGTCTAAACTTGATCCTAAATCTCTAAAATGTGTGTTCGTAGGATATTCTTCACTAAAGAAGGGCTACAAATGTTACCATCCACCTTCTCGTAAATTTCTTGTTTCTTTGGATCTTAACTTTTTTGAACAGGAACCATATTTTCCCACGGCTGAAATTCAGGGGGAGAGTTTTGATGATTTCCAGCCCTCTCTAAAACAGGTTCCTTCTTTTCCTTTACCACCTCCTACCTATTCCTCATCACTTGAGCCTCAGACTTCTCTTTCTCCACCGAATATTTTACCTATTTCCTCACCTAATACCTTATCTACACCACATACTTCACCTAGTGTCACGCCTGCAGGAACCCAAAATTTAATCGAACCTTCTTCACAGCCACCTAAACAACTGCAGGTTTACACCAGGAAGAGAACCATTCCAGAAACCATTCTGCAATCTAGTACTTGCCAAGAATTGGATTTTAGTCCAGTTGCTTGTAAAGAAAGTGGAGGTAATGATTCTTCTAGTATTCCTTCTCATCTTCTTGAATTTGAACACTTACCTATTGCTAAAAGAAAAGGGGTAAGACAGTGTACTAAGCATCCTATTCAAAGGTATGGTGCTTATGGGAATTTGATGCCATCTTTTAAAGCATTTACAGCAAAGCTAGTTGAAGAACGTATTCCTAAGACTATTGAAGAAGCTTTGCAGAATCCAAAGTGGAAGGAAGCAGTTGATGAAGAAATTGAGGCACTTGAAAAGATTGGTACATGGACCATTACAAATCTTCCCCAAAGGTAAAAAACCAGTTGGATGCAAATGGGTGTTCACCATTAAGTACAATTCAGATGGCAGTATACAAAGATATAAAGCCAGATTGGTTGCCAAGGGGTTCACACAGACCTATAGAGTGGATTATAAGGAAACATTTGCCCCTGCTGCTAAATTAAATTCAATTAGAGTTTTGTTAAGCTTAGTTGTAAACTGTGATTGGCAACTGCATCAACTTGACATTAAAAATGGTTTTCTTAATGGTCACCTTGAGGAAGAAGTATACATGCAGATTCCACCTGAACTAGAAGGTGCTGGAAAAAATCAGAAGGTGTGCAAGCTTGACAAATCTCTCTATGGCCTTAAGCAGTCTCCAAGAGCATGGTTCAACAGATTTACCAGGGTTATTTTAGAGAATGGATACAAACAGTCATTGGCAGACCATACCTTGTTCTCTAAGGTAACCTCATTGAATAAAAGGGTTATTCTTATTGTTTATGTGGATGATATAATATTGACATGAGATGATGAAGTGGAATTGAGTCGATTAAAGACCTTGTTGAGCAAGGAATTTGAAATCAAGGATCTAGGAAAACTCAGATATTTCTTAGGTATGGAGATAGCAAGGTCTAGCAAAGGTTTGGTGATCAATCAGAGGAAGTATGTTCTGGATTTGTTGACAGAAACAGGAATGTTGGGTTGCAAACCAGTATATACACCCATGGATGCAAACTTAAAGTTCAACAAAGTCGATCCAAGTCCAAAGGCAGATAAAGGACTCTACCAGAGACTAGTAGGGAAATTGATCTATCTATCACTAACAAGACCAGATATCTCTTTTCCAGTGAATATTGTGAGTTAGCACATGACAGATCCGAGGCAAGAACACATGGAAACAACAAAGAGAATTTTGAGATACTTGAAAGGTACACCTGGACATGGTTTAATATTCAAGAAAAGTTCTGATAAAACTGTTAGAGTATTCACAGATGCAAGTTGGGCCAGTGAGCTAACAGATAGGAGGTCAACTAGTGGATATTGCTCTTATGTATGGGGTAATTTGGTGACTTGGAAAAGCAAAAAGCAGATAGTTGTTTCCAGAAGCAGTGCAGAAGCGGAATACAGAGCATTAGCCTTGGGAATGTGTGAAGGAATCTGGTTAATAAAGTTGATTAAAGAACTAGGAATGGCCAAATATGAAAATTTCCAGATCTTTTGTGATAATCAATCGACCATTCAAATTGCCAAGAACCCTATTCAACACGACAGAACAAAGCATGTTGAAATAGATAGGCAATTTATCGCAGAGAAGTTGACAAGTGGAATGGCTTCATTAGAGTATGTTCCAGCCGAGGAGCAAGTGGCAGATGTACTAACAAAAGCACTGCCAAAAACCTTATTCGACAAATTTTTATTCAAGTTGGGATTATACAATGTATATTCTCCAACTTGAGGGGGAGTGTAAGTTTACTCAAACTAGAATTGTAAGTCTAGTCGAACTAGATTAGTTATTGTAATCGAACTATATTGTATAAGTTTAGTTAAAGTCAAACTCCTAAAAACTAGAGTTAGAAGTTAATAATTAGTAGGACTCCTAATGTAACTAAAAGTCCTAGTCTATAAAAGTCTGCAAACCTTTGTAAGTTTATCAATCAATTTAATCTAAAGAAACAGAAATACATTCTATTTTTCTTCAATTATGTTTTTCTTCAGAACACCCTTCGGAAACATATCTCCACACCCACTTAGCTAATAGTGTTCACGAACATGTTCGTTTAAGTGTTCACGAACATGTTCATTTAAATGTTCACAAACGTGTTCATTTAAGTGTTCGCGAACATGTTCATTTATATGTTAAGAAATTTAACTAAATTAACAATAAATAAATAAAACGAAAGCAACAAAATAAAACTTACATTTCAACATGAACTTATATAACATCCTTAGCAACAACAAAAAAGCAGTATTTAGATACATCTACAAACATTTTCATCCTATAAATGAGCTTATAAACAAGTTTGTTCGTGAACATAAACGAACTGAACACACCTATGTTCGTGTTCGTTCTTTTATTAAACGGACATAAATTTTTTGATCATACTCGTTTATTTAACGAACGTTATACGAACGGTTCGTCAAACAATCTGTTCATTTACACCCATGGTAGAGAAGATTAGGGATGCGCAAAACTCGACTCTACTCGAAAAAATTAATTTTTTTCAACTCGGCTCGAGGCGAAAAAACTCAACTAGTTTTGACTCGACTCGATTCGAAAATTTTTCAAATAAAGTTTAAGTTGTAAAATAAAAATTCGAATAACTTGAATTTTTAATAATTAATATATTTATTTTTAAGTTTGAGTCAAGTACCTCAATTTTTCCTAATATATATACTAATATAAAAAATATGAAGAAATATATGTCACATATGAAAAATATAAAGAAATATACATGCATATCTTATATGATTAAACAAAGTTGTTTAAATTGGAATCAAACAGTACTATAACATGAAAAATAATTACAATTAAATTTATATAAGTACTCGAAAATCCGACTCGACCCTAATCGAAAAAAATTCAAATAAAATTTGAGTTGTAAAATATGACACGTCAACTCGAATGAGTCAATTTGTTTGACTCGACTCAACTCGATCGAACGCTCACATATTTTAGGGTATTATGGGGACAAAGTCACCTTATAGGTGGGAGGGGCAATTGCTCTCCCCAAATTTGATAGATTAATTGCATTTTTGGTTATGAGAGATTTGATGAAACTATTACAATTAAGTCCTTGTCCCTTCTAAAATTTTATGATTTATTATATTTTATGACTTTGTCGTTTAAGATTAATAAATTTAGACTTTGATCCATCTTTTTTAGTTTAATTACCTTTTTGAAGACCTTTCAATTTTAAAATTTATAAAATTAAACCTAAACTCCCTTAATTTTTATTGTTTAATTACTTTTTAAAACATTCGTTTTAAAGTTAATAAGTTTGCCCCCATCATAGTTCAATACTGACTCCATCCCTAGACAACGCTCACAATCCCCAAATATAAATTTTAGTTGAGTTATGATAAAGCAAGTTTTTAATATATCATCATTATTATATGCATTTTTTTGTTAGTGTTGGCGATGCTTATCAGTCACCACCCACAATGGTACCTGTTTATATATCATTTTTTCGAATTACTTGGTTGATTTTTAACTATTTCCTTCTATAATCTTATTATATTCTTTAGTGACTTGTTTGTGCACCTTGATAGTTATAGATAAAATGACCGATTAATATGATTAATTTAGTTTAATTTTTGCAAAAGCTTATTAAATTTTGTAGTATTTTTATTCAATAAAATTAAGAACTGTTATTAGTTCAAAAAAAAATACTAGATCAAAACTAAATTAAGTATATGAAATAAACAATATTTAACACCATTCAATAACACTACTCTGTTAGATATCTACAATGATGAAAGGATATCAGTACCAACTAAAAACAAAGGTCCGTCGATATGTCCGAGTGGTTAAGGAGACAGACTTGAAATCTGTTGGGCTCTGCCCGCGCAGGTTCGAACCCTGCTGTCGACGTAAGCTTTTCCATATCTAACTAACTATATACTATTTTCCCTTCAAATTTGAAGTTAGGGGCTTAGGGCTCCACCCAGATTTGTGTTTCGTGGCCTGAGATTATATAAATTCCTCCATTTTTTATTTTCTCTGCGACCAAACAGAAAATAAAATGGAAGAAAATCCCGTAGCAAGTGCCACAACAACGCCAACAAACAGCAGCAACAAAACCACGCAGGAGCTGGCATCAGAGGGCCTGAAACATCTAGAAGAAACAATTGAAGCCGCTTTTCAGATCCTCTCTTCCATGAACGACGAGCTTTGCAACCCTGCCTTATGGTCCACCAATCCTACTACCAACACTGCCACCCCTAACGCTCCTCTCTCCAACGGCGCCGTTTTAGGTAACGGTGATTCGTCTTCCGATGCCGGCCATCACTTGGAGATGGGTGGAGCTGGAGGTAGTGGCAATGGCGCTCTGGATGAGGCTCGCCTTAGGTATAAGAACTCCGTTGCTTCCCTTCGCTCTGTGCTCACTGCCATTCCCAATTCTCAGAAGGTACTATAACAAAGTTTAGGGTTTTTTACAGCTCAAATTAGGAACTTCTTCTTGGTCTGAACTAAACCGTCTTTCAAATTGTTAATTAGGAATCACGGGCTTGTTAAAAATTCTGTTTTTTTTTTGGCTCTTTTAATTAGGAATCAGTGGATTTAATTATTTCTTTCTTTCTGTTATTTTATCTTTAAATAGGCAAAAGCATTTGAAACGGGTTCAACCGCAAGTAGTCCTGCATATGAAGCAGATGTTGAGAAGTTGGAAGAGCAAGCCTCAAATCTCAGGAAGGTATTTACTATTTTCAGTGAAATGCTCATAATTTTATAGTCTAAGAGCAAAAGCAAGCTTGACGAATATCATTTTTTAAGTTCAAGCTCAGCTCGACTGGATTGAGCTTGTTTACTCGATTCCTAGACTCAAGCTAGAGCTGAGATTAAGGTTTCACGTATACAATTTTTAGTATTTAAAATACATATTTAAACTAAAACTGGATTAGGTTTGCTAGCTATTTGAATTGGGTTATAAGATGCTCGGACTTGACTCGCTTGATACCTCAAGTTGTTTGAACACGGGCCGGTAGTTACCAAATTGAATTCAGGTTTTCTTTTGGCAATGAATCTGATAGCTTGTGAGCTCCATTCTCTCGTTTACACCCTTATTTCATATCCATTTTGAACAATTGTGGTAATGCCATTCTCTCTTTAAGGGGGAAAGATTTGGGCTCTTACGGTGTATATTCTTATGGCTGTTTTCACTGTTATAAGTAAAGGTAAGTTTGTCAGTATAATTCTATGATTTTATCTAGTTTAGAACTTAGAAGGCATATGAAAATTGTAATCGTTCTGAGCTTTCTAGTAAGCTTTAACAATTATGCTATCCGGACTTGATTGAGTGTCGAATATGGGTTCTTTTTCTTTGTTTTTTTGCATATATTTCTCTAGCGCTCCAACCACCATTTCTCCTACCTGTTGTGCACTTGCTTAGACTCTATTATTTGGTTTGGAGTGATTAGCTGATCCTTTTCTATCTAATGCTTTTGAATTTTGGATCTTATTCATGAAGAAATGCAGTTTATTTAATGTCAGTATAAAAATGCAACTAATCTGGTTAATGATTTATTTGTAGGAGCTTGCAAACAAGAATGAATATGTAAAGCGACTAATTGATCAACTACGGGAGCTTATTACTGATGTATCGACTTGGCAAAGTCCTTGTTCCATGTAAATAACCATCTTAGCTGCCGATGCCCTAGGAGGTAAATATGAACCCCAAATATCTGCATTGAGTGAGGGGGGGGGGGGGGGGGGGGGGGATTAAAACAGGGGCCTTAAGATTTTCATTTTTGGTACCTCACTATTTGTATTACTGTAGCGATGTTTTAAAACTTATGTTCAATGTATCTCACTTTTATGAAAAAAATTGATTTCGGAGATTTCTTTTAAAAATCGCATTTTTTGAAAATAAAAAACTTGAGTCTCCACCGGTGACTTGGGTTAGGTAGACCGAACACCAAAAAACAAAGTAGATATTCTCACTTTTTTGGTTCAGGAGTCGATTACGTGTGGGGAAGGGTTTGCACCCCCACCACGCACAAACTTAGTACAAAACTGATTACCATTTTATTAATATCAGATTTTACGACTTAATGTGACGATTAAATTAAAATTTAGTTATACATGCGAATAGATTTTAAGGGTCCTTTTATTTGAGAATAAACTTTGTTGCTTCTCTGAGGTGTATCTTTTCGAAAAAGCTTGGTCAAGGGTGGCTAAGGTCGAGAACCCTTTGACAATAACGTCGATAGTATCCAGCTAAACCGAGAAAGGTTTTGACCTCACCTACATTTCTCGGAGGTCTCCAATCCAAGATAGATTGAATTTTCTTCGGGTCTACTTTTATCCCTTCAGCCGAGATAATGTGTCCAAGAAACGAAAATTCGGATAGCCAGTATTCACACTTGGAGAACTTTGCGAATAGCTGATGTTCTCGGAGAGTTTGCAAGACAATTCGGAGGTGCTTCGAGTGTTCTTCCTTGTTTCGAGAGTAGACCAAGATACCGTCTATGAATACGACAACAAATTTATCAAGATATGGCTTGAATACTCGGTTCATGAGGTCCATGAATGCAGCCGAGACATTCGTTAACCCGAATGGCATTACGAGGAATTCATAATGGCCATTTCGAGTACGAAAGGTTGTCTTAGGTACACCTTCTTCTTTTACCCTCATTTGGTAGTAATTCGATCGAAGATCGATCTTTGAAAACACCGCAACATCTTTAAGTTGATCAAAGATATCTTCAATTCTTGGCTATGAATACTTGTTCTTAATGGTGAGCTGGTTCAATTGTCGGTAATCGATGCAAAGTCTCATCGTGTCATCCTTTTTCTTCACGAACAAGACTGGTGCACCTCAGGGAGAGGAGCTAGGCTGAATAAAGCCTTTGTCTTGAAGAACCTGAAGTTGCTTTTGAAGTTCTTTTAGCTCGATAGGTGTCATTCGATAGAGTGTAATTGACACCAGACTCGTTCTAGGCTGGACATCAATCATGAACTCTACTTATCTGGTTGGAGGGAGACCAGGGAGTTCCTTGGGGAAAACGTCAACAAATTCAGATACAATAGGGATAGTTGATAATCCAAAATCATATTCATCTTGCATAACCATGGCAACAAAGATCGAGGTTGGCTTTTTATCAATGAGAAGGATAGATTCTTTACCTAGACCTCGTAGATAGAGCCTCCGATTTTGGCAATCTACCCAGGCTTGGTGTTTACCCAACCAATCTAGTCCCAATACTAGATCAAACTCACAAGAAGGCAAGACATATAGATCAACGTGAAATGATATATTTCGAATAGTTATATGGCATTCCTTGCAAAGGAAGTTAATAGGCATATTTCCCCCTATAGGGTTCGAAACTACATGGCTAGTTTTAACAAGTTCGGGTTTCAAGTTTATCTTAATAATCAAGGAAGAACATATAAAAGAATGGATAGACCTCGAATCAATCAAAGCATATGCAGGACTTGAATTTAATTCAACAGTACTTGCGATAACATTGAATGCTTCTTCTTCCTCCTTTCCTCGAATGTGGTAGATTCGAGTAGGGGCTTAGGATTCCTGGTGCGTAGATGTCGGATGTTAGCCTCTACATTTGCTTTGATTCCCGAACTGAGCTTGTCTCGGGCCCTTGTTTCGATTAGAAGGAGTTGAACTAACATTCACCGGGGCTCGGTTGGAAAGCTTGTTAGGATTCTGGGGGAAATCCTTGATATAATGATCCGAGCCTCCACAAAGATAACATAGATTAGACTAAGTTGTACACTGTCCTGAATGGAGCTTTTGACAAAACTTACAAGTAGGGACTTGGTTTTCTCTTTTAGAATTCCCCGTGCTATTAACAGAGATAACCAGGGCCGAAGGTTTGGATACCGATTGATGTCTCGGTATGAAATTGCTTTTCTGAGAAGAAGTACGAGTAGAGGAACTTTCTTTATGGAACTTGGCCTTCTTAGATTGCCAATGGGGCTTATCACCATGCTTGGATCTTTTGTCTCCTCGGTGACTACCTAATAAGGGGCAGTCTGCCGAAACGGACTATCCTCGTTTGTTACGGATCTAGGAATGTTGTAGGCACGTTCCTGCAATAAAAACGACAAGGAAACAACAAAAATTATACGATATATTTATGTTAATTAGGAACTTAAAAATGAACAAAAATAAGAATAATAATAATAATATAGGGTAAGATGACAATTTTGGCGTTTTGGAAAGACTTCAAACGATGGTGAAGAAGGCTTCAAAAACGTCCGATGTTGGAAACACTAAACTCGAAAGAACCTGCACAATCTACTGAGCATACCCTAATCGAATATGTTTAACGTCGAAGGACTTGGACTTGCTAAATAGCAATTTAGGAACCCGAAGTATCAATGACAAACAAACAAGTTTGAGCGTCGAATAGTTCTAAAAAGAATCGAAAAAGAGAAAAACTCTCAAGTGTTTCTTATACAAGAAATGACAAATTAAGCACTAAGACAATTTCTTGATCATTTGATGTTTGACAATATGAGCATTACCCTTTTCTTGATGCTTGGAGGTCCCTTTTATACTTCCAATTGAGTTTGTAGTCGTTACTAGCCGTTGGGGATGAATTGGAGCCGTTGAGGACTTTATTTCCCTTCATAAATGCTGTTCTGCAGCTACCAGTATCGATACACGTGGAACGGTATCGATACGGCCTTCATAGGAACTAGCCGTTGGGCTCTTGCCAGCATAGGCGTATCGATACGCTTGAGGGCGTATCGGTACGGGTCCATATTTGAATAGCCATTGGGAAATAGTCGTTCGGGTAGTTGAAATGGGATCGGTACGCTTACCTGGCGTATCGAAACGACCTCGATCCGTATCGATACACTAAACCCTCGTATCGATACGGGTTTTAACAGTGGCCAAACTAAGGCAAAAAGGTATCAGTACGGGTACAACCGTATCGATACTGGTAACGTGAAATCACAAGTTTGGCTATTAAAAACATGAAAAATCTTTGCCAAAAACCTTTCAAAATACCTCAAACATAAATTCAAGTTGTTTGGACTTAAAAACAAGTTTTAAATTCTTTTCAAATTAGTCCAAACTATTTTTTAATTATTATATCAAAACATTAGTTCTACAATCTCCCCTTTTTGATATAATAAAACTAACTTGAAAAATTGTTTGGGATTCTCCCCCTTAAACTTTAAAAATGTGAATAAGAGAATTAGGAATGTAAATCAAATAAAGCTCCCCCTTATTCAATTGAAAATTCAATTTTTCAACCCATTTCTCCCCTTTTTGTTATATCAAAAAGAATTTAAGACATTAAGTTCAAAATAACAATAGAGGTAAAAAGTTTTAACACAAATAAGAATTTTGGTTTAAAAATGGCTCCCCCTTACTCAAAGCATCATTGAAAATGTTACTCCATCATATATGATCATCTAGTTGAATTTAAACTAAAATAAACAAATGAAAGCAAAAACAACTAGAATTTTTACCAACACTAGAATTCAAGGGAGGATGTGAAGCCTTCCTTCTCCAAGTGTTCTTCCTTGTGTGCATGGAGCTCCCCCTCATTGTTTGACTTGTTGAACATCTCCATCACACCTAGCAATAGACAATCAAGTAATTTTTGGTATCCAAATTGCTTTGGATCCATAAACGTTAGTTGCACAAGTTTTAGTCCCCCTAGGAATCCATTTTTCAATGTCATCCTTTTTAATTGAAGTGGTTAGTCCTTTTGGGACCCAAACACTTCTAAAACATTTACCTTTTATAAATCTAGGGGCACTAGATTGTCTAACATAAAAATTTGATTTTCCAAAATTGTTTTTCTTTTCAAGCTCTTTGGAAATCAAATCTTTTTCTCCTTGAACTTTTTGAAGCAATTTTTGTAAATCAAGACATTTTAATTCAAACTCTTCAAGTTTTGCTTCAAGTTCAAGTTTGGTTTTAGAAAGCAAATCATTTTGAATTTTCAACTTTGAAATCAATTTATTGTTTTTCAAAATGTGGCTTTTAAAATCTAAAACCAAATCATCATAGGCATCTTGTAATTCATCAAAGGAGTAAGAACATGAAGTAGATGAATTAGAAGTTACCCTTGAATCTTCTTTGTTGGGATGTGTGGGGCTCGATTCGATCAACCAATTATGCTCACCAAGTGGTGGAGAGGTGGATATTTGGGTGGAAGGGTTGTGGAAGCTAGAAAGATTAAAGACACAATGATTTATAGTGGTTCGGCCTTCTAACAAGCACCTACATCCACTACCTTAGCTTCCCACTAAGGATTTCACAATCAATCCACTAATTGATTCGTCCCCTTTTCTAGGATTAGGAGGAAACCCTTACAACCGATCAAGCTTCTACCCAAGCCTTGATCAAAACCCTCTTTTACAAAGAGACAAATGAAAGCAAACTTAAACCCTCTAATAGGTGTTTGTTTGCACAATTAAGCACTCACCCAAAACCTAAAACACTTGAGCAAATTTGACAATTTTGGCTCACTAGTGTTTGTCTATACAAGAAATGACACTTTAAGCACTAAGACAATTTCTTGATCATTTGTTGATTGACAATTGAAGCATTAGTCTTCTCTTGATGCTTGGAGGTCCCTTTTATACTCCCAAATGAGTTTATAGCCGTTTAGGACCGTTGGGGTTGAAATAGAGTCGTTGGAGCCTTTAATTCCCTCCATAAATGCAGTTCTGCAGCTCCCCGTTTCGAAACGCTCGAAGCCGTTTCGGAACACCCTCAATATAGAAAGAGCCGTTGCAGTCTGTTAGGGTACCCGTTTCGGAACACCCCCTTGCCGTTTCGGAACGCGTTTCGGAACGCCCTTAGCCCGTATCGAAACGACCTGCATTTAAAAGTTAGTTGGGAAAGAGCCGTTGGGGTTTATGACCGTTGTGGTCAGTGCCACGTGGGCGTATCGAAACGGCCTAGCCTGTTTCGAAACACTGGCCCCGTTTCGATACGAGTATCGAAATGTTTTGGCCACTGGAGGCACCTGTTTCAAAACGCCCTAAGGTGTTTCGAAACACTTGGTCAGTTTTGAGAAAATTGGCCTTTGAAAACATGAAAAACCCTTTTGAAAAATTCCTTAAATATTATTTCAAGTTGTTTGGACTTTGGAAATGTTTTAAATACTTTTTAAATCAGTCCAAAACATTTTTCAATTATTATATCAAAACATTAGTTCTACAATCTCCCCCTTTTTGATATAATGAAACCACTTGAAAAATTGTTTGGAATTCTCCCCCTTTAACTTTAAAAAAGTGAATAAGAGATTAAAATTTTAATTCACATAAGGCTCCCCCTTATTCATTTGAAAATTCAATTTTTCAAACCATTTCTCTCCCTTTTTGTTATATCAAAAAGATTTAAAACATTAAGTTCAAAAATAACAATAGAGGTAAAATTTGACAAAAATATGAATTTTGGTTTTAAAAATGGCTCCCCCTTACTCAAAGCATCATTGAAATGTTAGTCCAACATATATGATCATCTAGTTGAATTAAATAGAAAATAAGACAAATAAACTCAAAAACAACTAGAAATTTTACCAACACTTGAATCCAAGGGAGGATGTGAAGCCTTCCTTCTTCAAGTGTTCTTTCTTGTGTGTATGGAGCTCCCCCTCAATGTTTGACTTGTTGAACATCTCCATCACACCTATAATAGACAATCAAGTAATTTTTGGTATCCAAATTGCTTTGGATCCATAAACATTAGTAGCACAAAATTTAGTCCCCTTAGGAATCCATTTTTCAATTTCATCCTTTTTAGTTGAAGTGGTTAGTCCTTTTGGGACCCAAACACTTCTAAAACATTTTCCATTCACAAATCTAGGGGCACTAGATTGTCTAACATAAAAGTTTGATTTTCCAAAATTGTTTTTCTTTTCAAGCTCTTTGGAAATCAAATCTTTTTCTCCTTGAATTTTTTGAAGCAATTTTTGTAAATCAAGACATTTTAATTCAAACTCTTCAAGTTTTGCTTCAAGTTCAAGTTTGGTTTTAGAAAGCAAATCATTTTGAATTTTTAACTTTGAAATCAATTTATTGTTTTTCAAAATGTGGCTTTTAAAATCTAAAACCAAATCATCATAGGCATCTTGTAATTCATCAAAAGTATAAGAACATGAAGTAGATGAATTAGAAGTTACCCTTGAATCTTCTTCGATGGCCATAAGGCAAAGGTTGGCTTGTTCATCGTCGGTGGAGTCCTCATCACTCCAAGTAGCCAATTGTGCCTTCTTCTTATGGCTTGAAGTGCTTGCCCTCTCCTTTCTTTTAGGTTCTCGTTCAAGCTCTTTCAAGGCTTTCTTCATGAAAGGGGCACACTTCTTGAAGAGATGAACTATCTCTTCATCTTCATCCTCCTCTTCACTTGAGTAGACATGATGGCAAGTGGAGGATTTGAGAGCCATGGCACTAGCATTGATGTCAAGCCCTTTGATTTTCTTCTCTCCCATAGCTCTAATTTCTTTCCTCTCCTTCTCATCCTCCTTGTTCTTTTTCATGATTTGATGAGTGAGAAGTGACCCCATTAGTTCATCAAGCTTCAAAGTCTTCAAATTTTTGGCTTCGATGATGGCGGTCCTCTTTGAGTCCCAAGACTCGGGAAGTGAGTAGATGAGCTTTCGAACAAGCTTCTCCTCCGGGATGGCTTCTCCATAACCTTTAAGACCGTTGGTGATGGTGGAGAATCTATCAAACATCTTCTCGATGTTCTCTTCCGGATCCATTTTGAAGTTTTCATACTCCAAGGTTAGGAGTCCAATCTTGGTCTCCTTGACTTCGTTTGTCCCCTCGTATGTAACTTCAAGCTTGTCCCATACCTCCTTGGCACTCTCACAAGAAGACATCTTCTCATAGATGGATGGACCAAAAGCACAAAATAGAATGTGCAAGGCTTTGCAATTTAGCTTCATCTTCTTGCGATCGTCGGCACTCCATTCCGCTTTGCTTCTTTTAGGCACGAACGGACCATCTTTAACTACATCCCATAGCTTGTAATCTCTTGACTTGATGAAGAACTTCATCTTTGTCTTCCAATGGGCATAGTGAGCTCCGTCAAAGAAAGGCGGTTTGTAGATTGATTGTGCCATTGAGCCGGTTGATGAAAAAATGATCGAGCTTGCCGGATCTTCTCAATAGGATGTGAATCCCCTTCGATTGATCCAATCTCTGATACCAATTGTTGGGATGTGTGGGGCTCGATTCGATCAACCAATTATGCTCACCAAGTGGTGGAGAGGTGGATATTTGGGTGGAAGGGTTGTGGAAGCTAGAAAGATTAAAGACACAATGATTTATAGTGGTTCGGCCTTCTAACAAGCACCTACATCCACTACCTTAGCTTCCCACTAAGGATTTCACAATCAATCCACTAATTGATTCGTCCCCTTTTCTAGGATTAGGAGGAAACCCTTACAACCGATCAAGCGTCTACCCAAGCCTTGATCAAAACCCTCTTTTACAAAGAGACAAATGAAAGCAAACTTAAACCCTCTAATAGGTGTTTGTTTGCACAATTAAGCACTCACCCAAAACCTAAAACACTTGAGCAAATTTGACAATTTTGGCTCACTAGTGTTTGTCTATACAAGAAATGACACTTTAAGCACTAAGACAATTTCTTGATCATTTGTTGATTGACAATTGAAGCATTAGTCTTCTCTTGATGCTTGGAGGTCCCTTTTATACTCCCAAATGAGTTTATAGCCGTTTAGGACCGTTGGGGTTGAAATAGAGTCGTTGGAGCCTTTAATTCCCTCCATAAATGCAGTTCTGCAGCTCCCCGTTTCGAAACGCTTGAAGCCGTTTCGGAACACCCTCAATATAGAAAGAGCCGTTGCAGTCTGTCAGGGTCCCCGTTTCGGAACACCCCTTGCTGTTTCGGAACGCCCTTAGCCCGTATCGAAACGACCTGCATTTAAAAGTTAGTTGGGAAAGAGCCGTTGGGGTTTATGACCGTTGTGGTCAGTGCCACGTGGGCGTATCGAAACAGCCTAGCCTGTTTCGAAACGCTGGCCCCGTTTCGATACGAGTATCAAAACGTTTTGGCCACTTGAGGCACCTGTTTCGAAACGCCCTAAGGTGTTTCGAAACACTTGGTCAGTTTTGAGAAAATTGGCCTTTGAAAACATGAAAAACCCTTTTGAAAAATTCCTTAAATATTATTTCAAGTTGTTTGGACTTTGGAAATGTTTTAAATACTTTTTAAATCAGTCCAAAACATTTTTCAATTATTATATCAAAACATTAGTTCTACATTCTTCGATGGCCATAAGGTAAAGGTTGGCTTGTTCATCGTCGGTGGAATCTTCATCACTCCAAGTAGCCACATGTGCCTTCTTCTTATGGCTTGAAGTGCTTGCCCTCTCCTTTCTTTTAGGTTCTCGTTCAAGCTCTCTCAAAGCTTTCTTCATGAACGGGGCACACTTCTTGAAGAGATGAACTATCTCTTCATCTTCATCCTCCTCTTCACTTGAATAGACATGATGACAAGTGGAGGATTTGAGAGCCATGGCACTTGCATTGATGCCAAGCCCTTTGATTTTCTTCTCTCCCATAGCTCTAATTTCTTCCCTCTTCTTCTCATCCTCTTTATTCTTCTTCATGATTTGATGAGTAAGGAGAGAACCCATGAGTTCATCAAGCTTCAAAGTCTTCAAATTTTTGGCTTCGATGATGGCAGTCCTCTTTGAGTCCCAAGACTCGGGAAGTGAGTAGATGAGCTTTCGAACAAGCTTTTCTTCCGGGATGGCTTCTCCATAGCCTTTGAGACCGTTGGTGATAGTGGAGAACCTATCAAACATCTTCTCGATGTTCTCTTCCGGATCCATTTTGAAGTTCTCATACTCCAAGGTTAGGAGCCCAATCTTGGTCTCCTTGACTTCATTTGTCCCCTCGTATATGACTTCAAGCTTGTCCCATACCTCCTTGGCACTCTCACAAGAAGACATCTTCTCATAGATGAATGGACCAAATGCACAAAATAAAATGTGCAAGGCTTTGCAATTTAGCTCCATCTTTTTGCGATCGTCGGCACTCCACTCCGCTTTACTTCTTTGAGGCACGAACGGACCATCTTCAACTATGTCCCATAGCTTGTAATCTCTTGACTTCAAGAAGAATTTCATCTTTGTCTTCCAATGGGCATAGTGGTCTCCGTCAAAGAAAGGCGGTTTGTCGATTGATTGTGCCATTTGAGCCGGTTGATGAAATAGTGATCGAGCTTGCCGGATCTTCTCAATAGGATGTTAATCCTCTTCGATTGAGCCAAGCTCTGATACCAATTGTTGAATTTTTAGGGGCTCGATTCGATCAACCAATGTTGCTCACCAAGTGGTGGAGAGGTGGATATTTGGGTGGAAGGGTTGTGGAAGCTAAAATGAAATTTGACACAATGATTTATAGTGGTTCAACCTTCTAACCATGGTCTACATCCACTACCTTAGCTCCCCACTAAGGATTTCACAATCAATCCACTATTGATTCGTCCCCTTTTCTAGGATTAGGAGGAAACCCTTACAACCGATCAAGCTTCTACCCAAAGCCTTGATCAAAACCCTCTTTACAAAGAGATAAATAAAGCAAACTCAAAACCCTCTAATAGGTGTTTGTTTGCACAATGAAACACTCACCCAAAATCTAAAACACTTGAGCAAATTTGACAATTTTGGCTCACTAGTGTTTGTCTATACAAGAAATGACAAATTAAGCACTAAGACAATTTCTTGATCATTTGATGTTTGACAATATGAGCATTACCCTTCTCTTGATGCTTGGAGGTCCCTTTTATACTTCCAATTGAGTTTGTAGCTGTTACTAGCCGTTGGGGATGAATTGGAGCCGTTGAGGACTTTATTTCCCTTCATAAATGTTGTTCTGCAGCTACCAGTATCGATACACGTGGAACGGTATCGATACGACCTTTATAGGAACTAGCCGTTGGGCTCTTGCCAGCATAGGCGTATCGATACGCTTGAGAGCGTATCGGTACGGGTCCATATTTGAATAGCCGTTAGGAAATAGCCGTTCGGGTAGTTGAAATGGGATCGATACGCTTACCTGGCGTATCGAAACGACCCCGATCCGTATCGATACACTAAACCCTCGTATCGATACGGGTTTTAACAGTGGCCAAACTAAGGCAAAAAGGTATCGGTACGGGTACAACCGTATCGATACTGGTAACGTGAAATCACAAGTTTGGCTATTAAAAACATGAAATATCTTTGCCAAAAACCTTTCAAAATACCTCAAACATAAATTCAAGTTGTTTGGACTTAAAAACAAGTTTTAAATTCTTTTCAAATTAGTCCAAACCATTTTTCAATTATTATATCAAAACATTAGTTCTACAGTCTCCCTGAAGCAACCTTCAAAATCAATGTTGATGGAACCTTTGTTCCAAATTCAGGTACAACTACAATTGGAGTTGTTGCTAGAGATCACTATGACCTTATGATTGATGGTTATGCACAGACTCTCAGTGGTACTTTCAAATCTGAGATGGTTGAAGCCATGGCATTTTTAGAAGGCATAAAGCTGGCAGCTGCAAATGGCTGGTCGAATGTGATTATAGAAGGTGATTGCCTTGGTGTTATCAACATGTTGTTGTCTCCTGTCCCAGATCGCTCCATAGTTGTTATTGTTCTTCATGAAGCCAGACAGAATCTTAGGGCAAATATAAGGTTTGTTGTAGCCCATGTATGTAGGGATGCAAACACTTAGCTCAGTGGATTTTCTGTTGTAACGAACCTTTTTTTCAGTTGATGTTCCGGATGTTATTGTAAATGATTTGGTTGATGATGCCATTTATGGCGGTTGAATGGAATAGTTTTATCATTTTCCTAAAAAAACAATATCTACAGGGATGGTTCTTAATAATTGAAAGTATTTTTCCTAAAAAAACAATGTCTATAGGGAGCAGTTCGAGGAGGTGTGTGGTAGGCGACTTAGGGCCAGCGATGTTGCCCCTTTGATTCCATACAGTGGCCGATTGTACACGGTGATACGACGATTTTAATTTTTTCGGTGGCTGGTTTCTTTTATCCGATGAACCAAGGAGGAAAAAGATCACGTAGGGAGGTGATCCTTCCAAATTTTGGCTTTCCCGCTCTTGATCAAACACACTACCCACAACAAAAAGGTGTTGCATTAATACAAGGCCCAAAAAGTTGCACCTTGAGCCTTTCTCATGACATAACAGCTCTTTCGCTATACCTAGGCCAGCCGTTGGGTGCAACAGGAAAGTTATTGTATTAGGGAACTGTTTTCTGGGACAAATTGTTGGCAACTGTCTATTTTGCCCAAACGGGACTGGTTTCTGCCCTTAAAATTTGGAAAAGTTATCGATCCTTTAATGTTATATTTCTTTTGTCTCTTGTTATTACCTCGGATCAGCCTAATCACCATGCCACCCCGACACCTAAGCTCAAAAGTGTGAAGCGATCATTGAAAGAAACAATGGAAGGAAGCAGCTTGAAGAAAACTAGGAAGGAAAAGTCTATGTCTTGCCCACCCTCGGATGAAGTGAAACTTGCACAAGAGGTGTTGTCCCCTACAGACTCTGTAGAAGATGTGTAAAGTGAATGTTGACAAAAGGTTTAACTGATATGTATTGGCAAGTTATGCCAAGAGTCTTTTGCGTGCAAGTATACACGTTCTGCAAGTAATACAGCTTCGTAACCTGAGTTATTGATCCCACAGAGATTGTCTTGAATTCTGTTTTTAGCAAAGTCTTTGCTTTGGAAGAAAAGATGTTTGTTTTGAAAGTTGTTTTGAAACTAAAGAAAAGAAAAGAAAATTTGTTGAGCGTGCAAAAGATCTATATTTTACCCCTTACTTAACCCATATTTCTGTTGCATTCAAGCATAATTCATTGCATTTAGGTAGATTTTTGCATATACATCACAATTAGATAAAATGGCACAATTGCTACTGATTTTGGTCACTTTTGCAGGTATTTGCTGTGGCAGACTAAGGGCAGCAAGAGAGCAGAGCTGGATCGCAAGACTGGAGTCAAGGAGCAAACACTGTTGTGGCAGCCATGACGACAGCATTAGTGAGGTGGAAGAGTGAAGTGGAGCTCGACATATAGAGGATTTAAAGCCAATCTGTCGTGGACCACTCTTATATTTTTCTGAGCCCGAAGGAAGAATGAAGGCCAAGCCCAACGTCCAAGAAAGAAACTCAAGGCAAGAAAAGAGGACGAATTAAAGACATATACTCAAAAGATTTAATCTCCAATAGAGTTGTACTTTAGTTTAAACTTGTATTCTTGCCATATTAGAAAACTTGGACCCAAGGCCTATATAAAGGCATGTAATTTGACCTAGGGAAGGATATCTCATTCCTAGCCGTCTTCCCCAAAAGCCTTGTCGTTTTCCCCCTCCTTATCATGTTCTAAACTTCCTCTGGCTAAGGGTTGATTCTGTAAAGTAGTTGCAAGGATTGTACTGTTTTAGGGATTCTCTATTCAAGCAATAAAACTTCAAGTTTATTTATTCTGGTTTTTACATCTCGCAAGAGTATCGGGAGAGTATTGTGAGGTTATACATTTGTTTGATATCAGGAGAGTCAAGCATATGAACAGAATAAATACGAGTTTTCTAGTTTATGGTTAAACCATCTCGACTTAGGGATATAGTTACCTGGTTATAGGATTGAGTGCACAATGAACAAGTCGCCTTGGATGATGAGGGATTGTGATTGTATCGAAAACTCCATCCAAGTACCCTAACGATTGAGGATTGTTTAAGGTTGTAGTGGTTAAGGGTAGCTCCCGGGTGCGAACCTTGTGTGTGTCCTGTCTCTCGTTAGTGGGCTATACATCTACCGATGAGTGGTGTTGAGGGGTTGTAATAGTACCAAATACTCCACCACGGGTGTCACAACGGTGGAGGGTTGCTCCCGTGTGTGAGCCTTGAGATGCCGGTAGAATGTATGAAGGGTGTGGGTAGGGACGGATCCACAGCTCCAATGGGTGGGGCTGTGCCCCCCCCGGTAGGGGAGAATTTTTTTTTACCTTTTAATTCCTTATATTTTTTTGGAAAAAACTGGGATAATTGTGATTTTGCCCCGCCCACCTTTCAAAATTTATGTTTTGTCCCCCCTAACTTCAAATCCTAGCTCCGTCCCTGGGTGTGGGACAACCCTTGGTAATCCGTGTATTCGATATGTTTTGAGAATGTTGTTTATCACTTGTGAGCCAATATAATAGAATGAAATGTTATGGAAAATGTTGTTGATGCATATTGTGAAAAATGCATGTTTTGTCTTAAGCTTAGCATAATGGTGTTTAAGCTTGGAAGGCTTGTTGTTTGAGTAGCAATGGTTTAATTGTTGGAAATTATATGAATCATGTTGCATGATGTTTAGTATGTTGATTTTGATGATAAAGTGCATGGTTTGTTAGAGACATGATGGTTTTGAAAAGAGTGAAAAATGGTTTTGTGCATTGATGATGTTTTTGGTTTTGAGCATTCCTCACTAAGCTTGTATGCTTATTGTCACGCCTCACCAGGTCGAACCGAGTCAAGCCGAGGGGCGCACCCGCCAGGGTGCACCGAGCAGCACCGATGTGCCCCACCTAGGTGCGCAACGCGCGCCCACAAAGCTTCATCCAAGGGCACTCGGGCCAACAAGGAGGAAATGAGGTGCCTTAGAGATTTTAAGGCCAAGGTTGATCCCAAGGAAGGATCTAGAACGACCCGGGATGCTCCAAACGTTTCAACACCTATCCAAGGGGTTCTAGAAGCTTTCACAACCGTCTAGGCTCACCCGGAGGAACCTAGAAGGCTCGAGACAAGTCGGGAAGGCTTGAGACAAGTCAAGACATCTCCGGAACAATCTAGAATACTTTAGATAAGAGTAGAACTATAAGGAGCACCCTAGAATATTCTAGAATACCTTAGAATATGGTAGAGCTTTTAGACCATTTAGGATATAACTAGATATGTATAGAAATATCTAGATATGTCTAGGTCCCTTAGATATTTTTGGAGGCAACTTTGTAGCCGTTGGATCAAAATGATCCTGACCGTCCGTTGAGGAGGATGGTGCCTATAAATAGGGCTACCTCCCTCATTTGTAAAGCATCCAAGAAGTGTGTACTTAAACACTTGTAAAGCTTTCTCTTGTAAGCTTCCGTTGTGCAATACAAGGTTCTTTCCTTGTAATTCTCTCTTGCTCCTTCGTTTTGCCATAGCGTTGCGCCATTAAGGCTTACTAGCATCGTGCTGAGAGTGCTAGTTCCGCACGGATTTGAGCTTGAAGAATTAAGTCCGTGACATTATGCTCTCTTTATTCCAACCATGTACTACATATTACTTTGTATGAAAATCTAAGAAATATATGCCTAATCTCTCTCTCGTGCAAACAAACATAGACATATGCTCATATATATACAGCAAGACAGGGTGCTTATTATCTATTTCTGACCTATATGTGACATTTCAATTGGCTGAGACTTTGATTATTGTTTCTTATGCTTTGTTTTGAAGCCTTCAGCGACTGAAAATGGGCCCAATGATTATACTAGAAGTGGAAATCCTACGCGAGATACTTTGGAAAGGTTTGATTTTAGATTTTTCATTCTTTGCATAGTTGAAAGGGATTTTATCCGTCATCAGCGACACCAAACATTTTACCTTCTTTCATGTACTATTCTGGTGTTTTAATCTGTTTGGATTCATATCCTATAGGCTCTTGGCAAAGCTTGAGAAGGCAGATCGAGCATTTTGCTTTACCAGTGGAATGACTGCTTTGTCGGCTGTTGCTAATCTTGTTGGAAGTGGTACTTTTTTTTATTACTCTTGTTGTTTCCTTCTAGAGTATATTTTATTTGTTTTTTATAACACTTGTAATATCTTACTACCAATTGAGGCTGGCTTATTATATGCTATTTCCTTGCCCGATTTTCAATATTTCAATCCACTTGTTACTATTTTTATGTGGTTATAAGATTCAGACTCTTTTTTTTTTTTTTTAATTTCTGCTCATATCTATTGCTCTGTGCATATTTTTCTACAGTTATGCAAGTTTGTAGTTACTGTAAAAGATTTTCGCTCCTTTCATGCACTTTAACCAAACCTTAATAATAAATATTTTTCTTCTTTTAGGCCAAGAAATTGTTGCCGGAGATGACATCTATGGTGGTTCTGATCGCTTGTTATCTCATGTTATACCAAAATCTGGCATTCTGGTGAAGTTAGTATATCTTATTCTTTTGTTTCATTGTAATCCTACTGCTCTAGAAAACTGAGATAAATTGCTTAAAATGCTTAGACGAGTAAACACCAGTGATCTAGATGAAGTTGCTGCAGTTGTTGGGCCAAATACAAAGCTTGTGTGGTTGGAGAGTCCTACCAACCCTCGACTACAAATTGCTGATATTCGTGTGAGACATTTTGCTTTTCTCAAACATATATATTTTCACTGAAAAGAATGTTTAGGTTTTGTTTGTTCCGCAGTTACAGTTATATATATATATATTTAATTTGACATTTTGCTAGAATGCATTGATGTAATACTGGATGTTCTGTATGTTTTCTGTGCATGAAACCAGTGACTGTGAGACCTTTGGTTAACCACCCAGTTGTAATAAAAAACAATTTAAATATTAAATAAGTATTATATATAGTAAATATTTAATAAAAATATATTTGGCTAAATGGTACAATCTTTAATATAGATTCAAAGGGCTAAAGGTTTGAATTGCAGTACATAGAGTAAACTAGTTTCTAAAAAGAAGTTAAGATTTTTATGGGGTTTTACCTAATTTTACTTGTTTGGATAATACCTGGTTTATGATATGTACTGGATTGATAGACCACTGGTTTCCAGTTCATTTGGTTTGACTAGCCGGTCTGGTCTGGTTTACTAACACAGGTTTGTATACTTTTAACTGTTTTTTTATCGTGGTCTTATGCTTGCACACCTTTCTACTTAAGTTTATTCTTTCTTGCTAAGATCATTATCAAATGTGCTCCCTTTAATAGAAAAATCTTGTTTTTCTTGTCACCAGAGAATATCAGAAATTGCTCATGCTTGTGTTGGTAGACAACAGCATCATGTCCCCAGTATTGTCACGACCATTGGAACAAGATTATACATAGTCGTGGATTTAGTTTCAAATATCTAAGGGAGTAGGAATCTAGGCTTTCAGATTATTGGTTATTTTGATTTGTTCATCCTTTTTCAGACATTGTGATGCACTCTGCTACTAAATTTATTGCTGGACATAGCGATGTAATGGCTGGTGTGCTTGCTGTCAAAGGAGAGAGGTTTTAATTCCACTTCCATGCAATTCTTTCTACAACTTGGGGGCATACATATTATGCATTTAAAGACCAATCCATATTTGATGAGTTTTCAGTTTTTATAATCAAACTAGTAGGTTTAACGATAAACTCTGCTTATTCATTAGGAACTCTTAAATAATTCTGCTTATTAATTTAGTTGGTCATATTTCCTTGTGTTTCCCTTCCAGATTTCTAATACCTTTTTTGCTTACTTTCACTAGCTTGGCAAAGGAGTTATATTTCCTACAAAATGCAGTTGGCTCTGGTTTAGCTGTTGGATCTGCTTAAGAGGCATCAAGACCATGTCTTTGCGTGTTGAAAAACAACAGGTGATGCTTTAGACATTCTGTATTGCTGCATGTGTCTTTGCAAAATATTTATTTACCTTACAGATGCTCTGCTTTGTTTTGATGTTTGCTACTCTTTTTGTTGACTTCATATCGCAACTTGCGGAAATGGAATAACATAGATGTATCACTTACCCTATTCTTATACAACATTATTTAATAAAACAAAACAGATGTGACTGATTTTGACAGTTGGTTCGAAGCCTTGAAATGGAGAAAGGGGATTCTGATTTCACAAACCCCACACACCATACATTATGTATGGCAGTGTGCTGAATGATGTCAATTAAATAGCTAAAACTATTTCAAGTTTATTGTATGTTTGGACACACGACTTTTATCTGTAAGGAGCTTTTAAGCCACCTCCCAATTGATAGAGCATTTAAAGGGAAATATCTCATCAAACCGTTCACTGTATGTAAACATTATGTTTGCAGCAATCATCTACTTTTAGTTATGTTCTGTATTTAGCAGTTATTTTTCTGCTTATGTTACTTTTCTCCCTATAATTTTAGCAGTTAAAATTTGCTCATATTCAGACTTAAACTGAGGTTTCTGAATTTCCTACAGGAAAATAGCTGAGTTTCTTTCTTCCCATCCACGGGTGAAGAAAGTTAACTACGCCGGTCTTCCTGGTCACCCTGGACGCGATTTACATTATTCTCAGGTATGGGAGATGAATCTGATTCCCATTTCAACATCAGTGTGTAATATACTTTAAATGCCCTAAATTTGGTCTTGCAGGCAAAGGGTGCAGGATCCGTGCTTAGTTTCTCGACTGGTTCTCTTGCCCTGTCGAAGCATGTTGTGGAGACAACTAAATACTTCAGCATAACTGTTAGTTTTGGTAATAACACTTCCTAGCCTCGCTTTCTTTATAACATTCACGTGCATAAAACCTAAAATGATAACCAAAATCTTAATTCTATGAGATCCAAAATTTTCTCCCAATTAATTACATTTCTTAAAATCTTGAAACTTCTTCGGTGATGGAATTTGTATCATTTGCCTTAAAGGCATCATTCCTTGAAGAAGGAAGAAAGGGGGAATATGAACGACTGAACGAGTCCTAAAATGAAATTACAAGATATCGTCATGATCGAAGATATTTTATCATGTGATAATTTTTCATTTGCTAAATGTGCATGCTTTCGTGGATTGTATTTTCATATTTTACATCGTAGTCGATTACTTTGAAACTTATAATGCCAAGTTCCATCCAAATACATGGAGAAATGTGGAAAAATTAAATATATGTATGTTGCACATCACCCCGAGTCCGTGTAACTTGGACTGTTGTTAGATTTACTGCTATGAAATGTTGCTGATTGTTGGAATCGCTGCTGTGCTGGAAACTAAATTTTGTGATTCTAATTGATATTTTTAGGGAGTGTGAAATCCCTCATAAGCTTGCCGTGCTTCATGTCCCATGCAAGAGGTCTAACAGAAGATCTTGTTCGAATATCCGTTGGTATTGAGAATGTAAATGACCTCATTGCCGATCAGGTCCTCTGTAGCAGCCGCCTGATGATGATGATGAAGCGGAGATTAAGCTATCAATTTTGTATGGCGACTTCTATTCGGTTGAGTGGTGAAATGCTTAATGGAGTGGAGTTTGCCAATAAATAGTGTTTTTTTTTTGTTAGTTAATATTGTATGCATTCGTATTATTTATTATTAGTGTTAGGTTAATATTTGATGCACTTGTGTATAATTTTTTTCACCGTAAATGAACATGATTATGAAATATTATTAAAAATAAGTTTAATAAATTCCATTTTAAAATTTTATGATGCATCTTTTTCTGGTTAATTGATAGTGAATTGAATTATTGTTTGACTAATGAAATTTAATTAAAATTTTTCGTTTAGAAATATTATTTTGGCACTATATAATTAAAGGGTAAATTATACTTTAACCTTTGTAGTACTTTTGAATGCATAGTAGCTTGCTTTGCATGACGACTCTTGTCTTGTTTGATGACATATTTAAAGTAGGGAAAACTACACCGGTGGTCCCCAAACTATTATAGTTTTCTTATTTTGGTCTCTAAATTATGTTTTTCGGCAAAACCGTCCCTTCTGTTACATAGTTCTCCTGTTTTGGTCCCCCGACGTTAAATAGCTAACGATTTTGCTGACATGACATTTTTAAAAAAATTAATATTTTTTAATCATTTCTCTCTCCTCTTAAAAAATGCCACGTAAGCAAAATCGTTAGCTATTTAACGTCGGGGGACCAAAATAGAAGAACTATGTAACAGAAGGGACGGTTTTGCCGAAAAACATAGTTTGAGGACCAAAATAGGAAAACGGTAATAGTTTGGGGACCACCGGTGTAGTTTTCCCTTTAAAGTATATCCATGCATGTTGTAAGTCTAGCTCGCCTATTAGCATATATGTAGCTACTTGTCTCGGTAGGGACAAAATCAAGATTAATATTAGGGATTAAATTATTTAATTTTAAAATTGATAAAGACTTTCTAAAGTATTTAAACTAAATAAATGGAGGTTATGGAATAATTTGTTTAATTTCAAAGTTGATAAGAATTAAATACTTAAAATAACAACGTGAGCATGGACGAAATTAAGATTTGAGGTTGGGGACAAAGCATAAATGTTTAAAAGCGAATGAGGTAAATTTAAAATAAATCAATTGTTCTTAAAAATTTTATATAGGACAAAGGTGAAAAAAATTATCCCATCCCATGTAGCTCCCCCTCTAAATGCAAGGTTCAAGATTAATTGTACTACTTTTAAAAAAAACTTATTTAAACTCAATATTGAAAAACACTTATTTAAACTCAAAAATTTGTGGAGTAAATAAAACCTAACTAATTTCAAAATTTATAGAAATTTTTTAAGCAAACATTTTATAGAGATCTAAAATGTAATTAAATTCGGTGTCTTGGTACATGAATATATATATATATATATATATATATATATCATTATTGATAGAAAATATTTTGTCTGCTCTAATTTTAGGGATTGATAATTCCATTTAAAAGTTATAGCTTAGGGATTTAGATTTAGGGAATTAGAATTTATGAGTTAGGACATTGGTATTAGTTATATTGTTGTGTGTGCATGTTGTCACGGGGCCATTACTCTTTTTTCAAAAGATATATTTTTTGAGAAGAGAGTAATGACCTCGTGACAATATAATTAAATATATATAATTATATATTATGACTTATTGGTTATTGAGGCCTTCAAATTTTAAAAAAAATAATGTGGTCTTCAAATTTATTTTGCCCTTAAAAGTAGTCCTCAAACTGAAAAAAAAAATCGTCGGTCAATTTTTTATTTATTTATTTTGCACTTAAAAGCACTCCTCAACATCATCAACCCCCTCTGCACACCAGACACATCTCACATCCTCATCATCCAAAAGTTAAAAATAAATTAAAAATCTTCTTATTTTTGGATAAGAAGAAATCGAACACGATTAAACGTTCAAAATCTTCCTATTAATGTCCCACCAAAATTTCAGTGTTTACTATGGATAGGCACGAGTCGGGTTTTTGGCCTACCCAAACTCGATCCGAAAATAAGTATCATAAACTCGGCTCCGACCCGACCTGAATATTAAAAAAACTCTGACCCGGAAATAAATATGTTGAACTCGACCTGAAGTATATAAAAAAATTAATTTTAGGGATTGTAAAAAAACAATTTTTAAGGGACTAAATTGTAAAAAATTATAATTTTAAGGACTAAATTATAAATAAAAATTCAATTTTAAGGACCTAATTATAAAAAATATATAAAGGGGTATTATTATAAATATCCCTAAAGAATTTAAAGGGAAAATTACACAAATAGTCCCGGGTCGAGTCGGGTCAGCTATTTTTTCACCCTAAACCCAAACCCAACCCAACCCAGAACCCAAACCCGATTTTTTAATTAAAAAATCTGACCCAATCGGGTCGGGTAAAATGCCCATCCCTAGTGTTTTTTTTTGGTTCGCCATGATGAAATTAAAAAGTTTAGTTAAACTCTCAAAATTTTCAAATTTTTTTAAACCTCTAAATTAAAAATATTATTTTGGCCCCGTAAACTCTCACTCTAAATTCCACCACTGGTTAATATGATGAGATGATGTATTAGATCTCTTAAATAAAAATTGACTTCGAATTATAACATTAGAAAATGAATAATCTAAGTTGAAAGGATGCATACTTTGTAGTACTCAATCAAATTAGTTGACCGATAGTTTAAATATTGATAATTATAAAAAAATACAATATATCAACGAATAATCAAGAGACTATAAAACTAAACCAAACAAAAATCATAAAAGTATAGCTTAAGTACCTAAAGAAAAAGAAAGAGCATAATTTAAGTATTTTTTTAGCCTTTTTTAAATTTACTTTTATGTACCAAAAGGAAGGTTTTTTTTGTATTTATTTAGAAAATTATTCGATATATACACATGTTTTGGTGTAATCTTTCCAAAATTTGAGAAATGGCTAAGAGCCATGAGATATGAGATGGAATCCATGTCTAAAACCAAGTATAGACTTTGGTTACCTAAAAGGGTAAAACCTAAGAGGTATGGATGAGTTTTCCAAAAAGGAAAAACCGACATGGATGATAAAACATACAAATGATGATTCGTCGCTAGAAGTTTTCGACAAACTTCATAGTATAGACTATGATAAAGCATCTTCCTTGCAGCTATGTTTAATTCATCTTAATCTCACTTGCAAGTAGTTACATACGATGGTTATGAAATCAAATAAAGGAATGTCAAAACCACTTTCCTAAGGAAAAACTTGAAACAGATGTGTACATGACACATCCAGAAGGTTTTGTCACTCCAGTTAACACTTGGAAGGTATGTAAGCTACAAAGGTCTATCCGTAGACTAAGGCAAGCTTCTTGAAGTTAGGATATTCGTTTCAGAAGATACAATCAAAATGTTTGATTTATCTAGAAACGAAGAGGAGTCTTGTTTTCAAAAGAGCTAGTGGGAGCATTGTTACTTTCCTGAGTATTGTATGTAGATGACATACTCATCAAAAGGAACTAAAGATCACAATCCGTTTTGCATTAATAAAAGATACTACGAGTTAGCAACATGAGACAATATCTAACTCTACAACATAGGCTGAATGTATTACAGAAGGATGTTTGGATCTAAAGGGTTCACTTCTAAACTAAGGGTTTTTCCCAGCATATTAGATGCTACATAACTCTGTTATGATGGATCTTTGCATAAGCAAATAAAACCCAGATCTCATCAATAAATCCAAACATATTCTAAAGTGCTTACATCTTGGAGATGTGAAAGTATGCAACATACACACAAAGTTGATAACTTTGTCAACTCCCTGATAAAGCTTTTGACACAGCATAAGCATATCAGTTACACTAAGCCATATCGTATTAGATACAAGAATGATTGGTCTTAGTGCTAGTGGGAGATTGTTGGAGTATGCTCAAAGACCAATCATATGATGATTGAATAGACATACTATTTTACTAGATTTATCAAGTAATGTCATTGCCGTTATTATCATTTGGTATGTTTCTGTGCATCAAACTAACCATTGGATAATAATGTCCATACAATAATACGATTATTGTTAAATAGGATCCTTAGTCGAATATTATTACGGGTATGGACAGTGATAATATATAAAGACTAATATGTGGTTGGTTGATAACAAGTGTTGTCATTGACATAGAGATGTCAAAATCAACACATAAGTATTTGTTAGAGAACAACATACTGAATTGACCCGCTATGAGCATGTTTCTTGGGTAATTATGTGACAGTCACAACATTGCTCATGATAAACATATGTATAATCCTCAGACTTGAGATCAACATGATTTCAACATAAAGATTTACGTATTTTGACATAGTCAAACGTGTGTCGTAACTGACTACATTATAAAGACTGGTGATTGGATACATGATGACCTATGTAGTGAAATATGGTTGATCAAGAAAGGATTTGTCCCTCCTACATAATGGGAGAAATATCTTCGGCCACTTGATTGAGTGAGATTAGAAAATGCATGACCATGCTCCAATATTATGATATGAGATATCATAAAGATTCGTTTATCATAATCTACTCAAGACATCAAGAAACACTAGATGGACAACGCAAGTGTGACTAACCCATGACTTGTGTTCATCTAAGATATAAAGGACAAAAGGATGAAATACATAAAAGAAGTTTATTCAGGAATTAGGATAGTCAAACCATGACTTCATGCAACTTAGGTAGCAATGATGTATTGCTAGATGCCACTCATTGTTTGTAAAATTAGAATAATTCTAATTTTGCTGCTAACGTTGCATGAACCTACAAGGGTCACACCCTTCGAATAAAATGAACAATAATGGAAACCACACTCCCTATTTTAGGGAGGTTGCCGAAAATCCCCTATGGGATAGGGGAAATCGACAACTCCCTTAAAAAGAGATAATATTCGATAAATAATGTATTTATCAGATATTATATAGAGTATGGAAAATATTTAGAGACTTAAATATTATAGAATAAGATTCTAGAAATTTAAATATATATTTGGAATTTATATAATGTATATTTAATTCCAAGTTTATGTAGAATTAGATTCTACATAATCAAAAATATATATTTAAATATATTTAAATCCAAGTAAAGATAAAATGAGATTCTATATAATAAAAAAATATATATTTGGATTAAATATAATGTATATTTAAATCCATGTTTTATGTAGAATAAGATTCTACATAATTAAATATATATATTTCATTTAATATTATTAAATATAATGTATATTTAATATAAACCAATTTCAAGTAGAATTAGATTCTATGAATTTTGGTTGAACTTGGATTTAAGGAATTCAACTAGAATTAAGTCTCTGAATACTATTTAAAGGGACAAGGGCTAGTGTGAAACTGATATTTTAATTTTGATATAACTAAAGAACCGAAGGACTAAATTGAAAATGTGAAAACAAATTTTTAAGTCATCAAACCTCTCTAGATGTTTTAAACAATATGCCTAAGTTAAAAACTAATTTTATCAAATACTTTCTAAGTATTCTTAAGGCCAAAACAGTGATTTTCGAGTCACCGTTTCGAAACGGCCTAAGGCATTTCGAAACAGTTTTGAAACTATGAGTCCATGTTTCGAAACGGGTATCGAAACGGTTTCAACACTGCCAACCCATGTTTTGAAACAAGTTTTGAAACGGCTTAAGAACATTGAACAACTGTATCGAAACGACATCAAGTGTTCCGAAACGGCTTTAAAATTGATTTGAAAAATATGACCGTTGAATGTTTTTAACTGATTTTAATGAAGTCGTTAAGGCGTATCAAAACGATATCGAGCCGTTTCGATACGGTTCTTGACAGTGGCAAAATGTTTCGAAACAAGTTTCGAAACGGGCTCTTAGCGTATCGAAACTGGTCTAGCCGTTTCGATACGAGCTATTTAATGCACCCCAACGGCTCTTTCTATTTTGGTCTGTTTCGAAACAGGGTCGGGCGTTTCGAAACAGTTGGTTGCAGACTGCATTTATGAAGGGAAGATAACACCCCCAATGACTCTATTGATGAATGCAACAACCACAACGGCTAAAATTCAATGAGAAGGTATAAAAGGGACCTCTAAAAGCCTCAGCAACAACGATTGATCCTAGAGCAAACATCCAAACATCAAATCTAAACATTTGTGCCTAAATCCCATTATTGTCTTGTAACCCCAATTGTATTTTTCATTCTTATCATTTCAATTGGGTTGAGTGCTTGTAATTGGGCTACAATTTGTATTGAGAGATACTTCCTTAGCCAACAAATTCTTTGTTTTAATTGTGTGAGGATTGGGTAGAAAATTTGACCAAAAATTGTAAGGGTTACCTCCTTAGCCTAGAAAAGGGGAAGAGCAATTAGTGGAATTGTTGCAAATCCTTAGTGAAGCTAAGGTAGTGGACGTAGAGTTCATTTGGAACTTGAACCACTCTAAAATTCCTTGTCTACCTTTTTATTTGCAATTTCCACCACCAACAACTTTAAAAATCCAATTCACCCCCTCTTGGTTTAGTTCGATTATTCGATCCACTCAACAATTGGTATCAGAGCCTACCTCTTTGAGGATTAACAACCACAAAAGGAGTTCCTAGGAAGAGTGTGATCATCCAAAAATCAAGAGATGGTTTCTACCTCCGGTTCGAGCATGTATGAGTCTCAATCCACTACAAAACCACCCTTCTTCAATGGTGACAACTATCCGATTTGGAAGAATAAAATTCGCCTCTTCATCAAGTCCAATGACTACTTGGTTTGGGATGTCATTGAAGATGGCCCCTACATTCCATTGAAGCAAGATAGTGAAGGGAATATGGTTTTGAAGAAAAAGGTGGAGATGAGTGAAGAAGAAAGGAGAAAGATCCAAATAAATGACAAAGCTCTCCAGATGCTCTTTTGTTATTTCGGTCCGAACATCTACTCCAAAGTATCATCCATTGAGAGTGCCAAAGAAGTGTGGGATACTCTTGATACCACCTATGAGGGAACCAACGATATCAAGGAAACTAAGATTGGAATTCTCAATCTTAGTTATGAAAATTTCAAGATGGAGCCCGATGAGACGGTGTCCAGGATGTTTGATCGCTTCTCAACCATAGTCAATGGGCTCAAAGAATTTGGAGAAACTATACCGGAAGACAAGCTTGTCCGGAAGCTACTCTACTCACTTCCCGAATCTTGAGATTGGGAAGAGAACCGCCCTCATAGAAGCTAAAAATTTGAAGACTTTAAAGCTTGATGAGCTAGTGGGTTCTCTTCTTACTCATGAGATCATGAAGCAAGGAAGGGAAGAAAAGAAGAAGAAGGAAGAGAAGAGAGTAGAAAAGCTAGAGGTGGAAAAGAAGAAGATGATGAGAATAGCTCTCAAAGCTTCATTACTTGAGGAGAGCTCTTCTAGTGAGGAGGATGAGCTAGAAGAATTGGTTATGATAGCCAAACGATTCTCACGCTTTATGAGGTCCAACCGGGGAAGAAAAATTCAAAGAAAGATGGACTTCAAAGGTAAAAACAAAGAAGAAGCAAGGGATCAAATCATTTGCTTAGAGTGCAATAAACCTGACCACATACGTTCAGAGTGCCCTCAACTCAAGAAGAAAGGCTTTGAGAAGAAGAAGAAGCTCAAAGTGTTGAGATGTGTGGGGCTCGATTCGATCAACCAATTTAGCTCACCAAGTGGTGGAGAGATGAATTTTTGGGTGGAAGGGTTTAGGAAGCTAGAAAGATTAAAGACACAATGATTTATAGTGGTTCGGCCTTCTAACAAGCACCTACATCCACTACCTTAGCTTCCCACTAAGGATTTCTCAATCAATCCACTAATTGATTCGTCCCCTTTTCTAGGATTAGGAGGAAACCCTTACAACCGACCAAGCTTCTACCCAAAGCCTTGATCAAAACCCTCTTTACAAAGAGACAAAGAAAGCAAACTTAAAACCCTCTAATAGGTGTTTGTTTGCACAATTAAGCACTCACCCAAAACCTAAAACACTTGAGCAAATTTGACAATTTTGGCTCACTAGTGTTTGTCTATACAATAAATGACAATTTAAGCTCTAAGACAATCTTTGATCATTTGATGTTTGACAATATGAGCATTAGCCTTCTCTTGATGCTTGGAGGTCCCTTTTATACTCCCAATTGAGTTTATAGCCGTTTAGGACCGTTGGGGTTGAAATAGAGTCGTTGGAGCCTTTAATTCCTTCCATAAATGCAGTTCTGCAGCTCCCCGTTTCGAAACGCTCGAAGCCGTTTCGAAACACTCTCAATGTAGAAAGAGCCGTTGCAGTCTGTCAGGGTACCCGTTTCGGAACACCCACTTGCCGTTTCGAAACGCGTATCGGAACGCTATAAGCCCGTATCGAAACGCCTGCATTTTGAAAGTTGGTTGGGAAAGAGCCGTTGGGGTTTATGACCGTTATGGTCAATGCCACGTAGGCGTATCGAAACGGCCTAGCCCGTTTCGAAACGCTGGGCAAAAATCCTGTCCTAATGAGGGCCCATTTCGATACGAGTATCGAAACGTTTTTGCCACTGGAAGCCTCTGTTTCGAAACGCCCTATGGTGTTTCGAAACACCTGGACAGATTTGTTTAGATAGGCTTTGAAAAACATGAAAAACCCTTTTGAAAAATTCCCTAAACATAGTTTCAAGTTGTTTGGACTTTGGAAATGTTTTAAATACTTTTTAAATCAGTCCAAAACATTTTTCAATTATTATATCAAAACATTAGTTCTACAATCTCCCCCTTTTTGATATAATAAAACCACTTGAAAATTTGTTTGGGATTCTCCCCCTTTAACTTTAAAAATGTGAATAAGAGATTAAAAAAATAATTCAAATAAAGCTCCCCCTTATTCATTTGAAAATTCAATTTTTCAAACCATTTCTCCCCCTTTTTGTTATATCAAAAAGAATTTAAAACATTAAGTTCAAAAATAACAATAGAGGTAAAATTTGACAAAAATAAGAATTTGGTTTTAAAATGGCTCCCCCTTACTCAAAGCATCATTGAAATGTTAGTCCAACATATATGATCATCTAGTTGAATTAAATAAAAATTAAAACAAATAAAAGCAAAAACAACTAGATTTTTACCAACACTTGAACCCAAAGGTAGGATGTGAAGCCTTCATTCTTCAAGTGTTCTTCCTTGTGTGCATGAAGCTCCCCCTCAATGTTTGACTTGTTGAACATCTCCATCACACCTAACAATAGACAATCAAGTAATTTTTGGTATCCAAATTGCTTTGGATCCATGAACGTTAGTAGCACAAATTTTAGACCCCTTAGGAATCCATTTTTCAATGTCATCCTTTTTAATTGAAGTGGTTAGTCCTTTTGGGACCCAAACACTTCTAAAACATTTTCCTTTAATAAATATAGGGGCACTAGATTGTCTGACATAAAAATTTGATTTTCCAAAATTGTTTTTCTTTTCAAGCTCTTTGGAAATCAAATCTTTTTCTTCTTGAACATTTTGAAGCAATTTTTGTAAATCAAGACATTTTAATTCAAACTCTTCAAGTTTTGCTTCAAGTTCAAGTTTGGTTTTAGAAAGCAAATCATTTTGAATTTTCAACTTTGAAATCAATTTATTGTTTTTCAAAATGTGGCTTTTAAAATCTAAAACCAAGTCATCATAGGCATCTTGTAATTCATCAAAGGAGTAAGAACATGAAGTAGATGAATTAGAAGTTACCCTTGAATCTTCTTCGATGGCCATAAGGCAAAGGTTGGCTTGTTCATCGTCGGTGGAGTCTTCATCACTCCAAGTAGCCACATATGCCTTCTTCTTATGGCTAGAAGTGCTTGCCCTCTCCTTTATTTTAGGTTCTCGTTCAAGCTCTCTCAAGGCTTTCTTCATGAACGGGGCACACTTCTTGAAGAGATGAACTATCTCTTCATCTTCATCCTCCTCTTCACTTGAGTAGACATGATGGCAAGTGGAGGATTTGAGAGTCATGGCACTAGCATTGATGCCAAGCCCTTTGATTTTCTTCTCTCCCATAGCTCTAATTTCTTCCCTCTTCTTCTCATCCTCTTTGTTCTTCTTCATGATTTGATGAGTAAGGAGAGACCCCATGAGTTCATCAAGCTTCAAAGTCTTCAAATTTTTGGCTTCGATGATGGCGGTCCTCTTTGAGTCCCAAGACTCGGGAAGTGAGTAGATGAGCTTTCGAACAAGCTTTTCTTCCAGGATGGCTTCTCCAAAACCTTTAAGACCGTTGGTGATGGTGGAGAACCTATCAAACATCTTCTCGATGTTCTCTTCCGGATCCATTTTGAAGTTCTCATACTCCAAGGTTAGGAGCCCAATCTTGGTCTCCTTGACTTCATTTGTCCCCTCGTATGTGACTTCAAGCTTGTCCCATACCTCTTTGGCACTCTCACAAGAAGACATCTTCTCATAGATGGATGGGCCAAATGCACAAAATAAAATGTGCAAGGCTTTGCAATTTAGCTCCATCTTCTTGCGATCGTCGGCACTCCACTCCGCTTTACTTCTTTGAGGCACGAACGAGCCATCTTCAACTACATCCCATAGCTTGTAATCTCTTGATTTGATGAAGAACTTCATCTTTGTCTTCCAATGGGCATAGTGGTCTCCGTCAAAGAAAGGTGGTTTGTCGATTGATTGTGCCATTTGAGCCGGTTGATGAAAAAGTGATCGAGCTTGCCGGATCTTCTCAATAGGATGTTAATCCTCACCGATTGAGCCAAGCTCTGATACCAATTGTTGAGATGTGTGGGGCTCGATTCGATCAACCAATTTAGCTCACCAAGTGGTGGAGAGATGGATTTTTGGGTGGAAGGGTTGTGGAAGCTAGAATGAAAATAGACACAATGATTTATAGTGGTTCGACCTTCTAACAAGCACCTACATCCACTACCTTAGCTTCCCACTAAGGATTTCTCAATCAATCCACTAATTGATTCGTCCCCTTTTCTAGGATTAGGAGGAAACCCTTACAACCGATCAAGCTTCTACCCAAAGCCTTGATCAAAACCCTCTTTACAAAGAGACAAAGAAAGCAAACTTAAAATCCTCTAATAGGTGTTTGTTTGCACAATTAAGCACTCACCCAAAACCTAAAACACTTGAGCAAATTTGACAATTTTAGCTCACTAGTGTTTGTCTATACAATAAATGACAATTTAAGCTCTAAGACAATCTTTGATCATTTGATGTTTGACAATATGAGCATTAGCCTTCTCTTGATGCTTGGAGGTCCCTTTTATACTCCCAATTGAGTTTATAGTCGTTTAGGACCGTTGGGGTTGAAATAGAGTCGTTGGAGCCTTTAATTCCCTCCATAAATGCAGTTCTGCAGCTCCCCGTTTCGAAACGCTCGAAGCCGTTTCGAAACACTCTCAATGTAGAAAGAGCCGTTGCAGTCTGTCAGGGTACCCGTTTCGGAACACCCACTTGCCGTTTCGAAACGCGTATTAGAACGCTATAAGCCCGTATCGAAACGCCTGCATTTTGAAAGTTGGTTGGGAAAGAGCCGTTGGGGTTTATGACCGTTATGGTCAATGCCACGTAGGCGTATCGAAACGGCCTAGCCCATTTCGAAACGCTGGGCAAAAATCTTGTCC